>CP092092.1:30328255-30333255 GCA_029203775.1 Neoneuromus ignobilis | reverse complement strand
AAGAAAATATATAGTTAAATAGTCAATGTTTGGAACAAGTAAATAAAATAAAATACTGTGAAAAATTATACGATATGATGGTTACCCTATATAGCCAGAGATTATATTGAAATTTAGGGCAACATGGATAGTATTTGGAAAAATAAATAATGTATGGTCATCCAAATGTGACGCCTACATTTGTGTTTTATTAAAAATAAACATGTGTATAGGGAAACATGTGTATTATTATTTTTAATAAAAAACAAATCAAGGTATCACATTTGGATGACCCTATATAATAAAGAACAAAGTACCATTGAGCCTGAAATGAAAAACATGTAACCAATGTATAATCTTTGTTTGTACTTATGGATCAGAGACTTAAACACTGAATTTAAAAATGAAACGAAATCTTTTGACAATCTAACGAAGCATGGAAAGAAAAATGTAAAGAATTTCTAAACACAATTGGAAAATTTGCAAATGAATATGAGATTAGACAAAAGTAATTGATGTAATGGAACATGTAAAATCGATAAAATGGTCATCAGTACGATGTATATAAAAAAGGGAAAATAATAGATGAATATAATTTATTATAGAGACAAAAAAAGATCCAAGAAGAGACTATATCAAAAATGGTGAAATGATATTGAGAAAAATTGTTGAAAGGTGGATTAGATTAATAGGAGACAATAGAAAATCCTGAAAAAACATTTTTAGAGAACTTAATGACATTTTATGAAGATTTTTCCTAGCAGTCAGCTGATGTATGCTGTTATGATTTTATATATATATATATATATATATATATATATATATATATATATATATATATATGTTTGTGCGTGTATGTATATAGCATATTACGTTGTATCAAAATATTCTCTAACTAAGCATATAAAATTTCTAATACGTAAGAACATAAAAAATATTAATGTTATTTCATAAATAATTGATACTTGAATGTAATGTACCTATAAATGTAATGTGCATAAATATTATATATATATATATATATATATATATATGTAGTATCATGTAACAGATATATAACAACAAATAAATCTAGTTAATTAATATTATTATCCAAATTATTTATAGTAATGTTGATATATGAAACCTGTATTAATAACACCTGATTACAAGTTGTGTCTATTAATATTTCGCAACAGCCATTTCACTACAGCATATTTCATCTAATGAATGTAAAATAAATACGTAGACGTAATTATCATTAATTTACACTTTCTAGTAATTCATGTCAAAAAATTTTTATACCGTACGTTGGAAGAGTTAATGAATTTAAATCGAGGCGATATATTTATCTTCGATCACATATCCTGTCACAGATTCAAATTCTGCGGCCGGATATTTATTACGAAATGTCATTTTTCGTATGTTACACGGTTGAGAAAGAGATTTTTGGTTCTTTATTACTTGATATATGGACATTTGGATGGTTTACAGGCCAAAGTGATTAACTCGACTTTTTAATTTTTTAAAAAAAATTTGAGTGTCAAAGCACTTGATTGATTCTTAACTTTTTATATTCAAAATAAATTTTCTTAATATTTAAGTTTAACATCATTGAATCGTAGAAATTTTATTGGCCGTGGAATAATCGTCACAATAATGCAATACCAACGCCTATATGAATTTAATTAAGTAATTTTTTAATGAAACATCATATATTAGACAATAAAGATAAATTATTCATCATTATACTATGATAAATAAGCAAAATTTTAAAATAAACACAGAAATACATTTAATACAATTAGTGTCAAACTCACTTTGTTTATCTTTTCGTTTATATAGTTTTAAAACATTTTTTAATGGTGTTAATATCCATATATTTTTTTAAAATCTGCAATAAACAATTTATAAATAATAAAACACACACACACACACACACACATATATATATATATATATATATATATATATATATACGAGGGTCGTTTGCTAAGTATGGTAAATTTATTTATTGTTTAATGTAATTAAATTTTTCAATTTAGTTATTCTTACTTTTTTACCATACTTATCAAACGACGCTCGTATATATGAAAAAGAGAGAGAGTTGTGTACTTTTTATGATCTCTAATAATGTGTAAGTTTAATGTGTGTTATGTATTTGAATAATACTTGAATTTGAAATGTATACAATTTGAAAAAGAATATAAGTTAATTTTGCATTTATTAAATTAGAATGTAATGAAAAATTTAGATTTGTACAATATTGTTAAAAAATATTAAATTTAAAAGAATTTGAAAAATAATAACCTTATTCTAAATTTTTATTTCTATTACTAATTTGACATATTTTATCAGAGATTTTTATACAAAGATGTCACAGAACGATAGACAAAAAATTAAAATTTAAAAAAAATAAAAGTTAAAAAAGTTTTGAAAATATTTGTTTATAAATTATGAAATAATAGAATCTAATCAGAAAATTAATTATTAATCAATTCCAAAATATACAATCTAGAACCATTGTAACTGTAACATAAAAATCTCTTATTTGGATTCTTCTATTATCCATGGTATCTGAAATATGCAATAAAATTAAAAATTATGTTCGAAAAATTAAAAATAATTCAATTTTCTTCCTACTGATCTTCTATATAAATTCTTCTTTTCACTCCACGAGTTTAATCAAAAGCAAGTAAAATCCTTCAAATTGAATGAAATATTGTAAATTTTATAGATACAAGATTGTAACAATTATTTCTGTTTTAACAACTTTCATATGATCGTTATTAAAAATAAAAATAATTGGCAACTCTTAGTGCTTTTTAAAGTTTATCAAGTACTTTATTCTATTTAACGACTTTACTTTTTTGATTAAACTTTAACAAAATGCAAATTTTATCAAAAAAATAATATTTATCAAAAAAATTATTAATTTTGAAAATATTTGAAATTTGAAAAAAATATAAATGGTGATTTGATTAATTGACATTCGCAGAATTAATGAAACTTATTTCTTGTATTCATTAACAGCGCACAATAAAAAAACCTGTACACAATGCAAGCGCAAGTTCAAAAGGGACATTTTTAAAATCAAAATTATTATTATCAAAACGAACATTACATACAAGATTCCAAAAAACTCTATCACTTATATTGGCATCTTCAATATGCAAGCTCAGTTATGAAATAATAGCTTTGATTTTATTTATACTTGGACAATGGTACTATTTGTTCCATTGCCCCTGAAGAAGCTGCAGCTCGTTGTCTTCAAGTTGACGATGAAGAAACATTTGATTTTAATTTACGTTAAATACAAATTAAACTACTTTGAAATTATTACTAGATTCTGACACACAAAATGAAAAAAATAAACTACGTTAATATTAAACAAAAAAGTTAAAAAAATAGTGAAAAGCAAAATTAATCTATTAATTACTTTTAAAAAATTAATATTAATTTTGAATTAATATAAAAGGCAAAATCTGAAAAACATGAAATAGAAAAATATTGATTAGTCAAATAAATAAATATGCTATAGGATTTCATCGAAGAGCTAGATCATTCGCTCACCGAAGAGATCCCATCTATCTACACCTGCTATAAGGTGAACATACATATAAAACCCGTGAAGCGGATTAATATACGTGTCCCTCTCTAACACTGCTGAAAAGCAGTCTGTTCTAATGCATGAAAATCATGTGTAAAAAAATAGTGGAGTCGAGGCTTCAACTTCGCTTCACAGCACTTCATCCACCACGAAATCTCCGTTTGTTGATAACAGAATCAACGATCAATCAATATAACATCTTATATATCGAAGACCGTTAATTGAGAATCAACCTAATGTGCACAAATATATATGAAAAATATATACATAAACATATACATCATAATATCGTTTTAAGAAAAAAAATGAGTTAATAATTAATCGATCGAAAATAAAACGATATTTCTGATGAAACTTATTCTAAATATTTGGGAGGATAAGAACTTGCGATGCGTGTACAGTTTTAACTGTAATAAAATAAAATAATCTGGCCTTATTTTATCCCGCGTTGTCCATCGATGACTGATGACACTCCAATTGGGGATGGTATTAATAAAAATGAAATGAAAAATTTAAAGAAATTTAAAATTAAAAAGGTATTCAAAAAATACAAATTTATAAGTTAATTAAAAGAAAATTTGGAAATAAAAGTGAAAAAAATTAAAAAGTAAATAAAATTATTTTTGAAAAGAAATAGCAGAAAAGATAAATAAAATGAAAATGAAATCTGAAAATAAAAGAGGAAATATTAATTTTTAAAAAAATTATATATATATATATATATATATATATATATATATATATATATATATATATGAGTGTGTATGTGTATATTCACGAGCATGCATGTATATTAATTATTATCAATTCCATTCAAAAAACACTTAAAATAATTCAAAGACAAGAACAAGTGCATTAATTTTGGTTTCAATTAAAATAATTCATAACCAAAAATTATCTTTTTTAAATAGCAAATGTAGAATCTAAAAATGAATAATGAATAAACACACACATATAATTAATTGAAATACAAATATATATTTTATTAATATACAAGAATATATCACGAAAAGAGCTATAAATTGAACTGATATCTATTTTCAATTGTATATTGTCGATATGTTTTTCTTGAATATGTTACACTGATATAAAAAATTGAAAATATATTTGAAATTAAATGAATATATAAATGACAACTTGTCGCCATTTTCTATGTAATCGTCAATTTTTTAAAATTTCTTTAAAAAAAATAATTAATATATATTAATAATTTTTTTTAGTTGTTTGCTAGTAATTTAGAAAATTATTTCAAATTTCATTTGCATATTCAGTTAATTTCAAATATATTTTAATTTTTTTAATATCTAATACAGATTATCAATACGATATATAATTATCTGAACCATATTCTATAAACTAATCTAATATTATATTAAAAAAAACAAACAATAAAATCAATTCAAATACATTTTTATTAAAAAAATATTTTCAT
>CP092092.1:30300755-30323255 GCA_029203775.1 Neoneuromus ignobilis | reverse complement strand
GTTTTGTATTTAATAACATTTTGCAATTTTTTGTTGTTTCTTACTTAACTACTTGTACAGAAAGATATTGAAAATAGATTACTTCATTTGTATGCTTGTCAAGCTGAAGATATATCAATAATTTTCATTTTGACATGCGATATATTATAATGTTGACTTAAATATTAATTTTAAATGAGAATAGATAGGAAAATATTCAATAATTATCATAGATAGTTTAATAACAATTCTTGATTATTGTATATAAATATATCAATAATTACATAAACTATAAAAATTCATTCATCCAGCAGTGGATAAAAAGAGGATTAAATAATTATATATACGAGTATATTGATAAAAACGTCTTTTGCATAATTTAAATTTTTTACAATATAAAAACATCATTTGACTTTAAATAGATGAACTTTTTCCTGCTATATTTAAAAAAAAGTATTTTTATAATTTATATTTACAGTAAATTATAACGTACTAAAATAAATTTGGTATTATTTTGCAAATGGTAATTACATATTCAAAATTAATTAAAATTTTATTTATTATAACATAATGGTCTAAATGATAATAAATAAGTTTTTATTTTTAATAATGAGGAGCTAAAAATGCGTTATAAATGTAAATGACCGTTTTATATATAAACTATGTTTTCAAATAGATCATAAACACTGATAACTAAATATTAATCACTTTTAATTCCTATCAATTATATTAATTAAAAGTGACAGTAACGAGAATTAAGTCGATGGCATAACATTATAACAGTATATTATGTAAAAAAGTATACTTTTTTATACACGATATTAAAATATAGAATCGCTCACCATTAAAAATTATAAGTTGAACAGTGATTCTAAATGAATCTGTACGTTTACTGCTCTATATAATTCAATAGTAAATATAAAAATTCAACGAGTAAGAACCGATATGATGTGCGTGCTAGACAAATATAACAGTACTATTTCGAGTACAATTAGTGACTGTTTGGAATCGATCCAGTGCACCTTCCTATAACAGAACTAGCAACCAGTGGTCATTTAATAACTGCTTACCCATTGACCGTGCAGAAAACATTGTACGTACGTCAGTGATTAGCGTGTTATAATTTTCATCAAGAAATAAAGTTCCGTTGTATTTTTTATCTATTTTTATAAAGAATGAATTAACTCATCCATACATGAGTGTAGATTTTTTAAGTAAGTTTCATATTTGTAATGTGACTTTTGAAATGCATTTTGTTTAAACTAAAGTCGAATAAATAGAACGTGTTTTAATACAAAATTAAATATTAATCTGTGGAAATTTATTAATATATATGTAATCATACAAATATTCACTGTTTGAAATTACATTTTTAAAAATTCTCGTTAACATAAAATAAATCAATTATTTATCAAGTTTTTACTAAACTTTTTTCGACTAGAAAGTTGTTTTTTAAAAAAAAGTTTATAAAATAAAAATTATGATTTTTCATTTAATAATTTCAATACTCAGAGATATTAACATAAATTTTATTTTCTCTTAAAAATAAATTTTGTAACACTGATTATTAATTAGTTTTCTATTTGAATTATTTTAACGATTGTTGATAAATATGTATATAAAGGATTAAAAATTGTTTTATACATCAAGAAAATAATTACCTTCAATTCCGATTAATGGGATAAATCTTTTATAACCTATAGTTATTTTTTTATTAGCTCTATTAAAATTTCTAAAAATAGTAACAATGAAATTTAGATGTTAAATAAATGATTTTTCTTAAGAATAAAAAACAGAAGTTGATAATAACTCTTAAAAATTTATTGTTTATTTTTCGACGTCAGATAAAGGAGATTAAAATGATTTATATTTACTTTTTTATGTACATTTCAGTCATTAACCTTAATACTAATACATACTTAAAATTATAACAGTCAAGCATGGATATTGAAATTTGCATTAAGAAAAATGTAAAAAAATAATGATTATTATATAATTTTAAATTTTTTTTTAGTATTGATGTTAGTAATTTTTTGTCTAAAAATGAATTAGCTTCAATAAAACTTTTATATTTAATTTATATACATATATATATATATGAAAGTTCATTTTTTTAAAAAAAATAATATTATTATTTTGAAGTTCACTTTAAACAATGATTTTTAAAATTACTATTTTAGTTATAGACAGTTTAAGCATCATTCACTAAATTGCTTTTTTATATTTTTTTTTATAAAAATTATATGAGAAATTATGAATATTTATCTTATATTATCATTATTTTACACAACAGAGACTAAAATAAATTTTATGATTTTAATTACTATTATTTTTTGAAAAATTTCATTAAAAATAATAGGAGAATAAACTCGAAATACATAAACCTTAATTCAATTATTTACAGTTTGATATTTCAAAGAGTTCAATTACCAATTTTCGTTTTTATTCTTGCCATTATACACGCGAGACGTATGATATAATTTCATCTCGATTGCGCTGAAATAATATTTATAACATTCCATACATTTTATACGTATAATTATAGTTCGAAAAAAAGTACGAACGACATATAAAAAGAAAATACAAATTGGTTGAACGGTATTTGAGCAGTCGGTGATTTCTGACGGCGATAAACATATACAAAAAAATCTTTAAGAAATCATACAACGTGAAAAGCAGTAACATAAAATTAGTCAGTTGCAAAAAGAATCGCATAATCGCAACAACAAAAGAAGATCAGTTAATTACTTAATATTTTATCAGCGATTTACATCTAAAATCATGAAATATGTATAAAATGAAGAGTGACGTTGTGGATAGAATTACTGTTAATGTGTTATTAAAATTAATTCATTCGAAATATCCAGTTAGAAAATTACGTGCCGTGTTTAAATATTGTAATTGTCGGTGAAAAAATTATACAAATGGTGTAATTCCCAGAATAAAACTATAAAAGATAATAAAACAAGAACAAATGGAATATGATAAAAATTATATATATATATATATATATATATATATATATAAGATTGGAATTTTCTATTATAATTAGACGTTTAACGAGGTAGCAAATGAAATAAATAAATAATAAGTTTTAATTGGATAGGAACGTGTCTTAATTGAAGTATATTTATTGGAAACAAGATTTATTTAAATATTGATTAAGAAATAAAAAAAATATCAAAGTCATTAGAATTGATTGAAAGCAAATAGATCAATTGTCTATGTGTAAACCAAATAAGTGTAAAGATTTTTAATAAAAGTTATAAGTGTTTTATTTGCGATGTAAAGCAGTTTTTTAGACAAATTATAAAAAGTTATATCCATAAATATTAAGATAATAATTTTTTAAAAAAACAGATAATTTTATATTCACTATATGTACAGATAAATACATATATTCATACATTAATATCATCAACCTCTTAATATCTATGTTGAATAGTCTATCTTAAAATTTTTCATTTCCATCAATCCAATGTTTTTATCTACTATTTTACACTAACGAATTTTCTCATGTCTATCTTATTTACTACAAATATTTTCTTAGGCCTTTTTATATCTGAAAGTTTTCAATTAATATTTTCTATAATCAATTTAGATAACCAAAATCCTATTCAAAAAACAAATAACTAATTTTAAATATTCATTTTTTAATTCTGAGTAAAAGTTTCATTCATCTTTTCTATGGAAACCTAGTTAAAAATTTATTTGTAAAGTAGTACATGAATTTTCAGTACATATATAATTCTTATTGTTATTTTACAAGATTTGTAATCTTAATTATATATTTGACATTGATTATGTACCAATATGAAATTCGCAAACGTTTGTAGAATTTTCATCAAACAATTCAAATACCAATTGATATGAAACAATTTTCTTCTATTTGTGTATATTATTACTGACTATTATAAACAAACAGATTAAAATGTAGGTAAAGATAATTACCAATTGTTATTGTAGAGACCAATTGTAACAATGACAATGAAAAATGTTAATAAGAGAAAGAATTTACTGCGACTGTTAATTTATAGCCGCAGCATATAGTAAGGAAACTGATTTTTACGTATAATGTGAAATGTTATTGTCTTATTAACAGTGGTGGTCTTAAGATTTTTCTTTTAAATTAAAAAGAGAGAACTTATTTATATTTATAAACAAGAGTGAAAAATTTTGAATTGAAATGGGATGGTCATATAATGGACAATAGAAATTATTTGTTGTGAACTTAGTAATATAAAAAAACACAAAATAGGACTCATGAGTAGATGGGATAAAAGTACAAGAATTGTTTTTAATGTTAATTGAAAGAGAAATATATCGAATCACAGAAGTAGAAAATTTAAAAAAGCCATTTTTCCATCAGTAGATAGAAAGAGGCTGATATATATATTGTCTTTTGCTCTTATATATTTTATGTTCGTGTATTTATTGCAAAAATTGTAATTTATAATAATGTTCTTAAGACACAAATAAAATCATTAAATATTTAACACAATTTGAAACAACTAGAGAATTTATATCTAAATATTCAACATCAAAAAATTTAAAATATAGACAATTATTTGATGATTGAATATCTGTAAAAAATTATATTATTTAGTTCACAGTTTATAAACTGCACTAAAATTAATTTAGCATTTTGAATTTTATTTTAACAGCCCTGATATTGGAATTAATCAACTTAATTTGTAAGAAGTAGTATCATAAGTTTGAAATTAATTTTCTTAGTCACATAACAACAATTGACTTGAAAAAAAATCAATTGTTCAAGTCAGTTGTTGTTATTGATTAATTCCAACATCAGGGCTGTTAAAATAAAATTCAAAATGCTAAATTAATTTTAGTGCAGTTTATAAACTGTGAACTAAATAATATAATTTTTTCCAGATGTTCAATCATCAAATAATTGTCTATATTTTAAATTTTTTATATATAAATTATTTATTCAATTTTAGTAATTAAAAAAAATATGAAATATTGTGTTCACTTTAGTTATAACTACGCTACTGAATCTTTTTAATAGAAAACAATGACAGTATTCGAAACCTGAAGTATATTGTGCAGCCAAGATTGACATCAATGTTCCAACTGAAAACCTTGAGAAGATATGTTGCAAAGAATGAAAAAATAATCATATCAAATATTTCGATTCCATTTGCAATAAATTCCTATAAATATACTGTACAAAAAATTTGGTCGACTATGTCTGATGGATGTATTCAGTCAACACTGACTACATTACCATCATGACACTGTGAAAATTCAGATATAATACATCTGATACATTTCCTTTAGTAATTTCTATGTAAATTTTTTCACATTTGTTACAAATAAAGATTCGAACTGATAAAAGCGATTATTTTTTATACAATTTAATTATGTGTGAATCATTTTTTTTTTCAACAAACGAATGGCTATAAATATATTTTTTTGAATTTCAATTAAACTTTTTAGTAATTATAACCGAAGGATATCCGGTGATGGTTCACGTTTAATAATTCTTTAAATGTGGTATTGACAACCATACCGTGAAATATTTCATTAATTCCAATTCAATTCTTTGTAGTGTTTTATATTAATTACTAATTTATTATATTTATTTATAGTTACAGTGAACTATTTTTTACAGGATTTTAATTACGTGCAAATTAATTTTAAAGTCCATTATTTTCCTTTGTACATGGATAAAAATATAAGATGAAGGTCTTGTCTGTTACTCAATTTTATTTTTTACGTTTTTTCCATACATTAATTAAATTATTTCTATTTAACATAATTAGTTTATTATCATTTAAATTAATTACATATTTTAATTGATATACTTTATATATTCAAAAAAATGATTTTAATAAGAACAATAATTAGTAATACGTAAATAGTACTAATTTTTTCCAACCTTTGATCTTATTGTTGAATTATTTTCTTTCTGTTTTCAATCTCTGAGTCATAAACCGTCAATATAGGTCGAAACTGATTAAAAATAAAAAAAAGCAGTAAACAATATATAAATTGTTTAAAAAATTTGCTAATACTATAAGTAGTGTATATTTATAATATTATATATATATATATATATATATATATATATATATATATATATGTATATATATACAAATAGGGCAGTAAACCTGTAGAAAAAATTAAAGAAAAAAATAAGCGCTTCAGAAAATCAGATAACCGCAATAAAATTTCCTCATTGTAAACTAGAAAACCACTCCGTTCGTTTCCTGTCTAGTATCTTCTAGAAAACACGACCAATGAAACAGTCACGTAAAAAGCACATTGCTCTGCGTTGAGCATCCGTGCAAATAACAATAATTTAGCAAGATGAAAAACAAGTGCATTGTAATAAAAATGTTTGCATTTCCTTCGAGAAGAATTCGTTTTTGTTTGGATTTCTTGTCAAGATTTTTATTATTATTATCATTATTGTCTCGTGTAACTTACTTAGGTCACTGTATTCGTGTTTTGTACAGATTATTTTAGCAACAGTTTTTACATTAATTCTATATGAGTGCGTGTGTTTTCTGTTGATAACTTAGTTGAAATATACAAAGCGATAGAATTGTAAAAATAATAATAGAGTTAGATAACAGTTTTAATGAAAATAGAGAACAGTAACATTTCTTTTCAGATATGTTCTGAGATTTATTTATATATATATATATATAGGGTCATCCAAATGTCACGCCTAAATTTGTGTTCTATTAAATATATATACAGTTTGTGTTAATAAAGATTTGATTTAAATCAATTGTTAGAATATTAATTAAATAATTACTAGATGATATACATATATAATTTTTAATTACTTGACATATTTTATATAATGACATATCTTATTTAGTAAAATTTGGTATAAAATTAAATTATATAAACATTATTTTCATAAGAAATTTTGTTAATTTTATGATAAATAAATAATTCTGTTAATTTATTTCATACAAAATAATTGCATATAGTAATAAATGTTATAGTTTCCATAATAGTAGTAAAGTAAACATGAACAACATTATAATATGAACAAAAAGTTTAAAATGGAAATAAATCTATCATATAGAAAAAAAATCATAAATCGATAACAGAAATTATTGATAGAAAATCTAGAAATATAAAAAAAATTTGAAAAAATATAATATAGACACCATGAGAAAATATGTGGGTGTGGAATGGACAAGACATGCATTGAATCCCTGGACTTAAATTTTGGGATAGGTGTTTATCCAGTAGTAGAGAGAAGGAAACTCTCTCTCTCTCTCTCTCTCTCTCTATATATATATAATAATTATATATATAATATATAAATAAATATAATTATTTTTTTGAATCGATCCAATGCTTTTCTCTTCTACTCAGTTCCGATAAATTTTCATACGTCTTTGCCTCATCTATTCGTGAGTCTCTTCTTGGGCCTTTTTATACACCTTATATACAAAAACTTAAAAAGAGGCTCTTCTGTTTATACATTATTAATCACTGAGTTTTAATTCCGTAATTTCTCTTGTCTATCAGTAGATCTACTTTCAATAGGGATTCAATTTCAAATTCTATCACTGTTAAAAAAACATCCTATATAATTTATTTATTTATTTATTTATTTATTTATTTATTTATTTATTTATTTATATATATATATATATATATAGCTCCTCTTAATCCACTGCTAAATGAAGGCCTTTCTCAAAATTTTTCACTTTCATCAATGCATTTAATTTTATTAAAATTATAGGAGGTATTTTTTAAATCGTGATTGAATTTTAAATTAAATCCCTATCGAAAGTTCTATCACTTTTAAAAAAAACATGCTATATTACTTAATAACATTTATTTATATTATAATTACGATTTTTATAATGAAGTTAATTGCATTTTGTAAAAGTAATAATATCACTAATAATCCAATAAAAAATTAAATATTTCTATTATGGTATTCTTTTTTACAAAATGTTTTTTTATTCATTTAAATACAATTTTATTCAAAAATCAGATTCCTTTTCATAAATACTTATGATTTAACTTAATATATATTTAGCACACGAATGTGTACAGATAAAAATTGTCTTTAATCTTAAGAAAATATTTACATATACATATAATCACACAGACAGATCTGTTATTAACATTTGTATGTTCAAGAAAGACCATATATTAAGTCCTCGACTGACATTGTCGTTTATTAAGAAGACATCTACGTACATGCTACTAAAAACAATAGATGCATGTGAAGCTTATTAGGAATAATCGTGATAATGTTTTTCGTAAGATGCATGTCATTTATGTTTCTTGTAAATGTATGTACATACATACTTATGAATATCTGTTGTTTGTATTGTGTGAGAGATCATATGATTCTGACTGCGTTACTGACCTACCGCTGAGGTCGTAGGTAATTGGATCGCATGCAGAAGTGCATCACATCTCATTGTACCACAAGTGGTTGACATTGAATATATTATTAGCATATATATATATATATAATTGTATACACATGTATAATCTTGTTATTAAATATAATAATACAGTATAAGATGATGTCCTACAGCGAATGATAAAAGTTTACATATTTATTATAATAGGATGAACTTGATTACTGATCCAATTATTATAAATAAAGAATTATTATAAGTGGATATATTAAATTATAATTTTAAATTCATAAATGTAAAATACGATTTGAATAGTAATTCTAATGAATTATTGATAGAGTTAATCACAATTCTAATGTGAATGATATTTAGTGATTAATATATTTACCATGATTAATGATAATTCAGGAAGGCTATAATCGATGTAAATAAGTAAATTAATTGGAATAAGAAATACTTTCTACTTCATTGGATTATACTGAGAGGGTAATGAGTTTGAACTCACTGTTATAGCAGTTTTATTTCGAATCATCTTTCATTTTGAAAGTAACTTTGCTGTTTTTTTATCGCTCATTACTGGGTCACTGATTTTCACAAGATAATTTTTAACTTTAAATTCATAAGTGGATAGTTATTAAGCATTTATTGATAAATTTGTAAATCTAGGAGAAAAATCCAAAATTTAATTATCATCTATCTGATGAAGGATTTAAGACTGAAATAGGTTATGAAAAATAGAAAAGCAATACTCTAATGAAAGTTAATAGAAAATATAATGACAATGTTTTATAAACAGAGAAAAATATTTTAATTTTATTTTAAAAGTAGCTGCTTTTGAAATAAAATTAATCAATTATTATTTATTGATTGAATGATATAAAACAAAATGAAAATGAAATACTTGTAATTTATATAAATAAAATATTTTTTTCCATTTTGTCGAATTGTTAAATAATGTACAAAAGTAGAATTTTCAAAATGTCAATTCTATAATTTTATAAAATCATTAATACTTAAATTTGATATTACAACTCTTTGGTAATAATAAAAAAGACAATGATATTTTCACCAGTGAATAAAATGACTGCTATGTGATTATTAAATATTTTTAGAAAATGTGTTTTTTAAATAATTTATTTATTTATATTAAAATACTAATAGTGTGAATTATGTTTTTTATTAATTTTTTAATAATTGAATTAATGAAAATTAAGTAAAACAGTATATTGTCTTATTAATTGAATGATTTTTTATATAATGAAATTATTCTATGTTTATACAGTTTTTTACATACAAGAAATTCTTAACTTTATTACCTTTCATTATATTTTTGATTTAGACGTACAAATATATTTAAATATTTGATCTAAATCGCTGCACTAGAAAATAGTCAATTTAAACTAAAAGAACAAAAAATTTCTCATTAAAATAAATCATAAATTTAAAATAGTTCTGTTAACGTTACATAAATCAAATGACATGTATTTTTTCCAACAAACATAATTCTAAGAACACATATATTTAAAATGCAGTGCTTAATTGTGTGTGATTTATGTTATTTAATTAAAGATGAGAAATTCTCATGAAATATAATTTATCTTTTGTACGTTTTTCTTCACTTCCTGCACTATTATTTTTATTTACTCGTTTTTTATAAAAAAATCGAAAAAAATGTAATAAATAATGTTCATATTTTTTAAAAACAGTTCTCAAATATATCAATTTATTATTATATTCTTTATTTTTTCTGGATTAATTTGTTAAATTAAAAAAGTAGTAAATAATGTAATCAATATAAACATAAGGTGATTTTTAAAAAAGATTTATTTTTTATTTCGAATACTCACTTTATTAATTATAATACCAATCCAATGCAATGACTTTGCAAAACAATTTGTTTCTGTATCTAAAAAAATCCGGCATTTATTGTTAATTAAAACGAATACTTAACGTCAACAGGCACGTTGAATAATCATATCACAATTAATTAGAATGTACGTATCATTTCATATGTCTGTATTACCGTATTCCATTTTCTAATGACTATACACTTATTACCTGTCTACTTTTACCGTGATAATCATATAGTATATATCATACGAAAATGTTTAATCGTTAAATAAACCGTAGACAGCAAACTACGGAGTACTTAGTGTTCAATAAACCCACCTATTAAATTTATTAATATAACTAATCAAGTAAACATATATAATTGTTATATAAATCACACGAGTCATAGACATCACATTGACCTGATTGTCATCAGTATGTTGTACTCTGAGACAAGAACTATTAACACTAGGTTTACGGACGTTTCATGTATACCTCTATCTTTACGGACATGGGTCAATTTGACGTATGAACAAAATCATACATTTTCTTTAAAAAACAACTTAAAAACAACAATTATACAGTATTAACTTATAAATGAAACTATAAGATATACATTTATATAAAATTTATAATAGTTAACATTGTATAACATTATATTTATTCCGCGTATCTTTTACACATATATACTGGTAAAAAAATATCAGTTGTTATATTCCTACCTTGATGTAAATTTAATTCGGCTAACTTTATATATGCATATAAAGTTAGCATATACAAAGTTAGCTTTTATTTCATATATGCATATATATATATATATATATATATATATATATATATATATATATATATATATATATATGTATTTGATTCTATATTTGTGTGTGTGTATGTATGCACGTGAACATATATAGATGTATATTAAATGTGTTTGTATATGAAATAAAACACTTTTAAAATATTAGCATATTAAAATATATTTATATATGTAATTTTATAATTAAAGTTTTTAATTCGTATTAATTGTAATTTAAAACTATATGGTTATCCCACTATTTTGAAACATCTTGAAAATTATATGGTTATTGCACTATTTTGACACATCTTGAAAATTCGTCAGTGTTCACAGTATATTTCATTAATGTTCGTGTTTTATTGTTTTAGTAATCCAGAGTTTTAATTATAATATCTTTATTTAAAATATGATTTTAAAAAAACATTTCTATAAATTGATTGAAATTCATTTATTGTAAACTATAAAGTCTTGGAAATAATATAGATATGACAATATTAATAATTTGATGTCTTAATTCAAATAGAACTATTGTACTCTAGATTAAAATGTTTTTTTTATATAAAAGAGTTTATTTATAACAAACCTGATCGATGTTAATAGGTTATATCTAAGGATTTTTCTCTACACGCTCACATACACACACACATTCAACAAACATACATACGTACATATGCATACAACAAATTATATGTATATGTATGTGTATGCACGCACACGTATACTCTAATTATTAATATCAATTTCATATAATAACATTTAAGTTAATTCGAAGACAAAAACAAGTACACTAACTTTACCTTCAATTCAAATAATTCATAACCAAAAATTGTATTTTCTAAATAGTAAACTGAATGTAGAAATGAATTATGATTGCACATAGCCACATATACAATTAGTTGAAAATATAACTACGTATTTTTTTTAATACATACGGATTTATCACGAAAACAGCTATAAATTGAACTGATAATTATTTTCAATTGTGCATATTATCTACTTGTTTTACTTGAATGTTACAATGAAATAAAAAATCGAAAATATATTTGAAATTAATGAATATACAGATGAAAACTTCCTGTCTTTTGCAAGTTAAAATATGGATTTTGTGAATTAATTTTATATTATATAAAAGAAGCCATAAAATAAATTCGAACATACATTTTTAGTAACAAGTTTTTCTCATTTTACTACCAGTTTTCGAAAATGAAATGTAAGGTTATACTAATTGTCAATTTTAAGAACCGCACTAAGTATTTTTATCACTTAAATATGAAAGTTTTTTTATGTTTAGAAATAAATACGTAATATAAAACAACAAAACTATCAAAAAAATGTACAAATTTAAAAAAAACTTACCGAAGCTCCAATCCTTCTTATTATCTCACCTTCAGTTGAAACATACATACGTACATATGCATACAAATACACAAGAACACAACATTTCCTAATAAGAAATCTTAGATATTCAAATTAAATTTCCTGTAAAATTATCGAATATTTGTTTATAATATTCGTATGTGATTTTCCAAAATGGCTGTAAATATTAATTAACTTGGGTCGTTTAAGAACTTGTCACTAGAGACTGTCAACATAGATTTCAAATTTATTTTTCTTGGGTTGGTATTAACCCAAAATCGTTAAGTGGTTTCAAATTTGAAATCAGTTTGAGTTCGTCAGTCTTAGAGTGTAGTGTAGTGTTTCTGTGTTTTGTGATTTCAACTGAAGCTGGGATAATAAGAAGGATTGGAGCTTCGGTAGGTTTTTTTTTTAATTTTGTACATTTTTTTGATAGTTTTGTTGTTTTATATTACGTATTTATTTCTAAACATAAAAGAAAACTTTCATATTTAAGTGACAAAAATACTTAGTGGGGTTCTTAAAATTGATAATTAGTATAACTTTACATTTCATTTTCGATAACTGGTAGTAAAATGAGAAAAACTTGTTATTAAAAATGTATGTTCGAATTTATTTTATTGCTTCTTTTATATAATATAAAATTAATTTACAAAATCCATATTTTAATTTGCAAAAGACCGGAAGTTTTCATTTGTATATTCAATAATTTCAAATATATTTTCAATTTTTTATTTAATTGTAACATATTCAAGTAAAACAAGTAGATAATATACACAAATGGAAATAATTATCAGTTCAATTTATAGTTATTTTCGTGATAAATCCTTATGTATTAAAAAAAATACTTAATTATATTTTCAACTAATTGTATGTGGATTATGTGCAATCATAATTCATTTCTACATTCAGTTACTATTTAGAAAAGACAATTTTTGGTTATAAATTATTTGAATTTAAACTAAAGTTAGTGTACTTCTTTTTGTCTTCGAATTAATTTAAATGTTATTAAATGAAATTGATATTAATAATTAGAGTATACGTATGCATGCACACACATACATATGCATATAATTGTATATACATATATTTTTTGTACATTTAATTTCTTTTGAAAATTATATTTTTTTATCGATTCTGTTTTCGATTTCTTTGTCTTTTCTGCTATTCTATTTCCAAGAACAATTTTGATTATTTGTAATTTTTTCACTTTTACTTCTGAATTTTCTTTCAATTGATTTATAAATTTGTATTTTTTAACACTTCTTTAATTTTCAATCTCATTCTATTTTTTTCATTTTTTAAATGAACTTACTTTTTTCTCCAAATTTCAATAATTTTCTTATTATCTACATTCTTCTCTAGTAGTTTTCATTTAATTTTTATTTACACCATCCTCATTTGATATTAATAATTAGTGTAAGTACGCGCATACGTACACACACACACACACATATATATATATTTATATATATATATATATAATGATATGTATGTATATTTTTTTTGTATATTTAATTTCGTTTAAAAGTAATGTTTTTTTGTTTCTTTACAGACTTCGTGCTTGTGTCCAAATCCAATCGAGGGATGATCTATCAAACGAGAAACGAAATAAGGCCAGATTATTTTATTTATTACAGTTAAAACTGTACACGCATCGCAAGTTCTTGTCCTCCCAAATATTTAGAATAAGTTTCATCAGAGATATCGTTTTATTTTTTCTTCATTAACTTATTTTTTTTATTAAAACGACGTCATGATGTATATGTTTATGTATATATTTTTTATATATTTTTGTACACATTACGTTGATTCTCAATTAACGGTCTTCAATATATAAGATGTTATATTGATTGATTGTTGATTTTGTTATCAACGCATGGAGATTTCGGGGTGGATGAAGCGCTGTAAAGCAAATTTGAAGCCCCGACTCCACCATTTTTCTACACATGATTTCCCAGCGTTAGAACAGGCTGCATTCTAGCAGTGTTAGATAGGGACGCATATATTAATCCGCTTCACGGGTTTTATATGTATGATCACCTTGTAGCAGGTGTAGATAGGTGGGATCTCTTCGGAAAGCGAACGATCTAGCTCTCCGAAGAAATTCTATAGCATATTTGTTTACTAATCATTTTTTTTATTTCATGATTTTCATGTTTTACTTCTACATATTTCGTCTTCGTCAACTTGGAGGAAACGTACTGCAGCTTCATCAGGGGCAATGGAACAAATAGTACCATTGTCCATAAAATCAAAACTATTCTATAATTGAGCTTGCATATTGAAGGTGCCAATACAAGTGATAACGAGTTTTGGAATCTTGTATGTAATGTTCGTTATAATAATAATTTTGATTTCAAAGTGTCCCTTTTTGAACTTGCGCTTGCATTGTGTACAGTTTTTTAATCGCGCGCTGTTAGTGAATAAAAGAAAAAAACTCGAAGATTAGTTTGAAGAAAAATGAATTATTTATATCCTTATGGATTTTTTTAATTTTATTGATTGTTTCAGATACCATGGTTGATTCAAGGAGAAAGATTTACTGAATTTGCGAATTCCAATTAATCAAAATAAAACATTTTTAATTTTATTATTTTTATTAAATTTCAAATATTTTCAAAATTATTCATTTTTTTCAAAAACATAAAGGACTTAGTATATTTTAAAAAGCACTATTTTTAATAATGATCATACGAGAGTTATTAAAAAAGAAATAATTGATACAATCTTGTGTTCATAAAATTTACAATACTTCATTCAATTTGAAGGATTTTACTTATTTTTGATTAAATTCACAAAGTGAAAGGAATAACTTATAAAGAAGATTAGTTACAAGAAAAATTAATTATTTTAATTTTTCCAATGGAATTTTTTTAATTTTATTGTATGTTTCAGATACCATAGATGGTGGATAATCCAAGTAGGTCGTCCTGAAATTTATTATTAACTTTCGGATTAAATTCAATTTTTCTTTCGTAATTTATTATATTTAAATTTTTCAAAATTTTTTTTAAATTTTAAAAATTATTTTTTTGATTAATTCAATTGAACTTTCGTCTACATACCTTTTTTATATTTCTTGGTATGATCATCTTAGATAAAATATGTTAGAATGGTAATGGGAATTAAAATGTATAATAGGGTATTTTCCAAATTCATTTAAATTTAACATTTTTTAATAATGTATACATCTAAATTTTTCACTATATTAATTTTATTTTGATAAATGCAAAATTATCTTGTATTACTTTTTGAATTGGATAAAATTCCAATTCAAATATTACACACATACATACAACACACATTAAACTTACACATACACATACTAGTATAACTAGTAAAACTATTAAAGAAAATGGTAGATATCGAAAAATAAAACGAAATTTTATAATCTCCTATTTAAAAAGAATTATTTTCTGATGAGATGTAAAAATTTCGTTTCCGAAGTTTTCCGAGAATTAGCGAAGTACAAATTTTAACGAAGAGAGTAGGGGGAGGAGAGCCCCCTGATGAAAAAACAAATCGTTCTAAAATTAGAGTACAGAAGCAAAACATATAATAGATCCACAATAATCGAGAGAATAGAAGAATTAATAGGGAAAAATATCTAGAACAAAAAAAGGCAGGCAGTACCAAACGTTCCATAAGTTCTAATAAACGTTTCAAATGCAATCATAAATCTGAAAAAAAGATTGAACTGAATAAGAAATTTACAAACTACAAAAGAAAATATGAAAAAAGTATTGGCTGATATCTTCACTCGATATTTTAGAAAAAAGAAAAATACTAATCGAATGGAATGAAACTACATTAGTTCTTTTTTACAAAAAAGGGACAAGGAAAACTTGAAAACCCATTGATCGATTAGTTTACTTTCGACGATGTATAAAATTTTCGAACAATCATTTCAAAGCGATTACAAAATCAATTGAATTTTTCATACGCACCAGAACAAGCAGCATTTCGAAGTAGATTAGGATAGTAAGAGGGTTAGGAATAAATAACATTAATTAATAATAAATAACATTATTTTCTCAGCAATTCCAAATAAACTTGAAGAAACAATAGAAGAATTCGATAAAGAGTTAAAAATATGTCTTATGGCAAACCTCAACAAAACAACTTATTATGATCATACTTTTATTAATTTTCGATATTTTTTTATTTGTTACAGATATACGAAGACATTCCAAATTTTCTTTGTTATTCGATCAATAAAAAAATCGTCAAAGGAATCATTGTATGAAAATATTATCACAGCGTGATTAAAGCTCATTTTTAAAATAATTAGAAGATGAAAATTTCAATAAGAAATCATTGGAAAAATTCATAATGTTTTAATAATTAATTCTATTAATATAAATTTTGACTGTTTCAGGAAACATGGATATTCTCCCAATAAATTACAAAAAATCAAAAGTAATTGTCAAAAGTTAACACATGAAAACAAGTAAAACAACTTTTGGTTTCAAATAATATAATATTTAATGACTAAAAGTGGAATAATAAAAATTATTTCTACAGATATACCTAATTAAGAAAAATCAGTCTACGAAAAAAGATAATTAGAATTTTGATGAAATAACTTTTTAATAATAAATATATATTAAAGAAAAAACATAAAGGAAAAGAACAACTTTGAATGGTTGACAAAGGAAATTAAGTATTTTGTGGTAATATTTTTTGATTTTCAGCTTAATTTATTTGTTTTATTTCAGCTCTTAATATTTTCTTAATTTCAGAATAATAAAAATAATAAGTAAGATAATTTAGCTAATATTTTTTAAGTAACTATTAATTTTTTATTTTTTAAGTCTTACTTGTTGCGTCATTTATTTCTTTGTATGTTTTTTTGATTTTTTAATTTATTTTGATTTTTAGCTTAACTTATTTCATTTTATTTTGATTTTTAGCACATTACTTTATTTGATTTACATGATATTGTTTTACTTTATTTTCTGCATATTATTTTATTTAAATTTTATGATATTTGATTTGATTTTTAACATAATTTCTGATTTATGTTTTAATTTTTATTTCTATTTTAATTTTTTTCTTATTTTATTTTCAGCCTAATTAATTTTATTTTGATTTTTAGCTCATTGATTTTTATATGATATTATTTTATTTTATTTTCTGTATATTATTTTATTTAAACTGTAAGATATTATTTGATTTCATTTTTAGCATAATTTCTGATTTATGTTTTAATTTTGATTTCTATTTTAATTTTTTTCTTATCTTCTTTTATTTTATTTTGATTTTTAGCTCATTGATTTATATTATATTATTTTACTTTATTTTCTGCATATTATTTTATTTAAACTGTAAGATATTATTTGATTTGATTTTTAGCAAAATTTCTGATTTGTTTTAATTTTTTTCTTATTTTATTTTGAGCTCAATTTATTTTATTTTAATTTTTAGCTCATTGATTTATATAATATTATTTGATTTTCTGTATATTATTTTCTTTCAATTGTATATTACTTGATTTGATTTTCAGCATTATTTATTGTAATTTTCTATATATTGTTTTATTTTTAACATTATTTGCGATTTATATTTTCATGTTTTTTGTAATCTTTGATTTTCTTTTTTGATATTGTTTTCTTGTGTTTTGTTTTATATATTTTGTCTTTCTTATATTCATATTCTCGTTTTTTAATATTTTTGTCAATGTAATAATCTGTTTATATATTTTATTTTTGTATGCCATTTACAGATTTTGTTAAATTTATGAATATATATATAATTAAATATGAATAAAATTAAACGTCAAAGGATGTGAAATAAAAAGAAACAAGTATGAAACAACAAAATTGAACTTATTAGATAACATTTTCAAATTATAATTGAATAATGATGGACCAAATGAAAGCAAATTTTTACTATGGATAAAAAGTAACGAAAGGATTATATGAAATACAAAACTTCTTTCTCTCTCTCTCTCTCTCTCTTTCCTATATATATATGTATATGTTTTTATTATTTATAAATTGTTTGTTTCAGATTTTTTTTAAGTATTAGCACCATTACGAACTTTTTAAAACTATACTTGAATTTGATTTATAGAAATACTAAGATAATATATAAATGAATATATGATTTATAATCAGATGAATATAAATTTATCAAGCAATATTCAGAATAAGTTTACTTCAAGGAATAAATATTATAATTTGGACAATTAAGATAATTTTGGACTAAATACTTCTCAATGGAATAAATAATATATAAATTAAAAAATCCAGGTGCTTGCCATTGGAATATTGGGTTAAAATTATTGGATGATCCGGAATATATATATTTTTTTACTTAGCTAGTTTAGGATTTAACTTTTTGTTTATTGCATTTACATACTTTTAGAGTTAGTTTTGTTTTTAATTCAGTAATATTTCTTATTTGTTTTAGGGCCTTCTACATGTCTGCAACCTCAACGTGGTGTAGAAGTGGCAACGTACATGAAATATCATTTATAAAAACAATGAAGGATATAACACTAATCAGTAATTATAAATTGAACAATTTAATAAAATCTCATTTGAAAGTATATTTCCTTTAAAAAAATTACATATTTATTTATTACTTTTTAAATTCAAGATTCTATCCTTAACATTTATTATAAACATTTTATGTACGGCTAATGCAGACTTATTTACATATTTCTAGGTATATTATAAAGTTTGTTACACTAATATGCGTATTGAATTTATATTTTTGAGGTATCAAAGCCAAGCTGCAAAAGAAAACAACTGTCAAAAATACTGAACTCTAATTCCACAAAAAAAAAGAATCGAAGGTTTTTGTAATGTACATTTTTTAATTGGTATGAATATAAAATAATAAAAAAATAATTGAAATTAGCTGTATAATGTCATTTGATATATAATTTAATTAATTTATTATAAAATGTAAAAGCTTATTATTTTATAATAAACTGATCTTTTTGAAATGATTTTTTTAGTTTTTTTATACATCTATTCTAATTTCCTCGTACTTAATCATAAACACCAAATTTTATGATTCATATATTCCACTGAAAGAGCTCTGAAATTAATTCATTTCCATTATTTGTTTTGATACAGTGTCAAATTCACTTCATCAAAAATCAAGTCAATAAATACCCACAATATTTAATAAAAATGTTTGATAATTGCTGATTATTTACTTTATTTGCGAATATGTATTTCGTCAGCCAGTCGTTATTGTTAGAAAACTGCGTTATAAAATCTAGATTTTATAATAAATCTATGTCGATGACGGTATATCCATTGAAAGAGAAACATAAATGATTATTGAACAATTTTATGAAAAATTGTGATGTTGAGATGAGTGATTTATTTATGCCAATTTGTTTTTTCTAAAACTTTTAAATATGAAATAAAAAAATTATGATGAATTTAATGTTAAACATAGAAAAATATACAAGAGATAACTAAACAACAAACAATTAAAAAAATAAGGTCACAAATAAAGTCAAATAAAACAATCCATTTTCATTTTAAAGAAAGTAAATGAAATAATTTTCACTTTAAATAATTAATTGTTGAAAATGTGTACATTGTAAAATTTGAAGATAAATAACAAACAAAATGACTATAAATCTAAGATTAATTAAAAATCAATGGACTGATGATTTTATTTTTTTGATGTTTTAAGAAAGAATAGGAAACTGAATCATAGAAACGATTATTTCTTCAAACAACATACAATGTTTGGACTTATTTCAAAAAAATGAGTCCAAATATTGTATCCAAATTGTGAGGGGACGGTTGTTATTTATTATTAACAAATAATTGCACACTGTTCTCCAATTTTCATATCATAATTCTATTAAAAGTTTGAAAAATTCTAAAAAAAAATAACGTTCGCCTATAACATATAACAAATAAACTGACTGATAATTTAGATAAAATAACTTTAACAAAAATATTCCTAAATAGGAAAACTTGGAATAAAAATGTTTACCAGTTATCAGTGCAGTTACATTTTTCAGGTCAAATACTAGTTTTTCTCTTATTGAATTTTTCAAATGCAGATTTTATCTAAGGTATTTTTTTCAAAAGTTAAATAACATTTTATTTTGTTCATAAATAATTGAAATATAAAAATTATTATTTATTTTTTGATCAACAACGTACTTATTAAATAAACAAATAAAAATTACCTTTTTTCATATATCTGATCTTAACTTTCATCGATTTCCATAACACGTAATTTTTTTCTATTGTACGTATTGAAATAATAACTCAGATCTGCCATTATAAATATTGCCAGTCGTTTTAATTTAGAAAATAGCACCGTTTATATCAACAATATTCCTTATTCAATGTTCTTCAGACCTCTTTGACTGCTGTTAACATAGTGGGTATTTCTAATCTAAATATAAATTTTAAAAATCACTTAATTTCATAACTTAAATTAAAATAAAATTTTAATTGTACAATGACTGGCAACCATTTTTCCGATTTGGAGTCCAGCGTATAAATAGAAACAAGTCTAAAACGTGTATTATCCACACAGTGATAATTTATTTATAAATTATGTGATTCTCAAATAAGATGTATTCATAACTTCAAAATATACATTGAGAAAGACGAGACTGATTCTGGATCTGCTAGTAAAAATGTTTGATAAGTATGATAAACAAGAAAAACTAAATTGAAAAATTTAATTAAATTAATTAAACAATAAATAAATTTACCATACTTATCAAACGACCCTTGTATTTTACATACTTAAAAAAATGTGAACTTCTCTTTGATAATGCAAATTATGTGTTTGTAAATCCTCTACTTTTTTAATCATTTAATTTTTGATAATCACCTATATGTAAACTCCTAACTCTATATTGGATAATCTCAAATAACTTTCCTATTAAAATGAGAATATGAAACTTTTTCTCAGTTTATAACATTTATGATCTTAAATATAAGATTAGGATTGAATTAACCAAATTAATATTAATTATTGAAAAAATCGTATTTAAATACAAAAATGTAAATTTCATTTCTATATTAAAAAGAAACTATACACATATTTCTTTTTAACAATCTATAATCCATGCAGATTGAGAATATTTTTTCCTATAAATTTATACATGTTATTCAATGGTAATTTAGTTTCGTAACAGTTAATATCAATCAAATGCAATAAATCGTTGATTGGCGTTGCTTTACGGTAAATGTTTATTTCATTTAGCTTAATGCAATATTCGATTGAAGTATTTAATTTAGATGCGTCAATAAACACTAGATATTATCACCTTCTTAATGGATAGATAATTTCTTAATCTTTATAACAAACTAATTTATTGATAGCCAATTTGTTATACTAACTTTATATTCAAAGCTTTTTAAGTATATCTGCAATTATTGGAATTTTATTACAACTTATAACAGCTAACAGTTAATAAGTGCTGTTGCCTGCATCTACTTTGATATATTATTTTATATAGATAAGAGTAATTTTATTTTACATAATAAAACATATTTTTTATCTCTGATTTAGAAATAGTGTCTTTAATTAACGACCATCGTTGAGTTATTCATTTTATAATATTGTATAATTAATTTCAATCTTTAATATATTATCAGGTAATCTCAGTCTTTAAAATAATTATTTTTATTGAAGTTTTTTTCGCGTACAAATTTTAAATAATGTTCTTAATTATATAGTTAGATTTATTTTTATCATTCTAAGAATATTCTTTTTTTATATAAATATATTTCTGTACGAATTTTATTTCTCATATTTTTTTAAGAAACATTTTTAAAAAATTATTTTTTACTGTTCTTAATACTATTTAAAAATGTTTAATTTTTATTAATTTATACTTAAATTAACCAAAACTCTTTGTTACTTTAGAATTCATATTCGTTCATACTTAATTCGAATATTAATCATAAGAGATTCATTATTTTGTATATATTTCCAAGAATAATGAACTTACTAATTGTCAGATGAATTATATGTTGTTTAAATTGTATATAAAAGTCCAATTAAAAATATATTTATCGATAAATCTCTATATACATCTATTTGATATTTGAGCTTAAATTTGAAATTAATTTTAGAGAAATACATTTTGTAATCCAATAATTGATAATAATAAATTATATATTTCTTTATAATAAATAAAAATTAAATTAGAATTACTTA
>CP092092.1:30153255-30295755 GCA_029203775.1 Neoneuromus ignobilis | reverse complement strand
TTATAGAAAAAAAATTTTACAATTTAGATAATTTCTAATTATCTAAAACAGTAATAAATATATATACATAAAATCGAAATAACAATTTTATTAAAAAAAAATTGCAAAAATGTGCAAAAAGTAGTCATGACATTCAAATAAAGAAAGTATATATACAAACGATCCCTTTCTTCTGTGTTAACAAAACGGACCAAATCATGTTCGCCGCGAGGCTTTTATCACAAGTTTATTACTGGTGAAAGAGAACCATCCAGAATGGAAAGCACCGCTCCTATTCAAGTTCAATCGCCGTTTCACGATATGCTGAATCATAACTAATGTTATATACAATTTGTTAAACGATTGTTGTTGATTTTTTATTGCAGGTGCGTCGACTTGTTCATATATGTATATTTTGAATTGTGCAGACGTAAATAATTTTATTGTTGACTATTTGTAACAAGAAAACTATTCAGAGTCCAATGTTACAAATTGTTTATTGCATTTACGCTATTGAACTACTTAATGCAGTATGATTTAAAAGTAGATTTTTTTTTATTTACATGTTATGCTATATGAAAATATAAATAGATAGATAGATAAAAATATGCATATAAATATTATGTATCTTGCATATTTTGAATGTAAAAATACTATATTGATTAAATTATTTGTCTTTAAATTAATCAAATAATAATTTAATTAATAAATATTAAAAATGAAAAGATTTTTTTTGTTTCTAAGATTATCAGTAATTTTTATCAAAATTTTTAACTGACAGTTTAAGGTTTTGAATTATATTTGTAACGTTTTAATAAAAAAAATTCTGATAAAAAATATTGAATTGATTATTACAATTTACTTGAAAAAAATGTTCATTTATTTATAAATAAATCATAGCATTTTATAAAAATATTCAATAATCTCTTATTGTCAATTTTTAACTATTCTAAATTCAGCTTTGTTACTATACAATCAAGTTCAGGACGAAACTATACAACATTTTATTTTTTTTATTAATTTTTATAACAGACTTTAAAATACCATGTTTGAAGATAATAATTTTGTGATACAATCATATAATAGTAAAATAAGTAATTATAAGGATTTTTTTTAAATCTACTAATGTTGATATAATTTAATCGTGTAGAAATTAATTACCAACAGTACAAAATAATTGTTGTTTAATTAAATTTAAATATTTTCAAACAACAAAGTGAATCTTATTTCTAACAATTTAGTCAGTTAACATATTTTATGTTTCATAAATCGTTTAATCCTGTTGTTTAGTATTTTATTCTGTCTGTTTATTATTTTTCCTATTAAATATATATTATTTTAAAACGTTTCACAATATCATTAATTAATGCATAAATATCAATCATAACACAGTTATTCCATCGTGGGTTTTCAATATTAAACATAACCTAGCTTTCTATTTCTTGAACTCTTTTTTTATTACTCAAATTTTATTGACGCATTTTCCAGGTATTAAATCATAGATCTTCTGTTAAACACGTAGCGTAGAAAATTTGTTTTTTTTAAAAAAAATATTACTCAAATTTAATTTTTCAATATTTTTTTAAATTTCACAAAATGCGACGTATAGAATCTATGTGGTGTAAAACAGAAAGTTGGTGTAACCGAAAGTAGGTGTAGCAAGGAATGTAAAACATAAAATGCTCAAATGTGTTTAGTTTTTTATTTTATTTTATTTATATAATATTTTCGTTATCTTTTTTAAGATATTTTTACTTGAATTATCAATAAAATGCATTATTTATTTATTTTAATGATTGAAATTTCCTACATTTTTATATAAATAAAATAAGAGCACGACTTAAACAGATTAAAATTAATTGAATTATTCTCTTGAATGATGTAAATTGCATATATGTTGAAGTCTTTTACTTTCAAAGAAACAAGTTATTGAAAACATTCAGTTCTTTTGTAACCACTTCATACAATAATTATTGATTGGAATTATTTTTTTTTAAGTAAAAAAGTAAAAAGATTGAGTATGTAATTTAAAGCAAGAATATATATAATATTTACATATACATTTTTTTATAAACATAATTATCATGCATTCTCAATCTTGTTTATATAAATTTACAAACATACAGTTGTATATATATATATACATACATACACACACATATGTGTATGTTTATATATTGTGTATATACTCTCTATATATTTACATTAATTTATATATTTGAAAAAAATATATAGTATAGATAATAATCTTGATATCATTTATATCAGAAATGTTATATAGAGAAAGTGGTTTTAACGTACAATTTTAAGAAAATATTTTTTATATATAAAAGATAATTTTATTATTATTTTTTTAGAAAAAAATGACAATTGTGTGACATTTGTAATTTAATATAATTTGTTATGCTATATAAATATTTATTAGTTTAATTAATATTTCATTAACAAAATTATTACACATTCTTTATTGATTTTTTAAGATGTTTTCATAACTATTATTAAAATATTTCTTATCCATGACTCTGTGTACTCAATATTTTTTACCTAACTTTTTGACTATTATAAGAAATGAATATATTAACAAATATTAAATTGAACTTTGATTTGAAAAACACGCAGTCAATTATCTTATTATAAATATGTATGTTTTTTTAAAAAAAATTAGGAAATGAAAACGTGCGTCATTGAATATTGAAATCAAGTGTCATTGCAGAATAAGTTATTGAATAAAATTTGACCTTGTAAGATATTTAAATTATTAAATAATTTCAAACCGTCATTAGACAAATAAACTACTAGTAAATTTAATTTTTTAATCATTTTTAAATATGTAGATTTTAATGAGTACCTCCTGGAAAATATTATATATAACTAAATGACAATAATATTTCATAATTAAATACAGAATTGAGATAAATTCCTCTTTCTTGTCATGTTTGGTACAAAAAGAAATAGACATTGATTTATTCATATAGAAAATTTATATATATATATATATATATATAAATTTATTAAGTTAGAAGTAAGATATCTTAAACGTATAAAAAAAAATAATCTTTTATATGTAAGTATGTTAATATTTTTGTTTGTAATAAAATTAATATAATTGATCACTGATTATTTATCATTTTCTCTTACTTAGATAATAAATGAAGTTTGAGCATTAAATGTACATATATATCAAAACTTGCTTACTAATAAACAACTTTTGTATTAATCGAACATCAAAAAAATCTATTCAAAACAAACAATTTTATTAACTCTACATGATAACAAATTAATTTATTGACAGTATAAATGGAAACATTCTTGTATAAATGATTAAAATGAATATGTAAAAAAGAAATATTAAAATTCTGTTAAAATTAATAATTGGATATAAAGAGAAAGGTAAAACGAATAAAATATAAAAATAGATATTTGTATCGTCTTTCGAACAAATACAAATCGACTACTTATGTAAAAATGTATACATCGTTTCGGTTCATTGCACTCAAATTTATAAAATAATTTATTAATAAGTAATAGTAGCAAAGTACCTTGACTATTAATCACTGTCTTCATTTTAACAATGTTGCAACTTTTTTATTTCTTGAAGCAAAATTCTCATTATAAAAATTACAATTTGACGAATTACGAGTTCTTGAAATATTAAATCGATTTATTTGTAGTCTTCATTTTGTAACAGTTTAAATTATGATTACACAATTGATATCTCAATTAATATTTTTTATTTATTTTTAAATATGCTCGTATTAATCAATTGATTCATATCTGTTTTTATTTTATATTTTTTCTAATCTTATGTAATATTTGTATTTTATGAAATTGAATGATATTTTAATAAGTTTAAGTTGCAACAACTTTAAAATTTTAAATAATTAGATGTACTTTTTAAGATTTTTTTTAATGAATTCGATAAAGTTTTGTAAAATCAAATATTAATTAATCAATAAAATTCAAATTGCAATTGATATTGTGTAGGTTTTCTAGTGATTAAATAGTATAAGACATTACAATTATTTCTAAATTGTAAATAATTCATTTTTACAAATAAATTATTTTTTAACGTTATAAGATTTAATAAAAGTGTTCAATAATTATTTTATTTTTATTGTCATTTTAATTGACATGTTATCTTCTAAACACATTATGAATTCTTCAGTTTTGAAAAAAAACACATCTACATGAAAGTAATATTTTTTTTATTCAGAAATAATATAAATTTTAGATCGATTTTAGATGTAACTTTAAAATAATAATTAATATATTGGTGTCGTTTATAAAGGTTCAAATAAAATAAAATTAATTTTCTAGTTCACATTTTAGTAGATGACATATTTCTAATCACCTTTAGTTCAATGTTATAACTGATAAAGTCATATTATTTATTTGGTAAATATATATATATATATATATATATATATATATATATATATATGTATTTATAAATACCGTAAATAAATAATAAGGGCTCTTTATCAATGTCCCCTATATCCATATATGTTTATATCTAAAACATAGTAAAATAAGTATTAAACAACCATTATGTATTCATAGTTCCGGAACCAGATATATGCCGACTGGGTGGCCGCCTACGGCAGAGTCACGAAAAAAATTGAAACATTAATGTAAAATATGTTTCAATAATTATTAATAGATAGACAAATATAATGGATTGCAATCATAAATATAACGTGTTAAAAAAGGAATAATCATATTACTTGTTCTTACATGTATAGTTTATTCGCAGTAAGTAAACAGTTTTAAACGAATAAAATAAGATGTTAAATGTAATTATTGATAATACTATATTTTTTTGTTCAGTTTCATTATAAGATAAATGTTGAGAAAATTGACTGTAAATATAAATCTTTAACTTAGATAAGATATAAAATATGCGTTACTTTAAATCTGAGATGATTTGCTCAGTTGATTATTAATAAAAAAAATTTTTTGTATATTGCTTTTTTATAATAGGTCATCGACTTCACTTTGTTTTCATAAGAAATATTAAGTTAATACTCCATACAAATAATAATTATCTTTTTAAATGACCTGTTTAATATATTTCTGTCTTATATTTAATATATTATAATTAATAACTTAAAACAGTAATTTTATTAATATACTCAGTTCCACGATATATATTAAACCATAGTGTTTTTTGGAATTTAAGTTTTATACATAAAAAATTAAAAAAGCTCTTAAGAAAAATTAAAAAGGCTCTGACGATGATGGCGTCGCCATTTAAATGCATTAGCCCATATAATTATAAATAATAAGTGATTATTGAACACTTTAAACCATTGTGGTGTTGGGGTTAAAATTAATTTGTGTTAAATTAAGAATGGACTTAAGATCTATCAATGTATAAAAATTGTATGAAAATTTTTTGTGGTAATATATATATATATATATATATATATATAAGTTATGATAGTGAATAAAGTATCATAGATGCTAGAATAATTCAATGACTCCAAAGAAAACAACAAGCATAGAAAAATGTATGATAAAAATAACTTGTAGAGGCATAAAGAGTAACAAATAAATTTGACAGAATCAAAAATTAGGATTTTAAAATGGAAATAAGTTAGTTAAACAGCAAGAAGAAATAAACACTGATGAGGAAGATAAGTTATTGACTGCAAGCCCAGGAATGTAAAAAGCTCAAAAAGAGATCCCTAGATAAGTGGAATCTAGACAAGAGAAAATTCTTTAGTATGAAATGAACGAGAAAAATATTGAATTACTGAGAATGGAAAGTTTTAGAAAATGTTTTTATCCAACAGTAGATAAAAATACATCTTTCTCTCTTTCTCTCTCTTTCTCTCTCTCTCTCTCTCTCTATATATATATATATATATATATATATATATATATATATATGTATAGTTGTATGAATAATTTATGTTAAAATATAAAAACTTTACAAGTAAATAAATATTAAAATATATAAAATATTTTAATATTTATTTCTATTATTCAATGTAAAATATATTACAATTTATAATAAAATGAGTTTTATATGATTATGTATTTTGTAAATAATCATTTTTTTGCAAAACAAATAATTTTCGAGTTTCAAATTCAAACAATCTAACTAAAATATATGTTTCAAAAAGAGAAAATCAAAAGAGATGATTAAAAAGTACAATTCTCATTGAATTATTATGAGAAAAATAATATTTTGTGTAAAAATTATTTTCACTTATACAAACATTTTAAAGTAATAACAATCGAAAAATATAATACATTAATTTCAAATATAAAAACCGATACTAAATTTTCACCTTTGTGTGTATTTAAAACCATTACATTTGATGACAATAAAAACAATACAAAACACTACCATGCGAGAAAAGAATATCAAAAATATATATTACATTCGAAACAAAAAAAGGAAATTCGCAGACTAACGTTTCTAACGAAGACGTCTTCAAATGGTTTTAAACAGTGACTTGTCATATTCTCACATCTTGAATTGAACAAAAAAACACACACACAATGACTTTTAAAAATGAACAAAGTAAAAAAAATGTCAGTGCAAAGTACACCTCTCACCGTACGTTTTATTTTCTGACATTAAAATAAAATAACGTGCACAAGAAAAATAATTGTACGATTGTGCGTAAATAATTAATTCATTTAAACGACTTTCTCCTTTAATCAAGAGCTATTGAATTAAAAATACTGTTCTTAATTTTATCTTTAGGTCGTGTTTAGTTTTATTATTGGATCATAAAATATGTTGCACGCTTTCATTAAGATCGATTAAAAATAAAAAAAAATATTGTACATTATTATATTTACAATGAATACTTTTATTATTATTTGCTTGATAGAAGTTTTCACAATATACTTCTATTCATATATTGTTAATTGTCATTATACTATTTTATATAATTCTGTATAATAATGGTTGTTTGTTAGTATGACTATTTATACAATTATACATGGGCCCTAGTATGATTTAACAATATTTTTTTCGACGCTCTTTTTAATTCTATGAATCGATTAATGTACCATCAAGCCAACGATTATGATCAGCCTAGTGATAATATTTTCTGTTTATATCACGAAATAATAACCCCCTACTATCATGAATGTAAAGGCAAGTGGATAAAATTTCCAAATAGAGACAATTAGTCTTTTCTACTATGGCGTTTTCTAAGATATATAGCTCTCACTTACTGGTATCAATGAATACCACCTCTAAAGCCATTATTTTCGTTTGGTAGAATTGTTTTTTCTTTAAGGCCTAACACCACTGTAGAAATTTCAAAAAATCATTTTTTTTATTGGCTTAAAATATACTTTGAACCTTTTAGAATATAATACAAAAGGTTTCATTCTGAAAAAAAAAATTTCTTTTGAAATTTCGGGACTTATACCTGCCGTCTTCGGCCGCTCCGAAACGGCCGATCGAAACTTTAAATTGATTTTTCTCGAAACGACTTTTTCTCAACGGGCACGCAGCATAACTTAAACAGTTTTTTTCCAATCAATTTGAAATTTTAATCATGATTTTATTATTATATTTCGCAGTGAATCACGTAGGGGATTTTTAATAAATTGATTTAAACAATTTTTATAAACAAAAACGTGCCTTTTTTATGAAAATTGAAATTTTTTTTTCAATTCGCTGCCAAATTTACAAAAATCAATATTTTCAAAATCTCCTACGTGATTCACTAGCTATTGACATCAAGAATAAGTGGAATTTTTTTTTTTGTTCCAAGTTCAAGTGTGCGACAATTATGCTGCGTGCCGCGGAGCGCTTCCGATGAAAGGAGCCTCGAATTATTGGCTCTAAATCAGCCATTTTGTATTTTTTTTACTTTATATTTTTAGTCAATATAGTATAATGTTAGATCAATAACGTATCAAAATATTTTTTCTTTCCAACTTTCCTTTCCATTCAAAAAAAATTCCCAAAAAAACGCTTTTTTTTCGCGATTACAGTGGTGTTAGGCCTTAAATATTAATATTAAAAGTACTGCCTCATATTTTATTCTAAACTTTTTAGAAATAATTATATTTAGCATCTATCTATTTTTTAGTTTGTATTTGTCATCTTTATTTCGATACTATTTTTTTATAATTTTCTTAATATTCTTAATTAATAAACCCCAGCTTTCAAGATTTGTCAGCCGTTCTCAATAGAGGAGATAAAATGATTTTTTCTAGATTTTTCTTAATTTTTTTGTAAAGTTCTCTATAATATAATTTTATAAAATTACATTATACACACACACACACACACACATATATATATATATATATATATATATATGTGTGTGTGTGTGTGTGTGTGTGTGTGTTTGTATAAAAAAATAATTTTAAAAAAATTGTTAAAAAAGTAAATAGATCTACTTAAAACCATGTACCTAATTCCTACTTTCTCATCATCATTATAACATTTTTTTAATTCAATCATTTTATATATATATAATATGTAAAGATGAATACATGATTATTAAATTATTCTATTAATATCATCACAGTAATAAAAAAGATTGTGAATCTTCAATCAAAATAATCAACAAAACCTATCCTCATCAGACTTTCTACAAAGTTAACACATTCTCCGTGTATGGTGATTCGCAAGCGGTTATCCGCACCAAGGTGGGTTCTTTTATAAAAGAAAGTTGTTTGAAATAATTTAATACGTTGGGTCCTGCCTCAAGCTATAGCGGTCTACACATCAATGGATAAAAACACGCATATACACATTCGAAGAAACATGAAGCTCAATATAAATACCTATACATTTATATGCAATTACATACTTTATATACACACACATAAATATATATATATATATATATAACATGAACATCAATAAAAATTATCTATTTCTCTTCATATTTCTTCTTGATGACATTTTAAAAAAAGTTTAAGTTAGTGAAAATATAATATTATAGGAGATGTTAAAATATTTTTATGAAATTAAATAAACAATATTTTTTTCTGAGACGGTACTATTTTTTATTATTAAACAAATTTCTGAAAATATATTGAAATTTGATCATAATTTAGTAATTTCTTGTATTTTGAGAGAAATCAATTGTATATACATAGTAAAATTTAAAATTTAATTTTCTTTTTTCTGTTATGTATGAGAAAATTTTCTTCAAAATGTTAATAACTTGTTGATTATTAGTGAGTATTCTATTAATACATTAAAATTGTTTATCATTTATTAATAAATGGTTATTGTAACTAATTATGATATATTTTAACAAAAAATGTTATTGATGTTAATTTACTTTTAAAAATAAATTAGTTGTTTTTAATCAACGGATATTTTAGTACTCAATTTTTTTGTGGAAAATGTTCATTGAAATATACATAATTTAATGCTTTTTTCTAAAAAAAAATAAATAATAATTTATCTACTATGTTTATAATAAATCAAAATAAAAACTAAAATACATAACCGTTGCTATTTCAACCTATTTAAATTTTAAGATTTATTGCATTATGTCTTTTAAATGAATATTGTTTTTAAATTAAGCCTTGAAGATTATGATTCATGCAATCAGATATTTAAAACTATGTGTAGGTTGATTAAAAATATATACGATAAAATATAATTAAAAAATAATATAGGCATATTTAATTTTTTACTGACGTTGATATAAAGTAAATGGACTTATTCTAGTAAGTTTGATTCCAAGCTTATTCACTTCTGTAGAAATTAATTCATTAATTAATTTTTATTATTTATTTCATATAAATCTATCTCTACCAACCTGCCATTTTGACCGGTTGGTGTTTAGCCGAAAACAATCTAAAAAGAGCTTTTAATAAGAAATTATATTTTTCACTTAAATATTGAAATTACATGATATGATAAAAAGTGGTAATAGTAGTTCTCCTTACTTTCCTTTTCATTTTTCTTAAAGCAATTTTGAAACCAATCATTTTGACTAGTTGGTATATCTAGAGTTAATACACATTACTTTAAGTATGACAATCATATTTTTTTGTTCATATGCATTTCAATAACCTAGCTACTATACATAATGTATGCCATTATAAAAAATTTTGAATGTTTTATGAATTTATATTGATAGATCTTTAAATTTAGTTGTGAAATGTATTATTGAAAAAAAGCTTAAGATAAAGTGCTTTATAAGAAATTAATGTACAATATGTAAAAAAATTAAACATAGTTTCTGATATTCAGTGAATCAGTTTATATTAATAACCAATAAAATACTAAAATAAAGAAAGTATAATTTTTAACCACTTTTATTTAGTAAAAATATCTTTTTTGTTTAACAAAAAATTTTTATGCTCTATTATTATTAAACTTTATGTATGTTAGTATATCTAATAAAAACTTAAATAAAAAAAATATCAGTAATTTTATTCAAGTATTAATATTTAAAAATATTATAGTTCTTCAAAAAATCTCAGATTGACTAAAATAATCATAAAAGTTTTAAAAACATTAGAAAATATTTCATTAAAAAATTATTAAATTTATGGATTAACCAAATATTTTATTCTTTTAAGTATTTTTTTGTCATGAAAATACCTTAATCTTTTAATTAAACTTAATAACAATAAAATGTAAAAGTGTACGTGCTTTAATTATTTTGAATGATTTTTCTGTTTTTCAATACCTTGTATATTTATAAAAAGGAAATGTCATTTAATAATTAAACAGTTTAAAAACAATACCTATTCAATACCTAAATTCAATCATTAGAAAATGAAACACAAGTCACATCAGACACGTGTGTTCTCACTACACCAATTATAGCCTTGATAAAGTCAATAAATAAAAGGATGTTACACTTGTAAATCGAAACACATTCTAAAAAACTGAACGATAGAACGAGAGAACAATATTTTTTTCAACTACAGTTCTTTATTTAATCTCGTATCAGATATAAGAAGTGTCATTGCAAACTTTTAAAAAAAGGTAGCAGTATCTCGACCTTCACGGATTATTTATTTTATTTTTTTTTATTAAATACCGTTTCATTAAGTCAGAACCAAACTGAAACGAGTTATCGGCCAGAAAAGAGATATTCGTTTTGAAGAATTTTAGCGCATTTGTATGTGTCTTTGTATTTATTTCTTACATCATAAGTGTTGTGACATAAGGCGAAAGATTTTTTTCTATTTGATTTTTTACTTGCAAATTTTTTTAAACGAAAAATATTGTAGGTTTCAATTCGCATTCACATTTTGTCAAGGTAATGTGGATAAACAGTTCAAATATACAAGACTTTGAGGTCATTGATTCTGCACATGGCTTTGAAATTTAGAGAATTCAGATATTTACATACATGTATATAAAAGTATATATACATATATATATATATATATATATATATATATATATATATATATATAATTTCAAAACCAATTTCAACAATAAATACAACGTGTATATTCTTAAAAGTGTTTAATTATTTGCTTTTAGAAATATTATTTTTGCAGTATTTTATTTCAACGCTAAGATTAACCAATTCCACTAAATAACTGTTAACTAAGCAAATATATTTTTTAAAAAAATCATTCTTTAAATACTTCATATTTGTTACACGTGCTAAATGAATAATGCAATAAAAACTGTAAAAAAACTCTCCTACACGCAATCAAATGAAAAGAAATCTTTATTATTAAGAAATTTGCTTTAAAATATTTAATTTTTATTTATGGTTCCTTGACTAAGATTCACACATAAGCAAATTAATCGTAAAGATAAAAGAATATTTATAAAAAAATATAAATAGATTGTGATTTTTTTCATGATACATCACTTAATATTTATTTATCTATATTATTGTACACACAATTAATTTTATTTCGTATTAACTTTCAAGAAATTTTGTTGTTAAATAAATATTTTTTTTAATTAGACAGTTAAGTTTGTTTATAATTTATTTTTCATTTTTTAATAAATAATATAAAAAAAAGTTAATTCAGTTATATTCACTGCATATTTAGGACTTTATTTGTGAAAATAGCACTTTTGATAATTCCATGATTATTAAAATAGAATTAAGGTAAATAAAATCTAACCTAAAAAATTATACCAAATCTGGTAAGTTCTAATATAAATATCTTTACACAAATGACCTATTTATCATAATATTATAAAATTTTATGTGTTCAATAATAACATAATATTTAGTTTAATTGCTGATACACATTTCAATAGTCATGTTATCAAAGTTTTATTACAAATTTTTATATTTTATAATGCTATATTCCATATATTTTAATTTAAAAAAAAAACTTTAGATTTTAAACAACATCTTTCTGAAAATGATAATATAGTTATCCAAATATACATCGATGTTTGATGTGGATAATAATTAATTATGATTACTCTTATAAAATGTTATTCTGTGGAGATTAATGTGTTATTTATGAGAATCAAAAAAATCATACCTTTAAAAAAAGTAATTACTTTCATGAAACATATTTGAAACAATTGATTAATTTATAAAATTTTCATTAAAAATATTTTGTTACATATTTGCTATTTCATTAAAAAGAAAATAAGATTAATATAAATACAAAATCATACAAACATTCATTAATATATATTATTATGTCTATATATTGTCGGTTTAAAAATTGAGCACAGACGTATTTAATAAAAAAAAATCAATTAAAAAACATATATTACAAAAAGTAATTATAATTAAAACTAGTTTGTCATGGGAAATAAATCAGTGAGAAATATTCGTTTTTTCAATATGGAATGTTGAAAGTAAACTTTTAGACTAATAAAGTCAAGTGAATTATTTAATCAAACAACAATCTAACTGAAATAAAATTTATCAGATTAAGAGTATGAATATACACGAAATATATTCTTAATTTATTTTCAAATAAAGTGTCATTTCTAATTGAGTGCTGATTATGTAATAATTATATACTATTAACTTTATAATAGCAATTAAAAAAACACATTGCTGTTTTTTTACAAATATATATATATATATATATATATATATATATATATATATATATATATATATATGCTATGTAATACAAAAGTAAGTTATTTAACAGTTATCAACATTAAGAAAATATGAAGAGAAATTTTGATTTTTGTATCATATTTTTTTATAAATAACAAATTCTCTCACAGTAATTATTTAATAAAGAAATATAATAATTAATTTATGAATGTATTAAATTACTGTTAAAAATATAATATTATTATATAAATAAAAAATTTCATTACTAATTTAATATAAGCTATTTATTTAAAATTCTGGACGACCTTTTGATATTAGTGGTAATATTGTGAGCAATATTTGGTTTGTTAACTTTATAAGGTGAACTTTTATTCATATGATGGATTTATGAGAGTATAGTCTATTAAGAGCTATTATCGACCAGTGAAACAATTCAGAAAAGTTTTCTTAAGAATGAGACAAATTATAGAGAGAAATAAAAAAGTTCAGTTTTGGCTAGTAACAAAGAAATTATGTTCACTGTAATCACTAAGTCACACAAACTCATTTAAAGAGATAATTAATTTATACCCACCTCGTCACATTTTTGTTAATATTTTTTCAAAAAAATCTGGACTTTCAGATCCTCGCGATTTAAACAAATGTATTTCAATATTTAGATGTATAAAATTAAATTTTTTTATTATAAAAAAATAGGTTTGAAATGTTGTTGCTCATTACCCTAATTATAATCAATTCATAAAAACAAGTTTTATTGTTGATGAATGTTCTTTTATTGTTAATAAATATATATAAGAAGGATTGTGAATAAACAAATATATTTTTGAAGTTATATTGAACAAATTATGGCGCTGTTTACTTGTTACATTCGCTGCATGTTACATTTGTGACAGAGTGTTCATCGCATACAGGTTGCTATACACAAGACTTTCGGGTTTTTCTGCGTCTTTTAAAGACAAGTCTGCTACATTTAGCCAGTTACTTTTTTTCTACCAGAGCTATCTCGAGGCCCATCATCTTTATTAATTGCGGTCTTTGCAGAGTGATTTCGCAACTTGGTATTTGAAAATCGCTCTTCTATCAAAGCGAACTCTTATTCAAAAATATACGTCTTTGATTAGTTTTCTTTTGGATCATATTATTATTTTCATAATAGATTACATAAGCTTTTATTGAAAAACATGGCCAGAGGTAGTTCGCCTGTGTGTAATGACTTTTTGATCCATTGTATTATAGTTTTATATTTATTGTAGTCGCAAATCATATAGTTTTTTCTCATCGTCATTTACGGCGTCATCATTATGCATACTCGAAAGCATAATTACAGCCTTATTTTTCTTTGGCACGTAAGAACAAATTTGATTTTATTTTCATGAAAAGCAAACAGAGATGAATACTCTGGCCTAGATTTATCAGCTGCCATTTCTTTTGGAATGTAAGGTTTATTTTTCTCAAAGTGCCATCATCGTTAAACCTTCCGATAATAAATGTTTAGCAAGAGGTAGAGAGGTGAAATAATTATCCATAGTAATGACGGCCGCTTCCTTGAAGAGTTTTTTACTATCCTTGATTTTCTCGCGTATATTGCCAATTTTACCAGTGTAAAGAATTCCAAATTAAGCATTTTCTGCATCACAAATCCACCAAAAATCGACGGAATGTATTGAGTAAATTTAGTATGTCCGCGATAAGGATAAAGCTGCTCGTCGATAGTCAAATTTTTGGTATATTAGAAGCCTCGGAAATGGCTTAAATACTTTTTATTTATGTTTATTCAATAAACAAAATTGATTGCACACGTATCCGTTCACACCTGCGCTTAAAAACTAATTAAAACTAGTGTTGGGTACCCACCCGGTGCGCAACAAGAGATAATTAAATTAAGAAATATGACATCGTTGTATCAGATTATTACCAGATCTATTCTTTACAACGTAGTTTAAATGGAAAAAGCATATATTTTGAAAAATTATACATCTTTATTTTTTAAAAGTAAATCGCTTGTTTTTTTAAATAGAGGTACTCAAACGTTATCAAAAGAATTGAAATAAATCAGAGAACGAAATAGCGTCCACTAGTTTCAATTAATAAACATTTTTTTATGCCATTAGGTAGTTTATTTCATTATATAAAAAAAACTCATCGCTTTATACTCATCCAAATATACATAAAAAGATTAATGTATTGTATTTATGGTGAGGTCAAACTGAAATTTTAATATTTAACAAACAACTTAGAATTTGAAAAATATTAATTTTTGAATTTCACATCATGTACATATTTATTGAAAAAAAATCATATTATATACAATTGGACTGTTTTAAATGTTATAAATACCAATTTTTGATTTTTATAAAGTATAAGATTGTTTTTATGTTTTATAAATCAAAACTTTTATAATAAAAAAACGATAATTAATACAGTTATAATATCTCAGATTTGTGTTGACAAAAATAGAAGATTAATTAAAATATATAAAGTATTGACAGCTTGTTTATTTCTTGGAAATGTTTATTCAGAAGAACTCATTAATAATTTCAATATTTTTATTTATCTTCATTTTCCAAGAAAATATTTAAAATAGTTTATTTTTATAATTCAGTATTATATACAGTCATCCAAATGTGACGCCTACATTTGTGTTTTATTAAAAAAAAACTATACAAATATTTTTTTTAATAAAATACAAATCTAGGCGTTAAATTTGGATGACCCTATACATTACATCAAATATATATATATATATATATATATATATATATATATATATATATATACACTTTAAAAATGCTCTTTTGGTAAGTTTATTATTTAATTTCAGAAAGTATCAATATGCTTTTTTATATTTTCGGTATTATTTAATCTAAACCGTTATATTATATTACTGACCCAAAAATTGAACTGGCTTTACTACTCACCAATTCTATTTATCTAATAAAATGCACGGGCGCTAAAAACTTGTCTTGAACCTACTAACTGAAAGTTTAATCATACGGACACGGAACAAGATTTTATTGATATTTATTCAAAAATTCGCGAATTAATATATCCATATAGCAACTTGTTAATAGTTTTTACACGAACATAAATTTTACAAAAGCGTACACATTTTAATGAATTGTTTATCTATTTTTAGAAATCATGAATTTTATTATGGTGGTTTTATTACAGCTTTTATAATATTGTACGTTTGTATGATGTTTAATTCTGTATAAGGAAATATTTTTTATAATATGGATAATTTTATTAATAGGAATGTTGTAGGTGATATTAAAGACTTTTTGGTTAATTACCAGTAGAACATGATTTGTAATACCATCCCAATTCTACAGCGTATTAGTGAGTATTTAATAATTACTTACTATCACTTTGTTCTTTTAATAACATTTCTTTGTAAATATTCAAAATACCTTATATATATATATATATATATATATATATATATATATATATATATATATCCATTAAGCTGATAATAAACAAATTCAATAAAAACAACAAATATATATTTAAAAAAAAAACTAAATGAAATAAATTTCATGTCAGGTATTTGGGTTGATAAGATAAACGAAAAGTAATAAACTATCTTAAAATGAATAGTGGCTATAAAAAAGAACTAAATAAATTAGATATATATATATATATATATATATATATATATATATATATATATTACTTTTACATATTTAATGAATGTGTTTTTATTTTAACATTTTTTTTATATGTAAGAAAATAAAAAAAATATTTTTTTATTTAAATCCATATCGTTTACATCGAAACAAGAATAAGTTTGTATAAAATAAATATCACATAGTTAAATTTTATATAAAATTCAATTTTATTTGTATGTTGATAATTTACATACATGGAATAGAATACATTAACGTTCTTAAATATTTATTTACATTTTATTTCTTTTTTTGATTACATTTTATCATTTCAAAATTAATCAAATTCATTTATTAAGTTTGAACAGGAACTGTAATTATTTAAATTTGATCTCTAATTCTACTCTACAATTTCTAGATGAAGTACGAAAGTTGATATCGTTTAAAAATTTTAAATATTTCATTTCGACGATTTGGATTATCCCTTTTAAAATATGTAATCTGTTTATATAAATGAAAGTTGCTGTAAATTACATTTAGTTAATTTAATTTGGAACTTTACACATTCTAATACCTAGATATAATTGAGTATGTATATCGCAATGAAAAAATATAATAATTTAGTACAAACATCGAAAAGAATTAAAAATTACATGTATGAAAATATCAATACGAGACTTTAAAAATGAATATTAACTTTCAAATGACACGAGAGATAAACTAGTCGCACCAAACTTAACAACAAAAACGATTCGACAACTTTTTTAAACTGTCAAATTGATTAGCATGCCACTAAATGATTAACATATTAGTTTAGAAAGTAAACTAATTGGTAATACGTGTTAGTGTATATTTTATCGCTTCGAACAATTAGGTTTCAGTTTGATTTAGTAACACGAGTTTGTTATGGTCACCGTTTGTCTCTCACACAGGATGTTGGCGTTACAGACGGTTTAGTGCCACGTCAAGGTTATTTTTCAATTTGCAATGTCAACAAAAGACCACGAAACATACGGGGTGCTGACGGTTCCTCTTTATTCGTTTTTTTTTCATCTAGTAGCTTTTTTCATTATCGAGCCAATGCGACGTATTATTTTTATATAATGCCGTGTTTATTTTTGTCCTAATTGTGTCGTGACTTATATTTTTTTCCGTTTTAATGATGTGGGAATTTATCTCCAAGATTATTTACACTTGACAACATCCATTAATAGCACTTTTTTACACTCATCTGAAGTAACGAAACGTTAATACTCTCACTTTTTATATCAGATTAAAGATTCAAGTGCTTTATTTACGAAGGTACATTATTAAAAAAAACAATATAAAAACTAAGTACATAAATTATATATATATATATATATATATATGTATACAGATGTATGTGTGTGGGCATATTAACGTGAATAATTAAGAAATCGTTTAAATAAAACAGAATTTCCTGAATAATAAAAAATATATACTTCTGATATTGATATTTAGTTCACAAATAACAAATTTTAATATTCTATTTGTTTTTTTACATTTAAATATAAATCATTTTCAAATGCAATTTAGTTACAAATATACTCTTTTTATATATATATATATATATATATATATATATATATATATATATATATATATATATATATATTGTGCATATTGTAGAGAGTGAGCCAAAAATAATTAATATGGCCATATTTACAATGTGGAGATAATTCCATTACATGATAATTTTATAAATTTTTCAGATATCATTTTTTAAATTATTAATCATATTAAAACAGTAAAAGTTAACAATTTTATTTATGAATAAAGTAGTAAAATTATTTTCATAAAAAACAGACAAAAGTTAGATGTAAATAGTAATTGTCAAAATAATAAGCTTTTACCAGTATTGATATATAACTACCATATTATTATTCTTTTTTAATTATTTCATTGATCAATATAACCTTATTTTTTTTAATAATATTCAGATTAATGAATAATATATTACTTTAGATAATTTTATATTGTTTGGTATTTAGTATAAATAACTGTAATTTATTATAAATAATTTATTAGGAAAACAAGAAGATAATACTGTTAAAAAAATTAGCTATGACGTTATAAATGAGATAACTAGTAAGTTTTTTTTTAGAAAAATCATGTTTCTTAAAAAAGCCTCGCTAATACAATAAATTATTTGTATATATATATATATATATATATATATATATATATATATATATATATATATAATGTTACGTAATTATTACACTTTCATCATAACTATTTCTAAGTGATTACAAGGTTAATTAGATTAAATCCTATAACTTGAAACATAAACAGTATCTCGAAAAAATTAGTACTATATTTATATTTAGTAATTGACATAATAAAACGTTTCAAAGAATATTATCACTTAATATAGATATTTATTTTATTGACGTTGAAAAACAATTTGATTTGTTCAATTACCACATTATATATGAAAAATAAAATGTGTGTATGTGTGTAATTATTATCAACAACAGTCTCTTCTAAAACTTTCCACTTCAAGCAATTCAATGCCTTTTTCTTTTCTTTCACTCCTATGAATTTTCTTATATCTCTGTCTCTTCTGTTCATAGGTATTTACTTGAGTCTTTTTATGTCTTTCTGGATTTCCAATCAATATTTTTTCTTTTCCAATTTCTTACTATATAATCAATTATTAATATTTTAAACATTTCACTTTTGCTACAATGTATTTATATTTCAATCTTGCAGTATCTCTACTAAATATTATGTTTTTATTAATCAGCTTTTTATAATTTGTCTATTTAATTTTTATTACATGACATTTTGTTTAATAAAGAGTAGAAGATAGTATTTTTTAATCAAATCTCTTTGTACTAAATACTTTATAATTTATTTAAATTTTTCAATTAAAGTGGTAAATGTTCGTTTTTTTCTATAAATCATTTCAATTTAATTCATTTTTTCATTTTACTTGAAATATTCAAACTAAAATTTCTTTTCAGTTTGATATGAGAAACATATTCGGAGTTTTTATAGAAAAATATAAATCTTCTCCTATATTTTTATATATATTCAAATACAAGTACTCTTTTTCTTTTATTATAGAATGGCATTCCTTATTTGTTCTCATTTTAAAAAATATGATCTTTACTTACAATATAAGAAATATGTCTATTTTATGAGAAAGACAATTGTAACGTTATTTCTAGGTAAATTAAAAGTTATTGCTGTAATCCATCAATAGAAGTAGGATAAAAAAATAAATATTAAATGTCATGAAGCAATTGTCGTTATAATCAAGGACAATATTGTAATGTGTTGTCAAAATTTACTATGTTGTAATTACTTGTATAAAAAAAAACATTTTTATGATAAATATATATTTATTTATGCAAAAAATTATTTTTATTGTTCTTTTAAATTTTTAATTTAGTCATTGAGTTGCAAGATGAAAATCTAAGAATATCCAAATAATAATTTCAAAAATTGTATAATATAAATGAAATTCAAAGAAAATTATTGTAAATTATTTTCATCAGTAGATTTATTACAACAAACATTTACGAACACGTACATTCATTTTCAACGAAGAAACGTCTATAATATGTGACGATGATGATACTGAATCCAGACAGATTATTTCGCTTGAACAGACTCCGGTATGTTAATTATTACTGCCGCAGTCAACTTCTTCGATCGGCGAAAGTCGCTGTTCACGTCAGGTGTCTGCAGATTACCTACTTACGAATCCATGTCGTGAGTGTAATAGAGTTCACGTATATAACAACATGAACGTGAAAGTGAGACAAAACTATATGCATGAAGTAATTAATCTTGCTTGTCGTGAGACTGTGGTTAGAATGAGATGTATGCATTAATATTTGATAAGTGGAACATGTGTGTACGTTACTGAATAAATAAGTACATACACACACATTTATATATATATATATATATATATATATATATATATATATGTTATGTATGTATGTATATAATTCATATAATCATGTGTATGTATTTGTAAATGTGCGTTCATACTGTGAAGATGATTATTAATTTCTAAATTATTTCTTTTACATTGTTTTATGAATGGACATGCATCTATATATTTGTCTCAATAATATTATTCATTCCACCTGTTTTTTTTGGTTATTAGACTAGTAATCAATTAAAAATTTTAGAATGAAATGACATTATTTGAAAACGGATTTTTTTTAAAACAGTTATAAATGACTTATCGTTTCAATTCAAATAGTATTTGTGATATAAATTATTACTTTACATATATATATATATATATATATATATATATATATATATATAAGTAAAATTTCCTTTTGGAGTAATTAAAATTCAATAATTAATTATGTTACTTTCTATTACGAAATGAATCTATAAAAATATGTTATTCGTTATGAGATACGAATTGAAATTACCAATTATATCCGAAGAAAATTATTTTCATTAATATCATCAATTATCATGAAATGATTAGTGTATTTAGTAAAAAAAATTGAGAAGAAATAAGTTTCAGTTAAGAAAAGTATTCGTTATCTTCATCTTCGTATCTTTTATATTTTAAGCAATTTGACACTAATTTTTTACACCTTTCTCTTGGTCGACTTTTGTAATCTATTTCTGTTGATATCCCGTCGTTAAATTATATCATTATTAAAAATCTCTTTTTTTATTTTATATTATCTTATTATTCTATACGTTTCGACATTTAATAAATTTTAAAATTTTTATTAATTATAATTAAATTAATAAAATATTTCGAAAGTATTTAATTATAATATGTATAGTTCGAAATTGATTGGAATTTAGAAAATTTTCTCTATTTTCTATAATTATAAAAATGATATAAATTTCAGAATATGGATCTTTAAAAATTATATTAGGAATTTCATTTTAGATGAAAAAATATATTGTATATAAAGCAATAGACTTGTTAAAATCATTATAGAATTTTATATAAATTGTATATATTATTAAATGTATTATAACTTTTAATTACCATTCAGGTTAAAATTGAATACCTTTTTAAATAGTACAATTGTACTAATAAATGTTTAATAAGTTTTCAATAAAATATTATTTATTTGTTTATTCTAAAATTTTAAAGATACAAATATATTTATGGACAATAGTACAGAATATACGTTTAGACAAAGGAACAATATATATATGGACAATTAGTCATATACTCAAAAAAAATCGTAATTTTCTAATTTTTCTTCAAGATAAAAAACACATTTAATAATAATTTCTTTTAATCCAATTTTTTAATATATGTTATTTTTGAATCATTTATATATATATATATATATATATATATATATATATATATATATATATATATATGTATACACACACCCATACATATATAAATATAAAGAAAAAGTCTTGATTATTTCATTGTACCTATTCTCACTTATGGTAGTGAGACAAGAGTCTTAAATGTGAGAATAATTTAATGACTCTAAATAATACAAAAAAGATGAAAAGATAGATGATAGGAATAGCAAGTAAAGATGAGAAGAGAAATGTTTGGATTCGAAAGCAGGAAAGATGTATTATGATAAAAAAGTTTAAAATGGAAATAAGAAGAGAAGACCACCAATGGACAACAAAAATTATTGATTGAGAATTTACAAATATAAGAAGGTATATCAAAATTTTCATTGATATACAATATATGGGATAAAGAAATAATAAAAATTTTGGTTCATAATAGAAGAGAAAAATTTTCAATTTATAAAATTAGAAAAATTTGATAGAGGCAAACCAAATAGTTGATAAAGAATGATTTCTGTTGCTGATGATTAATAAATATATATATATATATATATATATATATATATATATATATATATATATATATATATATTAAAATTTATTATTAAAATGTTAATAATTATATTAAGTTTTAAAAACATTTTTTTAAAATAAGATAAATGTTTATTATTCAAATTTATGAATTTTATTCGTTAAGTATAAATTATCATATAAAAATAATCTCTTAACATTTGAAACATTCAAAATGTTGTATTACACCAGCAATAAACTGATTAGCCTTCATTTTTCATTTTCAAAAAAAGTCGAGCATGTTTATGTAATATGTTACGATCGTTTAATATTCCAATTAATATTCTTAAATCAATTTTCTGAATTATAGTTACTTGATTTTGTAAATAAATTCAATTACAAGCGACTACATTATACACACACCTTGCATGATTTCATAATTACTTTCATTCCGGATAATTTATTTCGTAAATGCCCTCACTAAATCTTTAACGAAACGATATTTCGTGTAATAATTCATTATTTTTTTTCTATATATGCATTAAACAATGCTCTGATCCTTGAAAAATCTAATAATTCACATAAGCGTCAAATTAAAAATAGGATGATTTTTATGTGCCAAAAGCAAACAACATGTCACGTATTATAATGATTAATGACGTGTTGTTGAAGTAAAAGTCAATACTTCTAAATAAACCGACAAGCATTTACTAAGAAAAAAACATATTAGCCATTGGCTGGAAATAAATTTCAGTGTGTCCATTTCAGCATTTTGCTGTTTAAGATATCAGTGTTAATTAGTAGGTAAATGACGACATTTTTTTAGCACTTCATATATATCAAATTGTATTTATTCAGATCACTTTCTCTAATAAATATACACACACGCAGATAAATATTGTTTTAAAAAATCTATAAATAATATTAGTTGTGAATTAAACATACCTGTTTTCCAATTGGTTACCAAAAATATTGTAGCAGTAGATTAAATGTTCTATTCTGAACATTGCATAAGCTATAATTAACAATCAATTACTACTACGCCTGGCATAGTGAACAAATCATTCGCCTCCCACCTAGACGTACTGGGGTTCAATACCCGGTCATTATAGACGTGAGAGAGGAACCCTACAATTAGTTGGAGGTTATGTTTACATTTAAATATTAGAATTAGATTCGACGAATGATAATTCCTGTATACGTACATAAGAAACACAAAGTACAACAATTTTCGTACAGTGAAATTCTTCACCAAACACGTGTTAATATCCAAAGAGTTATTTAATGATTATTATTATTACTGGAACATGCGTTATCTGAAATAGCAATTATGTTTATTAAAATATATCGACGAACAAAAATAAGAGTATACATACGGTATCTTCTCTATTTATCTATTAAACGGTACAAGTTTCAGTTTACATTAACTGTCTATAGTTAACCAATACTTACGTTTTTATTACATGGTGTAAATCGAAAGAAAATAAAATTAACTATTATACACATTTTTCAAATAGTAAAACACAGCTTTCACTACACTCAATTAATTAATTTAAATCTAAATTTTAAACACTGTTTTAAGTTATTTATTATATATTTTATCAACTGACAAAAATATTCGTCCGACCAACGTGCATGTCCTTATTAACTGAGTTTGATTTCGTAACAAGAAATGGAGGATGTGTTGTAATGGACTAAGAAAGATTATATCACTCTTACTAGTCTATTAAAATGTATTACAAGTTATTGTCTACCAAATATTCTACAATAAATGAATTAATATAATATATACTAATAATAAATACATTTGTACATTTATATTTTTGTCAAGATATTTAAAATATTATATTTCCAATAAATTAATATATACATGCATACAGTTAAACCTTTCTCTCTATATATACGAGGGTCGTTTGATAAGATGATAAAAAAGTAAGAAAAAAGAAATAGAAAAATTAAATTAATTAATTAATTAAATTAAACAATTAATAAATTTACCACACCTATATATATATATATATATATATATATATATATATACGTGACCCAAATGAGGCTAATTGATGTAATATGTAAATATGGGTCTAAACCCTTCAATTTCATTTCGGCCACCTGTAAATACCTAAATGACTCTTTCTGTTTATTACTGGATGAAGATCTGTCCTAAAACTCTTCACTGGCAGCAAACACCTTTCTCTTTCATTTCACATCTATATATTTTCTCATTCTATCTCATTTATCATGGATCTCTTTTTAGATATTTGATATTTTTTGATTTTCAATCAAGATTTTTTTACATCAGTGGTGTTTCTTATTTTAATTTTATTTGTTTATTACTGTATCATATTAACGTCCACAATTTTGGTTTACGTTCGAACCCACACATATTTTATCTTTAATATACATTTTCCAAACATCTACATATTTATGCTGTTTGAAATTGATAAATTATTTTGGTATTCAAAATCTATGCTTTATAACCATAAGTAAAAACAGATAAGATGCATTGATCAAAAACTTGTATGTACTACATATGTGAATAAGGAATATTTGATCATTTTTGAGCCATTAACCCATTTATAAAATTGTATTGAAATATGATTTTATTGTTGAACGAAAGTCTCATGAATGCTACCATTCACTGGTACTTGGTTATACTAACTACGTTCACCAGTCAAGTTTGCAAAGATTTTCTATTCGGGATTTATTTTTTAAGCAGATTACTTTCACTTAAGCTAGAGTCTTTTCTGCGTTATATCTTCAACTGGGGATCGAACGCACTACTCCTGTATGACTTATGGTGATACTAACCTTACATCATCAGCAGGTTGTATATATATATATATATATATATATATATATATATATATATATATATATATATATATAACTACAAAAATTATATATATATATATATATATATATATATATATATATATATATATATATATAACTACAAAAATTAATATGAATTTATTATGTTATTATATTAATTATAAAAGTGATATAAACTAAATTTTTTTAAAAAAATAGATTTAATTTAATATGATTACAATAAATATAAATAAATAAAATAAATGTTAAGATTAAATTCACTGATACGATAGTAATTCATTGTTAATACAAACCATAATGTTTCTAAACATGTTAAAAGTTATATAAAAAACTTATCACTTGTATACGATATCACCTGAATTACCTATTTCATCTTCCTAATATAAAGTGTCATGTACGTGTGTACATTTTTTATTACATAAAATATCTACTGTACGAATAAAAATTACATAACATGTTTTAAAATGCGAAATAGGTGTAACGACGAACAATTTTATTCACATTTTATAAGAATCAGGTTTGAAAAATGTTACTTATCAAACGAGTTTTTATAATTGTACTCGTAGATATAGCGAATTCTGTATTTGAAACGCTGTTATTTTTTGCTATTATTAACACAAGCACTCGACGTTTCAGTAGATATATTCCTGTTCTCATTTGGTACATATCTGCGAATGTTTCAATGTCTGTTTTAATTTGTTTATTTCTTATCAGTGTTGTTTTACATGCATCTATTATTCATGACAGTTAATAAAATATTTATTCTGTATAGTTTTTTTTACATTTTTTTCAATAGGTAATTATTCATTTTTAAAGTAGATAAATCGTGTTCTTATGTATGTATATATATATATATATATATATATATATATATATATATATATGTATCAGTAAAACATGGATATTGAATGCTAAAATAATTCAGCGGCTTCAGGCAACACAAAGAAGCATGAAAAAAGATGTATGTTGAGAATAACATGAAAAAATAAAGGTTCACAGAAAAAACAAAACTTACAGATGTTATGGTAAAAATGAAAAATTTGTAATGGAAATGGGTGGGTCATATAGCAAGAAAAGGAAAGCACTTATGGGCAAGAAAAATTGTTGATTGAGAATTTAGTTATGAGAGGACACAAGAAGAGACTTGTGGATAGATGGGACAGATATATGAACAAATTTGTCAGAATGATATTGAATTGATAGAAAGCCCTCTCTTCAAAGAAGTCTTTATCCAATAGTGGATTAAGTGAGGCTAATGATGATATTATATATATATATATATATATATATATATATATATATCAAAATTATTTTTAATTTAAAAATCTTACTATACCTAATTATTTTATAATTTTATTTAAATCGAGCAAAAATCCTATTGCTATCCTAGTAATTTACTGGCTCTAAGAGCATTTTATATATATATATAATATATATATATTATGTAGCAAATTATTCTACATTTTATTTAATTGCTACTTGTAACTTACTGCTCTAAGAGCTTTTTTTTCTTTACCTTTATAAACAATATATAAATATATACACTGATGTGCATAAGCCATTGCCATATGTAACATAAAAAAATTATTGATATAATTCAATGAAGTCGTTAAATTAAAAAAATATATTTAATTGATAATAAATATAATATTCATTATATTTATTTTCAATTAAATATTTTTTTTAATTTAACAATTTTATTGAATTATATCAATAAATTACTTATGTTATCCATTGGCGATGACTTATGTACATCATATATATATATATATATATATATATATATATATATATACACATGCATATATATATATATATATATATATATATACATGCATATATATATATATATATATATATATATATATATATATATATATATACATATAGATAGATAAATAAATATAATGGTGATAAAAACTCTATTTATAAATCTCACAGTATGAAAAACACTTTTTTTGAAAAAGAGAAATTCTTAGAATAATAGAAGGTACACAGAATAAAAAAACTTCTTTTTATATAATGAAATTTAATTTTAATATATATTTTATTATACAATATCAACATATATTTACAATATTATTTATAAAAACAGTTGTTAAGTAGATATTGTTTATTTTCTTATAAATTATTTAAAATTTCTGTCAAATATATATGTTTATATATATATATATATAAAGATATTTAGCTAATTTTATTCATGTATTACTAATTTATATTTAGTCATTCAAATGCAATCTATATTTTTTTAAATTCATTAATGTCATACAAACTCAAAATAAATCAAAAAATAATAAATTAATATAGCACAGTTGTATTAAATAGTATTTTTTTATATCTTTATTGTAATTATTGAGACAAGTCATTAATTGAAGTACGTTTATTTGAACTATATTTAAGTTTAGACATAGATTTTCAATTAACATATTATTTTTATATAACAAATCAGTAGCGAAACAGAAAAAAATATTAAACCAAACTTTACGTGATTAATTATTTTAGAAATTAAATAAAATTATATACTCATTTCTATAATAACACACAGTAGTTATAAATCGTAAAAATGTCATATGTTTATCGCCAGAAACTTTCAGTCCGAATAAATTATGGTTAATTAGTATTAATTGACTTGACTAATAGTACCAATTTACTTGCATGTTACTGATTACGTAATAGAAATATGCGTTACGATATCAGGAAAATTATTAACAAAGAGTGATTATTAATACGAAAATCTAACTAAGAGGTAACATCAGTACACGAGAATCAGAGGCGTCGGGTCAAGGTTAAGCAATTTTCTATTGTACTTCTTTGTCATGACCATCTCACATTTTTTATCTTTCTAAATAACTTCATAAGCAACATCCTGTATGACAATAAATTATATAATTATATATTTATTCTGATGAAAATAATAATATGCTAATTATCTATATTCTTTATATATATATATATATATATATATATATATATATATATATATATATATATATATATATGAATGTGTGATGAATCACATTTAATATTTTGACAGAAATTTTAAATTAGTGTAAAAACATGTACATATATTTTTAATTTATATACTGATGATTCATTGAAAAAATGAAACAAGTAAACATGATTAAAACTGGAAACAATGCTAGAACTGAATTTTCAATATTTGAAGAAAAATTTCAGATAAACGATAAGGAAAATAAATGAATACAAATTATGACTGTAAACATTTTTCATGATGATTCATCAGCAAACGATATAATATAATGAAACATTCAAATAGTACTTGTAAATAATAATAACTATAATAATATAGTACATTTTCTGACAAGCAACAACAGATATTTTAACATGTGAGTATATATAACAAAAATCAACAACTAAAATGGATATTAAATACGTATATGATATTTATTTTTCTGATTTGATTAAAGCGAAGTTAATATTTGGTTTCTTAACGATTCCCTAATACGTATCTGTAGACTTCGTACTTTATTGATGTATATATGTATATATTTTTTTCTTTTAATATTGACTTAGTCGACAGACCAGTTTCTTTGATTGAAGATAATTATTTGTTTTCGTAATATTATTTTGTTATAGTTTGCTTCTTGACGTCACAGTTTTGTAAAATAAATTACTTATATATATATATATATATATATATATATATATATATAAAGTTAACTAGTAATATATTTAATTTTTTACATTTCATAAAACATTAAACTAAAGAGGTATTTTTTGTAATGTGAACTTTTTTCTCTCAACTAATATTTATATTTAGTCAAAACTATTAACTTTTTTCAATAAAGTCAATATTTTATAAATTTTTCAAGCAGTAAAAAATGATTATTTAAATTTAACATTTATTTAGTGAAAGGTAATATATTTCGTTCACTTATATGTGTTTATTAATCAATGATCTTTTCAATGTTATTTAATTAAATGTGAATTTTGTAAATAAATGTGTAATATACAGAACAATCTTAGTTGGTTTACTATTCTTGGTAATTCACTTTTACTTATATTTACCAATTTGAATCATTACATAATTTCATAAATCTGTTCATAAATCTCTAATTGTTTATTTTTTTCTAATACAATATTTTTTTAATAGTCATGGTAATTTCATCACAATGAAATATTTGTATATTGGCAAAGACATTAAATTAGAATAATTATTGGACATTTTTATAAAAAATTGATATTAAAAAGTAATTTATTTGTGTAGCACATATAAAAACATTTAGTTAAAGTCTTATACAAGAATTTTAATAAAATATAAGCTTTTTAAACAAATAGAGAAAGTAATAAATTTCAAAAGAATTTTTGTTAAATATTGAATTTAAAATTAATTAATTTTTATCGAATAATAAAAATATATAGTGATTTTTTAAAATTTTTAATAAAAAATATTAAACAGTGTTACATGAAAATAAAAGTACAGTTAATAAAGTTATCATAGAATCTTTCAATAACCACTTATTGTTTACTTTTTGGAAATTAACACTAAAAAAGTGAACATAATTTATTACCGCATATTTATAAAGTCTTGTAGAATTTAAAAATTACAAAATTTTCATTATAATATAAAATAAAACATGATATAAAAATTTATAAAAAATATTTCGTAAGGCAATTTCAATTATTCTGTATAGAAGTGGATTTTAGTTATTCCCAGGACAATGTTTTCAATCTCTGATATATTAAGTTGATCTGAGTTCTTTAACTTTTCTATAAATAGTATCAAAATTACGTACAAGGTCATCAAGGTAACTAACATTAAATCTAGGCCGATCCTATCATTAGCTAACTCAATACATTATAGTTCAGTTGAACAATGAGTTCGGTAAATGTATTTCTTTCACTTTTTATTGTAAAAAATCAAACAATGTTTATTACTTCACAAAACTGAAATTCTTACAAGAAGCAAACAATTAAAAACCTAATATACGGTTTAAGAAAAGTTGTCATTACCTATAATAGTTTTTTTTTTAGAAAAAATATTGACAAAATCAATATCTAATAAATATTTTAGAATTATTGAAATAAATTTCCAATATGATCATTTTAAATATGATAAATAAATGTTTGGAAAACGTTTTGCTCAATGTAAATTTCTCCACATTAATAGCAATACTTTATTTACAAAGTAAGTAAAGTAGGAATTAATAATAAAATATATTTTTATTATTAATTTTTTGTTGAAAAGGGTAAAGCAGATACGACTTGATTTTGAGATTTAACAAAGAAACCTTAAAACCAGTCTTCATATTATTATTATTAAATATTTGTTTCCTGAAAAAGTATATATTTAAAAAATCATATTTGAAATTTATGATATAAAAAAATTAAAGTGTATTTTTAAGTAAACTACAAGTTCAATGTATTTTATTTTTCAAAATTATTTTATAGTATCTTTAAATTATTTTTACTGTGTAAAAAATATTGAATAAATTGAATATTTTTATTGTATCTAAGTATATCTATGGATGGATGGATAATTTTCAAATATAAGTAATTTTAAATTAAATAAAACAAATTGTAATATAAATTATAGATATTGACATTTCGTTCAATAAAAAAATATGTAATGGATTCAAATATGAACAAATCAAATTATAAATACTGATTGCAAAATAATTATATCTTCAATCTAAACTACTTGTACCGTTGCAAAAGCACTAAAAGTGACTTTCTTTTCGTTATTATTCTTCAACTTTCTATCATCATTCTGTTTCTTGATTACACTTTTTAAATTCGACGTACTATCAGACCCAGCATACCTGTTGGAAAAAGCTGTAACGTTTGCTTTATACGTCATTTCTCCAAGACTACTCCTTCGTTTCTGATTATCACTATCGAAACTGCTTACAAATTTATGATTCGTGTTTACAACATTCGTACCGAATTCTTTTAATTTCTGCGACAATCCGAATAATCTGTTTGAAATTGAACTCGGATTTGTCATATTACTGTTGTAGTTTTGATTTTGTTGGGTATAATTTGTTTGAGGAGTATAAGTTTTAGTTATCGGCGCGCTTGGATAAATATACGCTACTTGCGGAACAGTTGTATCGACGAATCTATACGGATTGTTATTATTATTCTTCGGATATCTGCTCTCAGATCGACTTCTCGGTACCTTCGGCATCCTTTGTACAGAATTCGTCCATTTCGTATAATTATTATTCATCAATGGTTTCGGCTCTCGGCCTTTTCTATTCATAGTGTATGCTCTGTGGTCAATGAATTCTGTTCTAAATTCCGAACTGCTATTTTTAAACGTATCGTATGACGTGTTATTCTGTTGTAATGTCGGCGAGTTGACAATCGTCGTTAATACCATTGATGTGGGCTGCGAAGCAACATATACCCAATTGGAATTATAATTCTGAATTTTATTCGATTCGAAACTTGCTAAACTGATATTATTACTCGGTTCTGTTCGTTTATTTGGATCGACGGCGACTCGGACATATTGTCCTTTCATCACATTCGGTGGCGGTGGTGCTTTTCCTTTCATCTTTTTTCGCCGTTCTGGTTTCTTTGGAGGTTCTAAATCCGTTCCTCCGTCTAAAATATCATCGGCAGATCGCCACACTTTTCTTAAAGCAGTATCGTCTACTTTATACAAATTTACATTAATGACTTTATTTTTCTCACTGTCTGATTTGTCAGTATCTACATCTGATCTTATAATACAATCTATTTCTTGGTGTCGTTCATTCGTATTGTTCGATCTATATGGATTGTCGTTGAGAAGATCTGCATATGAGTTCGATCTAGATTTGTTCGTTAACGTGTTCGAGTAATTTGTCGTCTTGTATGACACCTCGTCGAGCAGATCGGCATGTGAATTTGATCTCGATTTCAGATTCAGTGTATTTTTTAAATCCGGTTTTGGTATAAGTTCGTTATTATGCAGCCTTGTATTCTCGTTTGATAAGTCGACATGAGAGTTCGATCTCATCTTTGACAAGTTTGTCATTTTACTTAAGAGTTTATCTGCTCTAGAAGGTTCGTTCGATCTCGGCGTTCGGAGTAAACAGTTGCTTTCAACATCTGGTGTATTGATACTTATTATACTCGAAGAATCTTCAGGAATGTTATGGGAATAATTGATTTTTGAACTGGAATCTCTGCTGATTTCAATGTGCGTGACGCCATTTTCATCGGTTCTATGCAACAGGTTAAATTTTGATCCGTTTGAAGCTTTTGTTGTGTTCACATTTCGGTTTACAGCTGCGTTACTCAGTGAATTGAACGCGTATCTTATTCTATCGTAATGTTCCGACGATTGAAATTCGAATACAATGATTTCGTTTCGATTATTTGTATCTTTTTTGACAACAAACGCGATTACTTTAGGGAATCTGACATTCGTATAACAAATGACACTGTCAACATTGAAATGTTCAACTTTTTTCACACTTTTATCACCGGTTTCCGTATCAGAACTATCCGAAGCACTAGAGCTATTAGCACTGTCACTCGTTTGCGAATCCCGTTTTTTACTGGTCGCTTGTTCGACATTTACACAATTAACACTGTCACCGTCTGAAGATAACAACGAAACACTATCGATGTCAGATTCGAATCCCTCGTCGGTCGGAAGATTTTTTGTGAAACGGGTGTCTGTCTTCAAAATTTTCGTTATTGTCAGATCTCGTTTTCGACTTATTATAATCGAGTACAGTTCTCGACTTTCATTCGGTGACCCATGATTTATGGAATTCCATAATCTTTCGACGACGTTCGTCAACGCCTGGTGACCGACATTGGTGATGAGTTCTCGGCCGATCAACGACGCTGCTGGTGACATCTTGATCAGTTGGATCGCGACGATGATGACCTCACAAAGATATTTTGTAGGAAATCGTTTGGTGTCGAAGCGGCAACGTTGTTCTCTGTAAAGATATTTTAAACATGTATAAGGCATGTATTTTCTAAACCAGTCAAGCATGGATTACTATGGTACACCTAGCCTATGGCATGCATTTTTTCTCTTTATTTTTTTCTAGACATAAAGATGCTACGATATACTGTTTTATAAATGGAATACAATGAAAGTATGTTGCATTTATATTGTATTAATGGTTAAATAATGAGTTATCGGTTTCGTTCGTATGAAAATGATTGCATATTATTGCGAATGCAGTTGGTGATTATCATCGTAAGTACAACTATACGAACTAAGTTGTATTAAAACATCAACTAATTATATATAGCAGATATTCAGTTCATCAAATGTATTAAATTGAATTCTCATCTACTGCGGAATTTATCTTGATGAATAGAATAAACATTTTATAAACAATGACTGGCAATCAGTACTATTATTTCAATCGTTAAAAATAACCTTTTATTTAAAAAATAAAATATAACTTTTTAATTTCTTGAAGTATATTAATGAATATTGAAATGTTTTAAATTAACTGAAGTCAATTTAAAAATAAACAAGAATTTAGGATAACAATCTTTGATTAATAGCTTTAACAAATAAATCATTCTGTTGTACTGAAACGCATTTAATATATTTTCATATCCATATTCTATATCATAACTTTAATATCACGATATAAATACTCGTATAGTGCTAGTTAATATTCATTTTCTTAGATACTTGTGAATTGAATAGTATTATTCCATTTCAATTATATAATTTTTTTTAATTTCAATGTTATTAATCTTTATTGATATTTATATTTTATCTTCTATATAAAAACAATATTAGCCAGAATATCAATTTTGAGTTAAAATACATTAATAAACTAATTGAAATAAAATTATATGTATTTGATTTGTATGAATCTCTTTTTTGTAGCTTCACAAAATAATAATTCTGCATAATTTAATTTTGTTTATAAAAAATGAATTACAAAAACGATATCTACAAGAAATTTACACACACTGAATAAACTATAACCACCGTTAATGTATTATTTATGTTTTATATTTTCTTTAAGAAAAAAACATGACTTCTTTACCTATATTTTTTATGTATATATTTCATATATTTAATAATACATTACTTCCTCATAAAATACGACATATAATATATATACGATACGGCACGTTACATATGTATACCGGATATTTATTTATAAGAAAATGACATTTTTATGACAAATGTCTGATTATTAACTATTATTTTAAATTTTATAAAAATGTTGATTGTACTTAATGTATATTAAATGTATTATATAATATAGCTTTTATGTTTATGCTTCAATGAAATATTCTAAAATGGCTTTGTTCTGTAAATTTGTTTATACGTTTCACAAATTTAAATAAAACTAATATATATATATATATATATATATAATTCATTACAACATATACTCCTTAAGTACATTAGGAAATAAAAAGAGAATCAAAATACCTTTAAAGAAAAATTAAATATTTTTTATTCTAAAATACCTATGACCTTTATTTATAAATTATTTAAGTATTTTTTTATACAATGATTGCAATTTAATATTCTTTTTTATTGAATTATCAATTCTTTAATATAAATTAATAATAACTGATGTAAATAAAATTTAAATATAATTAATATTTGTATTTAAATATCAAATATCCTACTGAAACATGTTTATTTAGTATTTTTCATCGTAACACACAAACACGAAACACTCATCTCAACAAAATAAGATTTTATAAAAGTGCTCAAGAATCACTTATTGTTCACTTTATTGATCAATAGGTGTTTCATTTCTCATGCCATTATCGTTTAAATGTTATAATATAAAATTTAGGTACTGTTGAAGTATTTAATTAAATTTTGTTGGAGTAAATTTGATATTATTTCAAAATAATTGAATTTTTCATTATTTTATATAATTTAAAATGAACAAAGATGGAAAGTGTCAAAATCGTTTTTTAAAATTTCCTGCAAATATATTATATATAAGTGTTTTTTAAGCGTGATGGAACTTTAAATTAAATTCCTATTAAAAGTTCCTTCTAACTGAAAAAAACACTTTTATCATACATTTATATATACATACACCCCCATATACACAAACACATGTATATATACTTTTTTGAGGTTAGATAGAACTTTCGATAGGAATTCAATTTAAAGTTCTATCACGTTTAAAAAAATTCTATATATACTAGTTTAATTAAACGTCTATAATAAGTGGATATTTATTTCAAATATATTATATTATTATTTATATTTTTCATTAAGCAAAATTTAATATGACAAATAATAATTTGAAATAATATACAATTTATTTATTCATAATTACTACATTTTTATTCTTTAAATAAATATTTAATATTATATTTATTATATAGTTATTATCATTTAAAACTGTATTGATTAAATTTAACAAAAGCAAAACACAAAATATGATAACATGATTATTTAAATGAATATTAACCAACTGTTTTTAGATTTTTTTGTAAAAAAACTTATTTTAAAAATCATTTACAATAGCTAAATAAATTTTATTTCAAGAATAATTCAAATATACAAATTTATTTATGATAAAAATAAACATCTGTTTAATTTTTCATTTCTTTGAATAACATATATGTATACTAAATGAAATAAATGCACTTTATTTATAATCAATTAGAGAAGAAACCTGCCATCCTTCAAAGATTACTGATTCATTAACAAGATCATCTACAACTCTATTAATAAAATGATATTAGACACATTTTCTTGAAATATATGTGTCTTGAATGTAAATAAGGCTTGATTAAAATTCAAATTCAGATTTACTTAGACAAGTTTGTGTGAATGTATAATACATATACAGATAAATAAACATAATATATATATATATATATATATATATATATATATATATATATATATGTGTATATATATATATATATATGTTTTATATAGACACATATATCATTCAATTAAGAAACTTGCAAATATCATGAATCTCAATTTTAATTCTTATAATATATAACCAAACAAAAAACACAAACACCTGTGCATATCAATAACGATCGTTTATATAATCTACAGGTGTGAATAGCTCGTTCAATAAAAGCATTTTTTAAATTAATCAATATATATATATATATATATATATATATATATATATATATATATATATATATATATATATAACTATAGACAAAACCATTGTCAAATGTCAGTCGTTAACCTTATAAAATCGCCTATCTATAAGGAAGATAATTACTTATATTATATATATATATATATATATATATATATATATATATATATATATAATATGTGTGTGTATGTGTGTATAATTTTGTATAAACACACACAAACATTTCATGTATATATATATATATATATATATATATATATATATATATATATAGATAGATATATATTTATAAATTGTAATTGTAAGGTGTCAGCCAGCCAGTGTCAAGTGAATGCGTTCGAAGAATTTCCGTCCGTCTGTCCGAAATTTCTCTTCAGACATTGATGCAATCGTAACCAGCCTACCACAACAAAAAGAAGTACCGGCTTTAATAAAATTGTTGACTCATATATTGCACCGCGGTCTCATTGCAAGTGTAGATTCATGTGTCCGTTTCGTTTATTTCAATTTATTTATGCCGAGATAAATCACATGTTTACAAAATTATATCCTTATTTCAATTACATACATACATATATATATATATATATATATATATATATATATATATATATATATATATATATATATATATATATTTCATTTAACATTGACAGTTTTGTAATTAATTTCGTCCAATAATCGTTAAAAAAATGTTTAAATTTTTTTTTGATATAATAAACAATAAAAATTTAGGATTACACATTTTATTTATAATTACTGAAATTCTAATATATATATATATATATATATATATATATATATATATATATATATATATAAAATACATCATAAAGCCCATATATCAGCCTCAATGAATGGTACCATATATATATATATTTATTATATAATTATGTGCGGAAGGGAATATGCCAACCTAATATATATATATATATATATATATTTATATATATATATATATATATACATATTTAAAAAAACAGAAATAGAAGCAATTCAAAATAAAAACTTAATCTTTATATTTTTCATTTATATACAATTGTCGTTATAGAAGTAATTTTAATGTAAATAAAAAAAAATATTATTACTGTATTAAAAATTGTATAATATAATAAAAATGATCAAAAATTCATATTTCATAGTAAATTAAAATAAATGTCTTTTATGTACATATATATATATATGTATATTAAAATTAAAAAAATGGCTTTTGAAACAAAATAAATATTTGAATAATATTTACTATGAATAAATAAATGTTTAATTTCATGCAAGTAAACAAAAATGCACTTTAAACCTGTAAAAATAACATTTAATCAAATAAATATTTTACTGGCTATCTTTTATCATTTTTACTTAATTTCTAAATGTTGAGTACAAATATTTTCATTTTAATTGGTAAATACTTTTATGTAGTTTGCTTAAGATAAATAACGTTTATAACATTTAAGAATGCTAAAAAGTGATTTTTTGTAAATAATAAAAATATTTTTATTAAACACTATGACAAAAAAAAAGAAATTAATTGAATAGTAAAAATTATACAGTAGTTGAAAATAAGATGTATTTATATATATATATATATATATATAAGGAGACCAAAAGTCTGCCTAAAATATATTTAACTATTTGATTCATACACAATTGCATAATTCCAACTTGAAATATAAGAATAGATTACGGACTTACAGTTACTTAGTCTACATACATTATACCTCTAATTTAAATACTAATTAGTTGTTCGTATAAAAAACACTTTATACTGTAATAACTCAACGTATGTAGGTTATTTCGTGTTCGAGTTAGTTTCCAATTTACTTTATATAGTAAAATATATATCATCAATTACATTGAAATTTCTGTAAAAGTGAAAATGAAAAGTTATCGTACATTGAATGAATATAATCTACGTTTTATTTTATACACTCACACACACGCATATATATATATATATATATATATATATATTTGTGGATTTGCAAATATTTGATATTCTATATATTTCAAAAAAGGAAATATACGTCAAAATAAAGAATTATAATTGTCCTATAGTATATTTTAATAGTATAAAAAAACTATTACTGGCAAATTTACTTTTGTCAAAATAAATAAATATGTAAATTGAATAAAATAATAAAAATTATCAATATTATTGCAGAAAAAATAAGTATGTGAATTCGTTGTAAACATATTTAAATTGAAGTGTAAATTTCCAAATACGTCATATTTAGTATCATTGAAATTTTGTTTACGAAATTGATATTATATTATAGCAACGAAAATAAAATACTAAATAATATGGTCGAAAGATTTTTTTTGAAGCATAAAATAAAAAATAGAAAACTTGATAATTACAATAAATCAAAAAATTAATGAATAATTATATTAATTTATATGAATCTCAGAAATATAAAATGCTATATCAACAGAAATAACTTATTAAAATTTAAAAAAGTATACAAATTATAACATTCTTATTTTTTAAAAAAGCCCTTCTTTATAAATTTGGGACGATATATTATGTTTTCTTTTGTATAAATAATTCAACATAAATTCATATTAAACAACTATCGTTTATAAATAATTCAAACATTTAGTGTTTGTAAACAACTACCATTTTTAAATAATTTAAATCTATTTCCAGAACGTTTATAAATTTTCATTATTTCCATTACAGATTTAAGACAAACAAACATATAGATATACCTGAATTATTGTTTTATAATTATATATAAATAATGAATGTCGTAGAAACATAAATATTTTTAACAAACTACTGTAAAGAATACTAAATGCGTATTTTTTCTTCGAATGGCAAAAAGGTGACTTTGTCAATTTTACGTCTTCATCTGACCTTCAATTCATAATTACTTCTTAATCATATAGAAAATAAATGTACGTCCCGTCCTGTCATTCAAAATTAATCAGTAAACTGATATTTTATATTTTAGGACATAGAAAAAATGCCCATCTACATATTTTTTATTTACTTGTACTTATATATATATATATATATATAAATTGATGAATATATGCTAATTTGATTATTATGACCTGTAGATACCCTTCAGAGTTACTAATATGAATATTAGTGTTTATTAAAAATGTATATTTATAGACTAATATAAAGTGTATTGGCATTTTATTTGACCTTCAAAAGTTTGAATTTTCTTAAGAGTTTCATGTTGTAGTAAATATTGAAAAGTAATGATAATAAAAAATTACGTTCTTCTTTAGGAATTTTACAAAGTTATTAAGAATATTTTTTTAAAAAACATGTATGATATTCATAAAATGATAAATCGATAAACATAAAAAATACGCAGTAAGTTATATACATATATTTGCTAATCATTTATTTTTTAGTAAGTTTTTCAAATGATATATAAATTTTAATCAACACGCTTATACCAATATATAATAATATATATTATTACAAATGAGTCTCTTAATAATAAATCAATTCTTCACATTACATTCATGTAATAAAATTTATTATAAATTTACCTTAAAAAATATATTTTATTTATGATTTGGAACTAATTTAAATATTAACACAACAAATTTTACAAAACGTTTTCAAACTAATTTTCATAAATTTCATTAATCATGTGTAAAGATTTTATGTTTTATAAAATTTATATTTCTTCAATATTTAAATTTTATTTTATATTGAATAAATTATAATAATCAGAAAAAATAATATAAAAAAGAATTGAAAGCATCTAATATTTTATAAATTAAATAAATATAAATTTACACTCACTGATCACATCAACACCACATGATTGTATAAACGTTTTTATATAACTGAAGTATAAATATAAAATATGATATTTTTTGATCAAATATAATAAAAGTATGTGGTAAAAAAATCTCATTAAAAATAATTAACTCCACGATTTGATGATGGCATGGCAACAAAAGTGAACAAGTGATTATAGAGGACATAAAATCTCATAACATAAAAGTGAATAATTCATATCTGTAATAATGAATTATTCACAAATAAAAGATTGTTGTATTCTTACTTATGATCTGACAATAAATCATAATATCAATAATAGCACTCATAAAATTGTCATATTTATAAAATAATAAAAATTATATAGTAATACAATCTAATAATGCTACGAGATATTTTATTTATAGAGGTAAAATGTAGGTAGTAGAGTAATTTTACTTTTTTTTATTGTTTTTGTGTTGAAAATATCTGGAAATTAATCCTTTGTAAGGTATATTGCACAATGTAGTTATACTGAATATACTCTATTAGTGAGTAATTGCGTGATTCTAGTTAGTTCAAATTGCATAACAAACAAATCTTCATTTCGTTTATTTTCATTCTAATTGTATTTATTTTTCAGTCAAAAATCAGGTATGTTTGCTAGACTTAATTACATTACAATTTTTATAAATTTTAAAATTGTGTTAAAATTTCATAAAATTCACATTTTTAAAAGTTTAGTTGTTTGTTTTCTATAAGTTTCATTATTGTTAAAATTTTTATGTTATGAATAAATCTTCTAATCGAAGTCTTTTTCAATCTAAGTTGTACTATTTTAAAGTTTTTGAGTATATCTAAAAATCTAATCAGATTTTCAAATATATCTTGCTTTACAATGTAAATAATCGAAAACACACTTTATTAAGCTCCAAGTTTTCACTCTACAGAGTTTTCTTTTAGTACGGTATTTTTTAAAGCAAACAAATTGTAAATATTTCATTAAAGATGATTCATTGCAAAATAACACTCATCTTAAACTCATTAAAAATTCAATAAGCTTATTATATTTCACCTGAAATGTGTAAAACCAAAAAAAAATTCATCAACCCAATAATTTATAATTAATTAAACAATTATATTTAGTAATATTATTTTTAGTGATTCTATTAATTGTTACAACATATTATTTTAAATCTTCAATTGCATTTTTCTAGAAGTGTTCACTAGTAAATAAAATTTAAAAAAAAATTTTGATAATTTATTTTTTTAAATTAGTGTTTGTAGTTTTGATCAGGTCCAATATTACACAAAAGTAATTGTCACATGAGTATTTTTTAAAACCTCTTTGTTGAATAATAATTAGAAAATATTCTTCAAAAGCTTTAAAAAGTATATATTTCGTTATTTAATTTTACTGTTTATTTTAAATTCTAATATAACTTTTAATTTATGTTAATAAATTACAATATTTGAAAAAATAATAGGTTATATATATATATATATATATATATATATTAATGAATATACATACTTATGTATAGAATGATTCATACCTGACCACAAAGGTGTATAATTACAAAAAATACCACAAAGCTGTTTCAGTTTTTTGTACAAGTTGTGTTTCCCAAAACGTTTCATAGAAGTTTTATAAAATTTCTTTGAAGAAGGCATGATTTAACAGGATACGACAATATTTAATAATGTATGTTTCATACAAAACACCCTTCCTGTCTATATTGTATGTAAATATGAACAATAATCGATGATTTTCTAGAATTGTATGTATTTTATTCATACACGATAATTTATTCAAGTTTATTGATGTGGTCTGTACATGTAAATTATATATTTGGGTTTATTTCTTTTAAAAAAAATATTAAATAAAAATTAAATATATCTTATTTCAAATTAAAAAATTATCATAACAATATAAATTATTGACAGACGAGTATATATAAAATATTCTTTTTATTTTACATATAAAATATATACAAAACATTATTTATAGTTTGGTGTTATAAATTTGTTGATTTTATCTAAACGAATGTTCATAATATTTAAATAATAAAATATTAGATAAAAAAATGTTTCACTTTTTATTTAGAAATCATGTTTTACATCAAACCAATAATTAATTGAATTAAAACAAACCTGTTATAAATCTTCACTCGAATGTAATAAATATCAATGATATATAACTCATAAGAACAAACTAGTACTAAAATATAACGGATCAAGAAAAAAACGAAATTCTACACGTACTTTTTCCAACGGAATAGCCATAAGTTACGCGATAATTAGTGGTCGTAAATTGTCATCATGCTAGAATAGAAATTCTTAATACTGGTTGTTTTCGACGTACATTTAAATAATTCATAAATGTATACGAATTTATGCTAATTTCAAGATTGATAGTTATTCACTTTGAGTGTCAAATGTCTGTTGTCCGTTATTAACTGTGTATATATCGGATTTTTATTTTTAGAGAACTAGCCGTTTAAATGACAAATTTAAAATATTACCAGAAACAGATAAATTTATTAACTAGAACTATATTTATATATTTAATCGAACATAAATATATATATATATATATATATATATATATATATATATATATATATATATATATTTAACAAAATAATAGGTGTGTTGTTGAAAAGAAGATTTTAGTCATTAAAAATTAATTTCATAAACCGTTTTTAATAATTTAATGGTTATTTATTATTCATCAAGAATAAATAAATTATAGAATTGTATTTAACGAAAATTAAACATTTTTTTTAAAAAAATAATAAATTAATAATTAATATTATTGTTAAGTTCTGTAAATTTTTTTTACAGTACTCAATAACTATTTTACTACATACAAATATTTTTTTTTCTTTCACTACCTACTTACAAATGTTAATTGTTCTTATAATAAAGTTAAGATTCTTTAAAAATTTGATTATAAAGAGTCATCCAAATGTGACGCCTAGATATATGTTTTATTAAAAATAAATAAAAGAATCTATACACATGTTTCTCTATACATCATCTTAAACATATGTTTATTTTTAATAAAACACTAATCTAGGTATCACATTTGGATGTCTCTAAAGATATATATTTTCCAGTTTAGATGTAGATATTTGGAATGTAATTTTTATCACACAAATGAATTATCACCTTCAACACTACAAGATATTAGAAAGTGTTTAATAATCACTTATTGTTCAGTTAAAAAATTCCAAAATAGAAAAATAATAAACAATAAAAAAAGATAGTATAAAAATAAACAATTGTACAATATCAAAATAATAAATTTTGAATATTATTAATTTATTTATAATAAAAATCAAGAAATAGAAATATTATGGATAAATCTCCTTTTATTTTTATAAATAATACATTTTAGTTAATACTTAATTTTCAAAAATATTACATAAAATATAGGGTCATCCAAATGTGACGCCTAAATTTGTGTTTTATTAAAAAAAATGGGTATAGGGTAGTGTAGGGGTCGGTAACCTTTTTTGTCTGCGGGTCAAAGTCAGCGAAAATGTGATTATTAAGAAGACGTTTCGAATCAATGCTATTTTCATTTTAAAACAGTCTTTTAGTGAATAATAAGATACATTTTATTGGGAAAATAATTACAAGATGCTTTTAAAACATAAAAATTCAAAATTATAATTGTAATTACTATAAAAACAAATATAATTGTCAAATTTTAGTTCATTAATTTATGAACTTTATTTATAAACGTTCTCTTCGTTTTCAATGGCTCCCCTAATGCTGAATTTGTGATGTCAATTTAGTCAAGTCTGACTTATAATTAGTCAGCTTTAGACAAATACAAGCGTCTGAATTTTCGGTATTTAAGCTGTTCTTGTTCTTACTTAAAATAAATTTCATATGTGAAAATATTTACTCGTATTTATAAGTAGAACCGAACGCGGATAAAATGGCAAAACTAATTTTTTTCAAAGATGAAAATTTCGTAGGAAGTGATGCCCAACACATTGATATCATAAGAAAATGATTATCTTCCGTTTTTTATAAATCTTTCAGCAATGTCTTGAATTTATACGTCCACAACGTTGGACTTTTAAAATCAATCACTTTTAAACTTAAATTGTCAATTTCAAGATATTTAAAATACTGCAAATCTAAACTATTTTTGTCTATTTCGTCGGGCTTTATTATAAATGTAAATATTTTACCGTGCTACTTAAAACTTTGAAATCTACTTTCAAATTCACTTCTAATGTTCAAAATTCAACTTTCGAACATATTTAGATTGCTTTCATCGATATTTTTTTTCATATTGGCTTTTTTTTAACAAAGAAAAGAAATATTTTAGTTTTTATGTCAGTTTCAAATAATATTAATTTTGAAGAATTTGTTTGATAATTTATTTCTATATATTATAGTTTATTTGCGGAACTCAAGTGGGTCACTTGAAATTATCAAATGGGTCACTTGGTGACCCGCGGGTCGTAGGTTGTCGACCACTGGGGTAGTGTATATGGAAACATGTATATAGTTTCTTTTTAATAAAACACAAATCTAGGGGTTACATTTGGATGACCCTATATAATATCACAGATAATTATTTAAAATAGAGTATTTAAAAAAAATCGTTTATTTTGAGTTGTTAGTGATCAATGGCTCATTATTTCGATGCTGTTCAATTGTTTGGTTCCAAATAAAAAGAAACTAGTAAGACTGATACAATATCAAAACGGAAACGACTATAATTTATACAGAATTGTTCCACAGTCTCAAGCATTGAAGAGTTTTTATATAAAAAGGTGTACGACCAACAAAAAACAAGAAAAAAAACGAGTTCAAATGAAACATGTAAATAAATTATGACGAGCACCGATTTGCATATTCACAGTATAGTAGATATGGTTCTAAACACAAAAACCGACACGAGAGGAATTAGGTAACCGGTCACGATTCGATGCCCGTAATAGAATATGCATGTGTAGTGTTGTGTTCTGGTATACATGCAGTTTTAACACGCCATACGCTGTACGTGCGGTGTGAACGTGCAAATCATAGGCGGCGACGACATGACTGACGTCACACACGCCGCAACAATTGTTTTCACATTTTGATTTTCTTGACGCGATCGCCGCCTTCGGAGAAGAATCTTCGCAAATGTACGACGCATTGACAATTTTATCAGTCGATGTGTGCAGTGAATAATTATTTATTAATTTTTTTCATTATTATTTTTTTCTTTTTTTGGCGTTGTTAAAGAGAATCGACGTTATTTTATTGTAATACCACAGGCGATGCAATATAAAAGACCACCCAAAAATGTTTCAGGGTGGCAATTCAAATGATTCATTTTTTTCATATAATATATATATATATATATATATATATATATATATATATATGTATATGTATATATATGTATATATATATATATATATATATATATATATATATATATATATATGAGGATCGTTTAATAAGTATGGTAAAAAAGTAAGAAAAACTAAATTGAAAAATGTAAGTTAATTAATTAATTAAATTAAACAATAAATAAATTTACTATACTTATCAAACGACCCTCGTATATATATATATATATATATATATATATATATATGTTTTTTTAAGCGTGATAGAACTTTAAATTGAATCCCTATTGAAAGTTCTATCTAACCTAAAAACACCTTTATATATATATATATATATATATATATATATATATATATATACATACATATATATATATATATATATATATATATATATATATATATATATATATATATATATATATATATATATATATATATATATATATATTATGGCAAATATCTCCCTTCCATCTTTTGAATTTAGCTATGTACCAAAAAAAAAAAGCGGAAGGGAGATATATCAACCTAATATATATATTATATATATATATATATATATAAAATATATAAATATATATGTAAGTTATATAAAATACATGTAACTTTCTCAAGGTTGTTCCCACGGGAACAACATACATAATTCATACGTTAATTGTTGACGAATAAGTCCGTTAGTAATTATTTAAACCTATAATAAACGCGACAATCAATTTCTGATTATCGATAAAATATCGCGATAATGAGAACTAGAGATTTCTTTGTTACTTGTTACACTTAATAAAACCAGAGTTCTCGAGTAGATGTGCTAGAAGCAACATCGAATTCTAGCAATGAAACAGAAGAACTCCTCGAGTCACAGTTGTTGGCTGATAGATTTATTATTTGATTGTGATCAATTGATTGATTGATAAAAATAAATATGTTTTCTTTAAAAATCGTACTTTTGATTATTTAAAATAAAACATATATATATATATACACACACACACATCTCTCTCTCTCTCTCTATATATATATATATATATATATATATAGATAGATAGATAGAGAGAGAGAGAGATGTGTGTGTGTGTGTGTATATATATACACACACACACACACATCTCTCTCTCTCTCTCTCTCTCTCTCTATATATATATATATATATATATATATATATATATATATATAAAAGTATGATAAAGAAAGTTTTTTTAGGTTAGATAGAACTTTCGATAGGGATTTAATTTAATGTTCTATTACGCTTAAAAAAATACTCTATATATAAACTCCTTAGAGAGATAATTCTGCGTCATGTATTTTTCCAATTATAAATTAACATTAATTATTTATATAAATCATCTAATAATAATAATAACTGTAAATGCATCCCTAACCATGAAATTCAATAAGACATCATTCTATCGAAAATACTAAATTAAAGCCTCATTTTATATTTCGTTGATGTTATTTGCAAATTTTTAATTAAAATTATAAATCATATTAATCCATAATACATTTATTCAACTCTAGAATGAAGATGATTTTTAATCTTTGGTTATTGGTAATGCTGAATAATTTTTGTTTACGCCTTTTTTCCTACACTAGAACATTTTTTTTTAATTTTTTAAATGTTAATAAATACAGTTAATATAAAATATTTTGCTGTATAAAAATGGAAATTTATTTACTGTTTAAAAATTGATATTTTTAAATAATAAACATTTTTTTTGATTTATAGTCTTCTAAGGACTAAACATCAACACTGAGTAGAAATTACTTCTAGTTACTAATATAGGATTACAAGAAATCAATCTGAAGACAGGGTTCATTTTTATATCAAAACTATAACCTGCCTATATTTCATAATTGCTATTTTTAATTAAAAATAAATAAAGAAGAAAATTATGGTTTCAGAATACAAAATTGCTCTTCATCCAATTTCTCATAACAAATTTAAAAAGAACTGTTATTTTTCACTAAAAATTTTTTATTGAAATGCAAATGTAGATTTTAATATTTTTTTAATAAAAATTAATCTTAAAAAATTTCCTGATAAGGTTTTATATATATTTATATATATATATATATATATATATATATATATATATATATATATATATATATATATGTATGTGTGTGTGTGTATGTATGTATGTATGTGTATACATGTATATATAAATAAATTAATCTCATTATTATTATAAAATAATCAAAAAAAGTTTTACCAATTTTGTAATATAAAAACTTAAGAAATATTTTCAATACATAATTTTGAAAAAATACACTTAGTTTTCAATTTTGTGGATTTAAAATTATAAGAGAAAAATATTTTTACACGTTGTAAAAGTTATTTTTATTAAAAAAGGAAATATTATATACAAAAAAAATAATTCACAAAAAAAATTTCTTTGAATATAATTGGTTAATGTCTTCATATAATGATTACTTTAAACTTAAAAACTAACATGTTATACGCAATCAGTAAATAAAAAAATATTGTTGCAAAACTTCTGATTAAATTTCAAAATAAATTAATATATAAATTTTCAATTCAATGACAGCCTTGCTTTAAGCTAATTAATATATTATTTATTTCTATAATATATAAATTTATAAACTCAACTTTGTATTTAATCCCATAAGTTTTTCATTTAAAAAAAAATGTATTACACTACTAAAAATATAAAACATAATTTACTAATACTAAATATATATATATATATATATATATATATATATATATATATATATATATATATATATATATATATATTTCTACAAATAAAATAAAGAACACAAATTTCAAATTTAGTGGAAAAAAATATGTACATAAACTAGTTCTAATTAGATAAAGTTATTTATATTATTTTAAAAAAGTCTTTTTTACTGAATCATCTTTCATTTATTTTAGATATTAAAAAAGGAATTATGCGTAGTTTCTTAGAAAATGCGTAACACCGACATTAATATAAAAAAATGAACAATCATTTCACGTTCAAATTATATCCGGTATACATAATTGTTATCTTTCTTGGGAAAATGTGTACATTTTGGAAGCTATAACAATTTATTTAGGTAAGTTCAGGTATGACTAATATAAATTGTTAATTATATTGGACAAAATTTAAAATTCAGTCGAAATAATTGTTTTGATATTTCATGTTAAAATATTAATTAAATGTTTTAGTAGTAACAATTAACAAGATAATTATTTTTTATGCTATGATATATCTGTACATACACACACACAAATATATATATATATATATATATATGTATGTATGTGTGTGTGTGTGTACATATGAATGTTTAGATGTGTACACGTTTAACTATTATGATATTTCTCTATAAAATATGTTTATTTAACTGAATATAAAATTCAACTAATATAAAATTAATTGACCTTGTCTTTTTTTATTTTGCAAATAATATTTGTAACTCAAATTTTTATGTATTTTTTAATGAGTTTCATCCTTTTGTTCATTAGAAACATTTAAATACACACACACACACACACACACACACACACACACATATATATATATATATATATATATTATTAGACCTTAGGAAAACCTTCTTTGATTGGTGCTAAATTATCAATATGATCAAAAGATTGACTTATAAATTCTCAACAGTCAACAGAAATGAATTCAAGATACATAAACTTTATATAAAAACTTTTATAATTTTTGAAATAACATTTTATTTAATAACAAAGTTTATTTTTTTAAAAAAAGAAATCAGTTTATTTATTATTATTATTCGAAAATTTAATCGATAATATTTAAAAAAAAAACATTACATTTTATAAAATCAAAAGTTATATAATGTACATATATATATATATATATATATATAAAATGTAATATTTGCATAATCCACAAGTCAAAAAAAAATCTTTTGGATCGATTTTTAATTTTAAAAAATATAAATTTTCTAAATTTGGTTTTAAAATGAATTTTTGTTACCAAATAATTTAATTTGTATCTCAATATTGTCATAAGAAAAATAAAGAAGATTAAATTAAGAAAAATACATTATACCTATTTGGAAAATTACATTATGATACAGTCGATTTATTTTTATATTATAAAATTTTATTCAGATATCAAAGAGTAATTATTTATTATTATTTTTTTACTTATGTAAAATGATAAAAAAAAACAATGATAATATATTTTATTATTGTTTTTTGAATTAAAACACAATTACATATTTTTCATTTTATGTTATTGAATAACTTGTATTCATAAATGTAGAAACGTGCTTTTTTAAAAAAATAGAATGACAATCATGCATCCCTGGGCTAGAAATATACAATAAATTTTATCTGATTCTAACCAAAAAGTAACAATAATAATATTTTGTAACATATTTACCATGAATAAATGTTCACGATTTGTTAAACACGTTAATTTGAAATATAAAACAAAGAAGAATGACGCCACCACTGTTTGATCCATATATTTACAATGTGTAGCATATGTCTGTTGTTAAGTCAGGTAAGATGTATGTACAGATAAAATATAAATGTTGTCAATGTTCAGATAAGATAATACATCTTTAATTAATTACATTAATATATCATTTCGATTATTAATAATTTCATGTATCTGAGTTTAAAATTCACGGCCAGTAAGTAACTAAAGACTCTTAACCCTGACAGTAAACTTATATTCAAATTGATTAAATCTTTTAACGTTTCATTAACTATCTACAATTCGTTTTTTAAGTCGTTCAGTATTATTATTAATCATAATTCATATGTTGTTTTGAATTAGTTACGGGTGTTAAGTTTTTCTATGTGAATTAAAAACTGTGTTTTCTGAGAATAATGGTGATTTAAATGTGGACATAATTAAATGTCAATTTAGAATTAATTTAACGTGTAAAACTTTTTAAAGAATATTAAATATTTTATTAACAAACAATAATGTTTTTGATTAGCATTAATTATCAATCTTGAATTAAGATTGTTTATAATTATAGGGTTTTATGTTATTAAAATAAATATAATTCTTTGTATAATGCTATTTAATGTAAAATATGTTTCTGTAATTTGTTTGTGACTTTTCATATATATATATATATATATATATATATATATATATATATATATATATATATACAACCCCCGTATAACACGACATTCATACAACACGGTTTGAGAACTTTGATGATATGAATCCTGAAGATATTCAAGAATTACTGATGGGAAAAAGAGGCAAATAAAACAAATTTAGTGGCCCAAATCCCAATGACCAACCAACACAAAACTCACATCCCACCCAAACCACCACAAACACCCCCATGGCGATGCAACCTGTGGCATTCTTCAAAATTGTCTGGCAGACCACTCACTTGGTACAGCTTATACAACTGTAACTCATCAAACAATCGCAATACAGAGAGTGAACAGTGACTCACACATTTAATAACGAACAACAGTTCAAAGACTTCACCAACCCCTTAGTGACAAAACTCTTAGCGCCTAGAGCCGCTGTGAACAATGTTAAATAGGTTAAGTTAGAAAATAAGCTTTCATAATTAAGTTAATATAATTAATTAAGTAGTTAAGTTAGCATAAGTTAAAATAGTCAAAAAAATACACATAAAACAGGTTTTTTGAAATTTTTCCTGTATTGTTACAAAATTCTACTAACACATATCTAAAATAATATTCAACAATAGGCACATTATCATAAGATAGGCAGCCTCACTAACACAGTAAATAACATGTAAACTTCATGTAATTATTTGACATAATAAATTTTTCTGATTCTGATTCTGAAATTTAGTGGAATTGGTATTTGAGTTAAACCAAATTAATTCAGAGGACGATAGCACAGACTCAAACTCAGAAGTTCTAAATGTTATCCTAAAAAGCAAAAATAAAGGCTTAAACACTTATCTGAATAATTGAAATTCTATTTTCTAAATGCAGATTCTTCCACCGAAAGAAGCCACAAAATTTAAGAGAGAATTTTATAAATGCTTCATAATTTATAAAGATCTCTAAAATAAAAGTAAACAAATGTAAATAACAGATTTTTTTGCAAAAAGTAGAATATAGAAATTAAGATGCTTCAAAAGAAAGATAATAAAATGAGGTTATTTTGCTATCAAGAAAACTCCCTCATTTAATAGTTCTTAAAAGTGATGAAGAAGAAAACGTTATTTAATATTAATATACGAGGGCAGTTTGATAAATATGGTAAATTTAAAAATTTATGAAAAATTTTAAAATTTATAAAAAATTTAAAAATTTATTACATTTTTAAATTTTATGGTAATTTTTTTTACCATACTTATCAAACGACCCTCGTATAATACCTTATATCAATTATTGTTTTAATAAACATATTTTTCCCAGTATAGAAAAAAAATAGTATTTTTTTTAATTTTTGGAACTTAACCTTGTTTTTTGTACTAGTTCTTTGTTTCGTATAACACAAATTCACATAATATAGCTTTTTTAGGAACTTAACAACCGTGTTATATGAGGATTATCTGTATATACATATATATCTATATATATATATATATATATATATATATATATATATATATGTATATAATAAAGTAAAATTCGTTGTGGTATTCATTTATCAAAATCGAACCCTGACCTTAGAAAAATACAAAACAGTATTGAATATAAAGAATAATAGTTACAAAAGTCACGACCTTTCACGACAGGTGTATAACAAAATGGAATTCCAATTGACAATATAACAGTGATGTAACAACATATTCTGTAAAAATTCCTCCTAGCGGTATTTGAGAGGAAAAAACAACAAATACAACACGACTGTTTAATTGTCGTTGGTTGTAAAAGAACAACAAAACGAATATATTTAACCTGTTTTATTTTTTATAGAATACAATTCAATTCGAATAAAAATAAATTATAAGAAACGCGAGACCGTAATCGTACCAACATGCATTTTACTAGTGTTTGTATCAACATACTTACAAATTGTTACACTGCTACAAAATGACACAATAATTAATAATAAAAAAATTACAATTGTCATCGATACGTACATACATATAAATTTATATATATACACGCACATATATCTGAATAACAGTTTCGCAGCAATCCATTTAGCATGTCAAAATATGTAAGTGAACCAAGAAGAAAACATTCTTGTGGAAACAACAGAGAATGTACGACGATAAGCAATTGTATTCTAGACACATGATTCAAAGCGAGTCTGCCTACTAGTTGATCGCGGGTTCTGTCCTCGTTCCCACCGGCAATGGCCCTTCGGGGTCACGTTACACCTTACATATAAAACGTGTAGGTGTTTATTTCTCTTCACGGTGCGCTATGGATGCATATCGTTTGACGTCTACCATAGACTAGACAGCAAATAGAGGCGTACGTTCGAACCTGTTGCTTTCGCATAACTTGTTTTCACGTTATTAGAAATGATTCATTGATATCGATGAAAGAAATTGTTCATTTCGCACGGTTTATCTTTTTTATAATATGGTCTTTTTCCGTATGAAATCTGGCCTAGTTGAGATTCCGAGAACATTTCTTTTATCTATTTTTTCGTATTTCGCACACACACACATCCGTATATATATATATATATATAAACAATTATATGTACACCGTTATATTAAATTTATTTCGTCGTTTTTTCCACAAAAAATATGATAAAAATGACATTGATTTATCACATTATAAATATATAAATTATAACGCCATTTTATTTTATATAGTTTTTTATAAAATATTTTTAATACATTTAATAATACAACTTATATATTCTGTTTATTTAATAACTCAAATAAAAAATAATTATTTGTTAAACGTATCCTTTCTTTTGTACATTTATTTTGTTATCATAAAAATGAATAAATTATATATATATATATATATATATATATATATATACAGTAATACCTCGCATAGTCCGGCTTTGATTAGTCCGGTTTCACTATAGTGCAGTTTGAAATTTAAAAAAAAAATTACCTGAAAAAAATTCTACTAAAAAGTTTTTCTTGAAAAAATCTCAAAAAATAATACATAAAATTATTTTTATACGCAAATTTTCAAGTTTTCCCATTCATTATAAAAACATAATAAAAAAAAACGAAATCGTATATGCACATTATGCGCAACGCATGCGCAGTTCTAGTTTTGTGGTCTTTTTCTTTTTCTGTTAGTTTTCGATTCGCAACTATAAAATAAGGTCGATTTTTTGATAATTAACACCATTCTTCCATCCCAACCCATATAGCATAATTTAAATAATAATAAGCTAAGTCAAAAATCTCTGTATACACCAATGTATATGTAAATACTCAACCACAATAAATCATTATTATTATTATTATTGATAATTAAATTTTAATAACCCAATTGAAAATGGATTTAAAATGTATTTAAAATGAATGTATAAACCTCTGATTTTGTTTTGTTGATAAATGCAAACATTTTAATAAATTATCCTCATTTTATTTACTGAAAAACAGGAAAAAAAATTTATTTAGAACCAATTAACGTTTTTTGTATTTAGTTAATGTTTCGATTAGTCCGGTTAATCATTGGAACCGATTAACCGGACTATGCAAGGTATTTATGTATATATATATATATATATATATATATATATATATATATATATATATATATTTATATAAAATTAAATACAAATTTAACATAACTCTCCAAATTCATTATGAAACTTAAACTTTTTTATTATTAACTAATAAAAACAAAAATAAATGTTGTAATTCTACAAAGATTATCTTTGAAAAAAATCTGTTTCCTTACACGACTAGGATACTCATAGTTTTATTAGCTACTATTAATTATAGTGTATTATAAAAAAAGATTAAACAGATAATTAAACTTAAAGACGATGATAAGCGAGGTCAAATTAACGATATGTGCTATTTATCAGTGTAGTAATAATTAAAATATATTTATTATGAACTGTACGAATTTCAAAATACTTTAAAAGGAATTCTTTTAACGATCAGTTTATTGTTTATTATCTTGATAGAACAAATTAATCATAAATATATATTCAATTAAATATAATTTAAAGCGAGTTTCAACGAACAAGGTGAGTCGATTACCTTGCTTTCAAACGAATATCAATCAATCTCGGTGTATAAATTAATATTTAAATTTCATATTTTCATATTAAAATAGATATAAGGTATTAGATAATCTTGTTTGTAAGTTTTTTTTAATTAGTTGTACTTGGGTATTAAGGATATAATTAATTATTAATTTTTTATAATGTCTATAAAGACGAATTCTAAATTGAAGATATTCACTGTTTTAAAATAAATTTGAATTCATAACACATTGATTTCTTTGTTCTGTTAATTACCATTTGTTATGTGCAGAAAATTATTATATATATATATATATATATATATATATATATATATATATATATATATATATAAACATCACTGCCTGTCATATGATAGAAATGTATTCGAACTCTGATGAGATATATAATGCAGGTGAAAGAAAATAAATCCTGAATAAAAAATCCTCACCAACCCACCTGGACAACATAGTTAGTATGACTAAGTACTAATGAATGAGGATTTAATTAAGTAGCATTCAATGAGGATTTGACCCAGTAATGAGCTGATTTAAATTGAGATATATATATATATATATAGATGTGTGTATGTATAAACATTAAAAAGTAATCAGATGATGTAAACAACTAACTAAAAATTGTATCTGAATTAAAAATTAATTTTTATATAAGTACACAACACACACACATATACACCCACATACACACACATAAATAGAAAAGTTAATTTAAAATTTTTAATAATTTCTATCAAGAAAATAAATATTTCTTTTGGTTATTCACATCATCTAATTACATTTTAATGTTAAATTTACATGTTTTAGCTACAAAATGTCTATTTACATTCTTTTACCTTTCACTAAACACACTTTCTTAGCTCTAAATTATTTTTAATTACTGATACAATCACAATGTATTAGATTTAGTCTGATTTAGTTTTGATTTTACTTCAATATAATTTAACCTTAATTTACATAAAATATGTATATTATTTCTACTTATTTGATTTTTGTAAGATAAATAATAATTTAATTAAATAAATTTGTGAGATATGCAAAAAAGGTTTTTCTTCTCAGATTTTTGTTCTCATACTTTTAAATTATTCGGATTAATTAGAATATAATCGTTGAATGATATATGTGTATCAGATCTAATCTATTGTTTCTGTTAAGGTTTATTATTTCATCTACTTAATTTAGTTTTTTCGAAAGTAATTCAAATCAATTTACATGAAAAATTATCAAAAACAAAGTACAGAGTATGAAGGTCAGCAGAAGTAAGTTAATATTCGATCTCACGACCTTCTGAATAGAAAGTGATCGCCTTAACACCATAAATCTCAGCATTTAGTCTTCTTCAAATTAAAATTCCAATTATTATAATCATTATATTTAATTAAAATATGAATTCTTTCAATTCATTTACGTTATCTTCTGTTCAATCTAACAAGTTAATAATTTACAAAAGAAAAATATGATTAATCATGTAATTAACCTACAAATGATATTGTGTTTTTTTGCATTAATCATATTAAATATTTTGAAAAAATAAGTACATACTGTAATATATATTTATCTTATTTAATGTTTGAAAAATTCTTCGGATCATTTAATTATTTACACAGAAACCATTTTTTTTAATACTACTTGTATCGTTGTTTATACATAATTTAATTTATATTTCTTCGCTGCAAATAATGTATTGTGTTCTTGAACCTAAATAACTATATATAAATTTAGTTCAAGCAGTGAAACCATAATCAAGAGATCATAACTTCATAGAGTAATGATTATATACGCTCTGAAATCTTTCATCTGCTCACATGCAACATTGCAATCCGGCATAACTTAACCAGTAACCGACATACAAAACTGCTTGAATTTCGCAACGTAATCTAATATTTCCGGACAGCCTCTAGCAATGGGCTAATTAAAAACGAAAGGTCCATGTTTTCAAATATAAATTGTTGTGTTAGATTCAATATGGTGCTTGCTACGTACGCACACCATCATGTTAGATCATACTCAAACTAGTTTGTTGTCATCGACATGCAAAATTTTACATTTACATTACACACGTCCACATATGTACCTATGTACATACATACATATATATATATATATATATATATATATATATATATATATATATACCGGACGCCCAGTGACCTTATATTTCTATTTCAAGTTTTTATTCTTCATAACATTCCTAATCAGAAATATCCTGTGGATAGTAAATCAGTTTTTTAAGAGTTAAAAGCACCATATGTGTCTATGTCGTTCAATGTGACTTAATTGGAATGTTTAATAATCTTTCATAAATTAATTTTAATTGATTAAATATTTATTCAGTTTTTTTTAACATATGTCCATATATTCCAAATTTTACTTGTAAAATTTATATAGGTAGATTTTTAAACAAATGATTTTTTAATGAGTGGTTGTTTGACAATTTGGTAAATAATTTATTTAATAAGAAATTAATATAGATTTTATTTCATTTTTATATCATTTGCATGTAGTTTGAATTGAAAATTATTTGAAGTTAGTATTTTTCAATTTTTTAAAAATATATATCAATTAAATTTATAAAATATTTTATTTGATTTTTGTTTATTAAATAATTAAAATGTTTATATATTTTATAATTTTGTGAGTACAAAGTTATCTTTTGAACAAAATCAAAAATATGAAATTAATTAATCCACTTGACTACTTAGATAAAAAAACAACTATAAAATTTAAAGATGATTTCAGATCTTCCTGACAATTTATTTTAATTCAAAAATTATTTGAATTTAATATTTTTTAAAGTTACTAATCACCATACTTTTAAATTGTTTTATTTTATTTTATTATGTTATTCAAGTTTTTTTCAATTAAAAATTGTTCTATATATAGATATATAAAATTCATACAATATAAAAAATATAAATATTATATCCTAAGGATAAATATTGACATTTATTTTGAAATTTGAATTTCGTTTATTAAATTTAATATAGCCACTAATCAAACATATTGATCTTTCGAAAAACTTTATCGTTTTATTAAATTCGTACCAAAGTAAAAGAGCAATTGTTGATGTTGTCAACATGACAACTATTTATTTAGAAATACCTTGGCATGATTAGCCTGAACACATAACATGCTTTTACTGTTTGTATTACATGTTTTCATTGATATATGAATTAAATTTATTGGTATAAATAAATACTGGTATTTAATATGGATAGAAATGTGGTTTTACAATGAACAACATATATTTGTAAGCCAGAATAGGTATTTGAGGTTCATATGTGAACTAAATATTTATTAATTTACAGGTACCAAGGACTGTGTGTAACAAAATGGTATTATTTTCTCTTGTATTAAAATTTATGATTTATCTACCTGTCATGATGTTAATTATAGATCATAAAACTATTAACCTCAATTTTATTAGTTTTATTTTTTAATGTAATCATTTATTTGTAATTTATATTGAAATTAATAATTATCTTAATTTTTTCAATTATATTTTATTTATAGAATGTTAATATTGATTTTTGTACAAAGAGAGAAACATACAGAATTTTATCTTTTATATTACATCATAAATTGTACTATTTATCTCTCTTTTATCTAACAAATATTTTTTTTAAAAACAATTTTTTCTATGTTAAAATTATTTCAGTTTTTTAAAAAAAGGATATCAATTTTTTAAAAATCAACTTTAAACAAAATAAAATTATTATTAAAATAATAGAATAATTTATTTTATTTAAAAAGGTAATCGTCTAAGATAATGAATTTTGGATTTTTTAAAAAAGGTATCGAACAAAAATGTGTTCAAATTTGTTTTTTTTTTTTTTGTAAAAAATATTTTTTCAATCGTTCTAAAATTATTATTAATTCAATTGTAGATGATTATAAATTTAATTCAATTCATCTCTAATATTTAAATCTCATAATTATTTTTAAAAAGTTTAATTTTTATTTTCCATAAATTATACAATAATTAACTAAGAAATATATTTGAGAAAGTATAATATTATGTTTAAAATCCGTCTTAAAAAATCAAATTAACGAAGCAACAATTTCATATTTACAAAAATACCATAAGGAAATAACCTTTTTTATTTTTCTGACATTATTTATTTTGATTGAAAAAAATTTATAACTAAAAAATAATGATGTTTCTTATTCAAATATATTTGGAATAAATGCATTCATTACAATATCCGATAAAAATAAGGTAATAAAAAATAATTATAGCTTATAAAATATTTCCTAGTGAAACTATCTACTTAACATATGTATATTTTATAAGAGAACATCTGTTTTGTTATTAAACTGATCCCCAAAAATTATATAAAACGAGTTTCTTTAACGAAATATACAAAAATCATTTCCTTTAATAAATTTATTTAGTTTTATTAATTTATATAAGGAAATGTGACAATTATATAAAAATACATTAATCATATATAAAAAGAAATCACGCATTTTTATGTGTAGAAAATATACTTTAAATATTTATTTTGATTTATGCTTCAGTTCATTGCACTTTAATTTATATTTTATTAATAAAAGTGATAGTAAAAAAACACCTTGACTATTAATCACTGTCTGAATGTATGTTGCAATTTTTTAAAATCGAATTTTAACGTTCTTATCATAAAAGTGTAATATAATTTATATATCTATAAACGTTTAGTTGATTACTGATGTTTTAGATTTTGTAATGGTACTAAAAAATAATTAGATGGTTGTATATATTAGTTTTATCACTTTTCTATGATATTAATGAAATAAGAAATATATTTATTAGAATTTAATATAAAGTTTTGTTTAAATTCAAGATATTAATTAATTATTTTAATTAAATGTGATAGTGTTTTTTTGGTACTGTGACAATTCTAAAAACTTTCAATAATCACTTATTAGTTCACTTTACTTATCGATGTGCATTTTGGTCATCATACCATTATCAACACAATTTTTTGCATTAAAAACATTTTATAATGCAGAATTTACGGTGATAACATGATAAATAAAAATTTACAATCAGGTAATAAATTGAATATTAAATAATTATTGTACACTTTTATATCTTGTGATGTTAATATTTAACACACATATTATAACAGAAAAACTATTTTTTATATTAGTAATTAAATTAAGTAATTACAGTAATGAGATTAATAAATGATAGACAAGTATATAAGAAATAATCTTAGATAAATCATTTCATTAGTGTTTTTACTTTATTAGTATTTCTAACAATAATTGTTAAATAATATATCTTATTTTAAATCATTTTTAATACAACTCGATTTTTATTAAGAAAAACCTGATTTCAAATAAGAAATTAATTTTTAATAATTTTACATAGGGTGACCTGAATGAGACTGAAGGATAGTAAATGATAGTAATCAAGTAAATATAAATTTTAAACCCTTCAATATAACTTGTGTGTGTGTGTGTGTATGTGTATAATAACGAAAAGATTTTTTTATAATAGACTTAAGTTCAATACTGTTGACCGGAGAAATAAATATTCGCCATTTCAATAAATCATTGTTTTTTCAATGAATGAATGAATAAAAGATTTATGTCTAATTAACTTTCGATTAAGAATGAATGAATATATGCCGAGACCATTTATGAAATACCGTCATATAATCCATTCGTATAAACGTTATAAAACGAGAATTAATTAATAGGCAGTACAGAACTGTTTTTTTCTGAAATTATTTCGTAATATTTTCAATTAAAATAAATATTTCTTTAATGAAGCCATAAAAAGTGTGGTTTCAGACAGGTATTCTTTTGATTTCCGTTTTTGGTATGTTTAAATTTAGAATTCGTATATTTTATTAGTCTGAATTATGTTCAACACAAACACATACACATAAATGTATCTCTATGTAATTCGTTTGTGTGTAAAAACAGTTATATTTCAATATAAATTCGTGGCGCCGATGTAAAATTCTATATTTTCAATGTTAATTAAGTGAACATTACCTTATTAGAATATTTTTTTTGATAGTTCTGTTTTATTATTCGTAAGAAATAATAAAGTAAATATAAAATATGTACATTAAACTTACATAAAAAATATGGAATTATTAGTTGAACAATAACAAACCCTTCGGTTGAAACATTTAATTAGTTCTGTAGGAAACTGAACATAAAGTTTATATACATCGTAAAAGAAATCATGAAACTATCTTTCGTGGGAATAAAATGAAATATATTTTTTTTATTTTTAGTATAAGATAGAATTCAAAGAAGAATCCTTCATTAAAATACAGTTAAATGAAATATAATGTTTTACTATCTGTTTTATATATCATTAAGAAAACAATTAACACAAATATTTAATAAAATTCGATAATAACTACTTCATACAATAAAAGAAGATTTTTTATCTTCAAATCGTCATAATACATAGAAAGTTTAATAGTCTCAAATAATCTTCAATTTTATTTCAGATAACTCTTTTTCGTGTAAATATTTTAAATATATTCCTTTTTACAACATCGTATTAGCTTTAATTATAATAATTAAATTCAATCTTGTAGAGTTTTATGTTAGTCGATAGGAGGGAAAGTTTACGTTACCAAAATTGACTAATTTAGTTTAAAATCGTGTCATAAGAAGACTTATTGTTGTTTTAATAAACGATTTCACTATATTTCAATAAACTGATGCATATAAAATCGGTATTTTTTATTTTCTTTCAAAATTAATTACTGTGCATTCTTCTAGAAAAGTACCTTAAAATGTTTAAACTATATATTCTAAATATAAATTATTATACTTCTAAACTATATATACTTTTTAAAAATATAAGAACAGTGCATCTCAATATAATTGATAAATTATTTATTATTTTAAATGAATATTTGATAGTAACATTAAAATCTTTTATTTTAAAATATTTTTTTCGAATTTAAATAAGATTTTTACACATCCCAATAAAAAATAAGAATTTATTTATTATTATAATCCAGTTATCGTATTATGACATTTTTACGAATTTTTAAATATTTAAATTATTTGTTTGAATTTAATGATGAGTTCTTATAATACACTTAATACATTTTTATAAGTAAACCAATAAGTGATTATTGAAAGTTTTTGGAATTGTAACAGTACCAAAAAAACACTATCAGATTTAATTAAAATAATTAATTAATATCTTGAATTTAAATAAATATTTATATTAATTTCTAATAAATATATTTCTTACTAAGTTTTACACTTACTAAGTTTACACTGAAGTAGAAAAAATATGAAAAATCTTTTATTTACTTTGTAGTTTATATTTTTATTTTATTATATGATTTCTAATTTATAAATTTCAGAGTGAATTTTATTAAAAAAAAATAGTTAAATTATCTTCCTCATCAAACTGTAAAATATTTTGAAAATTATTAAAAAAATCGAACTTATAAATTTATGTACTACAATAAGCAATAAAACAATATTTTTCTGTTACCTGAAATATTTTCAAGCTGCTATTAAAGTCAAAATATTCACAAATAGCCACACATAAACTGAAAACTAAATTTATTATCATTTTTCTATCTAATCTATTTTTATTGAAATAATATTAAATTATAATATAAAAAATACACTATTATTATAGTCTAATAAGGGATTTTAGAGTCATATTATGTTTTATATATATATATATATATATATATATATATATATATATATATATATATAATTATTTATTGATCATAAAATCTTGTTTATTGGCATTATTGTATAACTCAAAAACTAGTTTCAATATTTTTATCTTCTTCAGACAAAAGTAGATTTTTCGATTTTTACCTGATTCTATCTTTATAATTATTAATTTAAAATTATTGATTAATGTTTTCAATATTCTACAGTTAGTTCCTTAGAATAAATAATAATAAATGTGTATTTAACACAATAATATTAAATTTTATAGTGTTTAATGTAATAAAATATATTTATTACTTTAAATAATGATATAACATCTCATTTAAAGTCACTAGTGGAACAGAAATAAAGAAAACAGAACTATTATATTAATAAAAACACCCATTGTGTTTATAATAGACCCACGTATATTTGAATCACTGTGTGTAAAAATATAAAATGAGCTTTTTATGAAAAATAAACAGAGACTTTAAATATTTAGGAACTGATTTATAAAAATTATATAAGATTAATATTATATTAAAATATTGATATGTATTCAACATCTATGGCCCATTACTGTATTTATACCATAACTGTCTGTAAAAATTCAATTAAAATAAAAAAATACTTTTTCAAATTTACTAATATAATTCATGGTGTAATATAATTATTTATATATATATATATATATATATATATATATATATATATATATATAATATATTTTTCATTTTGATATTTTCATAATATAATTTATACTCACAGAGATTAAAAATTCAAATCACAGAATAATATCATTTTCAAGTTTAAATATTGTTTTAAAAAAATATTTTAACTAGAAAGTTATCATAACTAGAAAGCATAGAAAACATCTCGAAATTTTCGAAGATATTGCTTTATTGAAATGAATTGCACATTGAACATACTCTTCATAAAAACAAGTCTTTACTAATATAATTACTAATAATTAAATCGCTATTAACTAAATTATAATCACCTACCAAACAACAATTATGTACACTTAATTTGTTTATTCCATTAATTCATGCTCATTATTCATGTAAACGACAATAGGTCATTGCACTACACCGTTTAAGAAATACAGTATATATTTTAAGAAATAAATCTAATACAATAATTATTATAGGTCCACCTTTGTAATATAGAGAGGTCATGAAATCACCTGTGTAGAGAATGTTCGAACTTGTAGCACAATGGTAGGATGCATGCATTACTGTATATCTGCCTACGCGTTGCATTCTCAAATCGGGCAAAACACCTCTTCTTAGGTTTTCGTAATGAAGTCGTCTCCAGTTTCGGTTTTTATCGACTTTTTTATGACACTCGAAATAATATATAAACAACGTTTTCTGTGGTCTATCCGGTTTTTCAATCTTTATTATTACAGCTGGTTGATTTTATATATATATATATATATATATATATATATATATATATATATATATATATATATATATATAAAAATTCAATTTCAAGTTTAAGTTATTTTGTGAAGATTAAGAGATTTTGTTCATTTGTTGATTTCTTATTGTATTTTTTAAAAAACAAAAATATTACTTCAGTCAATATGTGTGTGTGTGTGTGTGTGTTCCTGTGTCAAATTCATATATATATATATATATATATATATATATATATATATATATATATATATATATATATATATTTAAAATGTATGATTTTGTCTTAGTCACAATATTTGAAGAGCCAACTTTATGTAACAACATTTTTATTTTTTTTATAAATTACAAAATAAATTATATACTAATTATAAACCAATATATAATAATTATATATCATGAATAATGTTACAAAATGATTCAATTAAAATTTAATTGATAAATTTGGAAGATAATATAATTTTTTTCATTTCTTATCTTTTGAAATTTTATAGGTATATATTTTCTTATTAAATATATAATTTAGTAATTACTATAGAAAATTATTATAAAAAATAATATTAGCATACTTTCCAATACTTGAAATATCTTTAAATAAAATCTATTCTCTATCATTTCGTATTGTGTTGCTAATATTGTATTCAAATATGTTTAATTTTAATTCTAAAGATATATTCAAGTACGGTGATTTTTTAATATATTTTTTATCATATTGCAAATATATTTGTATCTGTAATGTATAATAATTTCAAAATAAATTAATTTTAAAATGAATCATAAAATTCTTAACACGAATTATAAATAATAATAATATTATAATACAATATTATGTTGAAAAAAAAATATTACTATTGCAAATAAGAATTATTTTTAAATTTTTAAAATGTATCTTTAAAATAAATCTGATTTATAAAAAATCTCTTATGTTATTTTGAATCAGAATATTTTGTGTTTGGATTATATTGTGTGTGTGTAATATATATATATATATATATATATATATATATATATATATATATATATAATCTTCCATATAATTAAATAATTATATGTACTTATTTTATTTTATGCTGTCTCACACTTAATTTTTTCCTTATACTTTATCTGAAGGCGGAATTGAACGGTTTTTACGCCATTTTCTATTCTTAGTTCTTGTGACCCATCGGTGACTTACATTGCCCATCAGATAAAATTCTCAAATCTACCAACATTGAATTGAGGATTAAATGTAATATTGAAACGAAATATAGTTTGATAAATTATTACATATCAAAAATGTTAAATTATACCGTTTAATACTTACGAGCATTAAGTAAAAATAAAATGAAAAAATGTATTGTATAGAATTTTTAAAATAAAAAATTAATGATATATAATAAAATTAAATACGTATGAATGTTTTATGATATGTTGAATGAGTAACATTGTATATTAATCCACTTAAAATAATAAATATCTCAATTAATAATTCAGTTATTATGAGTAATTATTATTTTATTTTTATAATTTTTTTAATGATTTTATATTTTCATTTCTATAGAATTATAATCAAACTATAGTTTGAAATTCCTTCGAATATTTTTTTATTAATCATATTTTTATAACAAATATATTATTGGAAGGTAAATTTTATTAACAGATAACTGAAAGTAATATTATTAATAGTAATATACGCTAGAAATTTTTTACAAAAATTATAAATAATTTTCTTTTAAATACATACTGCTTTCACTTTCTAATAATTTTCAATTTGTAATTATCAATACTAGTAATAATTATTTTATACTATAATTATTAAAAATAATTATAGCTCGAATTATTTATTACTACAAATATATATATATATATATATATATATATATATATATATATATATATATATATATTGCACATATTATATATATGATATTGAGATATATATTTAATTTGCATTTTTTAATTGAATAAAAATTTTAAAAATGGCTTCAATAATGTATAATTAAATTTAACATTTTAAATATCCTTATAATTTCTTTTAAAAAAATATTTTATATATATATATATATATATATATATATATATATATATATATCCTTTAGACAGATAAATTTAATCACCAAGTGTCAACAAGAAAAAATCAGTTTCAATTACTTACAGTAAAAAAAATGTTAACATAGATGTATTCGTGTAAAAAATAATTATTTCAATTTTCTATAATACTCATATGCAATTTTAGCCCTGTACAATTATTATTCCAATGTATTATCAATTTTGTTTTGTAAAAAAAATATTTTCTTAATAACCTATTTTGTCTATAAAAATTAAATATTTTAATGTCATTTATAAATCTTAAAATATAATTAATTTATGTGTCTTTAGATAAAATAACACCTAACATATTTGATAAAAATATATCAAAAGTTAATTAACTTTTGGAAAGGCAGTGTGAGTCAAATATTAATATTTCCTGTAGCACTATTTTACCAAAAAAATATAAATATTGTAAATGGTATCTTTTAACATTACAAATAAGAGCTATTGATGAGTTTAAAAAAGTTAGAAAACTTATAAATAAACAAATTGTTGACAGATATCCATTTAAAAAAATTAAGAGTTAAATTTAAGTTATCGATATTAAACTTTTAGAGTATATTGAGATTGTTTCAAACTTAAGAAATAATTAAATATAATAATAAATAAAAGTCATTAAATAAATATTTATATACATATATACTTTATTAGAATTTTCGACGAATTTTTGTATCAAAATTATAACTTCTCAAGTAAAAACTAAATCTAAACTAAGTAATTAAATAAAATTAATTAAGTATTTTAATGGTATTTTAATCAAAATACAAAAAATATCTTTTTCCATTATATATATTATTTATTTATGTACACTTTAATGTTTCCTAGAAAATATTTAAAATCCAATTAAGTAAACTTTGTTTAGTAATAAATAATTTACGAATAACAATTTTATAATTATCATAAAAAATTAAACTATATCAATAAATATATCAAATTTAGTCTGAAAATAATATAAATTACTAAAATTACAATTTTAATGACTATCACAGCCTAATTTTGTTTACTGATAAGATGAATAAATATGCGAATTATTTTTCAACCTTGTTAATATAAAATTCTCATTTAACACATCATTAATTTCTTAACAGTTATTAAAAATAACAAAATTAAACCAAGTATTCCATAAACGTTTTTAATGGAATCGTAATTTGAAACAGAAAATTATACGGAAAAATATAAGTGTATTTAAATTACAACATGATATATTCATTTAATGGTATAACTGTTTAATTTGAAATCTATTAATGCAATTAAAAATGGTTAATAAGCTTTATAATAAGAATAATCTATGAACTTAATGTACTAGTCTATCTCTTATTCATTCGAAATATGAAACGGTTTCAAATAACTTTTTTGATGTTTAACAAGATTGCAACTTTTAATCATTAGAATTTTTTATCGAATTAGTATTATTTATCAAACGCCGAACGTTATATAATCTCAAGTGTAAATATGATTCCGAAAAGTTATCTCTAATTAATTTTTATGTCGATTTTGTAACATCGGTTCTTTTGATATATCTGATATTTTTATTTTTCCGCTGTTAATATGAAATCGAAAAATATTTACTAGTAATATCTGTCTGCTAAATATTAATTATTGTCTTAATACGAATTTTAAGAAGTTGTTTCTTAATATTTAATTTTATTATTCTTATATATGAGAATAGATTCTATTATATATATATATATATATATATATATATATATATATTTAAATCATGAGAAAATAATATAATTTTATTTAAGTTATACAACATAAGAATTTCAAAATAAATGTTTATATTTTACTAAATTAAATTCTGAACAAACACAATGATTTATTATGCCATTTGCAATCATTTTAAATATATTATAATTTTTTAAAAATTTAAATTAATAAATAAACAATATATGAATATTTAAAAAAAATAATTTAATTACTAAATTTAAGGAAATTGTTTCATCGATTTTATATTAAAAAGGCAACAATAGTTTATTTAATTTTAAAACAGATTTATATTAAAAAACAAATATATGAAAAATATTTTATTAAATCAATTTATCTTTATTTTCTTATTAAAATCAAATTATTTAAGAATTGTAGATTCTATTGAATTCTACAAAATATATTGAACAAAATATGATTATTATCTTTTTAACTGTATATATGTATGAGAAAATATCAGTAATAAATAAAATATAAATTATTCACATTCCTTTTTTAATTATATTCTTGAATACCCATTAAAATGAAATACAAATAACTGTCAGAAATGCGAAACCTATTCTGAAATTACAATGACTTCATTTTCAAACTGAGGTCATTATAATTTATAGATCATTTTTTAGAATAGCAATTTTGGAACTTATATTTTAATACATGACATGAAAATAAGTTATATGAAAGAATTTTTTTTTGTAATTTTTTACCATCATTTCAGATGATTTTTAATACATTTGAAATATATATATATATATAATTATTTTGAACAAATTATAGAAACTAGAACAATTTAATATTTGAAATCAACTCAGCAAAGAAATCGAAAACACTGATAATGTTTAAAAACCTGCATAGGTTAATAAATTAAAGGATAAAAAAATACTTATTTATTAGTGTATATATACAATATATATAAATTACATGGAATACGTATTGAAACAAATTGCTTAGCAATAAATTCACAACGCGATTCTACAAAAGATTATAATACTAGCATACATCATCATCAATAACACGCCTATACATGCGAATAATATATTTATTTTCAGCTCGAACGAGGACCTCCTACAAGACGTTCTGAAATTTGATTTACATTACAGGTCAAATTCTTAAAATACATATACAGATATACTCGAAACGAAACAGTAAACGTTCGAATATCTCGAAAACTCTGATCCACCTACAAAATGCAAATATGTGTTTTTTTTCCTTCGAACGTTGTTTAATTTATTCTTGAATTGTTATGTAAAAGTAGTTTGTTCAATAATAATGGGCGGTTCTGATATGTGTTTGCATTAAACATCTATTATAATAATTATGTTAATTTTATGTTTGAGTAATCGATGTACAAGCTAAGACAATTATTGAAGATGTTGAACGTATTTTATTGGATGGAATAAATTAATATGAATTTAATACGTGGCCTTTGAAGTTTTTTTTCACAATTATTTATTATTTGGCTCTTAATAGATGTTTATAAAAATTTACATTCGTTGTATACCACTTGAATCGAAAATAATATTGTTGAAATGTATTCTTCTGTATACACTTAAACAGTGTGAGATCGAGCGAATAGTACTTAAAAATAAATTTACATAGTAATATATACAAGTGGTTCTAAAATAACAATTCATGTTGTGTTGAGATTTTTTTAAACAATTTAGTAAATATTTTGATAGAAAGGAAATTAATTGAAAAAGGAATATCATTGCCTTTTAAAATATTTTGAAATATATTTTAATTTTGAATATGAAAACACTTTAAAAAAACAAAGTTGTAATTAATTCTCTTTAAAAAATCAAATCAGAATTATTGGCGATTAAATTTCTAAAATAATTTGAATACACTGATCTATTTTTGACTAAGAAATTAAAATAGATATAAAAAAACTAAACCAGAAAACTACACAAAAGGAATTTTATTAATTTAATTATAGAAAAATATATAAAATGAATTATTGTAATTAAATATTTTTAATAATAATTTAATTAAATGAATTAAAATAACTAAGTTATGAAAACTTATATACACACCAACACGTATACACACATACACACACACACACACACACATATATATATATATATATATATATAGAGAGAGAGAGAGAGAGAGAGAGAGAGAGAGAGAGAGTATATATAAGCAAATACTTTTTATCAATATATTAGCATTTTGCAGATATGTTTAAAAACCAATTAAATAAATTCTGTTTACTAATTAATTATGTACGAATAACAATTCTAGAAACTAATATCAAAAAGAATACTATACCAATAAATATCTCTATTTTATTTTTATTTTTTATAAGCATTAATGTTATTTAAAAAGATATGTATATTGATTGTTAAATTATTTCCAATAAAATTATTTTAGGTAATAAATATTATTTGTAATTACTGATATATATATATATATATATATATATATATATATATATATATATATATATATACATATACTCGTAAATAGAAATTAAAATTTATATTAAGTTGTATTTTATGGAAATAGATTTTAAAAACATTGTATTTTAAATAAGTACTATTTACTTTTCTAAATTCATATACCAAATGCAAGCTAATTTTTATAAGTTTATAATACATGTTTTTTTAGTTTGTAATATTCTCATATATTTTTGGGACAAATATTAAATTTGTTCAAGAATATTTACTTACAAAATAATCAAACATGTTTTACACTTGAAAACATTTATATATTAAATGCAGGATCAATAATTATAATTAACTGTTTAATTAGACATTATTTTAAATAAATAAATTATTTATAGCAATATTAGAAATTTTGAATTATTGATTATTAATCATTTATTTTATAGTACGAAATTCTGTGTCTATTGAAATTCGAATTAGTTAAAAAATTGGAACAATAATTGACTGGTAAACATTTTTATAAAACTGCATAGTGTTCCATAATTATTTATTTTTATAAAAATTAATCAGTCTTAATATCGAACGATTTGTGAAATTTATTTACCTAAATTTTGCTTTAGATTTAATAAATTTGTATCATATTTCTTATGAATTAATATTTATTGATAAAAGAATGTAATATTTATTAGATTAAGTAACTAATATAGTCATATGAAAAAAAAATTCGAAGTTTCGACAAATATTTAAAAAAAATCATTTCTAAACCTAAATATCTAAAATCTTTATTTTTTTGAAAATATATTATCATCTTATAAATAAATAAATGTGGTACTATCTTTAGAAAAATGATCACATTTAATGTTACTATCAACTTATAATTAATTTAATTATGAAAAACATTAATAATTACCTAATATAAAATTTAAATATAGAAAAAATAATATAATTATTTTTGAGAAAATATTTTAAAAAAATATAATCTATTATTTATGAAATTCTTTTATTATAAGCTTTTTTAATTGATAATGCATCAAAACTCTTTTCTTTCAGTTAGTAGTGTTTGTATTTTTTTCACTTCATTTGTATATAAATATTTTTATATTGAATTGAAAACAGAGTTTTTTAACAAAATAATACCATCATTTAATTAAATTGGTTTCCTTTCTACAAATATATAAATAATTGTTTTTAACATTATATTGATGATCCAAATGATACTAAAGTTATAGTAAATGATGACAAGGAAGTAAATGTACATCTAAACTCATTTGAACCGCTTTATATAAAACACTTAAGCAGTATAAATATTTTTTATAAGATTTTATAAAAAAAATATTTTCTACTTATTTTAATTTATGAAAACTGTTATGTAAAGAATATTATTTTAATTTTTTAGAAATTTATATACATATAAATATCATTTACATCAAATCAATTTTTTTATTAGCTGAAATAATGAAACCTAGTAGTAAATGTAAATATTGATGAATAATAAAAAACAGTTAGCTAAAAACAATAAAGATAAAATCGTTTTTAATCAAACTAGTTTTTAAAAATACCTCCTTTATAAAATGTGTATATATTATAGATGTTACAGAAATGTTATATAATTAAAAATGTAACTTGGAATCTATTAACATACTGAGAAAAAAAATTACACATGCAATTAAATATTCAGACAAATATATACATACATAATTATTATACGAATGTATAACGTTTTATACACATTTATTTTCGTTGCAGTGTTTGCTTACAATGAGTAATTATTGTTACAAATTTAACGGCTCAATTAAAGGTCATGCAGTAAATATGAATTTACGGTACTTTTTTATTTAAGTCATGTACGTATGTACATACATACAGATACACACTCACGCATCTCTAATTGTTGATTGCGGTCTATTTAATCTATTTTTTTATTAAGTTCACTACGAAATCATCATCGAATCTAATTACATATTTCGTAAACTACTGTGCTGTATGGTTTTAAATATTATCTAAGTAACGTATTAAATGAGGCTTATTGTTTTAATGTGTATGTATAAACTCAATCAAAAATATAATTATATAAGTTTGCTTGTATAAATTATCTTAATTTCGAATAGCTGTTTTCTTAATTATTCGTCATACAATGACTCACGCAAATTAACATATATTTGAAATGTTTTTAACATTAATTTATTAATTAAATATATATATATATATATATATATATAACATTTTATATACATTATTTAATTATTTATATGAGAATTGAAATAATACAATTGATATTTGTTTTAGTATTAATAATTGTAAATGATCTATGTCCAATTTTTGTTGAAAAATTTTCTAAAAAATATCCATTCATTTTGAAAATAAAAATGAAAATATATTAATAATGAAAATATTGATTTATTTTCTAAATAATGAATGAAATTTAAAAATTAAATAAGTCTGAAAATTTTCATAATAAATATCTTCTTGACTATTCATAAATTATTCAAAAAAAATCGATAATAATAATAATTTCAAACCGAAATTTATCTCATTCAGTATTAACAAAGTAACTTCCGTTTTATATTATTTCCAATTATAACAGAAGTGCTCAAACAATTTTCTACAATAGAAATGAAAAGAATACTGTGTAATTAATTATCATCTAATTTCAACAGGATATTAGCAGTAAATACACGTGTGTTCATACATAATAATCAATGTATGTAACAATGTACTGCGATCATAATTGAATCATTAGTTGATTACATGACGTGTGTCAGCTGTGAAATCGTAATACTACGCTGCAAACAGAATAACTAAAAGACCAAAACAAAACGGCGAAAAGAAACGACGAACATTGGAACTCAAAACGCTGCAGGCTCATCATTTGCAGGGCTGAACATTTGTTTATATATATATATATATATATATATATATATATATATATATATATATATGTAGTTTAATAATTTAGAACAAGCAAAATAAATCAAATTTTGTACGATAATTTTTCAATAAACTACACATATAAAAATTAACAAAACTTTTAAAAAAAATAAGATAAAATAAATTTTACTATTTTAAAAAAAATGCTTATAAATACCTAAATAATTAGAACAGTATTTTCTAATATTGAGATTCTATAAAAATTTAACATTCTTTAGAATAGCTGAATAGATATTTTCATATTTTTAAACACAAATGAATTATTAAATGCAAAATTATATATATATATATATATATATATATATATATATATATATATATATATACGAGGGTCGTTTGATAAGGATAATAAAAAAATTACCATAAAATTTAAAAATTTAATAAATTTTTAAATTTACCATACTTATCAAACGACCCTCCTAGTTATATATATATATATATATATATATATATATATATATATATATAAATTTGATGTTTTATATAAATGAATAAGATGAAAGATGATATATTTATTATAACACTTTCTTTTCTCATCAAAATTTAAAACTAACAATAACGTTTTGAATGAATAATAGAACAAAAAAGTGTGCCTACGATAAAATAGAAGATAACGACCCCCTGCTCAAGTGAATAATAGTTAGTGACAGTGGTAATCAACAGACACTTTATATTGTTTTAGTTTTTCTGTACTGTATTCATCATTAATCATACCTTAACTCTCTTACTGTTCTGATTTATGGCCTGCTGTTAAATATTCTCAGTACATATTTATATCATTTATCTCTCATATAGGCATATACATATATATACACACACACACACACACACACACACACACATATATATATATATATATATATGTATATGTGTGTGTGTGTATATATATATTTAATTCATTTCATAAGTCCATATTAGCCCACTGCTGGGTGAAAACCTCATTGAATGTCATCAGCTCTTCTTAAATATTTTTTCAGAATCTTCCATTGTTTCTTATTTGCTGCTACTCTCATAATATATATATATATATATATATATATATATACATATATATATATATACATATAATATATATATATATATATATATATATATATATACATATATATATATATAAAGTTTTTCTTTTGTATATCATATAAAAAAATCAGATTTGAATTGAAAGAGAATAATAAATAATCTAGATTGTTTACCTATTTTTTTTAAAAAAAAAATAAGTTAATTTACAAATAAGAAAGTTTACTTGGACCAAATAATTAAATTACAGACATAAACATGTTAAATTTCAATAAAGTAATCAAAAATTTAAATATCTTTTAGTAGAAATATTGTAGCTATTAATGATTTCCAATACAAGAATTCGTGAAAGATTTCTACTAGAATAATGTCATCTCAATACTTTTACTCATATTTTACTGCACTATAAAATATTTTTAATAAATACAAATTTAAGATAAAAATATATTTACTAATAAAAAATAAGATAAATGATTTATATGATTATGTATATATATATATATATATATATATATATATATATATATATATATATATATATATATAACCTAACAAATGTGAGCCAAATTTTATATACATTTAATTAAATATTTTGATATTAGTTTTCTTGCAAAAACATAAATTGTATATTTGTGTAAAGAAAATAAATATAAATACAACTTATGTAAAATTATATTTAATTTATTTCATGAAAAAATTGAATCCTTTAATTAACCGAACGTAATTTAATTTGAAGTATATATAATTTATGTATAACAAATTTCAATATAAAATTATATATATATATATATATATATATATATATATATATGTGTGTGTGTGTGTGTGTGTGTGTGTGTGAGTGTATGTTTGTGTGTGTGTTGCATATTTATATACATATGTATATGTATGTATGTATGTATGTATGTATGTATATGTATGTATATATATATATATATATATATATATATATATATATATATAATCTATTTGGAAATAAACATTATCTCTTTGATCAAAGCATTATCATTGAAATTAAAATTCATTAAATTATGATTTTTAACCAACCAGTATCTTTTTTTTAATACATCTAATTTTTAATTAAATTCTTTATTTTTAAAGAATATTATATAATTCTAAACATTTAAAATGAAAATAAGATCAAATAAATATATTACAGAAGTGAATACAAATTACAGAAATAAATAATTAAATTTATAAATGAAATTTTAAATAAATAAAAAAAAAATTTAATCAAAATGAAATTATTTCAGTTTGTACTCTATTTCAAAAATTTTATAATTTTCAAATATTGATAAATGTTATATTCATATTATCTTAATATGTATAAAATAATATCTATAAAATTATCACTTTGTATTTTCAGTAATAATAAAATATAAAACATTTATATAATAATTATACAAAAAAATAATTGCAATTTTTCAATCTTATAATTATTATATATATATATATATATATATATATATATCTATATATATATATATATATATTAAAATTAGGAATATCCAGAGGGTCCTTAGAATCTTTTAACCTTAGGATCTTTTTTATTATCATTATCACAAAAGCTTATATCAGACTATTTCTGAACCAAAAATTCACTGAATGTTAGTGACTCTTTTTAAATGTTTTCTCAAGACTTTTTTAACTTTTTTCCCTGTCAGCCGCAAATTTGATCCAATGTTTTCCTCCACTATTTTTTAGAATATATATATATATATATATATATATATATATATTTATACACAAAAATTGCGAATAGTTTGGGTAAGGAAATTAATTGCATTATTGGAAATTTATGATAAATTACGATAAAGATAGATGAAACTAAAATAATTGAATAGTCTTTTACATGTAGATAGATAACACATTTATATATTAAATAACAAATTATTAAACTTATTTAATATTAGATATTAATCGAACAAGCTATCCTAACTATAAAATAATTAAATTTTTCTTAAAATACACGGAACGTTGACTTTCTCATGTAATTTGTAAACCCTGCTAGCACGTAAAAACCGCGAGTTAAAAGTACGATAACGCTCACAGCGTAAGCAAGTAGGTAAGAAGCCGGCAGTGGAGCGGCAAACGAACACTGGAAACCTACATTTTTAACGAATCTATGCCGAATTTGTGCCACATAAGATGAAGGAGAGATACTGACTGAGTGCAATGTCTGTGTTGGTTTGTGTAGACACTTCGTGTTGTGCTAAAGGGGCCTTTGTCGACAGCCACTGACCAGCACCAATAAATAAAACGTGTACACGATAACGACAATCTAACTACATATAAATTTTATTCAATATCAATAGACGTGTTTTAAATAAACGATGCACTTCGATTGAATGATACGAAAATAATTCATTTATAAAAGACGGTTTGTCCAAGTATATCTTTGTGATTATTAACATGTTTTTCCTTTTTGTATATGACATAAGATATTTATTTTACTTGTGACAAGTGTTTGGGATACCTGCGACTCTTCGATCGAAATATTAATTGATTAAAACGATTTTTAAAAAAAGATTTTGCTATTTTAATCTAAATGTCTCATCCAATTTAAGAAATAAATTAAACAAACCAATGAATATTTAGACGTTTTTAAATTCAAATCTTTATTTTATACATTTTTTTCATTTTTAATTTTTCAATACAGATCAAAAAAATCAAATGCATATTATTTGAGTTTTTTTTGCTACCTGTAACTTGATTTATTTATTTTTTAAAAAAAAAGCAAATTCTTAAATTATTTCTCTCTCACTCTCTCTCTCTCTCTCTACATATATATATATATATATAGAGAGAGAGAGAGAGAGAGAGAGAGAGAGAAATGTACGTACGTGTGTTTGTCTATATGTAATTTTCTGTATTTTATTTCAATAAATGTTTATCGATCATTAAAATTTATTATCTTTATTTTATAGTTAAACATTAGTATTTTATTATAGTTGAATAAATCAGGGAATTAAAAATTTTTAATACATAAAACTGAATTATTGTTTTACAATTCGTTTCGAATATAAACTCAAATTACAATAACGTTTATTTGAATTTGATTTTTCAAATACATTCATATATATATATATATATATATATATATATATATATATATATATATATATACATATATGTGTGTGTGTGTACATATTTCTATAACATTTGTAAACAATGGGTTATTAAAATATATTATCAACTGTTAATACATTTTATGCCATTTTAATAGTACAGGCAGGATTTATGTTTAGAATTTATAATATTTCCAGTTTTTATCTTTTTTAGTACAACAACGTATACAAACTCAATATATATACATGCGTATGTGTATATATATATCATCTAATCACTCTGAGATGAAAATGTAAATTTAAACTAGTTTTAAAATAATGATGAAAATATAAATATTTAATACACAATATTAACAAAACTACATGTTTTAAATAAACATTATTAATCTATACAAAAATAAATAAAAGTTTCTAAGTAAGATTTATAAAAAGAAATATTAATGGACATGTTTCCAAATTGAGATATGAAATTAATTATTTGCAAATAAATATTTGTAAAAGTAAAAAAATATTCTTTGAATATATTATATTTAAATCATGTAGAATATAAATCAACACAAATCAAAACCCACACTGTACATTTACCTATTAATAATTTACAAAATTCAGTATTATTGTAAAAAAATTGTAGGAGTATAATATAAATGATATTGTAAAAATTGTATTTTTCTTTATAGTTAAAATTAGCTGTTATTATAAAGAATATCTTTTAGAAATGCTTGTTGATTTTTGAAAATTTATAAAATGTTTAATGAATAATTTTAAAAATTAAATTTTAACGAGATTGAATTGTTTATTTTTTTATTAAATATGTAAAATTAATTCACTTATATTTCATAAATTCAAATATAATTAAACCTTTTAAAAGATTTTAGGGTTGAATTATGTATTTAACTCTTTTCAATTATAACTTTGTAATTACAAATAAAATTGAAATATAATATTCCAAATAACCATTAATTTATAATAATAAAATCTATATATAGTATCTATTTTAACTCTTAACAAATTTAATTAATTAGACAAACCGATATAATTTTTTTTCTGTAGTATATAATTTTAATACTAGTTAGACATTCATTATTAATCAATATTTGTTATAAATAATCAATTATTTAAATCTATATCGAGATTTTTGTGTACATCAAATTGAATTATTCAAGTAAAATCACAAGAAAATAATTCATATAGGTTATAATTATCTAGAACTAATAAATTAAAAATATTTAACAAAAATCTGGTAATCAACCTTATCTGTACTTCAGATTTTCTTGAATTATTTACATAGTATTTGGATTATAAAACAAATCATACTAAATTTATTTTTCAACAGTGACTGTTAATCCAATAATCACACTTTCAGTTGCTTAAGATATTACTTTTTATTTATTTATTAATGCATAATTAATTTTATTGAAAATACAAACTCTTTCAAAAATAACTCTAGATTCAAACTTTTAATAAAATTATGAAAAGATATATATATATATATATATATATATATATATATATATAATTGTATAGAACATTAATTTCATTTTTATATAAAATAAAAATATGACTTTTAGCACTGACTTGCAAATTTTTGGTCTGCTGATGAAAATTTCCAAATAGCAGTAATACACATTCATATGTAAATATTAAATGCTTACGAATGTAAATGCGTCTTTCGTATGTACGGTGTTTATTTATAGCACTACAAAGTTTATTATTTTCTTCAGAAAGATTTTATTTCCTGTACTAAAATTGTAAAATACGCTTTTATATCCATAGTCAAACAATTTACTATACGTGTTTTATTTCATTTTGTATTAGTTCTTTTTATACATTTAATATTAAATAGAAATAAGCATTCTAATACACACACTCACACATACATTACATATGTATACATTTATGTGTTTAAAGTAAAATTAAAATATCCAAAATTTTATCATTAAAATAATTTTATTATAGAAAAAAGATATTTATATAAAAAATTGTAAAATATTAGAAATTTACTATCAAATTTTTCATTATATTGAATTCATAGATCTATAAAAAATTAATAAAAAAACCAAAAGATATAAAAAGTATAATTTAAAATATTTTACTTTTGTTCATTTTTTTATTCAAGTTTGTTAACTTTTTTCTCTAATATATTAAATCAATAAAATGCTATAAATTCTGTTTTCATTTTATTTTTTTACAAATGTCATAAATGGAATTAATTATATGACAAATATTTTTATGAGTATTTTATACAAAAAATTAAATAAGTTGTTAAATTATTTATGTACAATTCTTTTAATTTTCACTCATTTAAGATTTTATATGTTAATTTAAGTTAGTTATTAAATATTGAAAAAAATATATTCAATATTTTCATAAGAAATAAACTATTAAAATGAAATGAAATATTTAATAAAAAAGTAGACTTATTAATTCCCTATATATCATTTAATTTTCTTTTAAATTTAAAAAAATGATATTAATTGTAATAGTTATTTTATAAATAAACATGCGTACTGAGTGGTGAAATTAAAATATATTTAATGAAATTAAAAAATTAAATCTTTACTATCTATAACTTTTATTATTTTTATAAATAAATAAAGTTCTTAAAAAAAATAACTAATCAACTTTTTCAAATCATTTAATATATATCCAAATTAGATATTATTTTTAAAAAATAACTTTTTTATTATTCATAGCAATCATACATATAAAATCAAAGTTATAAAAAAATTTATTACGATTGAGAGTAAATGTTTAAATATAAATAAATTGTAATCTTCCGTTCTGAAAAAAATATTCGTTTTATATTTTCTTTCAGTACAAGACAAATACAAACCACATGATAGATTAGGATGTTCTTCTAAAAAAAACCCTTGTCTTCAGACTGATTTATTTTAAACAGGTACATTATTATTATTATTTTGAATTTATAAAAGTTTATATAAACTACCAAATAAATAAATTTATTTAATAAACAGGGGATATGAGTTACTTAATAAATTATTTATATATATATATATATATATATATATATAATTAAAATAGAAACAGAACATATTTCAAATTATTTAGTTGAATAATTAGTTTATAATAAAAATATTTCATGTCATGTTTCTCAATATACAAATAAATTGAAGAAGTTGTTATACTTTATATCAATGTATAAAATAAATTAAATTGATAAAATACTAGTTCTTTAAGTTCAGAAAATATTAGTATATTAAAATTAAAAAAATCTATTTATACACACACACTCGCATATATATATATATATATATATATATATATATATATATATATATATATTAGATTCGAAATTATATATCGTTTTTATCTCTGGATTAAACTTATTTTAATTAAAACATAAAATAAATTACTCTACTCTTTATTTTGTGTTCATAGATAATTATAAAAAGATGAGAAATGAAGTGAAGTAGAACGACTTTGCTAAAAATTTCAAGTAATTAATATTTATTTCTATCTACAAATATTATATCGGTACTTATATCAAAATCAGAAATGTTTTTATAAAAAAGCAATATTCATATATTATATATATATATATATATATATATATATATATATATATATATATATACACTTATAATCCAAGAATGCACTTAAGAAAGATACAAAAAGATTGTAACCCTTCATAACACATCTGTCAACAGCAACATCTGCTGGTAAATTGACGCACATTTAAAACAAGTCGAAGAACTGTATTTTACTTGTATATAAGTGAGTACGACGTGGAAAAGTAATATAAAAGTAAAAACTAATTATTAATAAATAGTTGTTATGTAGATTCTTACAGTTATATATATATATATATTATATATCATAAATACAAAAAATAAATTTTATACCTTCATTCCGGAAATACTACTATGTATTTTATTGAAAATATAAACCTTTTATTACAATATGTATAATTATGATAATTAAAAACGAATTCAAGAATTCAATTCTTTGATATATTTCTTTTATAATTACTAATACAGTACGTTTTTGACTAAAGTTGTTTCAAATGACTGACTTAATTTCCTTTAAAACACATTTATTTCCATAACTCTATCATTACTTTCTACATTTTATTTTTTAAAAATGTATTCATCATTTGTGATTATTTATAAAGTATTTTGATTTAATTGAAATTATACTGTAGTTGTATAATGAAATTAATTCGAAAATTCTACATGATTTAAAGAAAAAATATTTTCTATAAAAATTATACATTATTAGCATAAACCTCTGAATCAGATCAAGGTGATTATTAAAAAATCTCACATACAAGCTCTTTCAATACAAAATATAGTGATTACAGCAATTCAACCTGTAGTTAATATATTGTTCTGTATTTAAATTTGATATAGAAATGTTTTGTAAATTTTTCAACGGAATAGTACTATTTTTCATACTTTTATTTTAAACTTCCTGTTTTCAATTTCACTTTTCTTTATATGTATATATATAACAAAAATAAACTTATTATTTATTTTAATAAATATATCATTTGTCATAATTGTTTTACTACAAAATTTATTTAATGACATATATTATTAAATGAAAGTTATATATATATATACATATATATATATATATATATATATATATATATTTGAATGTATGTATGTATTTACATTTATAAATTTTTGAAAGATAACTATTTTAAATTAGTGTTATTTACGGAACTATAGTATAAGTTACATATATATCCACAAAAAATTGCTTACAATTATTTATTTACTTGTAAATATTCATAGAATTATAAACAAAGGTATGCAATAATATTAATCGATATACATATTTAAATCGAAATCATTATTAATTCAAATTATAATACGAAGTTAACATTTAAAATATTTTTTTCGTTTCCTGTACTGATTTGTTTGTTAGATTTTATTAATAAACATTATATATATTTTGTAATTTCAACACACACACACATACATACATATATAAATATATATATATATATATATATATATATATATATATATATATATATATATATGTATATATAATTTATATCCTTTATTTCATTCTTTCACATTATATATGTTGTCACAATTTATTGTACGATTTTCTCTTTATTATAATTCATCCAATATTCCTTTTAAAAATTTAAATTAAAAAAAATAGTATAAAAAATCTTACACTGTTCACTCTTATTTTTCTTTAAGTAACATAAATGATAACATAAATTCCTCAACACCTGTTCTTGTTTAAAATAATCTTTAAAACTGAATTTGATATATGTAATAAGAATTTAAATAAATTGTATTCTTGAAAATCAATTTTTTTAATAAATAATATTAAAAAAATAATTAAATTTACTTAAAAATAGCCAATAGCAAATTTCATAGATTTTTTGGTAAAAATTGAATGGTTTCTAGTTACTTCAACAAAATTTAAAAATGTTTGTGAAAAAATATAAAATGAATCATATATAAAATTCTTATATTTTTTTGCCTTTATTTTAAGAATTATGTTATCAATATAAAAGTACATATAAAATTAATTAAGTAATAAGCAATTATTACACATTTAAAATTTTTTAAACAGGAGTTACTTAGTTATAAATAAAATAATTGATAAATTGATAAAATATTACAATATTTTACTTCTCAAAAATTATTTTTTTTATAATGAATCTTACTACTATATAACGAATTAAAAGAAAATAATATTTAATTTTTTTACAGTTTGTGTGTGTTTATTTTTCTAAAATCGAATTCTGATTTCTACATATAATGTTATTTAAAATCAACTATTTATTGAATTAAATCCAGTTAAATATATAATTTGTTTATCATTATTTAAAATTCACAAAATATTTTACACAAAAATAATTGAAACAATTATAATATTATTTTTTTGCACATTTTATTAAAAAAAGATCCATATTATATATAAAAATTAAAGATATAAATACTTTTATCAACATAATAATTTGATTATAGTTATTTAAAATATTAGAATGACTGAATATATGAAATTAAAATAAATTATTAGAAAAATTGAATATTTTTGAAATTATAATGAATTTTTTTCAATAAATTATCATAAATTTATTAAATAAACTATTAATAGTAGTAATAAAATATAATTTGAAAATATGAACTTTCTTTGTAAATAATATTTTAATTATTTTTATGTTATTTTTCCAATCAAATAATCAATTCACAATATTAATCTAGGACAAGTACGCAAATAAAATTAAATAAATCGTCAATATTGGCAGTATATAAAAAATGAAATAAAATAAATGACATGAATTCATAACTGATCAACTTTGAAGTTGGGTAGAAAAAGATTACAAAAATGGAATAAAAAACAAATATATTCAAAATAATATTATACGATAAAAACCGGTGTTTAATGTGATATTTAAATATTTAATAATATTAATATTAAAAATAAAATATTTCTGTTTTAAAAAATAATTCATTATAAAAACTTTTATTTTCCTATACAATTTATAAATAAAATATAAAATAGTTTATTATGGGAAAATGTAAATTTAAAATAAATAAATACTATTGTTTTTTTTAATTTTTTAAAATTATACTGTTGATTGAAATGTGTAATGTATTAAAAAAAATTAAAAATATCAAAAATTATACTTTATAAAAATAATTCCATAAAATTATTTTTTATATCTACCTTCACTTATGGTTCTCTAATACACTTTTTTCAAAAAAAAAAAAATATAAATATAAATTAAACAGAATTTTCAAAATAAATAAAACTATAATTTATATTTTATAAATAATTACTTTCTATCAATTTAAAATCATTTTTAGGCATTTTTCAATTGATCAACCTTCTCCATTAATATATACATGCCTACATATATATGTATATATATATATATATATATATATATATATATATATATATATATATATATATATATATATATATAAATGTAAAATAAGTTTAAGTATATTTATTATAAATATTCATCAGGTTTTGGTTACTCACTAGTAATTAATTAAAATTTAAGACTTAATTAAAAAAATGATGTCATTTCAAAAATAAATTAGTTATATTAAAAAAAAAATCAAAATTATATAAGCAATCAAAAAATTCTTACCATTTCAAAACGTCTAAAAATCCAGTGATAAACACCAAAAATTTATATCTTCGACATACACATAGACACATTTTAAGTCACATTTTCGTATACATTTTCCGTGGCCAACAATCGATACAACACAACAATTTAAATACGAAATTTTCGAAACGACTTCTTCTTTAATTGAAACACTAGTTCTGTATCACTTATATTATCCTGTCCAAAAAAAAAAAAAAAACTCGTAGCACAACGTAACACCGATGTTTAGTCTTCTGTCACTTAACACATGTGATCATAAAAAATTATAATGAATCACCGGTACAGAATCACCTGTTTCTCTGAAACCGCTCAACGAGCAACTGATTCAAATGAATGCTTAATATTACTGAGTATGGTCTAAAGTAGGACTTGCTAGTATGTGTCAGGGGAACTGGTAATAGTAAACAATTAATTCGCTATCTAAGAGAGAGACAACAAATCGGTTTATTTCTATAGATCGTATATGTTTCTCTTTAATAGACAACAATCAGATAGCGTAGATATTTTTCGACTAGAAGTAGCTAAATGCACGAGTGTGATGAAGTGTATTCTAAAAAATATATTATTATAGCGTTATCTCTGTTAAGAACATATAAATAATATGAAATGTTCAATTGTTCGTATAGAAACGTGATAGAGATAGATATTTTAATGGTGCTTTGTATGAAAGATCTTTGTTGTTTATTGTGAGAACGCAATTAAAATTTGTATAGTGAACGGTTTGTTTCTCTCGTAGACATTCAAATCACTATATTTTAAAAGAATAACATCAACTTTGCAGGTGAATGGATGTTAAAAATACGATATATTTTCTCTATGTTTCCGAAACTACACTGTTGTTTGTAATTTTTTAACGTACTCAATCAATATCACTCATATATTTATTTAAAAAAATAATATCTGATATTTGTATGTTTAATATACATGTTCACAAAAAATTGAAATACAAAAGATTTTTAAAACTGAATTAACATGTGTTTCGTCAAAAAAGATTTCATTTTGTTGTATAGAATGACCCAAATGAAACAAGGGTTTAGACATTTAATATCCCTCAATCTCATTTGAGCTACTCTGTACTTTTCGATACTATAACTCTTATAAGACTTTGGGTCCTTATATAATGCTAACTTAGTAAGAATTTCTTTATTTTTGGATTTCATAACGATTATGTTTTTAAGAGATAGGGTTGTTGGTCCCATGCTTAAACTCCTAATTTTTGTATTCTATGATACACAAATTCTAAAAATTAGAACTTCAATTACAATTTATAAATTGTAAATATATTACTTAATATATTTACAATTTATAAATATATTAAGTAATAGAAAAAAATTCTGTTAACATGTTCTGTTTTGGCCAAATAATTTATTAACTATAAAAAATTCTATGTTATTTTAATATATATATATATAACTGAGTGTATTACATAACTTGAGTAGCCTTTGAAAACACCACTCGGCGTTCTTTATATATATATATGTATATATATATATATATATATATATATATATATATATATATATATATATATATATATATATGTATGTATGTATATATATATATATATAATATATATATATATATATATATATATATATATATATTATGTATATACATGCAAAAAGACATTAAAATTTATTTTTTTTAAAAAATTTAAAACCATTTAAATGTTTAACGTATATAAATATTTTTTAAATTGCATACAATAGAATTTTAAAATATTGACATATTTACAAAGTTATTGTGAAATCATAAATATGATATTTATTAAAAACACTACTTGTTATAAATAAAAAATTAAATAATAGTTAATATGTGTATGAAAATTGAATTGTAATTGAAATATAATTTATATATATATATATATATATATATATATATATATATATATATATATATATATATAGGGCAATTCAAATGTGACGCCTAGATTTGTGTTTTATTAAAAATGAACAAAAGAAACTATACACATGTTTCTCTTGCCACCTCTATACACATGTTTCTTTTGAATAAAATAAAAAACCTAAGAGTCACATTTGGATGACCCTATATATATATATATATATATATATATATATATATATATATATATATATATATCATAAAGCCCATATCAATCCACTACTGGACGAAAGCCTCAATGAATGCTACCATTCACTGGTATTTGGTCATATTCACCACGCTGACCAGGCGGATTGGTGAAGATTTTTTATTCGGGGTTTACTCCCTTAATTTTTCGACAGTTATTTTTTTACAAGATGAGGTTGTCGGCCTTCATGCTCAACCCTCGAAAGTGAGGGACTCTCCGACTGGGAATCGAACGCAATCTCCCGCATAACACGCGGTGATGCAAACCACCTACCCAGTCGATAATATATATGTATATATATATATATATATATATATATATATATATATATATATATATATGGCTTTTGAATTTTCACTTTCACATATGCAACAATTTTGTTTGGTTACATAACCATTTAATTGAAAATGCGATTCATCATTGAAGATGATTTTGTTAAAAAATTCAGTATTTTTTTGCTATAGTGAATTTTTACTATTGAAATTCGTTGTTCAAACCTATAGCGTTCCATAACTAAAATTTTCCAAGTATTTAATGAACATATATATATATATATATATATATATATATATATATATATATATATATATATATATATATATATATATATATATATATATTGAAGAAAAAAACTAAATAATACAAATTTCTGTATTCTATGATACACAAATTCTAAAAATTAGAGCTTCAATTACAATTTATAAATATATTAAGTAATAGAAAAAAATTCTGTTAACATGTTCTGTTTTGGCCAAATAATTTATTAACTATAAAAAATTCTATGTTATTTTAATATATATATATATATATATATATATATATAAATGAATGTATTACATAACTTAATTGAAAATATTACACGGAACGAATAACCGAAAAATGTTAATTAATCGATAAAAATATTAAAAGTATGTATTAACCGGATGTTTTGTTTATTATTTTAATCAATATTTATACATAGCAAAACACTTATATAAACAGTAAAAATTTTAATACAATTTATAGAATTTATTGAAAATTATATTTACAAATTGATATATTAGGTTGGCAAGTATCTCCCTTCCGCTTTTTTTTTTTTTAATTTTATTTTTTTTTTTGGACATAGCTGCGAAATTCAAAAGACCAGAAGGCGGAAGGGAGATATTTGCCAACCTAATATTAATTCCAATTAATTTTGTAAAAATATTTCTATTTTAAAAAAAAGAACTGTATTGAAAATAATCTCAAATCAATGAATAAAAAAAAACTCTTTTTTACAATTAGTAATGAATAAAAGGGATAAAGTAATCCTCCTTTGTGGTCATCAGGGTTAGATAAAAAATAAATTAATATATTATTATAATGCTAGACATTTGCAAAAGAATTTAATAAAATATCTGCTCTTTATTACTCCATTCCTTTCAAAAAAAAATTTTTTATCAGTTCCTTTTAGATCCACCCTTGCTGACCATTAAGAAGTACTATCTCGACTATTTTACTTAATAATGATGATTTTTCATCTGTAAAATTTATATTTTCAGCATTGGTTCTAGTATATTCAATTATTATTTATACACACACACACACACACACACACACACACACACATATATATATATATATATATATATATATATATATATATATGTATATATTAAATAACGTTTTACCTTCACTGTATATCACCTTTTTTTATGAAAGTGAGTTTGTATTGAAACAACTTTAGATTAAATTTGGTCGCCTTTATAAATAAAAACAATAAATATTTTTCATATAGTCACTGTACCGTAGAAAAAATACATAAACGACAAAGATTCACTTTTACTTTATTCAGTTTTAATCAATTATTCTAGCATGTATTGTTTTTTTTTGTTGTTGAAGTATCTTAGTCATGGTTCAATAGTTAACTAAAAATTTAATAGATTATGTGTGATATGAGACTACTGGTTATAAGCTAAGAATAGGACAATTAAACGGTTCTTTTTTGAACATGTAAAAAGGGTATTGAGGATGACTTGTTGAAATATATTGTTTTCAACGGTTGTAAGTTAAAAAAAGTTGTAAATCCTCAAGGTGATTCTATATACAAAAAGAATAAACACATCAATGTGTTAACTGAGTAACTTACAGTGTACTAGTAGCTATATGTGTTGTTTCATTGTAACGATGAAGTAAAATACCTTCAAGTGCATATACCTTGTCTAGTGCGGGTACTTTATCAGAAAAGTGAGAAATCACGATTAGATATGCCAGTAGAAATTACATTAAATCAACGTTTGCCAATACAAATCATGAGTATATGTACGCACACAAACATATATATATATATATATATATATATATATATATATATATATATATATATATATAAAATTGCGAGAAAAAGTTCATACCATAAATTCTATTTTATTATATTAATTAAATTCCACGTTTTTATCCATTTTACTTTCCCGAATTTAAGAAAATTAAGTGAAATGTTTGAATATATCAAATAACAATGTTAGATTAATCAGTATGTTTATCTTCTATCTTATAAAAATACGAATATTTAATTACTTTATTTTTATTTAAAATAATGAGAATGTACGTTTTTATCGTCAGGAAATGTAGTTATATTAGTATAAAATTTGACTTTTTTTAATTTGTGAAAGGTCATTTTTAAAATTAATGTTTTTTTTCATTTATTATATACAAAAGATTGTACAGTAATGTTTATATCAATTTGTGTTTTAAAATTATCAATTGTGTTTTGTATCAAAGATAAATTTTATGTTTTATATCAAAGATAAATGTAATATGACTGGAGTATAAAATATAAAATTTTCAAAATTGTCAAAAGCTTTTAAATAAAATAGATTAAAATGAAAATAAATTAATTGACCGACTATCACATAACTACAAGATTAAAAAATGTACATTGTATATCTTTTATAATTTTGTACATCTTTTATAATTATTTCCTCTTTACTTATATATTCCTTTTATAAACATAATATCTTTAAAAAATCATTTAAATATATATATATATATATATATATATATATATATATATATATATATATATAATCACTAACACACCTAATCAGTTTGGTATGACCAAATACCAATTACTGATAAAAATCAATAAGGGTTTCCCTAAGAGTGATCCAGATAAGACTGAAGAATTTGGACATGCATATATTTCTTCCTATCCTTTACTATTTTTCATTTGAATTGCCCTATATGTATATATATATATATATATATATATATATATATAAATATATATATATATATACATATAATATATATACATATAATATATATATATATATATATATATATATATAGACAAAGAGAGAGAGAAAGATGTGTGTTTGTGTATAGATGAATAATCGACTAGATTAAAAAAGTAATCAAATACTCATTTATTAAATTAATGATTTTATTCGCAATGATTATACCTGATTCATTTTAAAAAAGACTGTTTTTACACTTATTCTACATCTATCCATTTTTTAAAATTCCGTTTATACATTTTAATTATGACTCTTTAATAATACAAATTGAATAAATAGCATACAATATTACTTTAATGCTAATCAATTAAAATAATTACTTTTTTAATGATTTCTAATAAATATTCTAGATTGAAATAAAATTGATTATAATAGGAAATAATTTCAATTCAGTTTTTAAATCTGATTCTAATGATAAGATACAAATTTTTATTATTAAAATAGAGATGTGAAGATTCAAATCTACTTATTAAATTATTTTAATTGGAAATATTTGAAAATATAATTCAACAAAATCGAAATTTATAAATAATTGAATATTTTTATCGATTACTTTTCAATACAGTCTGTATACTGCAACTCTTATTTTTATTATATAAATTACATTCGTTTAATTATGATTTAGAAACAGTACAGTTAGATTCTTAAATATTTTTACATGCCGCTAAAGAAAACAATTACTAGATATAATCAATTCATCAATACATACATTCATCTTTCCCAGTGACACGCCTATAACGATCTTATTATTCTTTCAAATATAATTTATGACTAATTTCTTTTCAATCAGTAACCCATATATTTTTTTACAACTTTCTCTAGAAACTTCACCTTGGAACATTCAATCAGTATCGAGGTAGTTCGGTATATCGGTAAAAGAATCAGTTTTTTTTAATTTAAAACATCTTGGTACTTCCCGTACACTTACGTGTAAGGTCAATAATATATTTATTTAAAAATCTATATTTTAAATGATACTTATTAAAGATCTTTTAAAACGATTAATTATTTTTCAAAGTTTGATATTTTATAATCTAAACATCATTACTTTGAAAAATGTACAACAAACATCTCTAAAATTAATATTAATTAGAACTATTCGATAAGTAATAGAAATTGTGAAATAAATAAAAGTAACATAACAAAATCTGAATAAGCTCTATAAATCAGGGAAAGTGGGTCTCATACTAATATGAATGAATCTTGAATATGTTTAAGTATAGAGACGAGTTCAGATTGTACATACATGACCTCGCAATTTTGTTATTATATCTAGTCTACTGCAGTGAACCTCAACAATTCATATTTAAATATACTTAATATGTTACTAAGATAACTTTTGTGTCTCAAGTAGCTTTAGTTAGAAATAAATATTGTAAATATTTAGATTGTCATTAAGTCTAGTCGAATAATTCTATTTATAGATTCTTATTCGGTCAATAATTTAAAATATATTTAAGCAAATGTACAAATATAGTACTTCATTGTTTATAATGAAATATTTTTCTAGTTTACAATGAAAATATGTACATTTTTTACAATTATTTATGATACAGATTTTTAAATTTGAAATGAAAAAAATACACTTTACTTTTATTTGATCTTTACATAATAAATTTGGATATCATTACAATTTTTGTATATCAATTTTTTTTAATTTTAAAATCTTTGTTTATAGATTGTTTCTAAATCAAAATTTAGGATATATATTTTACTAGAAACTAAAAAGAAAATAGAATTTAACATGTAAATTACTTATCTCAACACCATAAAATGTTATAGGGGCATTCAGTAATCATTTATCGTTCCATTTATTCGTTGGTATGAATTTCAACAGTCATGCTATCATCGTTAAAGCATTGATTATTAACTCTTGTAATATTAAAGTCAATGATTTATTTGTATTAAAATGAATTTTCCACATAACTAAAAAAATGTTAAGACGAAAATATTTATAATAAAATAATTTTTCAAATTTACAATTAAAATAAATACATTTTTTGTTAATTGGATTTATAAAATTGAATATTATTAGAATTTAAATACCTCAGAAATCTTTAATTACAAAATCCTTCTTTTTAGATAATTATTCAATCAAAATTTTGAATAAATCTATCTTGCGAATACAAAACTGATTTTTTCAATTACAATTAAAATATACACATTTTATTTTTATTTGATAATTAGATTTATAAATTGGAGTATTACTAATTTTTTAAACTTTGAAAACTTCTAGTTAAAACATTCTAATTTTATACATTATTGTTCTATCGAAACTAAAAATTGCATATTATTAAAACTTTTGGAAATTAACCTTTCAACTTAATAAACTACAATTCTATATATTATATTTAAATTGTATAATAAATCATATTAAATGCGAAAAGTTCTGCAAACACTTAAAATATTTTAAAAATACAATAGATCAATCGCTCTAATTCTATTATTATCGATCAAACGATACGAAAATTGCTATTGAGAAACGCTGCTCTAAAAAAAAGCGAGCAACATTTCATATATGCTGAATATTCATTTGAGTCAAAGTGGTGTACATGTATAGCCATGTAGCTTAGAGCTCGGGGTTAATGAAAGTTGATAGTTTTATTTTTTTCAACGTCAATAATAATTACATTGCCTGTAGGCTAATGCGCCAATTTTATTATTTGTTCGTTTGCATGCGTGTACTGAAATAGTGTAATAATAAGTAGGTATCAATTTTTATGTGCAAATAATATATAATATCGATATTTTTTATAAAATATATGTGGAAGGAAATATGTTAACCATATTATTGTTATTATCGAATCGGGGACATTTCAATTACATTCTTACAAACATCTATAACATTTAATTATTATTCCATTATTATTATACAACCAATGTTATTTTCTAATTAATAACTAAAATATTATCTACACATGCTTGTTGTTTATTTATATAAAAATAATTTAAATGAATTTTGTATTAACACTATATTTATTATTTAAAATGAAAAAAAATCATATTTTATTTAAATTTATTTCTTCTAAATTCAAAGTTTATTTATAGCAATATTTTTTATTTATAACAATTTTTATTATAAATAAAAAAATATGAAAAAACAGCTTGTAAACACAATCAATTTAGTATTTCATCTAATTTACTTTTATATAAATGAATGAATACTCGACATGTTAAAATTTTATAAAAAATACAATAATCACTTATTGTTTATATATTTTTTAATACACATTTAAATAAGTATATGAAAGCCATGAGGAAATGTTACAATCATATACTAGAATATTAACTTTTTGATATTTAAAATTAGCAACCTTTTATAACAAATGTTGAATATGTATGTAGCTATTATTTAAATGATTAATTGGAAATCTAGAAAAATAAGAATTCAAAAATAAGATGTATGGAGAAATGGAATGGAGATATAAAAAAAATTGTAGATGTAGAATAGAAGATAAAAGTAATAGATCATTGGAATTGAAAATTTTTAGGAAAAACCTTCATTTAATAATAGATAAAAAGAGGCTGGTGTTGCTGCTAATGTGTGTACTTATTATCATGAGCATTTTGCTATCCACTATAGGATGAAAATTTTTCAAAAACTACATAATTTTGAGAGGTTTGAGATAATGATCCCTTTTCCATGCTAATGAATACCTTTTTATTTTGATCTAAAATATTTTCAAAGTTTTATCTGCATAGTTATATCTCTCAATATTTAAAGAACAATAAAGTACCTCTTCTTAAAATGTCGTTTACAATTTCTTGCCACTTTAAGATAATAAAGTAGAAACTTAAAAAAAGTTTTTGTATGAAAAAAGTTATCTATGCAGAATGAAAGAGAAAAACACTGGATAGCTAAAAATAAAAAAATCAGAAGAATTTTTTTCTGGCATTGAATAAAAAGGGTCAGATGATGTTATATAAATTTTCTCAATTTAAATTCATTATTTAAAAGCTTCCATAAAAATAAAAAAAAGATATTAAAAACTTATGCTGAAACTTAAAAATATAAACAAATTTATTATTTTTAAGAAATTCGAAAATAATTTTAAACATATTTTATTAGATAACTAGGAAGTTTTTTTTATAAAAAAATATGAATTTAATTAAAAATAAATTTTAATTTTGCATATTAAAAAATGCAAATTATTAAAAGATCATAAATATATTGTATATAAATGTACACACATACACATATATATGTGTATATATATATATATATATATATATATATGCCAATTAAAATATTTGCATGTATTAAAATCAAATCTTCCTCTATTGAATCGATTAACAATATTATAACGTTCACTCTTGTCAATTATAAGACTGAAAACAAGCCACTAGAAAGTTCATATATAAACCATTTTTATAATATCTTCAGTACGAATCTATAAAAGCGATGTTTGAATAAATAATATATTTGAACACACGACGTATTGTCGTGTTTCCGGATTTTATTTTATCTCATGCAGCGGATTTACCCAATACGCGTTTGTAAATAAATTTGCATGAAGGTCAGAGCTTCGATAGAATATAAATGACAACGGTATACAAACGGCTAGCATCATCAATTTATGTTTATTTTCGAATATCGGCTACGTTCTTATACTATTACTTATCGTGGTTCTTTTTTTCATAATAATTGTAAAGAAAGTCGACATACCAGGAAATGTTGTAAAGATTTCTTTAAAATTGAATATTATTTATAGGTTTCGAATACATAATTATGTACATTAATTTGTCAGATCAGACATCAGCTGTGTGTTGAATCGAAGGGCTCACGTAAATCTTTATGTACGTGTTTTTAAATCTAGTCAATTTTTTGTTATGAATAAAAGATGTTTTTCTGAAAATGTCAATTGTTGGCATTCACTATGACTGAACTTGAATAAATAAATTATTGTCTTTATATTTCTTACTGGATCTTATGATTATAAAATTCTTGTGATTTGGTATTAACACATTGCAGACTAGTTATTATATATATATATATATATATATATATATATATATATATATATATATAAATAGCTAAAATAAATTTTCTTTTTGAATTTATATTTTTTACTAGTTAATAATGATTTGCTACATTATATCTTTAAAGGAATAAAATTATTATAAAATGTTATAATTAATAATAAAATTCAAAAACATATTCTAGTATTAAAATACAAATATTTTTGTTTATTTTTTGATTACAATTTAAGTTTTTTGAATTTTAAAATATACATATATATATATATATATATATATATATCCCTCACTTTCGAGGGTTTGGTATGAGGCTAACAACTTCATCTTGTAAAAAAAAACAACTATAAATAAGCTTTGACAAGAAAAAACTCTATTGAGCTAGCATTGTTAGAGAGGCCTAGGACTGGAATAGTTTGTGGAACCAATTATTATTATAATGATGATGATGATGATGATTATATATATATATATATATATATATATATATATATATATATATATATATATATATATATATATATATATTATAATTCAAGCATGTTTATTGGTTAATATGTTCATGCATGTCCATTTAAAAAAAAATATTAGTAGTGGGGATTGGGGTGTAAATTGTTTTAGAACATTCTAAAAATTTATCTATACATAAACGTGAGATAACTGGCCTAAGATCTGTTAAATATCAACAGTGTATTTTGCAAAATTTCACTATTTATTTTCTATTATAATATTTATTTTCTATTATAATTTTACTATTTATTTATGACAATATAATCAATGTTAACTATAGAGGGTAATTTTAATATTTAAGCACTTTCAAAAAAAAAATCTTTGATTCAAAAATTAAAAAAAAATCTCTTAAAAAACTTGAATGAACTTTTGGTTTAACTCAATATATATATTACTATTTTTAAAATGTGTATAAATTTATGTTTAGATATTTTATGAGACATTAATTTTTAAAAATTATTAAAAATTTTAGGCCTATAAACTATATTGAAATATAAAAATTTCTAATCTTGTATCGTTTTATTTATAAATTACCATAATAATGATCAAATAAAAACAAAATATTTCTTTTAAAATTTATGAATCATAGAAGCTAGAATAAAAATATTCAAACCAGTCACGAACATACGTTATACACATACACTATTCTATAAAGGTTTCAGAGAGATTATGTGTTCTAATCATATAATTTGTATTATGTGGGATCAAAGGACATTTTTCTAACACATTCGTTATACAAAATATTGATATATATGAAATCGTTCGAATTAAAATCTAGGTCGATTTTTCTGGTATGTTTGGCGGTTCTATAGATGCTATATTTAAGGAATAAGTATTACGTATTCTAACCATATATAGAGGTTGTAATAAATATCGGTCGATAAATATTGTTATGAGACATTTTTTTTATAGTTTTGAAATTTGAAGTGTTCTAGATATATTATAAATTATTATATATTATATTCAAATTAGTCTTAATGTATTGTTATTTTTCGAACAACAGTTTGGCAATTTACGCAATATTGCAGTTTGTGAAATATATATACCATGTTTAATTTAAGAATGATATCTAATTGTTAAATAATTTTATTTTAATATTTATTATTCCTTTCATTTATTCCTACAGTGATTATATACATACATACATGAATAAATATATATATATATATATATATATATATATATATATATATATAATTTATCACAATAAAAATATTAAAACTTAAATTGAAAATATAAATAGTGTCACTTTTTAAAATATTCATGAAAATAATTCTTACTTATTTACACACTAAGTTCTTTATTTTATAATATTGAAATAATTATTACATTTATAAGAATTATTTATGTATTTATGGATTCAATATTGTATTTTTTTTACGAATGGAATATTTTTGAAAACAATGTATATTTATAAAAACCTTTCAAACTTTTTTCTTGAAATTTTTTTTTTAGCATAAAGATTGTTTTAACTAATAATGTTCATTTAAAAATTGTTACAATTTTTAATCCACTTTTAGAACTAAAATTGTAATAAAAATAATTCAAAAATGAAATTTAATAACTTCAACGATTGTAAAATTTGATTAACATTATTATTAAAATTTTTTTATTAAATATTATTCAATTAATTCAGTTATCAAAATAATATTAAATTTATTTTTTTATAAAACAATATTTTATTTTTTTTAATATACTAAAATTATTATATAAAAACATTTATTAGCTAAATCATTATCATTTATTTAATTATTATATAACAATTTTTTTTAAAAAAAATAAACATTAAAAATTTACAGTATTTATTGAATTTTAAAATATAACATTAGTATAAATTATATAAAGTACTAAAATCAAACTATTATATATATAACATATTTTTAAAAATGATATTCATTAAAGATGTTTTCATAAATCATTAATATGTAAACACGTTTAATTTTTTAAATATTACCAAGATATATAAATCACCTTTAAGATACCATATACATCTACAACCTTTATCAATACTACGCATTATACCACAAGTATAAATAATTTTAATTAGATTTAACAAATAAAAAGGATCAAAAAAGCCGCTTGAAAATTAAACGGCGAGGTCTTCTAGTTCAACCAAGATCGTTCCAATCTCAATACATCTCATTAACAGCAAATAAGTACTGTATTGATAAGCGTGTACGTAAAATTTTATTTTACGAGCAAGGCTATGGCTAAAAAACTTATACACGCATACAGGTATTTAATATACAAGTGCAGAAAATCATACTTGAACTCGTACACGACCTTAACGAAACAGACTCTTGTATTTTTTTATATATATATATATAGAAACATGCAAACTCGTATCATGTCGGAAACCTAAACAACAACTTAAAGTCACTTGTAAAGAAAGTGTATACGTAGATCGGTTTATTTTGATGGGAATGTGACGACACCCAATTGTAGGCAGAAAGAAAGGTGAAAGAAAATTCGTCTGCATTTTATTCAATGATTCATTATTGTTGTGCAAAATTTTGCTCGTTATAGACAGGATACAATTGTAATTAGAAATACATACATGCAAACATACATATATATATATATATATATATATATATATATATTCATATATATATTCATATATATATTCATATTCATATATATATTCATACATACATACATACATATATATATATATATATATATATATATATATATATATATATATATATATATATATATATATTCATACATACATACATACATATCATCACCATCATATCAACTTCTATCAAGCTCACTGTTGGGCGAAAGTCTCATTGAATACCAGTCTTATTAAACTGACCAGATGGGTTGGTGAGGAATTTTTATTGAGGGTTTATATGTATATTTAAATATACATACACACACACATATGTATATGTATATATATATATATATAATGCATAACATGTCAATAAATTTTAAATACTAACAAAACAATTTCTAAAAGAGACTCTTACCACTAGACTAACCCATTTGAATTATTTGTTGTAATTGTCTAACTCTAGTAATTTATTAAATATTTTGTAAAATGTTAAATCTATTTAAAAAACAAAATTATTTTAAATTTCTAATTAATCAATATTTGTCTATTTATCAAAAAGAATCAACTTATAATAAATAAAATCAATAATATATATTATATACGATTTTAGTTATATTCAACTAATTATAAAATAATTTCATTTTCAAAACTCACAATATAATCTTTCAGTAATTATATCACAAATGTTTATTTGTTCTTTACTACATAATAGTGTTATCTTTTACTGAATATTAACAAAGAAAAAGAAAATATCGCTCAAATAATATCTTATTTATAAGTATATATATATTTATATATATATATATATATTATATATATATATATATATATATATATATATATATATATATACCGACTGGGTAGTACAGTGGTTAGCATCACCGCGTGTCATGCGGGAGATTGCGTTCGATTCCCAGTCGGAGAGTCTAACCTCGTTTTCAAGTCGAGGGTTGAGCATGAAGGCCGACAACCTCATCTTATAAAAAAATAACTGTCGAGAAGGAATAATACCCCGAATAAAAAAATCTTCACCAATCCGCCTGGTCAGCGTGGTGAATATGACCAAATACCAATGAATGTTAGCATTCATTGTGGCTTTCGTCCAGTAGTGGACTGATGTGGGCGTTATGATGATGATGATGATATATATAAAGAGAGAGAGGGAGAGAAAGAGAGAATGTTATAAAGTTAATAAAATATTTATATACATACGAGGGTCATTTGATAAGTATGATAAATTTATTGTTTAATTTAATTAATTAAATAATTTAATTACATTTTTCAATTTAGTTTTTCTTACTTTTTTACCATACTTATCAAACGACCCTCGTATATGATGTAATAAAAACTAATAATATTCAATAAAAGTTATGACAATGTAGAATCAATTTTAATGATAATATAACAATATGAATTAAATATAAAAATTGAATAAATTAATTACATGAAATGATCAATTGATTATTTTTAAAAATAAATATTTCTTATTTTATATTCCACTAGTTACAAATCTAAAAATAAATTTCAATTACATCAATATATATATTTATATATATATATATATATATATATATATATATATATATATATATATAATTGTAAATATACATAAATAATAATATAAAAAAAGATATTCAAATAACACAACATAAAAAAATTAACAGCATTTAAAGAAATATTACTGTAGTTATTAATTAAACAGTTATATTATGTTTACAATTATTTTTTTACAGGTTATTACATTTTCACAAAGAAGCTATAAATATATTCTTATTTATTCCGCTTTGATAAAAATATCAATATTACCTCATCGATTAATATTACATAATTTACATACATACATATATTTTATATATATATATATATATATATACATATGTGCACAAATAGGAAAAAGATATTATAAACAAAATAAAACCTTTCAAGATCGAAAATTCACTTTTTTCTTCATGATGATTCTGTTTTGACATTTAATTTAACAAATATTTGAAATCGCCTTGTCAAATTCACACTTGGATATTAACAACACTTTTGACACGCTAGAATAAATATGTTGTAAGACTTCACAGTTTATTTTGAACTTATAACCTTAATAGACTTCCGTTACGCGTTAAGTAATTAAACAATTGTATCGTTTGTCAAGGTAAATTGACACCAGTTTAAAAAAATAATTTAACACACATCGATACATCATCGTCACATAATAATTATAATAATAATGTGTCTACTTAACAATAACAAATCCGGTGGTAGAGGTTTCAATAGCAAGGAACATGACTATACTTTTTGTTATTTCCTTTTATCAATCTTTACTTAAAGGTCTTCACTGAAGTGAGCAGTGGTTTGATTGTATTAGAATGAATAATATTTCTAGGCTGAAGACTTTTGAAAAGATTTGACTTTCAACAATCTTTCTTTTATAAATTTCTAATTTAATTAGTAGTATATGATTGATTGTTCTACTAAAAAAGAACTATTTTGTGATGCAAATTTTTGAATTTTAAATATAAATATTTAGCATATATAAACAAGAGTTAGGTTAATTTTTGACATTTCCTTTTTCATATTTTTAAAAGGGAAAGAAATTAAATTTAATATCAAATAAAAGTCTCATTTTTATGCAAAATGGATTGCTCAGTTCAGTTGTATAATGAAAATTATTTATTATTTATTTTTATTAACATCTATGGTTAAAATTTTAGTATAACATGTTTAAAAAATATCTCAGTTATTATTTTACTAATTATATTAATTTTTAATTTATGATATAAAACATATATTAAGAATATAAAATGTAGTAAAATGCGTTACTGTTGTATTAAATATAATAATTACAATATTTAACAAAAAATAAAGAAATGTTAAAAAGCGTAGTGAAATTGACAGTAGGGATATTTATTTCAACCTAATGACCTTATGAATAGAAAGCGTCATCCATCAAAAATAAAAAAGTTAATCAAATACAATTAATTTTGTGACAAATGAAAGTAAAAATTCAACAATTAATGTAATTTTGACATATTATATAGAAATTAACATGGACAAATATCCAATATTTACACATTTATATTTATTTCGTGATCTTAACTTTCCTTTTATAAAATTAAATGTATTTATATATATATATATATATATATATATATATATATATATATATATATATATGCATCAAACATTTTCAAATTTTAGAAAATGAAAGTTAGAAAATGAAACTACACTCAAATTAAAAGTTATGACAATTAATTTGTAAATATGTTTATATCAATAATTTTAATAAATTTTCAAAAAAATACACTTCAATTTAATGTATCATAATTATTTGAAGTATTCATTTAAAATATTTTTATTTTAAATTATAATATTTTAAAAATGTTTTACTTAATTCAATAGCAGGAGCTAGAGTATAACTTTTTTAATTGATAAAAAAAGAACTATTTTATTACAAAAATATATATCAATAAGAGATAATCCAATAAATTAACTTTAATATAATTTTTGAATTCATAAAAAAAATATGAAACATTTTAATGAATCATTTTTGTATTATTCACAGAAGAATCACAAAATTTTATAAAAATATTCAATAACCATTTGTTATTCATTTTATTTAATGATATAATAAAATTATACAAATGAATATTCGTTTTTATACTGTAGCAAATTTAAGTTAAAATGATTTACTTATCTCGTTACCTTAAGATTTTATAAGTGTTAATGATTTTTGTTCATTTCATTCGTTAATAAGGATTTTGATAGATCTGATATCATTATTACAGTGCTCAGTTATAAAATCTTCTTTAATCAGTAATTAAAGTAAATAATAAATAATTATTAAGCACTGTTATAAAGTACTGTAGTGTTTCGGGTAAATAATTTGTATTGAAGTGAGTTTGACACAGTACCTATATGAATAATCATTTATCCAATTTAATACATATTATAATCACTCAAGTTGGGATTTAGGTATGATTCTTATAACTTCATTTCATAGAAACATAACTGCTACAGAATACTGATAAAAATAGCTTTACTGAGCTAGAATTTTTAAAAATTAAAGAACTACAAAAGATGTAGCGTTAAAAATTCATAGTAATAATAATAGTTTAAGTTATATTCATTAAATTTATTTTAAATAACATAAAAAAATATGATTTTGAAATATTTTTTTACCTAATTTTTAAAAATTGTGATCTCACTCGAATTATAAAGAAGTAAATAAACATAAATAATCGACAGTTGTTAAAAAAAGAAATAAGATAAATTACTGTTCTAAATAAAATATCAGAAAATATTTTTTTCAAATTTGTTTGATTTGCAATAATAAATTTAAAGAGATTAATTTTCTATAATTTTATAGAAATCGATTATAAATCAATCAATTTATCGATTAAATAATAAATTTATTATAAATAATAAAAAAATGAAGTAGTATAATAAACTATATAAAATTAATCAAGATAATAAATTAAAGGAACTGTTATATATATATATATATATATATATATATATATATATATATATATATATATATATATATATATAAACTACAACTGTATTTAATTAGAAATTAATATTTCAATCATACAAATATATTTTCAAGATTAAAATGGAAAGTTAATAAGGTTTCAGTTTATTAATTGACTACAAATAAACTAATATTTAATATGCGGGTGTATTGATTTCATAAACATTTGATTTACAGATTATATATATATATATATATATATATATATATATATATATATATATATATTTGAATATATACATATGTATGAATGTAATAATGATATAAACTGAAGTTGACTAGAATTTAAGATGTTTACATATTTAGAAATCTAATCATCCTGCTTTGACATTTACAATATCGCAACGAAAATAAATATTAGAAAAAAATAAGAAATGCGTTCTCCTTGAAATTTTACACATATATACACACAAGGCAGTCTACTTCAGTTGCTCATATCCATATGTGTTCTCTTGATATCGATACTTGTGTCAGGGACAGAAATGTTTTTAAACTACGGAATCTACGCCTATGAATTTGTCATGTCACATAATCACGGATATATATATATATATATATATATATCTATATATATATATATATATATATTTTGTATATATAGGTCAATTGTAAACTTGAAGGTTACTAGTTCATTGATAGTCATTGTCATGCTCTTAATATTTTTTTTATTCTATTCATGTGATTTGTACTTCTGTAGAATATTTATATCGATTTTTAATTTTTAGTATAAGTCATGTTTTATTGTAATTTTTATATTACTTGTTTACACTATATATATATTACATTTTTTTCATTTATCAAAATATGTAATAAATTTGTCAGATTTGATACCTAATCTGATAGTTTATGGAACAAGTAGTTAAAAAAATTAATACTTTAAATGCATAATAATAATTAATCTTAAAAAAATATTTCAATTTTTTAAATTACAAATAATTCAAAGAATAATTATTTTTTTAATAAAAAAATAATTTATTAAATATTTAATTCAGTATTAACTAATTAAATTTTATTTAAAATAATTAATATTATATTTATTTGAATGTTTAATGATTATAAACTATTCTATATGTTTGTTTGTAGTTACTAAAATATATATTTACTAAAATATAGAAAATATATATATATATATAGACTAAGACACTGAGTCTTGTGGTATTATATTTTTTCTTTGATATTTACACGTTTTAGTTTGTTTATTTACAAATGTTATTTCCATTTGACTAGCCACATCGACTATTCATTGTAAATTTTTAATGTACTGTAAAACTTCTCATATACTCGTATATATGAAATAAGTCACATAAAATAAGTTTGACTTAAATCTCATTTTAAATTTTATTGAACATTTTTTTCAAGGTATATATTACGATTTACCTTTTACTTTTTTATCATTAAAATGTAGCTTAATTGCAGATTAAAAATTCCGTACTTGACGTTTTATAATGAAAAGATATACTTGTATGAAAATAGATACGATTCAATAGAAATATAGATCATGGTAAAAAGTATTAATGAATTGTGACAGAATGTTGTTTATGAAAAAAATCAGTTTATACTTGATATTAATATTAAATAAAAATAAAACTTTTACCACATGAGGTTCTTGACACAAAACTTAATATTATTCATCAATTTGAGAAATTGACAGTAAATCATAAAAACTATACTCATTGAAATTTTATATATTATATTTTTATGATTTATATATATATATATATATATATATATATATATATATGCAAGTGTGTATAGACAGATAGGGATGAAGAAAAGAAAATTTATTTTTTGGTTTTTGTTCTGTTCTAAAATCTATATCATAAATCCATATAACTAACATATCTATTTATTGTTTTAAAATATTTTACTTGCTACATTATTTTATTTTAATATACAAAAGCTCAGAATCCTTTAATAAATTTATTTAATTAAATTTAATAATTAATACAATTCTTTTTATTTAATTTTTATATCTTTTAAAATCGATTTGATTATTTCAGTTATTTTTTTCAATATTTATTTTTAATTCAAATTAAATAATAGATATTTTAATCTCTGATTTATGTAAATACTTCCAAATTGCTTTAAAGTTATTTCTATCTCAAAAATACACTTCTAATGTTTATATTTAATATTATAATCAAAACTTGTAATGTACGATTAAGATCATTATTATCATATATAAGCTCTGTTGTTTTAACTTAGACACAATAAGAGCAATAATTATTTACAATTAAATGTGGTAAAAATAAATTTCTAAAAAGTAAAAGATGCAATTGTTATTCAAAAAAAATATACATAATTATATTTATATCATTATAATACTATTAATTTGTGTAGGTTTTGAACATCTGTAATATTTAAATAAAAAAAAAAAATATTTAAATTTATATTTATAAAAGAGCTCAAATTTGAAAAAGTAAATATAATATCTAACCAAACTAAAAACAACAAACTAAAACTAACTAAAAACAGATTAGTATGTCCATTAGGCATTCATTAACAATTCTGATTAAAACATTTACTAATTTTGACCAGAGAAAGTTGATGTTCTATACATAATAAAAAATCTAATAAAAAATAATAATCAAACCTCTACTAGCTTATACATAAATTTACCTTTTTATTCTATAATTTTTAACGACAAAAAGTATTTTTTGTAATTTATGTATACAAAAATGGTTATAAGTTGTATTTTAGCACGACATATATAAATTAGTATGCATTTAATTACTAACCTACACAAATTTTCGACTTATGATTAATCGAATGTCTACGTAATATAAAAAAAATCATTTTAAATATCAATAAACCATATATGAAGTGAAAAATAATTTAATATGTTAAGTCGATCTTTAACTACAGTTGTTTAGAGACGATTGTTGTATGAGTAGGTTAGGGTCAGTGTGTAGGTCAGTTGGTTCACAAACTATATGATGTCATTATAACAAGTCCATGGGTTACATGGAGTTCATCTGTAGTCATACGGCGATACTTTTTATATACAATCAAGTTGAATTTGATCCGTTAAACGAATCGGTTTCTTTTTATCATTTCTTCTTTTTTAAATATAATTTATGTTTATTAGAATCGGTAAACAAAATGAGGTAATTTATAAATTCATATATGCATATGTGTCTTATTTATACTTCAAACGAACAGATGTGACAAGTTTATATGTAGGTGTTTGTTAATATTTTTTCACATTTATTGTTCATAATTATGCATCATTAATTTAATTAATTTTATGTAAATTCATGTACATGTTTATTATTGTATATTTTTTAACTTAAAATGATATTGCAATTAAAATAGTAATGATTAAAATTATATATATATATTGAGTTTGTGGAAAAATGATTTCGATTTTAATTAAGTAAAATGACTGATATAGTACCTCTATTAAACCATAATTATAAAATGATTTGTATGTAATAATAAATTATCGTTAGTAGAATTACAATTTTTTGCTTTAAGAAATATAGTATTAATTTAATCCCTTCAGAATTAAGTCACAACATTTGATAAATTTGTTTTTGATACATAATGTACGATTTTAAAATAATTGTCAACATTGAAATTACTTGAGAAATATATTTGGAAATGATGCAGTTACTAAATGTATGAATTCAAAAAATCTTTGCTTTCTCATAAAACAAATAAATCATTTTTAAACGAATTGTAGCAAGAGATTAAAAATAGATTTCATTTAGTAATATAATGAAAAATAAGATATTGGTCGTTAAAAGATGAACATTGACAGTTACAAAGAACGAAATAGACTAAAATAAAGGTTAGTGGCATTACTTGAAGATGATATATTTTGAACTTTTAAAACTCGATGGAATTGTTAATTTATTTCGTAACTACTGACAATTGATTGAATTGAATAAGACACTGTAAATCAAAAGGCCAGATTCAGTGTACAAAATGGGTGTGTTCCCTTTCACTAAGGTAATATATGACCACATATGAAACCACATATAAATACCTAAAGAAAACTGAAGGATCTTAGTTGGAAAATCTTTACATCTTTTTCTTATTCACACGATGTAGCATTTTTGGATTACCATCTATTCTGGTTTTCATAAAAGTATATTAACTACATAAAGTAAAATTTCATAAAGAAATAAAAACGTATATCGAGGAGTTCTTTATATCCAAATCAATATCATTTTATGAGGATCGAATAAGTAAACTTTCTAAATAGTGGAACGTAGCAATAAAAATTAAAGGAAATAATCTATTGAATAAAAAAATGTTATTTCATTTATTAAAATTTTAAAAACTTTCCATTAGCCAAATATACATATACATACATACATACATATAAATATATATATATATATATATATATATATATATATTTATAATGTATTAAAATATATCCAAATTCTAGCAAACAATATTATTAAATAAAATTAATAATATAAAATTAATTTACTAAAAAAAATAGGTAAGCAAAACAGAAAATTTATTAAATAAATAAAAAAAATCTAATTTTACCAGAAAATATTTTTTTAAAAAAAAAATGTTATTTTTAATAAATAAAATCTTATATATTATTTAAGTTATTAAATATTTCTTTTTTTATATTTGTATAATTTATTTTTAAGCAAAAAATAATTATTGAATCAGTCGTGCATTCAAAAATAAATAAGGGAGAAATTTAATACCAATATTTATTTCTAAGAAATGATAAATAAGAGGATGTAAATATAGGACATACTTTAAAATAAAACGATGCTAATTGTACTCAGGATTTTCTTTTAAACCAACAACGTAATAAAGTGCAAGATATAACAGTAAACATAAAATAAATATTTACAAACTTTCCTTAGATGAATACACTTACACCTACGTTATATATATATATATATATATATATATATATATATATATATATATATATATATATATATGTATATATAGTGTATAAATAAACATAAATATATGTGCATTTATTTACATAACTATATAGTATGATGGATTTAGTAAATTGCTTCCATAAATATTTAAGGCACGTTTTATATGACACAATAATATATATATATATATATATATATATATATATATATATATATATATGTTTGTGTGAATGTGTGTATGATATTTAACACATATTTTCAATTTAGTGATATCATCTAAAAAATTGATAAAAAATTACAAAAACCTTATTTTACACATTTAACTGTAAAAAAATAATATATTACAAGTTCATCGAAGATGTTTTGGAAATGATTCTAAGTTCACCTTCTGCCGTATCCTATTGACACTGAACCCATTATGACTTGAATTAATTGATTAACATGCAGTATTTCTAAATTAATTATGTATGTCCAATGCAATATTAGCAATATGCAACATGTGCGAATATTTCGGATTGGAGAAAAATTTACATAAATCATTGAAATCGACGAAGAATAACTGAAGACGTGGTCAAGATCAATGCACTGAACCTGTTCTTATGTTGGTCAATTCTGATTTAATTGCTTTAGCATTTATCGGTAATTCCACTTTTTACGTACGACTAATCAAATTTAACTTGAATTTCTTTTTTTTAATCAATTTATTTAGTAACAGAATTAAATATTAAATATGTTATTCTGATTTTAATTTAGAAAATTAAATATAAAATAAAACAAAAAATAATTAACATATAAAACACAATTTAATTTATCAATTATTTATAAAAAATTGTTAAATTTAAATATATTTTATTTTTATTCAAGATGTGTATTTGTATGTGTATATTATAAAAAATTCATTTAGTGGCAACTATTATTTATAATCTAATAAAATAATCTTAAATCAATTATTTTATCAATATAACGTACTTTATTTATCAATAATTTACAAATTATTTTTTAAAATATTTTTTTACTTTTAATATCTTTTTAACATTGTGAAATTTTATTATAAATTATATACATTTTCTAAAAAGATTATTTTTTTAAACTTTCATTCATTATAATAAAATTTTCAGAAAAACTCACCTTTATTTTAATTATGCTTTCTATTTAACATTAAATAATATAAATTAGTATAATATACAAACAATAATAAGAATTAAGTATCTTGTTTTTTCCAAGCAAAATTATTAATTTATATATAATTAACAGAAGAAAGTTATCTTTATATTTTTGTATTGTCATTTATATACCCATTATTAATACATAAAACTCAAAATTCAATTCAAAAAATGAAATAATTTTTTATTAATCAACCACTTATGACTATTTTTCAAAGTTAAATAATTATTTAAAAATAAAAACTATTTTCATAAACTAATTTATTTACTTGAATGTACATTCAGTTTTAAAATAACTAAATAATTTATTTTCAATTTATTACAAAAAAAAGTTAGTCTAAAAATATTTCATATTTCATACTTAATAAATAAAATTGTTTGTTTTGTTCCAGTGGCCTATTTATAAATATTTCTATGTAATAAAATTCAACTGTCCTTTTGATTATTACCTTGAATCTAAATTATTTGTTATGAATCATTGTTTACTATGAATTAATGTACACAAGAAATATTCTATTAAAAAATAACATTAAATAGTCTAAAAAAATATGTACCAACATGCATGAAATAGTTGTTGAAAAATATACAAGACCATTAATCAAATTCGTTTTATGCTACCAATATTGTTTAAAAAATTATTAAAGCGTAGATACCCTATTATGGTTAAACTAACTTTAAACTCTTATATATGCCAGAATGAAACTATTTAATCATTTATAATAAATAATCCAAAAACTTTTGTATCCAGCTGAGTGATTACAATGAATTTACATCGACATTTTTTTTAGCAAACAGTTATTTGTTTTCACTGAATTCTTTATCCAATACAAACATTGTAATCATATTAGTCAATGGAAAGTTTTCTCTTTAATAACATTATGCTATACATATATCCATATTTATATACATACATGTATATATATATATATATATATATATATATATATATATATATATGTGTGTGTGTGTGTGTGTGTGTGTGTAGATAATAGACAAAATAATGAAAAAGTAAAAAATTCTGTGATAAAAAGATTTGTGTTCAAATTTATACTCTGTAAGATTTTACTTAGTCTGATATAGACAATATTAATTGTAAATGAGTTAATTATTTACAATTTTTATATAAACAATGAAATATGGTTAAATTAACAGTCATTTAAAGATGACAAATGTGTTGAACAAATCTTTGTTTACGTACATGAATTAGGCCTTTTTAAAAATTTTCCATTTCCAACAATCCAATATATTTCAGTGTTATTCCATACCAACAAATTTTCTTATATCTTTATCCCATCTACTCATAGATTTTTTCTTGATTTTTTTATATTTTTAGGTTTCCAATTAATAATGTCTGTTGTCATCGTTGATATTTTCTTCTTACAATATAACTAGTTTATTTATATTTGAACTGTTTACTCCTGTTACAAAATCCATAATATAAGATTTTTTTGATACACTCATTTTTCTTCTTATCTGCAATTGTTTTCCTAACATGCTTCTTCCTATGTTTTTCTATATTATCTGTAACTGCTGAATTATTCCAACATTTAAGACCTATATTTCACAACCATAATCATCACTAATCTCTTTACTATTAACATCGTTCAGTCCATTTGATATAGCGACTCGACGAAAACCAGCAATTCTAGAATATTTAATAACAGATAATAACTCCTAATTCTCAAATATGTTAATCGTTTTGATTGGGAAAATTTTCATAAAAAAAATAGAACAATATTCGAAGTTTCTAATTAAATCCTTCGTAATATGAAATCATCGAAGCTCCAGACTACTCACGAAATTAGCTTTTTACTAGCCAGTTTAATAAAATACTCATTTCATCATAACACAATATAGGATGTTCACTTTGTCTATAAATATTCCTCTTATATAAATATACTGCCATAAATGCACATATTTTTAAAATGATTACATTTCTTTTCCTAATATATAAGATGGCCCAAAGGAGATTGAAGGGTTTAAGCATACATTTACTTGCTTAATATTATTTAATCAGGTTTATATCATTCAGTCTCATAAGGGACACCCTCTCTCTCTCTCTCTCTCTCTCTATATATATATATATATATATATATATATATATAGATAGATAGATAGATAGATAGATAGATAGATATAGATATAGATAGATAGATAGATTTGTATGCATGTGTGTGTATTTGTATATAATCATATGCAATATTCTTAGATTATTTTATAGTTCTATTAAATACCTGAGGCAAAAAATGTGAACTTTATAAGGAATGAAATTGTTACTAACAACCTCACACGTTTTTACAAGCAAAAGAAAGTATATTTTATGACAGCAATCTTGTCTGATAATAGAAAAAATAGAATATAAAATCTTTCTCACTGCTTAACTCGTTTTTTTACAATCTTAATGTTTTCAATCGTCAATAAAATGTGTCTTTAATATTATTTTTTTATTCTAAAAAACTAAATACTTTCAAAATACAAAAGTATTTTTTCTTTATGTAATACTTTCTATAGAATTTAAATAAAAATGTTTGTATAAATAATTTAGACAGATTATAAAAAGGTAATCTAATAGATATGATCATATCGATGTTCTTAAAAACCGATTGAAAATACATGCAAAATAATGTTTCAGAAAATACTTTCACGTATATTATTTCTTTTACAATAATCGCTGTCAATTTATACATTATTTGGTAAAAACTCATTCGAATCGTACATTGGATTTATGTGAATACAATTTCTGTTAAACCATTCACTTGAGTACTATCACTTCTTTGATGTCAAAGTACTCATCTACATTGACAAAATTACTTTCGTTGCCTAGTACAACAATACGTGTACAATGTGAATAGTTGATGATTTTTTTTCATTGATCATCGCACACAAAAGACTGTGTGAATGTGACAGGTTAAACTGACTATACGAATGTATATTTGAAGATGCGAATGAAAGTTGTTGTCGACGAAATTATGACAATCGTATACATGCTATGTACTGGGACTCTATAATATTTAGTTACATTCATATTAAACAATAAAAAATGTCTGTCTTATCACAAATTTTATCGAATCACATAATGCATTTTATTTCTATTAACACTAGATTTACGGAGCGAGTCAATTTGACTCATTTAAGATTTTGTTGCTATATATATAGAAAACTTAAATATTATTTTTAAAAACATATGTTGGTTTTTAATTACATAATGACATATATGTAAAAAAATATATTACATATTTGCATATATGTTATTATGTAATTAAAAACCAACATATGTTTTTAAAAAATAATATTTAAGTTTTCTATATGTATATAGCAAAAAAATCTTAAATGAGTCAAATTGACTCGCTGCGTAAATTTTGTGTTAATATATTTTTATTCGTTAGAAATATTTAAAAAAATATTGTAATTATTCTTTTCAATAATTATATATATACATATATATACATATATATAGAGAGAGAGAGAGAAATCGAAATATGAGGACTAGATTTGTGTTTTATTAAAAATAAACATTTGTATGTTGGTGTATAGAGAATCATGTGTATAGTTTTTTTGTTTCTTTTGAATAAAACACAAATCTAGACGTCACATTTGGATAAAAATTTACAAATATTTTTAAAAAAAATCAAACACAATAAATATTGCATTTTCCTAACTGAATAACAGCGTTGGCGTATTATTTAATTTTTTTTTCATTTAAAAATGTAATTTATTTGAACAAAAATGCTCTGACGATGATGGCTTTGCCATCGAAATGTGCATCAACCGACATAGTTATAAACAATAAGTGATTATTGAACACTTTATAACCATTATGGTATTGGGGATAAAAATTAATTTGTGTTAAAATGTAATTTATTTTCCTTAATTTCTTATTTTACGAGTAATATTTAAATTTGTTCCTCTAATCAACAGAATTATTTTATTGATTAAATATTTATAAATTATTTACATTTTCATAATATATATACATGAGAAATTTACAAATTAAATAATTTATACTCATATTTAAATGACTTGAAAATAAATAATTTAACAAAATTATAAAAACATAAAATCACTCATTTAATTAATCAAACCCCACACATTTCAATTTTCTCTTTTTTTAAACATTTAAAATTTCGTATCAATTTTTAATAGATACAAATTTATTATTAGTGTCAAATTTTATTTGAAAATTTTTTTCCATTTATTTTTTCTTGTATTATATATATATATATATATATATATATATATATATATATAGAGAGAGAGAGAGAGAGAGAGAGAGAGAGAGAGAGAAAGTTAAAATTTGTTCCTTTAATCAATAAAATTATTTTATTGATTAAATATTTATAAATTATTTACATTTTCATAATATATATACATGAGAAACAATTTTCATGATAAAAACTTTAAAGATTGTAAAAATAAAAAATTATTTGTTTATAATATTGTTTATCCGAATCTAATACTAAAAAATAGATCTCATAGTTACAAATACAAAGAAACAACTAAATCATTGTATCAGATGTGTATTACAATATTCCAGCACGTTTTCACATAGTATTTCTCAGATAAACACCAGTCACTTCCTCATGAAACAATCCCATATGAACATTGTTGTGTACTTTTATATGCACAGGTGGTTTCCCTGCAGCATCTGCCTCATTCTATATAACAAGTGATTCGGTGTCACAACATTGCGTGAATTTCTTTACATACCAATATCAATTACATACATTTCTATACGCTGTCTAAGTCGAATACAAGTAATTTAAAATAATTGAATAAGTTTTTTTACTGTACATTCAATCGTAAATCATTTATTAGATGTTGAATGCACGTTTTCTTTTTTATAAAATACTGGAATATAGACAACTTGTTATATATACACAATATCCATGCATATGAATCGAAATAATTGATTGTATATGCATATAATGTGTTTTCCGGTTGTATAGTAGCGATCATTAATTTTTATATTCTATTAAATATTTTATTGCTTATTTCATGCAATTAGTATCATTTTTAGAATGAAAATTAAAATTACAATAATATTTATTATCATATTATGAAAATATGACAATTTTTTTATAATGACAAGGTCATTAACCAAAAATCTAATTTTTGTAGTTTTAAGAAAAATGTATTTATCATGTATTTATGAAAGTATTTATCAACTCTTCGATGAAATGAAGTAGATTTTTTTTAAAAAAAATAATTATGTAGATCTATATTAAGGGGTTATACGCAATTAGAAATTTCAAAAAATCGATTTTTTTTGCATTTTCGGAATGCACATATATTTGAGTATATTCTCTGAAAATTTGAAGTAAATCCGATAAATATTTTCGGACATACACCTGAATTTGTAAAAAATTTTTAACTATGTGCAAACTACTTCCGAAACTTCAAACGCGTTTATCTCAAAACGGTGTTTTCATAGCCGGTGATCTCGATATCTCAGAAATGGCTGAACCGATCGGTCTCAAATTTTCACACAATCTTTTAAAATATATTCCTCAGGTATTGAACGAAGGAATAAGGTTTACAAAAATTATTACTATTTTTTTAAAACAATTTGTAGCAAAAATTTTAGTAAAAAACAAAAAATTTTTTTCAAGTAGACGCCATTTTGTCAAAAATGAAAATTGTTATTATTCCTTCTTTCAATACCTGCATTAATCTATCCTTTAAAAGAATTGACCATATTTTTTGATTTCATATAATCCAAACCGCCGATATGGAGATCACCGCCAAGCGCCTTTTTTTGGAGGTCGTTCGGGACATCGTCTGCAGGAGCGGTGCACTTCAATATTTTTTTATGATCGACATGTTATTTTATTCTTGAAAGTAGGATCTATTCAAATAACCATAATTTGTAATTGCAAAATAAATACTGTTTCTAAAAAAAATTCCTAAAAAAACGTCGTTTTTGCGCCTCGCAAGTGCGTATAACCCCTTAAGAATCTAAATTGAAGTATTGAAAAAGATAAGTTTTACATAACAAATTAAAATTACTAACTCTTTATGTAGAACAGAATGAATAAAATACACCTGTATAAATTTGTAAGTAATTGTTATAACACTAATTCATTTATTTTTATACTTGAAAAAATAAATTCTAAACTTTCACACTTCATATGCTTTAGTTTCATATTTCATACATTCAAACTACTTCAGGGTACATGCTCTCCATAAATTGGTATATAACGTGGGCGTCAACAATTTATACACACACACACACACACACACACATATATATATATATATATATATATATATATATATGTATTTTTATTTATACTTTTTTCACAAAAATTGCAAGATATCTAATAAATGGAACGAAGAACAAATAATATAAAAAAATATCAAAACCACAAAATATCTCAAATTTAATTTGACATTTATCGTTTTGCACGAACACATAAAAAAGAGAAAACATACAAATTAATATTTAATAAGTATGTCTGTTACATTCTATTAATACATGATTATTATATGCTGATACAAGACCTACAATAACTGGGGAAAGTTAATGTCATTACCATAGACAGCGTTAGGTCGTTGACTCAGGTGCAAAATTAATGTTTTAACCTAATAGGCGAGTGTCCATTACGCAGCCTCCCACCAAGCAAGATTAAAGTTCATATACACACAACTTTAAATAAGTAATACGTGTATTTCGACAATAGAAACGTATGAAATTAGCGATTGTATTACCTTCAATACATGAATCAAATATACTTTCCAATATTTAAATAAACTCTTTGAATGTATATACATTGAAATGATGTATTTATTTTCTGAAAATTTCTAACCACTTAATTTTTATTTGACTTTGTTGTTAATATTATTATTTACATATATATTTTTTTCAATAAAACGTTCAAAATTGTCAGATCCTTCTTACTAAATCGTTTTCACAAATTTACAAACTTTATATATATATATATATATATAATTTGTTTTCAAGCATTAACACATATTTTAAATTAATAGAAGATAAATAATTTTTTATTTTTTTTTATTTTTTAAGGGAGTATTCTAATCTAGACGCACGAATTTTAGGTGTTTTTTCGGGCGCTATAAAAAAAACAACAAATATTTTTACTATCCATTTTTATCAGTTATTTATTGACATTTTAAGAGTATAAAAAAGTATTATTAAAAACAAAAAATTCAAAAATTAAAAGGTACAGGCTGGCAAAGTGGGGGTTCGAAAAAAAAGATGTCTCCTGGTTGACGTGGTTCCAACCCTTTCGGTCATCTGAAATATTTTTTTTTAAATTATTGAAAAAGAAAGTTGTAGTAGTATCCCCGCTTAGGGAAATTTAAAAAAAATTTTTTCGCAAAATGGTAGCAATGTGAAAAACAGTCATTTTTTGCTCTATTTTTTTCAACTTTCGGAATTTTTTAAAAATAGTAATAAACAATTTTTTTTAAAAATCCTAGTTGAGGGTAATCAATGTTATATTGAGAAGCTCTGTACCAAATTTCAAGTAAATCGGTCCATTATAACTTGAGATATCACGTCAACCGTGTCGAAAAAAGTAGTTTCGAGAAAAACGCGTTTAAAGTTGATTCGTTCCGGCCAGACCGGATTGGTTGGCGCGTCACAAAAATAGCTATAACTCCGAAAATAATTCGAATTTCGAAAAATACTCTTAAGGACATATTCTTAAAGGTCTAAACTTTGAAAATATGTAACAAAAAAATCGATTTTTTCGAAATTCTAGACTAGAATACCCCCTTAATACATCATAAAGAATATTATTTAAAATTTTCAAAATCTGTCTTGTGTTAGTATGTGATATATAAATACATACATACATATATATATATATATATATTTATATATAAATATAAATCAATTAAATAAAAAATATTTTCTGCTAATTTTAGAAACTGAGACAAAATTTTTGCTATGAATTAATTTGGCACTATAGCATATCAAATTTTTGAACAAAAAATCAGATATCAACACCACAAAACAATATAATTCTAGTTAGAGTATTAATGATATACTAGGTAATAAGTATTAACCAAAACATACAATGAAGATTTTTTTAAAATTTTATGTTTCTATACAGTGATTTATTTATTAAAAATCTTTTATATGTTTAAAATATCATTAAAAATAGTTTCACTACTAAAATATTATTAGAATAATATAATATTTTATAAATCAAAAGTCAAGTTTCAAATACAAACATTTATTATATCGATTTTAATATTAAATCGAAATAAATTTTAAAGTGATGAATATAAAATTGATACAAGTACTTTTAAGATTCGATATCAAATAGATTTATTAGTACAAAACCACTTTTGGTTACCATTTACATATAACGTATTCGAAACAAGAAAATTAAACAAGGATTTTACAAATTAAGTAATTTATACTCATATTCAAATGACTTGAAAAGAAATACTTTAACAAAATGATAAAAACATAAAATCACTCATTTAATTAATCAAACCCCACATATTTCAATTTTCTCTTTTTTTAAACATTTAAAACTTGGTATCAATTTTTTAATAGATACAAATTTATTATTAGTGTCAAATTTTATTTGAAAACTTTTTTTCATTTATTTTTTCTTATAATAAATATATATATATATATATAGAGAGAGAGAGAGAGAGAGAGAATATAATTACATACCATGTAATAAAATCACAATTCACAACTAAAATGATTATTTTCACATCGATATGTTGGAGAAAACAGGAAACATTGAAGCCGGTGAAAGAATAACAGGATGATATAATTTCACTCAATACCTTCCGGGAGATTGTCCACATTTATTAATATTTCAACTCTTTCAAATTAAACTGGTATAATTTCCGTTTAGTTTCTCAATTCATGTCAAAAAATTTACAAATCTATTTCAAATGTAATATAAAATATAAAAATTACGACAAATGTATTCAAGTCATTCGTTATGTTTTATAAGAAATGACATTTTATTTAATTTTTATTTAGGAAATTTTATATTTTATTCAATATTTAAGAAATAATATGTATGGTTATATATGTAATTTATATATGATATTCTAAATAAAAAGTTGTGATATAAAAACAATTAAATATACTGTAATAGTATTTACATGATATTAAATATACTATGTATTTTATTGTTATCTATTTTAGAAATTTTAATATAATTATGGAAATGTATTAATCCGGTTAATTAAAAGTTTTTAAGTACTTTTACGTTACATTATATCAAAAATATATCAATAAATAACATTTCAGAAACTTGTTATAAAAAAGAAAGTTATCGTTAATAACCTGTATCATAATTACTCAAAGATGCATATATATATATATATATATATGTGTGTGTGTGTGTGTGTGTGTTATTTGATAAAAATAAATTTCAGTGTCTAGTTTTTAAATAAAATATGTAAAATCAAAACGAGAATGTACGAAAGTGAAAGCATTTCCTTTCAATAAGAATAAAAAATGCGTTGGAGAAGAATATCATGATGAAATCACTGATGTCTAATAAGCAACAACAAAACGCATTGTAATACCCAAAAGCGTTTTTGTACGTCTACCATAAATGTTTTGCATCAGTTTATTCATTGCTATTTGCATCATTCATAATTTGGTATCATTAATTTTCAAATAAACTAACAATGCCATTCAAATACATATAATTATATAATAATAATATTTATTTTCATACACACATATGTAAAATTACAAACATTTTTTTATGTTTAACATAATTGCCTGAATATCAGTACATATAAAAATATTAATCTTAAAATTTTCTCCTAAATAAACATATTTTTAAATAAATACTCTTAAATATTCCATTTTCTATGTATTGATATTTTTTTAGAAAATTAAAAGTATTCTTGACATAAATGATGTATTTAATTGAAAATTCATTGCTATTTTAAAATATATCTTCAATACAAAAAAAATCACATAAAGAAATTTGAATAAAATAAATATATGTTTGTTAATATTTACTGATAGAAAATAGCGAACTATTTTAAGACACCGTTATGTTAGAAAGTGTTATATTTAATAATAATTTAAATAAAATATACGAACATTGTTTATCAATATATAATGATGTACTCAATTACTACTAAGCAAGTACTGATAAGAGATTTTATTTCTTTTTTTCACTCTATTTATTTTGAAATGCAATCAACATCAACAAACAACCAGACGCTAAAAATAATCAGTTTCTTAATGAAAGTTGACAAAGCCTATAACAACAACATCATATTCTGTTAAGGAGCGGAAATGAAATGTCTACATTGAAATACGTATACGTAGATCTAGAAAATGCTTGTTAAATGTAAATTTCAACGAAAAAAATTATATAAACAAGATACTGAAAACAATATCCTCAGGCATTACTGTTTACAACAGGAAACAAGCGTCCATGTGCGAATGAAAAGAATGTTGACTCTAAAACATCTTTAGATCATTGATTCTAATTCTTTTTTAAATAATTGATATCTGACAACATGTCAACTATTTTTTATCATAATTTTATATCCACTTCTCTCTTGTACGTCATTTTTCAACAAGTCATTTTCATAAATCAAACTATAAAATAATTCTCTAATTATTTGTGTTTTTTTTTATATGCACAAATATATATATACATATATATATATATATATATATATATATATATATATATATATATATATATATGAATATTTATATGAATATATATGTGGGTGTGTAACAAATGGAAAACAAATATTCTTTAAAGACGAAAAAGACATTAATAATAAATAAAAAGATGGAGATAGTACTTAGTGGTTTTCAAAAATAGGAACAAATGGAAATGATGGATAAGTTTAAGACCAGATACACAAAAATTATTTTAATAACGTACTACGCTGTACTATATTGGATTTCTTCTTTTCTTTGAGTCAATCTCTAACGACCATTAAGTATTAATTTATATTTTATTTCATATTATATTCATTTCTGTTATTATTAACGCAATTATAAATAATCTTATTAAATATTATATATTCATAAAAAGCTGGAATATTTTTACATGCTATTTAGAAAAGCTAGAAAATCAGAAATAAAAACGCCTAATAGTATGTCACTAGGTAGCATGCTACTAGTGGCATCCCAGCTTGTGGCATGGCAGCTGAATACATATATCTTCATCTTTTCATCCAGTGTTAATGCCATTTTTTATTTATAAAGAAAAACATATTTTTCTATTGATTTCTAATTTTTCTAACATCCATATTTGTATATATATATATATAATTCATCATTTTATAAATATCATTATTAAGTTCATTTGTTAAATTTTGACAAAATTAAAAGATGTAAAATTAAAATATTTTATTGAAAGAAAACACATAAATTTACAAAACTAAAACGTAAAAAACGTTTTTATATCTTACTTTTTGATTAGAAAGAAAATAAAAGAAGTATAAAATAAAAAAAAATCTATTCAAAATAATGAACATATTACGTTTAAATGTATTTTACTTTAATCAACTATATATATATATATATATATATATATATATATATATATATATATATATATATATGTATGTATGTGTGTGTATGTATATGTCCATATATAAATTAATATTAATTCTTAAAGTGCCCTCGTATCACAGTCTAGTTATTTTCTCTATTTTTTAAAATAAAATTAATTAATTAAAATCAATTCGTCACATACATAATATTTTTATTTAACCCATTCACATTTTCTTAATATAGAAATATTATCTAACATTTAACATATTCAGATTGACACATTAAAAATACAAATACCAAATCTCTTATATACTTAAAATACGAATTCTATTATATATTAATTAGAATATATGTACAAACAAAATAAACAAAATAATATACCATAAGAATAAATATATTCTGTTAGGCTGATAAAGAAAAAAAGATTTGACATGCTGCATAATAACTTCAAAAATAATTATGTTTAAATTACTATTCTTCAATCATAAAATTTAGAACACGCCATTCAAAACTTATAAATTTGTTCTTTGCTGAAACGTCGACAAATAAAAAATAAAAATATGAACATATTCAATAAAAGTTAATCATTTTTTATGAAATGGTTATTACTTGTATAGAACAAAGTAATAATGTAAATATAATATATAAATAGTTTTAACATACAAAAAGTAATTTTATTTCATTTGTATAATAAAAATAAACTTTATTTTGAAACGAAAACAGACAGAATATTTAATATACAGTATTTATTACAAATTTAAAATGGATTAAGATTGAGAGCCAATATCTTTAACATATACAGCCAGTATATTTTTTATATTAATTTACTTTCTATTAAGTTAATAGTAATGTTAATTCAACAATAAGAACTTTTATGTAATATAAATAAAAATATAATTCGCAGTCTATAATAAAGTCTTATTCTACTTACACATTTCAAATTGTATAATAAATAAGGTATTTTTTAAAGCTCTCAAATAAATATATAATTTATAATATAAAGAAAATTCGATTATAATAATGAAATGATAAGTTCTAAAATTGCTACTAAGCTAAGTAAAATATATTTTAATTAGATAAATATATATATATATATATATATATATATATAAAGAGAGAAAGAAATACTTTTATGATTTGAACTGTCATATTTTCTTAATAAATTTACTTTTTGGTATCAGTTGACACTTCAAACAAAATCAGTGACCAAATACATTCCACAAAAAGTAACTGTAGGTGAAATGCATTCCGTGACAAATATCAGTCACTACGTAACAATAATTGAATTATTGTTAATAGTTATGTTAGATAAATTTAATTTCCTGTATTGTTATTATCAATAATTCGCGAATACAAAAGCGTACGAATACAGTAGAATATAATAGATTTAATTTCCTGATTTTATAGAATTAAATATAATTATTTCATTGTACGTATTTATTTCATTTATTATTCCATATGTCCAAGATTACATATTTCATCAATCTAATCAATTTACTGTTGGTTTTGTAATCGCAAAATTCATATGAACAATGTGTGTCACTAAAAATATTACACCGTTAACGTAGACAGATATTTATAAGTAAATCACAAATGTACAGTTGTACTAATTTTTTATATCAAAATTTAAGTCTAATCTAAAAATATACAAAATCAATTCTATTTTGATAATTATATATACACAATTTTTTTTATTTTTTATCTTTTGCATGCAAAATTTACAAAACTAGCACGAACTCTGATATATATATATATATATAAATATATATATATATATATATATATATATATATATATATATGTATAAAGATATGTATATATATCAAGTATATATTTTTATTTCTTTCTGGCAATATTTTTTATCAAATGATTACTATTAAAATCAGTTATTTCTTCATAACACATATCGAGAATGAAACTCATACAATCATAAATATATATAGAGAGAGGGGGAGGGGAGCACATTACATCTTTATTGCAGAACCAAAATCACTCTAACAATGACAGCTCAGTAAAGCTTTTCTTGTCAAAGTTTCTTGACAGTTGTTTTTTTTATAAGATGAGGTTGTCAACCTCAAGCTTAACCCTCGAAAACGAAGAATTCTTCGACTGGGAATCAAATTCACTCTTCCCGCATGACAAACGGTGATGCATACCATTATAATACCAGCCGGTGTATGTATATATATATATATATATATATATATATATATATATAAAACATCACATCACATATCATTAAGCCCATATCAATCCACTACTGGAAAGCCTCAATGAATGCTACCATTCACTGGTATTTAGTCATATTCACCATGTTGGCCAGGCGGATTGGTGAAGATTTTTTATTCAGGGTTTATTCCCTTATCTTTTCAACAGTTATTTTTTTACAAGATGAGGTTGTCGGCTTTCATGCTTAACCCCGACTGGGATTAGAACGCAATCTCCTGCATGACACGCGGTGATGCAAACCACTGTGCTACCCAGTTTTTTATTTAGGATTTGCTCTTTTATATATATATATATATATATATATATATATATATATATATATATATATATATATATATATATATATATATATATATATATATATATATATATATATATTAAAGAGCAAATCCTAAATAAAAATTCTTATCAACTGTGCTTGACAACATGATCAGTGTAATCTAGTACCAATAAATAGTAACATTCAATGAGACTTTTGCCCAGCTGTAGACTAATAAAAGCCGATATGATTTATTTATATATATATATATATATATATATATATATATATATATATAATCATTAACATTATTATTATTATCATCATCCTCAGATCTATAGCTTTTGTAGAGCTTTGGTCTCTATAGAAATATTAACCTAGTTGTCCTTTTTTGTCAAAGTTCCGCGATAGTTATATTTTTATGAAGTGAAATTGTCAGTCTCATATCCAACTCCCAAAATGTGGTTTTATATATATATATATATATATATATATATATATATATATATATATATATATATATATATATATATACATTTACTCTTGAAAACTAGTTTAAACATAAATATATTTATTTAATTTGGCTAATATATAATAAATAATAAAAAATATTATTTAATGTACTCTTAATTAATATGTAAAGAGTTGGTATTGGGTGGTTTTGAAAAATTCGCAAATAATATAAAATAGATAAAAATAAAAAGTTTAAATCCAATAAAATAATAAATTATTTTATTTCATAATACTTCAATAAAATTATATTGTACATCATTTCTGTCTAATAGGAAAATTTATCTACAATACCATTATTATAAGTATAAAAATAATGAATCGATATAAAATATTTTACTTACAAACACAGAAATGTGTTTATACACACATACGCACACACACACACACACACACACACACACACATATATATATATATATATATATATATATATATATATATATATATCCATTCAACTAGTAAATAATAAAATGATCAATTATCAAAAAAGATAATGTGTTTATTTGATATGATTAACAATTGTTCAGAGCATTCGTTCAGAGAACTAGTTAATTTGTTCTTAAGGAAGTGAAAAAAGAAGCTTATATCTGATCAGTTTGTAATTACATATATTTAACATTAAATGCAGGAAATAATTATCAGAGAGTTAGTTGTGGTTAATCTTTGTTACTATTATTATGTTGTTGTAGTAAGTGTAGAAAGTGTGAACACATTTTAAATTAATTTACTTTTTTGCGATAACATTTTTGTATATATAAAGATATATGCAACTATTTTTATGTATATCAATGAATATGTTGTTGAAGAATCGCACGTTTCGAATCTTTACAAACGATTGTTTTTATTATAACAATTTATCGAATAAATAATATGAAACAATCATTTCACACCAAGAAATTTTCATGGAATACTTGTACTTTCATATATAGTTTTTTAATACAAATGTATATGTACATTTAGTCTGTCTCCTGTTTTTTTTGAAAAATTTTAAATATACGAGGGTCGTTTAATAAGTATGATAAAAAAAGTATAAAAAACTAAATTGAAAAAAATAATTAAATTAATTAATTAATTAAATTAAACAATAAATAAATTTACCATACTTATCAAACGACTCTCGTATATATATATATATATACTATATATATATATATATATATATATATATATATATATATATATATATATATATATATATATCAATTATAAAAACATTGTTCAACATTTTCTTATTTTATACTAAATTTATTACTTGGAGTTAAGTAAACAAGCAAATAATAACTATGATAGCAAAATGTCACTAATTACATTCAAATTGTTTATTGGTATATAATAAACTTGACGCTGCTAGGCGGTGACTAGTTAAAAATACAAATACAGAAATATTATAACTAAATATATTTTTTTCAGCTCAAGACTAAAGGGAAAGTAATGAAAATATTGTTAAAGTGCAGCTTCGAGCCAAATATAAATTATTTGTCTATGAGTATATATATATATATATATGTGTGTGTGTGTGTGTGTGTGTGTGTGAGTGTGTATGTGTGTGTATGTGTGTGTGTATAAATGTGTCATAAAATTGCTTACAGTATATACAAAAATAAAATTAAAATGAAAGTGAGGATAATTAATGAAGGCATGAATTTATGTGTGTACATATATATATATATATATATATATATATATATATATATACTCCTTGAGATTATATTTAACATGAAAAAAGTAGATACCTTTATCAAGTGTAAAATAGTTGGTCATAATTTATTATTCAACAATATAACTCAAAAATTAGCAATAAAAATAACTAAATTGCTTCCTTTACACATACACACAGAGATAATATATATATATATATATATATATATATATATATATATATATATATATATATATATATATATATATACAGTAATTTAAAATATTACTTACAAGAAATGTTCTTGGTTGTCTTAACAACTTATTTAAATACATTTTGTGTTAATTGAATTACATTTTTCAATATCTGTGTATATTTATATGATGCAGATTTGCTAACATTTTACATATTTATATATCAATCATCATTTCTAATTATAAAAACTTTTTTTATAAAATCTTTAATTTAATAAATGAAACTATTACCAACACCAAATATTAATCATTACAACTTTTAAACGTTTCTCAATGAAAAATTGTCAAGAACATGATTTGTTCTATGGACATAGTTCCTAAAAGTCGAAAAATTATTAAAGCTCTGAATATAAATGGACACTAAAAAACACCAATTATTACAGAAAAAACAAAAAAGGGATATTAATAAAATATTTTATAGTACATTCGAAAAATAAAGCCTTATAAAACATTTATTTGACAAAGGATTAGCAGAAGCCGAAAATAATTATATTTCTAATTATATATATATATATATATATATATATAAATTTCATCACCATCATCATAAAATCCTCTATCAACTCATTGTTTGGACAAAGCTTAATCGAATGTTAATAAATCTCAAATATCTTTCCAAGATTTTTTCATTGTTTTCTGTTCTCTGTTAATCTTATTCAATCTTCACATCTACTATACTTCATAATTTCATCCCTCCATCTTTGATATGATCTTTTAATCTTTTCTTTGGCCTCTTATATCTCTTAGTTTAATCTCTTGGCCATCATTCCATAATTATTTTTATCCATATATATAAAATAGAGACCTATATTAGAAACGAAATTTTGAATTCACATTGCAATAAATCTTCTTCATTATATCAATAATCCAAGCACACATTAATGATGAAAGACACGATCATGATCAAAGACTGTTAAGACCGCCGCTGTTGCACTTTCTACAAATCGATGAATTGATCTCGGTTGAACCTCACGCTCGTAGCACGTGTTTTTTTTTCTTTCACGCATTCGTTAATCAAACGCCAAACAACGTTTCCAGTTTTCATTACTGTACAAATATATCCGTTAGAATGCGATATTACGATAGTGCCATGTCAAATGTTCGAATTTTAACATCAAAAACAACAGTACATTCGTGAAGTATTCAACAAATATCTGAACTACAAATATAAGCATATAAAGATAAGTGGATGTTGTACTTACATTTGGCTTTGAAATGTTTCACGTATCTGATAGATAAATAAAAGAACTTTTTTTATGTAAAATAGTTAATTAATGAATTTTATTATATCAATGTTTATTTTATTTTTAAATACGGTATTAATGAATCTTAATCAAAGTCATAATCAGAAATGTTTTGAATATTTCTTCATACTGTTTCATATATATATATATATATATATATATATATATATATATATATATATATATATATATATATATATAATCAATATTATTAACTAGCTTTCCTGCTCTATTATACTACTAATATATGAGCACACATTACCAAATTACTATAATTTCTTAATTCTGCATAAATCCATATTTGTACATCTTAATTTCTCGATTAAATTTCGAATGTAACATAACAAGATGATTAATAACAAATTTGTATATCAATTATAGATAATTTGATTTTATCGTTAAACAATTTTGTTATATAAGCCTGTCTTAAACAAGCAATCAGCATTGTTCTATCAATTCAGCATAATAACTTTTATATATATATATATATATATATATATATATATATATATATATATATATAGTGCAAAATTACAAAATCATTAATTTAAAAAACCGTCTAAAAAAATACGATTTTTATTGACGTTAATTCAATAACAAAACTTTCACTATCAAATTAAAATATATTACTTATCAACAACAATAAATTTAATAATACAATATGAAAAGAATAAAAAATCCAATAATCTGATCTGAATACTTTCATTTCGCTTCTGAAGATTAAAAACGACTTATAGCGACTGCAGTGTTATTTGAAAAACAGATTACGATATTTTAAAGAGATCAATCGAGTACGAATATTATTATAACAATTTATTAACTGCGAATGAACATATATTTTATGATGCGCGAGAAATGTATTTACGTGGCGTGAGTTCTTTGAATACATTTTTTTCATACGAATAAAGTAAGCAAACGATCTGACATTTAGAAATGATCGATAGGTCGGATTATCTAAACATTATTAGTTATATTTGTATTTGATCTAGACGTAAGAAAAATTGATTGCTATTTACTTTAAAAACATTACAAGTTTACTTTTTACTGGTTAAGTATGAATTGGGCAATCATTTTATATTTAACATGAATAGTTATTGTATTTATTTTAATTCCTTCGATGCATTTTAGAAAATAATATCATTACTGTCTTCATATTTTCCATCGTTAAGTGATTTTATGTTTCTCAGTAGCCGGGTTTAGCCTTAAAATTATTTTTAAAAAGATGGTTACAGAATTGATCAACATTATTTTATATCTATTTACCTTGCAAAGATTTTATGACTGGAATCAATACTGGAAAATTACAAAAGCAGGGACCCAAGTACAGGTTCAATATCAAACATCATAATAATTACCTCATACATATTCTCGACTCTTCCCTACTCTAAATCCAAAAAGGCGAAAAGATCACCTTTCTCACATGACCTATTACTACAATACCAACTCGTACCCATAACCCTTTTCCAACACCATAATTCAGTCAGCAGTTTTTTACACTACAATTTAAATTTCGAGTGAAGTAATAGTGATTATATACTGTCTAGGACAATTTATCAGATCAAATGACCCATCATAACTTCAATAGTGCTAATGTAAATTATTGTAAGATAGTAGAGTTAGTATAAGTTAACTTAAATTAGTAAAAGCTAGTGCAAATTATATTAAATCAAATGTTAATACAGATTTTTAAAATTATTTCTTATAATAGGACCTTATTATCACAAAAATACATCATATCATTGACAATAAACTTTTATTTTCTACAGTGCTTACCCTAATCAAAAAATTTAAAGTATTTTCATCTTATTTATGTAAATATCTTAGAATTATATTACATTTATCTTTATCATAAAATGGAGTTATTTTAAATAACATAATAAAAATCTATATAAATCATAATTTTGTAAAAATGACAATTAGGGGATTTAGTACTGCAGTTAAAGAAAAAACATAATTTTAGTAACATCTTTTTTTAACAAATACTACAAAATTTTATATATGTATTATATGTATTATATATATATATATATATATATATATATATATATATATATATATATATATATATATATATATATAAATATGTACGTATATATCTTTTTTCTCAAAATATAAGACCTTTTCTTAAGGAGTGAATATATTACAGAAAACATTTTATTTTAAAAATAAATTAATGTTTGAACAAACATAGATTATTTTTAATAAAAAAATCTTTATTTACATTAAATACTCAAACACAATCGCAGATATATATATACATACACACACTCAATTACATATACAAGTATCTAAACAAAATCTAAAAAGAATAATAATTAAAAATTATGTATTTACTAGAAATAAAATTTATTAATTAACAACATTCTAATTGTAAAAATATGAATAGAAAATTTAAAACTAACAAAGACAAATTTAAAAATATAATTGGATATAAAGTTTTTATTTTTAAAAAATTATTAAAATAAAAAATGCTTTCTTATAACTTTCATCTTAGTAAATCCATATTTTATTATTAGAAATAGCAAATATTCAATATAAATTGCATTTAAATTGGAAGTTCATAAAAAGTGTTTTTCATACATAACCAATTTAATCTGTTTGAATATATTATATATATATATATATATATATATATATATATATATATATATATATATATATATATATATATATATGCACATAATTCTCATAAATATATACTTTTATCCATTTTCATTTTTGAAACATTTATGATTTTCAAATATTTTACCTGCATGTGTAATATATTTTCTTCCATATTTTTCTATTCTTATAAAACTTTTTAAAATCAATTTCCAATATCAGACGACATATCTAAATAATTCTTTCGCCATGTCATTATACAACATTAAATTCATCCTTAAAAAAAGTAATTACCTAATTAAAAATAATATTAATTGTAATAGTCCAATGAATTTAGTTATTAATAGTAACTATATATAAATATATTTTTCATTAAAATTACATGTATATAAAAAATGATATTCTATATCCACATATGTTTAAGAAATCTAATTGAAATTTATAAAAAAATTAACTTACCTTTTTCAGAAAAGTATTTATGACATTAAAAGATCAACTGGATCAGATAAATATATTTTAAAAAAAATATTTATTAAAACTTTTATAAAAATACATATTTCCCAAAAAGCATTTATCATACATACCGCTGCAATATATAATATTAATTTCAGAACAAAACAACAGGAAAAAATCAATTAAATAACTTAATAAATTTTGTAAATTTTACAATTTTTACATTGATATAAACCAATATTGTTAGTATAATCTTTATATATATAATATATATATATTAAAATATTTATAACATAACAGTTTTAAGGCACATAGTTATTAACAATTATGAGCTAGATATAAAAATAAATAATAGTTTGTTAAAAATTTTCGTTAATAAAAGTAGGGTACATACTTTTTTCGTAATTTGTTTTATTCGAATATATTTCGTTCGTTTTAAAAAATTATAATAGTTATGATCTGATATATATATATATATATATATATATATATATATATATATATATATATATATATATATATATATGTCCCTACATATAAACTTAAAATATATACAGTAACCGCTGTATATTAAAAATAAATGTTAAGTAAATATATATAAAACTAGTAATAGTTTCGATGCACTTGAAATATATGCAGTTATAACAAATGACAAGATAATAAACTTGAAATCGATATAACAACTTTAAAATTGTTCATATGTTAGATTTTTTAATGCTATTATTTAAAATGAATCATCTTCATTTCTCTTTTAAAATTAAGTACAAAATTATCAGTAAATGATATGCTAGATAATACAACAATTATAATAGAGAGGCGTAAATTGAGCTTTATATATGCTATATAATATTTATAAACCACTCTGCACATATATATTATTTATATATATATATATATATATATATATATATACACACATATATATATAATGTATTAAAAATGATAAATTGTTATTTATTATTATAGTTATCAAGCTCGGTTAGAATTCTTCTGCTTCTAATAAAAAGAATGTTTTTAAAATTATTAAAATTCATCATTATTAAAATATGTTTTGTGATAAAATAATTGTATTAAAAAATGTTATTTTCCATGATACATAAAACATTAGATACACACACATACATGTATGTCTGTCTGTATGCATATATATATATATATAATTTTCTAAAGAATTTTTAAAATTTTTATATGCAAATTCAAGTTAAATAACCAAAAAATGATATTTCTTCAATAAATCTGTAAATGTTTTTTATAAAAACTTATATTTCAGAACTACTTATCATAGAAAAAACACATTTTAAATTATTTAATGTAAACCAAAAGTATTTCTATATAAAATAAAAAGTTTCTATTTATCTATTAATTAAATAAATTATAACTATATAAAAATTATACCATATTAAAAACGACCCTAATTTATTTATGTTTTTCATTAAATAAATGAAACAAAATATTTCTCTAAAAAAAATTCATTATTCTACAATATTTTATTTCTGACATTTCAAAACTTTTCGTTTTTTCTATATTTTAGATTCATTTTATTAATGTCAAAATATTTAAAAAATCATAGTATAATAAAAAATTAAGTTTGTTTTATAGCTTACTTCCTTCAAAAAACAATCAAAAATATTTTCTTGAAAAGTCTATATTTTAAAACTATTTTCAAATATTAATTATATCATAAATGTTATTAAATATTTTGTCTTTTATAAGATATAATTAAATATAAAAATGTTTCATATATATATTAAAATATTTTTTTTATTACAATCTATAAAAAATGACTTTATTCTAATATATTACAACTAAGTAATTTATTTTAAACAGTTACAATATTAAATAATATTTATAACAATTAATATTGTGACTAATTCTTTTCAAACTTTCTTAATATAGTTGAAAATTATTTTCAAAAAGTTAAAAAATTCATTTTTTAAATTATCAATAAAATCAATTATCGAGAAGTATATTTGATAAAGAATATTAAATTCATTTAAAGCTTTATCTATATTATAAATAAATTTTCATTTACTATTTATCACTTTTTAATAGTTTTTCAAAAGAAATTTTAATTACTATAATAAATAAAAAATAACAATGAATTTAAGACTTCAATAAAAAGTTATAATCATCAATTTTTAATATCTATAAAAAAAAAATAAGATATAATAATATAAATATAAACTGAAGCTCACATTAATAAAAAATATCAGAAAAACGATACAAGATTTTATATAGTTTTGAATTTGAAAAACAAGTAATAATGTGTTAATTAAACTGAGTGGTTTATAAATATTTCTGTTAAAATTACATTAATAAGGATGTATACTAGCTATACCAACTCTTCCTGAATTTGAAACAGTACTATTGGTTCTGTGTAATATATCTGGGAACAATTTCTTTCCGCCCATACGTTCTAATCTCAATTTTGGTTCAGCATAACTGTGCCTATATCCTGCATTATTTTTTATAACTTTTTGTTGATTCTTCGAAAATTTGCTATCATGTCCTTGTTGATCCAATTCAAGTGTACTCTTAGCTAACTCCTTCGGTGACATTTTTCTACCAGTCTTATCTAGATCTACAGTTGATTTTGATAATCTACAATCGTCTCTATCCAAGCCTGGATATCGTTCATGATCATTCAATTCTACATATCGTCCATTACCATTTTTTTCATTTCGGTAATACCTCTCATCATCATAATACCTATCTTGCGTTTCCATATAGGACCGACGTTTCAGTTCCTTTGCAATTTCATTTGAATTTCGTTTGTGTTCATCTTCAATTGCATTATACATAGATCTTCTTTTAGAATCGTTTTGATAACGTTCCGGACTCCTATAACGCTCTAATGGTACATCGAAATTATCTCTATACGAATCCGATTGTAAATTTCTTGGAGCAGGTTTAGGAAAATACCTCTCAGGTGTTTTATTTCTAATATTTTCCATTCTTATTTCCTCATTATATCTCGTATCATCAGGATATCTCCTTTTATCATCTTGATATCGCAATTTATCATCGTTGTATCTTCCCTTATCTTCATTGTATCTTCCCTTATCCTCTTTCAATGTCCTAGATCCTTCTTTATCTATATATTTTGATTTTTCTTCATTGTATCTTGGTTTCGGTTCATTGAAGTCACGATCATAACGTGAATTAGATACTTTTGTATTTTCTACATATTTCGGATGATCTTTACTGTATTTAGGAATTGGACTTTCAGTATCATATCTACTAAAATATTTATCTTTTTCATCTCTTGGATATTTTTTCAATTCTTCAGGATATTTCCTATTTTCTTCTTGATACTTTTTAGAATCGCCTGAATGTTTTCTAGGTTCATCTTGATATTTTCTATTATTTTCATGATATTTTCTAGATTCATCGGAATATTTTCTAGTGTCATCGTGATATTTTTTTATATCGTCTTGCTTTCGTGAATATTCTTGATGATTTCTATTTTCTTCTCGATATCTATCTTCAAATCTTTGATTTTCTTCATAATACATGTCATCTTTTTCGGAAAACATCCCGTTTGCTTCATAAGCAGAATTATCATGCCTTTTTATGAAATTTTTATCACGAATATCTTCATCCCAATTGCGAGGCAATCTTCTCATATTAACAGGAGAAATAGGTTTTTCCTGACTTCTTCTTACTGCAGCTAATCGTTCTTGTTCCTCAAGTCGTTGTTTTTCTAATAATAAAAATTTCTCCTTAGCATCTTTGAATCTGTCTCGTGGACTTGTCGTATTTCCTGTATCTATAGAATTGTCTTTAGCTTTTTCTATATCGATTTTCAAATTTCTCTTCGGACTCGGTGATCTTTGTCTATTTTCAGCACGACGTCTTAAGGATCTTGGAGAAGCACCATCAAAATATCTAGGACAATCATCATATTCCTCGCTATCATTTTTTATATCTTCAATATATTTATCAGATGAATATCTCTGATCAGTATATTTAGACTTGGATGCATATCTATCTGATGAATTAGGACTTGAATTTGAATATTTTGAATTTTTATCAGAAGATCTATTCAATGATTTATCATTATTTCTATAACCATCTTCTGGAAATTTCTGTTCTGTACTTTCATACGGGTTTCGGTACTTTGTACCATTTTGTGTAAAATCTGAAGGGTATCTAGAAGCAAGTGGTTCATTATACTTTGTAGAATTTTTATTTGACCCTTTCTCTGCTCCATATTTAGAATTCGGATCATAGAATTTAGATTTACTATCATAACTTTGATTACTAGAAGGATACTTTCCATTTTCATTATACATGGCATCATTTTCAATATATTTCGCAGTACGTTCTGTTGACGAATATCTTGATTGTGTTTTAAGGGTATTTTCTGCCATTTTACGTTCCGATTCACGTTCATTACTTAACGAATGAACTCTGTCAACCGGCCGATGTGGAGATGGTGGATCAGATGAACGGTTTAAATCAGAATGAGTACTTCGTATCCTCGGTAGTGGTTCCGTTGATGGACCATGCATTAGATAGATAGTTGATTCTATTGGATCGTGGTTCCAGTCTTCATCTGAAATCAGACAAAATTTGATTATTTTCTAAATATTGATAATGTAGGAATAAAATTTTACACAAACTAGAGTAAAACTAAATAATATATTGTAATACAAATTAATTACTCAGTCTGACACCACAATACTTTATAAGAGTTTAATAATCAGTCATTGAACATTTTATCATTTAAAGAGAATAAAAAAAAATAATAAGAGATTAAACATTTTTTATTATTAATTAAAGTTCGTATATAAAATGTAATTATTTATATTTCTTTATCCAAATTTTTAACAAGGAAAATAAAAAGCTATGGAAAAATAAAGTACATATACATACATATATATATATATATATATATATATATATATATATATATATATATATATATATATATATATATATATATATATATATATATACACAGACGCACATAAGTCATGGCACACATAGATAACAAGCAATTTATTGATATAATTCAATGGTCGTTATATTAAAAAAATATTTAATTGAAAATAAATTTAATGAATATTATATTTATTTTCAATTAAATATATATTTTTTAATTGACTTATGTGCGTTTCAATTAAATATATATTTTTTATATATATATATATATATATATATATATATATATATATATATATATATATATATATATGTATGTATTTTACTCAACGTTATAAAGTATTTGTATTTTACAAATTAACATGAACTAATTCAGCATCCAAAGAAATAAAACGTGCATTATACTCGTGCTAACTTGGCCATCGTTACATTTCCACACAATCCAAACACCCAATTATCAAACTGTTGCATCATGATGTGTCACGTGAGAACATACCATGAGTTCAATAACAATGGTGTACATAAAAGCACTAAACTAAATAATGCTATATGTAAGTACACTTTAAGTTGAAATGCGATCGTGTACTTTTGTATAATTTTATTATTAATATTAAATACATTCTGTATAATTATGTTAATAAACAACCTTGATTAGATATATTTTACTCATACAATTTACAAAATGTAATTACTGATGATGTTATTATGATTGTTTTGTAGTTTTCAAATATAAATTTTTATATCATCAAGCATCATTACATTTCGAGTGTAAATCAATGTGACATATGTTTAAAAAATACGATGGTTTTTGTTGGTACTAATATTTTTCAAAAAAATTAAAAATTATTCAAATCGCTATTAGAAGAATAAATGATTTAATTTTCAATGAATTATTTGTCTCTTTAACTCTATTTAGTTCTAAATAACCTACATTTGACCATAAATACAAAATGAATTCTTTTTTCGCAAATTAAAAATAAACAAAACATAATATTTAATAACTTAAATATAAATAAAATGTCTTTCAACATTAATTAAAATTTTGTAACACAAATATTTTTTTATAAAAAAATCTTTAACATCGAATATGTGCTTGTTATTTAATTATATATGTATAAATAAAAATTCCAAATAATATTTACATTTATCTAATCTTAATCAATAAAAAAATAAATGTATATGCTACTTTAGTTAAAGAATCGGAGAGCTCGTAGAAATCTTTACACAGAAACCCAATTAACATTTATATTATTTTTAAACAATGTTTTAACATTATTCGATTATATATTTATTAAACAATGCTTTGCTAACAAAAGTCTAAATATCACAAGATAATCTCAAGAAAATAACTACTCATTGAAAACATCAAAGTATTATTAACATAGTTATTGAGGATTTAATAATTTTATCCGAAGTATTAATCTAGATTCTGCAAACGACTTACTTATCTTCATAACATTTAGTTGGTATCGTATATTATAAAAAATCATTCATATTTAACCATTTACAATAATGCCGTGTGAATATCTCATGATATATATATATATATATATATATATATATATATATATATATATATATATATATATAACCTACTTGTATAGATACATATAATTTAAATAAAATAATCTTACAAAATATTTTACACTTAATTAAATAACACATTTATAATAAATGGATAAAGTAATTTTAAAAAATATATATTACTTGATCTTAAAATGAAAATAAGAATAAATATTTAAAATGAAGTTTTTACATTATAAACATTAACATAAAAATAAAAAACATAATTTGTAATAATTCAATTACATTCAAATTCGAATGGACAAATATAATTACATTCAAACAAAGTGGTCATAAATAATGTCAAAATGTTATATTTAGACAATATATTCAGATTTTATAATTTCGTTTAAATTGATTACCATGAGGATTAATTATCGTTGATTCTAATTTATTAAAGAACAATATTTTATTTCAATTTTTAAAATTAACGTCTTTTCTGTAAAAATATTATGTTTACTTTATAAACAATGGAAATAAGATATTAAGAAATTATTTTTCAAAGATACAAATATTAATTTATTAAATGAGTTCAAATTTTCACTTATATACGAATATATATATATATATATATATATATATATATATATATATATATATAAAATTCAGTTAATTCACAAAAATTTAAAAACCAATATATTCCCTTTTCCTGTATATTTACATGGTTTATATCCGTTTATAAATTCCACTTATAATTATCAAACAGGCGGATATAACTGTTTAGAATTTTAATCGATAGGCAATGTTTATAAGTAACGTACTTCCGTTTAACGTTAAATACAAAATAGGATTGTCATGTTTATATCTAAATAAATTTAACAGTTATCAGTCATAAAAATACAAGGTTGTTCAGTGCAATTACAGGTTTACATAAAGTATTTATTTTATTATCTCTATCTGCCATTTATTTTAAAACATTCTAAAAATTAATCATAGTAAAACTAAAAAGTAAATAAACTAAACACTGTCTTATTAATGTTTCCGGACGCACCTGCATTGCCTCCACCCCCTTCATGTGTTTCGAATGTATCTGTTTAATTATTATAATTATGATTAAAATACTACATTAATACCTGACACACTAACATAGCAACATAATAAATGTATGTACAAACAACAAACCATACCGTAATGAATGTTCACAAACCCAGTTATTCAACACCTTATCCATTTAAAATGACACACTACACAGTTCACAGTAAGCACAATGAAAAATATTCCAGTTATGGCATACGTTCATATTAATAAAAAAGAATAACCCCGCTAATTATGTTCACTAGCACCTACAAACCATATTAAAAACTGGAATAAACTTGAACCATTGCACTATAAACGCGAGTTAGAATGACAATCGCGAGTGGCTCCCCTCTTGCGAATGTATTGTGTTGTGAAGTCAACGGCCGTATTACAATGCGTGAAATAATCTCTCGGAAGATTTAATTAGAATCCGAAAAGATTTCAACGCGCTGTTGAAACATGTCGAGTTTAGTAATATTTTCACAATTAATTAGGATGAAGATTGGCCCGATAGCCCAGTTGCTGAAATGTTCGAATTCTATTATGTTCTTTGATCGTATTGAAGTTTCACACAGACGAACAAATAAAATCAATTATGGCCTTCTACACAACAATGAAATATCTTAATTAGTTTTATGTGTGTTCATAAATTACGTTCGTTATTCACATAATTATATTTTTATACAATGTTTATGCACATCATATGAAAAATAAGTACAAAATAAACTTATATATCTATACACACAAATTAGATGTTAGGTTAGTAAAAACATATAATCATACACTTTATTTATTTATTTATTTATTTATATATATATATATATATATATATATATATATATATATATATACATGAATATATGTATAAAAACATATTACCTTAATACAAATATGAATTTAATATTTCAAGTAATTTTATAATAAATAAAAAATATCTTAATATATTTCATTAGTTTTAAAATACAGTATTCTATTATTTTCGATTTGACATTCATAAAAAATACTTAATCTTTGTAAAATAAAAATAATAAATTTAACCTAAAAATCTACTATATGATTTTATGTAAATATAGTTTTTTTTAATAATATACATATAAAAATATTTTATTAGTTATATTAACTTTATCCAAGCAGAAACTTTTATTACGCCTACGTTTAAATTGATTCTTATAGAAAACAGTTACTTACTATATTAGTAATCAATAAGTCAATAGATCAAACCTACGTTTTGAGATTTCTAATACATAAATATCTTTTTTAGAACACGATTATTATAAAAAAGAATACAACAACTAAATTATTGCAAAAACTAATATTGTATCGAATTGAGATTTTCTGCAGCTTATTAATTAAGAAAGTGTTCTGTGCTCGTTTTATAAATGCATCCAATTAAAACATAATTAACACGTATCTCTTGAAAAATAGTCGATTAAATTGAATGTGTTCAGATAAAATAAATATAAAATAAAATACACACGAAGATGCTTCTTTCAATTTTTAATATGATTTTGTTGCAGTAACCGTTCAGTAAAAAAAACTTTACACGTTTGCTATTTCAAGTAACGTCAACAGTACAGTATACAACAGTCAATCTACACTTGTTGACATTATATTTGAGCAGTATTTTCTCCATTGTTTCGTGATCAATTCGCTCTAATGACCTCGTATTTTGACGCAACAAGCGTTTATTCTCGCAAATTTATTATATCAGACCTCCGTTTTTAACAACTGTTTTTGTTCAGGGATATATAAAAATAATTACTGAATTTTTAAAATCAAAATAATTATTGTATAAACTTTACATACATACATACATATATATATATATATATATATATATATATATATATATATATATATATATATATATATATATATGTGATTATTGAAAAGAACACAACTCAAATCAATAACAGTAAATAATGACTAGCAGAATTCATAGAATATATTAATAAAATAAAAGAAAACGTTAAAATAAATAAAAATTCAAAATGATAGTCAAAAGAGTAACTATATAAGAGTACACATATTCACACACACACACACACACACACACACACACACACACACACACACACACACAAATATATATATATATATATATATATATATATATATATACATATATATTATGTTGTCAAGTATCTCCCTTCCGCTTTTTTTTTCTTTTTTTTTGTACATAGCCGCGAAATTCAAAAGACAAAAAGGCGGAAGGGAGATATTTGACAACATAATATATATATATATATATATATATATATATATATATATATATATTTGTGTGTGTGTTTGTGTTCTTATTATTTTTAATTTTATAATCTTATAAAATATGTTTTACCTTACAAACGAAAAATGTCATTAACTCTAGATGAAACGATAAAGGTAAATATATATCTTAAAAACAAACCAATAAATCACAGTAGAATTGTTTTTGATTTATTTCAGATTGCTTGGTAATCTGAGTCCATCCTTAATGATCAATAAGAAGTATATTCACCTTTGTAACCACTATTAATATCATTTTTCATTTGTAAATTTTTTTACCAATTATTTCATGTTTTTCAGAAATATATATATATATATATATATATAGTAAAAAATTAAATTATTGCTAATTACAGTAGTTATAATTGTATAACTATATTGAATATTATTACATAAATCATATACTAACATTAAAAAAATCATATTTGTTTTAAATAACGAACTTTAATTCTTTTATTGCGTGTATAAAAATATCTAATACAAATCTATGTTCTTCACATATCAAAATGTCATTTACTCAGAACTAAAAAAATATAACTTAAAATGATGTCAGTAATGTATAAATTTCTGTTAGAGTTGTTAACAAATGACACAATAGTTTTAGGAAGTAGTTAAACTTGTCGGGAATTAAAAAAAGTGATGAAAGAAATATTGTTAATTATTTAAAAAATGTTGACTGATGAACTAGAACAGGATATGTCAATTAATGTTTAATTGTATTATATGAAATTATATTCCTTGTTACTATATAAATGGATTTTTATTTAGAACGACATTTCATAACTCAAAATGCATTATTGTTAAGATTTGTAGGTATTTAATTATAAAGATAAAACAGAAATAAAATAAATAGTTTTAATTTTATTTTAATAACTATAGAAAATGTATTTTCTATAATTAATTTTTACAAATGATATTTTAATTAGAAAAATGTATTAAAATATAGAATATACTATTAATATACTGAATAGTATATTAAGAAATTATAAAATTACAATTTATTTGGAGAAATGTAAATCATGATATTTACACAAATTAATAATTTACTTTAACACCACAAAATATTATAAAAATAATCAATATATATTAATTGTTTAGTTTTTCGCCAATGCCCATTTTAATGATCATGTCATCAATTTAAGGTATCATACAACGTTATAAAATAAGCCAAAAATTCCAGATTTTAATTACATTTCATAAAGTAGAATATGCTTGAAAATATTTTAATTAAAAATTGTTTTATTTTTGAGACAATAATAAAAAATACTTAAAAATTATAATATTTTCATACTTCTTATATATATATATATATATATATATATATATATATATATATATATATATATATATATATGTACATGTTATTCAGTGTCGTATTGAAAATAAACAGGAGATACCAATAATAGATAACAATTTATTGTAGAACATTTGAAGGTGAACAAGCCTATATTTTTTTATCATTTACTTTAAGTAAGACCAAAATAGCGATAACCGTAAATTAACATTCCATTCAGTATCATTACAATGCAAGATAGTACAGGTAAACAATTTTCTTCGACAGGAGGTGGTCGAATACAATATGAGTACATGTTTTTTATTTTTTATTTGTATGACATTTTATATACATGGTACGTTTATGTATTCGAACGAATTTACATTATTTTATGTACGTATAAAAAAACATACAAATTTTACGATTGTTGAGAAAAATGTATAACTTTTAAAAGTATTTTTTTAAGAAAATCAAATTGAAAAAAATCCATTTATTATATAAAATTCTAGTCATTATTTTCATTATGATTCTTGAAATAATTAATCATTACTATTTGTAACTGAAACTTTATAAGTTATTATTTAAACTATATTCTAATTATTCATTGAATATGCTTAATTAATTAAAATTTTGGTATTAATAATTATTCAGTAGTATTTCATTTTTATTTTTAATACAGATTTCAATTTGAGATATTAAATTTTTCTTATCATATAAACAATTTAATAATTAATAATTTTCAGATAATTAAAATATGTACAGATATTTAAATTCAATATACTCCCACTTAAATAATGTTTAAAAAATTGTATTTATTATTATTATTCGAATTTAGTAAAAAAAATTACAAATATATATTTAATATATTTCGAATAAAATACAAATAATATATGAACATAAAGATTCTTACAAAGTTTTCACTTTCAACGACCTAATACCGAAAAATGTCTCTAATCCAAGATAATGACATGTTTTTTTGATTTTCCTTCCTCAGATGAAATATGTTTTTCAAAAAAAATCTAAATACATTGAATATCTAAAACTTCCTTAATATCTTTTTGAATATAGAAATCCAAAAAAATGTTAATATTAATAATCAATTCTCCAAATCAATACATTTTTTTAAAAAAAAATAACATTAGTATTATTATCAATTTTGTAATCTTTATCTATTTAATATACATTTAAAACTATTCTATATAATTCCATAATAAATACAAATAGTTTTCCATGAATACATATAATAATTTTAAACATTTATCACATTTATAAAGGTTTTTAATGTAAAATAATGAAATTAGTGATATTTTTTTAATAAAAAAAATCAGTTTTAAACATAATAATCTACATTCTTTTTTAATTTATATATATATATATATATATATATATATATATAATTACATGTTTGAGAAAATAAACTTATAAATGGTAGATTGAAGTGAATTCCCATCATTTATTTGAGAGTTTTTCATTATCCGTTGTTTTTAAAAATAAAAATGAACATGATTGACGGTTTTATATCAAACTTTCACTGAAAGAAATCCTTTTTAATATCAAAAAACAAAAGTAACCATTATTATTGTTTGCCGAATTATATTCTTAAAATAATTATAAGTAATTTCCTAAAACAAACAAATATATTCTTTTTGTAAGATCATTAAGTATTATATATAAATGAAAATAAGCATTTTTTAAAATTAAATATAGTATACAATACTAAAAATTATTTTTTATAACGAAAATCACATGTAGTTTTGTTATTTTACATGGAAAATAAGTTTACAGATAACTTTTGTTCTTATTTAACATTGGCAGTCATAAAAAATTACAAAAATTTTTTTTTAACTTTTTACTGAACTTATTAATTATATTGAATATCATAATTAATAAATAATAAAATCCTACATTAATTTTAAAATATCTATATATGTGTTTATTGATAGATATGTAAAGGGATAAACTCATATACATATACATGAAAACTTTTATAAAACTAAAATAAGTGTATAAGAAAATCCACTACAAATATACATTACACAAAAATATATTTCAAATTACCTATTTAACCATAATTATCAAATAATGATTCTAATTATCATTATAATGATTATGGTATTATATATGTATGTCTATTTGTTAATTTAAAAACAGTTAACCTTTTTTCTGTAAAAATGTCAAAATATTAATTATTCATATATGTAAATTTAAAAACTATTTAAAAATTTCTAATATAAAATTCAGTTTATATATACTATCATTAAATACAAATCTTCTTTACGACGTGAAAGGTATTATATAAGATAATTAACATAATATATATATATATATATATATATATATGCATGTATGTGTATGTGTTATGTATGTTAAAATTCCATAAATCAATAAATTTTCAATCTTCCTAGTGAATAGTAAAAACAATCAATTAATTGAAAAGTTACTTCCGATATTACGTATTCGAGATAAAAACAGTAATATATAAATATATACAAAAGTAATGAAAATGTCAGAATTTTACACCTTACATAATGATGATTTATGATTAAATCCGTATTGTACGGATGTATCGATACTTTCGAGTGTAGGAAGACTTGTTTGAAATTATACAAACAGTTCAAAAAAGAAACTTTATTAAATTACTTTTATAATTATGTAGGCTTGACATTTAAAAAAATATTTTGAAAACAATTTCCGTTCACTTGTAAATCAATTATTTTTTATAATTATCGAAATTAATATATATATATATATATATATATATATATATATATATATAATATGTGTATACATATATGGAATATAAAAGTAATCATATTTTTTAATGTAATAACTAAAATTATTATTTATTTATTTTTTAAATAAAGACAATTACTAATTACAAAATCATTAAATTTCATTCTATTTTCAATTGCTAATTTCAAAAAAAAGTATCATTATGTTTTATAAATACGTATCAATTTATTATTACACACAAACACACACACATCCATATATATATATATATATATATATATATATATATATATATATATATATATATATATATATATATATATATATATATATATATATATATATAAATGGGCATATGT
>CP092092.1:30115755-30148255 GCA_029203775.1 Neoneuromus ignobilis | reverse complement strand
GTGGTTATATAATTTAATACATTTTTAAAAAAATCATAAAACGTTCAGAAAATATTTTTAAATTTTTCATTATTATTTTAATTTTATTTAAATTTAAATATTTGTAAAAAGTTGAGATTAATAAGTTTGTTTTTTTTAAAAAATTTAAAACATGTTATAAGTATTTTTGTATATTATAATTTATTTAAAAATTATTAACTAAAGGACAAATAATATACAAAAAAATATTAAATATTCATAAAATATTATGTAATATTTTTTTTATTTTATAATATTACTTTGAAATTAAAATTAATGACTGTATTAAGTTCAGAAACAATTCATTATAAATTATAAAAAGTGAGATAAGTAATTTTATTTATAATTACTTGAGTTTGTTTTTCTTTGACAAATTAAGATAAAAAACTTATTAAGCAAATGAAACGATACTTATTAGAGATTATGAAAAAAACAAAACGTATTATTTTACAAATTTTGATAAATCAATCAATATTTTTCTATAACTATTTAATTACAACTTTTTTTATCATTAAAATTTTTTAATTATAATTAAACCAAGTCTTAAACTGACATATATATTATAATTAATTAAACAACCTATTAATAATAAAAGTATACAATATTTTTCAAGAAAATTGTCCTCAATTAAAGATTAATATCAAGTTCAAATTATTATATTGTCAACACTATTGAAAATTAATTTTTTTTATTATTATCAGAATATAGAAATATGTAAATAACTATATATTTAAAAAAAGTAATGATTGGATTTTCTGAGTCAGTTAAATCAATATTTATTAATTTTGTACTTTTCCAATAATTATTTCAAACAGTAAAATATTTTTTTAAAAAAAAACAGTTAATTATTTTCAGACATTATACATGATTTACAACTAATATTCGTAATTATATAATAAATTCTTATTTTAATAGAAAAAATATTTTTATAATAATGTTAATTACCTTGATTTCACTTACAAACATATAAATATAAATCAATTGCAATATTTCAATTATCATAATAATTCAAGATTTACGAAAAATAAATACGAAAAAATCAATATCTACTAATCGACTTGATTCGTAATTCAAAGTTATATGGATAGAAACATGTATATATATTTTTTCAATACATAATAACTTTATTACACAAATAAGTGATCCAAAAAAATAATCGTTCGTTGGACTTCGCTACGACGTAATTTAAACATCGAACGTATCGAACTAGTGTTGATTGACCTACCCTGCATTTTTTCGACACACATGTCCTCGATAAATATCGGAACAAGAACACGCGACCATTCATTCGCCCAGCGGTTACGACCGGTTTGTCCAATACCAGACAAATATGTCCTGAATGGTTGATACATCCTCCTACTTCTTCCTTACTTGTTCGTCTGCTTCGTCAGAGTTGACTCACAAATCTATCTACATATTGGTACACATTTTAAATATATATATATATATATATATATATATATATATATATATATATATACCTGTATATATGCAGAAAATCAGAGGTACATAATATATAAATAAATGTATGAACGGTGCAGAGGCTCCTCAGGCAATAGGTCGGTCATATCTTAATAGGAATGCGGAACAGGTGGCTATACTAAACATCTCTTCTGTCAGAAACTTCTGCCACGTTGTCATTATCATAAATTTCGTAGTAGTATGTTATTAAAAAAAAAATAAGTGTGTATACATAATAATAAATTGTTTATAGAATACATATTCTCTAACTAGAAACGTGAAACACTTTTCGAATCTCTATTTGAATACATATGTGTTGTTTAATGTAAAGTAACAAGCTTTATCAATAATTAATGTGTTTGATTTGAATACTAAAGCAAATTTATTTCGTTGAATGACTTTTGAAAAGTTTCAATTAAACACCTTTTCATATAACATTTAAATAATATGCAACTTTATACCACTAACCAAATACTTTAAGAGAATAAATTGATCAAAAAATTTTTTACATTCCGATTTTGTATATAAATTGATTAGTATATAAAATATCTATATATTTCATCATATTCATTCATTTAAAAATCAGAGAATTTAATAAATTTCTTACATATATTTAATAAAAATGATGAAATATTTACAGATATTTTATACATTCTACATATTTCAAATTCAAAGTACAAGTAATTAAGTAATTAAATGAAACAAAAATAATTTTGTATTAAATAAATTTTAACTATTTTCAATCTTATTCCCATATTAAACAATTATAAATATTAATATATTGAAATTGTAATAACTATAAATCGTAATATCATACTGACTTGTCTATTAAATTAAAATGTTAAAAAATCAAAAATATCGAGAGAAGCTATTTTCATCATTTTTATAAATTATTCAAAATATGAGCAAAATAATCGATATTTTGTCCTTTAATTCTTTGAAATATAATTAGGAAAATTATTAATTTTTAATCTAAAAATAGATTAAAATTTAGAGAAAAATAATTATAAAAATTATTTATTCATATTTTAAAAAGTAAATCAATTCATTAGATTTTCATTAATTTCTATATAATTATACAAAATCTTATTGTAAATAAATGGAAACAAAATAGATTGAAGTATAAAACCGTATAAAATTACTGAAATATAAAATCAAAATAAATTCATGTTATAAACATTTAATAAATTATTTCTTAAAATAAATATATTTATTTTATTTAATCGATATTCATTCATTTTTATAACGTTTTATTAATTATTTTTTAAACTATATTTATTCTGATTTCTAGAAAAATATGAAAAATAAATAAATGTACTTTAAAAATATTAAAAAACATGTAGTACTTAAAATTTTAAATTCCAAATTAATTTATAGAAAACTTAAATATTATTTTTTGCTACAAAATATGATTTATTTACTTCTCTACTTGTATTTACTATTAAAACTGTATTTTATTTTCTTCTAATATAAAATTATATTTAATTTTTAATAATTAAATTATGTGCTTAATTTCATTGAAAATAAATATTGATTGACATTTAAATATCAAAATAATTATATATAAGTATATAATTTATTTATCGACTATGTTAAATAATCATTTGTTAAAAATTGTAATTTTTAACATATTTATATTTCTGTTGACAAATATTCGTTGCAACTATTATTTAGCATTCAAATTAATTCAAATTGGTTATCTGTTATATTAAATACTTTGATTTTGACACCTGTATATAAAATCGAGTTTTATAACCGTATAGTAACGAAATAAATAATACCTTACTTATACCGTAAACAATGACCTAATTTTCAGTCTTGTTTTGGTCAATATTTTAACAAATGTGATTTTTTTAATTTAATATATGAATGAATTTGACATAAAAACGCATAATTGTTCTCCTTTACATATATAAACAGTTAAATTGAAATATAAATACATAAATATTTATTTATTTTAATATCGTTGAATAACACTGAAATATTTTCTTTTTAAAAAGACAAAAATATTTAATCAAAAACAAAAATATTTAAATTTACACAAATAAAGAAATTATCTGTTAAAGAATAAATTTATGAATTTAAATACAACATTTTTGAGATAATAAAATATTAACTTTAGTATAAACCATAAATATTTGACTAGTTTAAAATATTCAACGTGCTACATCTTTATCTTTAAAAATAATAGTAAAAAAATTTCACTAGTGAAGAAATATACACAAACATTTATATTAATTATCAGAAATTAAAGCTGACTAACAGTATTTATCTTTATTTAAAAATGTTTAATGTCGATAGAACTTTTTGTTGATTATAAGATGATACAAGCTTTTAAATGTATATTTACTTTTTTATATCAAATACAGCATACTTGAAATCACTAAAATTGTTAATGACAAATAAATATGTACGGGTATTATATGTATTTGTCTGGCCTAGACCTTTGGCGTTTCTTTAATAGCATTAATATGTGATGATATATACAATTACTGTTAGTTTTTTATAAATATTATGTATTCCCATAGTAATTTATTATTGTCATCTCAAATGCGTTTATAAATAACACAGTGAAGAATATGTAAATTCCGTGTAAAGAATAAACATACATCACGTGTTTTATCATTTGAATTTTTTATGAAGGTCATTAGAAAATCCTGTGAATATCACGTTTATTATGTATTTAAAATTATATTGTTCTTATTAACGTATATTATCAAATGAAAATGATAACTCATGGTATAATTATATGAAATAATATATATTTTAGTATATTAAATATAATGATTGTTTTCATATTATATATATATATATATATATATAATGGAATACATTCAGAATAAAAAATTCTCATCAATGAAGTTTACGCTCAACATTAAGCTGATATAAGATATGATGATAATACTATATACTTAAAAAAAAATCTGTGAAGTGAATAGAAAATAAAAATTTCATGTCAATTTTAAAAACTACTTATACTATAAAGTGGAATATTCCTCATGTACAAAGAAAAGTATTTCTGAATAATGTATTCTACTTGTTCTCATTTATAATAGAATATAAAGTTTTAAATATCAAAATAATTCAGACTCCAAATAACCAAAAACATTTAAAATAAAATGTAAGAAATAACATGTTGAGAAATAAACTAAAACTAAAAGATTTGAAAAACAATACTGATTAATATTATTTAAAGAATATTTTTTTTAAATAGAAATGGACCAACCAAATTGCAAGAAGAAAAGTCTATCAACGTGAAATTTTTAATATTCAAAAATAGAAAAAAGTAACAATTTTAGAAATTTATTTCATGGAATTCGTATTTTTAAATAAAATTGTTTCAAATAAAAAAATATAATTAGAGATATAACCAATAATTTGAGCAATATATTTTTTTAAAAAAATAATAAAATTATAAACAAACTAATTTATTTCTATAGTAAATAATTCATAAATCAACTAGTTCTAAATATATATTAAATTGAGAACATATTTAGTGAAACATCTATGATTTAAATCAGTAATATGAAATTAATCAAATTAGTTAAAATAAAACAAATTAAACTGAATACGAATACGGTCACGCTGTCCAACAGTTGTCAGTTTATCATTTCGATCTTATAATGTTGACATAGTTAAAACTGTATTATCAAATTAATTAACATTAAAGAGTATACAAATGAGAAACACAAATTAGATCAAATATTTTAAATATAATGCCATATAATGTAAAAACGACTCAATAACTGATTATAGGATTTCATTTATAGGATATGGGTTAAAATTAATAATTCATAAATTTACAAGAAACATACAACTCGCATACACATGCACATACATACACACATACATATGTGTATATATATATATATATATATATATATATATATATATATATATATATATTATAAGTTTACTTATCTGTGGTTTATTTATCAACTTTGAATATTGTAGTTTTGTTGAACTTACCTGGAACAAAAAGAAATAAATAATTAATTAAATTATTAATAATTAATCAATTAGAGAAATATATGTTTTTAAATATATCCTGTTGTCTCTATCTACACACACACACACACACACATATATATATATATATATATATATATATATATATATATATACAGGTGTATGTGTGTGTTATATTTTATTCTACTTATTTTATAAAACTTCCTCTTACAAAGTTCATTATTTAATTAAATATATTTATACATAAAGCACATATGAATAAGTTGATATATATGTATGTATGTATATGCATTTGTCATAAACAAGTAGTCAGGTACATATATCTAAAACGTCACATTAATTTATTTCCTTGTCAAGTACAATGAAAGTGCACATAGTATACATATATTTAGGAACATGTTATTTACATGCAAGAAATATAAAAGTTAAATATATATCATGAACAATAATAAAAAGTGTACATTATTTGTTGTCAATTACATTCAACTACATATCTGTGTTTTAAAACTGTACACGACAATTCTATTGTATGAAAACAGTGGTAAAATTGCTCGTTTATTGCAAACAAGAAAAACTGAGATAATAAACATGTAGAAATCAACTAAAAATATGTAGACCTTTTACTTTTATATATACTTTTATATATATATATATATATATATATTATATATATATATATATATATATATATTTTAACATAAAAAAATCTCAGGATACAAAATATAAATTTTCTGATAATATAAAGATCAAAAATAATTTAACTGATTTTTTATACTGTGCATATTAAGATATGTCATATTTTTCTAGTTGCTGCTAGAAATATCATATTAAAAATGTATCTTCTTAACTGAATTGATTTTAAAATTATAATGTTTAATGAAATGAAGTATAACTAATTTGCAAAAAGAAATAAACAATGCTTAAAACTTTTTTCAATTAATATTTCTTTTTTTATATAAAAAAATAATGATTTCTATGTAACAGAAAGTTAACATTTTTTTATTTTTATTTAATTTTAAAACTAAATAACTTTTCTATACAAGCACAAAAATTGCGGAGGTGTTTACCTCAGTTATTAAGAAATAATGTTTTGAATGTCACTGCATAATATAAATTGAGTTCATATAGACACACATGCAAAACTAAACTTTCCAAAGATTGACGAACTGTGACATTATTCTAAGATCATGATAAATGAAATACATTCAAAATAATCTTTGATAATAAACACAAACTATAGTCAATTCAATATTTGAATGTAAAAAATATTATTTACATAATTACTTTCTTTGTGCAGTTTTATGATTACATATTTATTTTATTAAAGATAAAGAATTTATCAATATTATTCTAAAACAAATTTAAGATCAAATTAAATTGGTTAAAATATAAAAAGTAAACAGTTGTAAACTACTTTTTTAAAAAAAGAAATAGTTTTAATAGTAGTTTTAACTATATATTTATTAGCCATATATTATATTTTATATAGGAATTTTGGATCAACTAAAAGTTATGTATATTACTGATAAATAGTTTTATTCTATTTCAGAAATAAAAAAATAATCAATTCTTCACTTTTAATTTCTATAAAATTCTAACAAGAAAAACACTTTAAAATTGAATTTCACAATTAATATTATTTATTTTCTAAATGAAATTGAGCAAATATTACTATTATATATATATATATATATATATATATATATATATATATATATAAATCTCACCAAAAATTGTATTTTTTAAAAAAAGGTATGCTGATTATAAAACGAAATTTCATATTAATTTAATTAGTAATAAAATCATATTTCCATATAATTTGCATCTATCTGTATTAAATATAACCTTGTATCCAGACATTTAATTATAGCTTAGACAGTGTATGCATGTTATAGACTGTTGACCTCTCATAGTACTGGTCAAAATTAAAATTTCTAAAAAACTTAAATAAATTGAATAGTTCAATCCAAAGAAAAATTTTAATGATACTTAAACTACCAAACGATTAAAGGTTACTGTTTGTATGATAATTATAATCGAAATATGATATTCAGAAAAAAAACGTTTATGTTTTTAAAATACATACAATTTATATCAAATAATTTCCTAATAAAAAAAATGTTATTTTCTTGAGTAACAGTTCACCAACAAAATCCAAATTCACTAAAGAAGTAAGAATACTGTAAATGTCACATGAATATTATAGCATTTTTTTCAATAAAAAAAATATTAATTTCCACAAACGTAAAATGAGTCGACGAGAAAAAATGATCAAAACTACGGCACGAACGTAACGGTGAATGTCGATCTTGATTCATATTACGTTTTATTTTCTTTGGCCGCCGGTACGTGACTTGTGGACAAGGCAATGGCATTTTGATTTCATCAAAATACGATTTTTTGTTGTGTCCGTTCATCCGGCAAATTTACAGCATCCATCGTGGTCGAGATTACATTCGTGTATATTCGTATAGCTCTACTATACAATTCAATATAATTCATACGTATTTCTCTTAGTATTACTGAACAGTTATTATAGTTTTTTTCGATATTTAAAACATGCATTAGAGACAAATAATTGTTATTAATTTATTTATTTTTCATTTCATATTATATAAAAATAGATATTTAATTTATCTATTTTTATAAATAAAGTATTAATATGTACTAAATAAAAACATATTTGTACTACGAAACAAGTTAATTGTGTTTATAAAATTGGATCAATTAAAATAAAATTCAATTTTCAATACATAAGAACTATTAGAATAATTTCATTTGAATAAATATTTTTATATATAACGAATATTTAACAATAAAACTTACAAAAATGATACTATTTTCATTTTATATAACCTAATATTTTTCTCTTTATGAAAAAAATCTTTAATAAATAATTGAGATTTATTTATGTACATTTCGATTAATGTCATTGCCATCGAACTCTACACAAGTAAATCGAAAATTAACAATCATAAATTATTAATCAATTTACTAAAGATGATTTGATGACATATGTGATATTATATCAATTTTAAAAGTGAATTTTATTGCAATCTAAAATAAAAATGTAGGTTTAGAATTTTTTTAAACTTTAAACCTATTATAATTAAGAAAAGTATTGCAAATATTTGAAATAACTAAAAATGTCATTTGAGAAAATGATAAATCATAGCAAGGAAAGATTAATAAATAACTAACGTAATAAGAAAGTTGAATATTTCTCTAGACACTTAGTGTTTATTTTTATAATAAAAGTAGTTTAGTTTAAAAAAACGTTTTAAAAGTAATTGCATTTATTAAAAAAAATATATAATTAATTTCGAAGAGAATTTTAATTGGATAAATAAAATTTATGATTTGAAATAAACATCTACTTCATTATAAATATATTTTCATTTTCATTATACGAATTCATTTTGTTATCAATCTCAATCATTCGATTTTAAATGTTATTTTAACCATGTCTGAAGACAATAGCTTTATTTGTATAAACAATATATAATGCATGCTTATAATTGTTTAATTGAAGAGATTTTTTAATTAGTCTCAGACGTCAAAGGTTATGAACATTTAACTTTCGAGTATTATTCTGTTTGAATAAATATACACACATGCACACACACACACACACTATATATATATATATATATATATATATACGTGCATTTGTTTAACGAACAATTTGCAATATTCACTTGTGGTTTTTAGAAAGAGTTTATGATGTTAATATCTATAAATAAAGTGCTTCATCTTATGTACTTTTGTATAATGAACGATGAGCAAAATACTTTCTAAAAATGAAAGATAATCATATAATTTTTTCACATTTCATTGTATGTGACCTTAACATTTGGCCTGAAACGTGTGGTCAATACATGATCGAATCTTTATACCTATCTACTTCTTTTACACACACACACACATATATATATGTATATGTATATATATATATATATATATATATATATATATATACTTATACACATACAAATATCCTTGAAATTTTTTATATTTTAGTCAATATTTTATTGAGCGTTCATATTAATAAACATAGATCTTATTATATGTTACTAATTGTATTTTACATCAAAAAATATTTTTTATTATATGTAATAAAAAATAATTTTGTTAAATAATTATTTTTATCTAAAAAAATAACACATAAAATTTCATAACTGAATTGGTCAATTCCATACCTCTGTACCTGTTATAATATAGCACCTTAGGGTGATATTATGCACAGTAAATATTTTTTTATTATAATTTTACAATAATTCGCAATGTTTTACTTTACATATTACAAAAAATATATTCATATAAATCTATTGATTTTAAATTTTGTATATTTAAACCATTTCAAACGGTAAAGTTTCTCAGTATTCACAGAAATTGAAGATGTGATTTTTTCAATAAATCTGTTATATATTAAATTTATATAATTATACGTCTTACTATTATGGTATAAAAAATGTGTATGAAAGTTTATTAAATATTATTGCAATAAATATTTAATAAGCTTTTCAAACATATATATACGAGAGTCGTTTGATAAGTATGGTAAATTTTAAAATTAATGAAAAATTTATTAAATTTTATGATGAATTTTTTTCCCAAACTTATCAAACGACCCTCGTATATAATAATTTTAATTTTTTACAATGCATTTAAATTAAATACAACTTTATTAATCAGGAAAAATTATTAAATAATTTTTCATAATTTTTCTTATGTATTTTTTAAATAAATTTTTCTAGTAATTAATCAATTATTTAACATTGAAAAATATCCATATTTATAAATATCAGTTCAGTATGTATAAAATATATGTTTAAATTAATTTTCTTTACCAACAATATACTTTTATTGTTACTTTCTACAGTTCAAATACTTTATGTCTTGTTCTTTCATCTAACTCATGTTCTAATGAAATAGTTGTCAAAAAAAATGTATAACAGAAGTTGTACATTAATAAACCATATGAATAATTTTTTTCTTAAAATCAGGTACATCATAAAAAAAATTATACCGTTATAATCATATACTAAAAAATTTCTCCATCATTGCATTAGTACATATTAAATCTATTTCAGTTGACCATATTACAATCATTATTATATCTAGAAACTTGGTATATTCATGAAAATCAAAAAAATATTAATCCACAAAATAAAACTGTATCAAAATATGATACATATAAAAGTTTCAAACATTATTTCTTAATATCTTAATAAACTGATTTCAAAATTATAATAAATTTTGCCTGAAAAATATTCTCAATTACATTTTTAATATAAAAAATACGTTATTACTCTGCAACGTCTAGTTAAATAATTTTATTAAATTTTGTATAAAACATTTATTGAGGATAGTTAATGTTTTAAAGTGAAATAAATTTAAAATATTTATGTAATCGTTTATGTATACTTTTTGGTATTATCCATATATGTAAATAAATGTTAATCTTAATTCAATTTATTCAACCATAATTGCTTATTATTTCATAGCTATCAAACACAAAAACGTAATAATTAAAAATTGAATCCGTTGCCAAATCTGTATAAATTATCACGAAACTTAACCCTTTTCATTTCACTTCTTCCATGTTCAAAATAATAGAATAAACGTTTCGTATAATAATAGTACAGTAGATCCTTGTCAAATGATACAATACGAAGTCGTAATATGATCAGTCAGTTTATGCATTGTACTATGTTAATATCCGCATACAACATATGAATTTGTCTATGCCCACACACACACTTTTCTATTGTGCAACGACGTTAAAAACAATAGCGTTTGTTTCAAAGTAAATGGTAATTCGTTAGTACACGAGTGTTTGCTCTATTGCAATTGTATTTGAATGTCTGTTGCCTCAGGTTTTTGTTCAAATGTCAGAGATGGAATCTTCCGTCGTCGAGCCGCTCCTAAATAAAATTCACGACGTGTAATACGTTTTTGTGTAGCAACCCCGTTCACGGAACATCTTCATGCGATTGAGTATTATTTAGATTGTTCAATAATAAATAATACATTTGCATTGTAATTTCAATTAATCTAAACAAACATTTCAGTTACATAATTCGATTTTTTTCTAATAATTTTCTTTTAATATTTCACTCATATTTAATACCAAATTAATCAAAATTCAAATATTTACAATATTTTTTAATATTTTATCTGACATTTATTTAAGCTCAAGAACAATTAACTTATACTCAAATGATTCACTATATAATATAAATTAAGAATAAATAAATTAAATTAAATAAGTGACTAATTGGAAAAACAGAACAAACATTCTGATTAATAAAATATTATAATTATTTAAGGCAAATAAATTATATTAAATCTAATTTACCAGTTTTATAAAAAAAATATCAATATTTTTTATAAATAATATTATTTATAATATAATTAAATATTTCAAACGAAATTGAATGTTATTTAATTGTAGATATTTTAATAATTATAGATAATTTAATTTATTTTTTAAACAGATTGTTCATTAACCAGCGGTTATCTGTCGCCATAACAGCATGAGGTCTCATTTTTCATTAAGATTGAAGACAAACCACGTCTGACCTTTTTCTGAGTAAAGTTATTGATATAAAATTAAAACTAAAAATCATTAGTCATCCGACGTGTATTACCAAATATATTACACCTACATTTGAGATAATTTATGTATAAGTATTTTTTTATAATAGCTATCATATTTTGAACCAGATATATACACATAAATAAGGTTACTATTGATAAATAAAAAAATAATTCTTATTAAATCAAATTTATATTGTAAAATATAATAATCGTTAAATAACACTTCACATTTTTGATAAAATTCATTTTAAGCAAATATTTCATTTTTAAAAATCGATAAATAAGTTAATTACACCTATAAGGAATTCTAAAATTATTTATATATTGTATTTAAAATATTTATTTTTTTATTACATCTTGCTTTGTCTATCATTCCAACTGGATTCAGTTTCTAGTTGTACTTTTTGCTTTCAATAAGAATTTTTCCAATCGTTTTTTTAATATATTCTTTACATTCACTTTGGATTTTTTGTTAACTTTTTTCCTCTCTTCAATAAAAAGATAATAGTTTTGTTATCTTGTTCTACATTGTACACCTTTGTAGTTACCTTTACGATTTCAAATGTGTTTATTGCATTGAGCTCTTTAACTTTTTTTAAAAAACAAATTTCTATCAATTTTATGAATATTAAGAAGTATGTTATAAAAATTTAAAAATAATATAGATGTGTGTGTGCAAAAAGTAAAATTTATAAAAATGTAATAAAAAAATATTTTAATTTCTTTTGGTTTCCAATCTAGTAATTAACCAATATTTATTTTATTATTTTAATAATAGTTTAAACAAAAGTAGGTCAAAGATTGATTTAATTTCATCTCAAAAATACAATCACTAAGTACTAGCTACATAATTACCATTGCCTCGAACAGATTTTAAAGAGATTAAAGTCAAATTAAAAAGAACAGAAAATATGAAATATATATTTCAAATAATTTAAATTCGTTGAATAACCCCATGAAATCCATCATAACTATATATTATGATAATCATTCGAGACACTCCTAGTCTTATATCAAGATCAATGCCATATATGCAGGTATGTGAAGATACTTTCTTCAATACATTCAACGAAAAGAAAGTGAAACACAACACTATAATACTAGTATACTAAAAACAATATCTAAAACAAGTCATCCAAGTTTTCACTACTTCAGATAAGTTAACAGAGATCATTATTTATCATATCGCTGTTTTTATATATCATACCAATATATTCTTACAATTGTACACATTTATTGCATACACACACACACACACACGTATATATATATACATGCTTACACACATACACTTTTATTTAGAAGGCAATTTCTATTACACGTTCCATAGTGATTTATCATTAGAAGTCATGAACTCAAAGATCTGTTATTTCAATCAAGTCTTGCATCAAGTTTGAAAGGGTGATTGACTTTTGTTTAATATAATATATATTCGTTAATACATACATATATATATATATATATATATATATATATATATATGTATGTATATAAATATATATTTACAACAAACCAAATTGATCAAATATTTCAATCATAATATTTTTTATGTTAATTATAACAAATCATAATATATAAAAAAATCAATATTCATCATATCCATGTATCTTATAATTAGTAAAAAAAATCTATAATATTTAAATAATTACTTAAAATACTAAATAATATTAATAATATAGCATATTAATTTCATTAAAAAAATAATAAATGGGTGCTATAAAATAAATATGTAATAAAGATTGAATCTCAGAATCAAATATAAACAATAATACTATGTTTTTCTATTCTCTATTGTTGGATAACTCATTTTGTATTTCTCTCCAATTAATTTCAATCTGAAAACTATCCACAAATAAATAGATACTATCCATCTATTATAATGAATAGATATTCATTTATGAAACGATGAGTTTAAGATTAAAACAGATTTTGGAAAATACAAAAATAGAGATTCAACAATACAAGTTCGAATTCCAAATAAAAAAAGAATAATATTAACTTTTTCGTTTTTTATAAGACATTTTTTCTATACCAAAACCTTTAGACACCAATTTAAATTTCTATAAATTTTATTTATATGGTCATCCAAATGTGACGCCTAGATTTATGTTTTATTAAAATGAAACATGTGTGGTGTATAGGTAAACATGTGTATAGTTTCTTTTATTTCTTTTTAATTAAACACAAATCTAGGCGTCACATTTGGATGACCCTATATTTTTTAATATATAATTATATATTAATAACAGCAAAAACAATAACAACAAAATCTTTCTATTCGTTATTAGATGAAGGTCTCTTTCAAAAAATTTTAATTCCAACAAGCCAATGTCTTCTTATTCCACACTGATGTATTTTCTCATACCTAAATCTCATCTATATATAGCCTGATTCTTAATTCTTTTTTATATTTATGAATTCCTTAACAATAATTCTCTTGTCTATCGTTGGTTTTCTCTTCTTACTCTATGACTGACTTATTTCCATCTTAACCTTTTTACTTTTTATAATGTCTCTAAGTTCTTTTTATTCTGAATTTACTTTATTTTTGTTTATCTTTACGTATTACTTATAACAAGCATATTTATATGCTTTTTCGTGTTATCTGAAACTGCTAAATTATTCTGACATTTAACGCCCATATTTCATTGCCATAATTAAAAACACAGTGTATTTTTCAAAAACTTTTTTCTTAAAAATATAGGAATATTCCACTTCATAATATTTATAAAAAAAACTTTCAAATGAAAACAATCACATTTTATTATTGAATTCAATTAATTTATAAATACTCCTTTGAATTTAAGAAACTATAAATATATATATATATATATATATATATATATACCGATTTTTATGTTTATATTAAAAATTTTAATTATATACAAGATTACGTACAAAAGAATTTATGTTTTACCAATAAATTTCTTCTTATTATGGCAAATATTTTTTAATTTTTTTATTGCGACTACTTTCTTTTAAAATAAATATAAAAAATACTTATTTGTTATAATGTGACATTAAAAAATATAATTTATTTCAAATGAAATGAAATTATAAAAACAGTGATACATAAAAATACCTCTTTGTGTTATTTTATCATTTTGTATTACTTTTAATAACCTGTCGACTTGCATTCAATGCTCTAGATGACCTAGCAAATTATATTCAAATGATTTGTTCGAGAAACAATAAGTCGAAACCACGATAAATGAATTTCACTTTCTGTGCTGCGCCCTTGTTCGAAAGATAGCTCGTAGCCATGAATTAATCTGTCTTAACTTGCGTGAATTGTCTTTCATCTACATCAATTGTATCCACTTATAGATTTCTTATTGTTACTTTTACTTTTAGATTCATCGACGTTACACTATAGCCGTAACGAATCACTCAAACATTCGTAAATATTTATAAATAATTACGTTTCGTTTCGTATGTTCACACTTGTACACGCAAAATAATTTCATTATTTTTTTGATACAATTTGATTTCCAGTGCGTGTGTATAAATATATATGATTTTCATATAAAATAATTATAATTCGTTTATAATTTAATTTTATCTAGTTAAAAACAGAGCACTTGTCTTGCTACTCTGTAGTTTTTTATATGAAAAAAATGATAATCTATAACAAAAGTAAAAGATTCTTTTATTGTAATTTACTTTTGATATTATAATATAATTATATTCAAATATACATACATACACATACAAATATATATATATAAACAGTGACGAAAAAAAATAAAATTATCCAAATATCATTTGCAAACATCAATTTATTAAAAATTATAATTTAATATATATTATTAACTTCCAGCTAAAAATATTACAAAAATATTTCACTACTTATGAATATATATATAAATAATTATTAATTATGACTACCAAATTTCTAAAACAAGATTTATTGCAGTAATAAAAAAAATAAAAAACTTTCAATAGTGTGAAGTATAATATAAACTGTAAACATAAATAATTATTAATCAGAAATAAATATATTATTATAGTGATATACCTGATAACTTAAAATATTTAGTTCATAATCCACTTTTTATAAAATAAATATAAAATTAACTGACTATTTTTGTTCAGGTTTTCTTTACAAATTTTTCAAATGATAAAAGTTCAGAGAATAAATTATAAATTTATAAAATGTGCATAAATAAATGTACAAGTAATAAAATAAGATATATTTTTGGTATAAATTTACATCAAAATTAATTATTATTTTTGTTATATTGTACAAACATTGAATGTGAAAATTCAATGTACAAATTTTCTCTATAAATTAAATGTTCTTGCTGTGTAAATGTTTACATTATGCACTCTGTTAGGTAAATAAAAAATGTATTTATTGCTAGTTTATTAAAAGAAATGAATTTTTAAAAAAGATGTTTTTCTAGTTATATTTAAGAATAACAAAAATATTGGATATTATAATATTCAGAAGATTAATGGCTCTTTAACAAACAAAAAAACATGTTGTTTGGAAAAAGTTACAAAATCCATAAATATTAATAAAAAAATTGTAAAAAATACAAAATTACTAGAATGTTTTATGTAGTAACACCTATTTTTTGTGTCTTTTTTATGTTTAATTAAAAGATATAATATAATAAACACAATACATTTATTTTTCAATAGCAATGCATTAAAAATTAACAAAAAATCTACACTTTTAAAAAACTAATAACGAATGTATCGTTGAGTTATAGTTTATGTCAAATACAGCTCACAACACAAATATTTATTAATATGAACGCAGCTTAAGAAATAAAATAAAAATAAGATGAATATTTTTTACATAATAAAATACCTATTCGTTTTTACTTTTACACCTTGATGTGTAACTTTAAAAAAATCTTTTCCATTCTAAAATTACTATTTGCTCATTATGTAGTTTTTGTCATAAAGAAATTATATATACCTTCATTCTTTACTGATACAAATAGAAAGTGGTTATATTATTTTACTGTGGCTTAAACAAAGACGTCAGTTGTTCTTGACCATGAAGTTTTCATGTTAAAAGTTATCTTGTATTCTGAATGTTTAATTTTAAATAATCAGTATTCATTAGCTTCACTCATTTACAAGTAAACTTACGTATATTACAATAATTTAAATAATTATTTCAGTAATGTAATAAGATGTACGTGCGAATCTTGTATATATAATAAATATGAAATTAAATATCAAAAAATGTTATTTTTTAAAACAAACAAACACTATATTATATTTTTAAAAATTACTATAAATTAAACTAACTTGGTTTTAATTTGGACTGTAAAAATCGAATAATCTAAAATTAAATAAGTTCAAACGATTCGTAGATTTACTAAAAACAACTTATGGAAAAAACATGAACCTGATAAAATCTTTACTATATAAAAATGACCAAATATGTATTATATTATTTCAATCATTCCATATAGAATTTAAAATATGTATATATATTATAATTTTATATAATAATTATATAAATTTCATATAATTTTATGTAAAACCTGTATTCAAAATATTTTTTATAATTAGCACTTATTTATAATTTTAATAACGTAGATTTGAAATTGTATTATTATTCAATTTATGTATTATATTTCAATAAATTGATTTAAATTCATTAATTGTAAATTGGAAGATTTTTGAAATAATATAGATAAAGGACAATATTAATAATTTAATATCTTAATTCATAGAACTATTATAAAGGTCATCCAAATGTCACCCCTAGATTTTTGTTTTATTATAAAGAAACATATGTATAGAATGATATATAGAGAAACATGTGAATAGTTTTTTTTCGTTTCTTTTTAATAAAACACAAATTTAGGCGTGACATTTGGATGATCCTATATTTTAGAATAAAATGTTTTTTTTGTAAAAAATGTAATTTATGACAAACTTATCAATGTTAGTAGGTTATATCTAGAGATTTTTCTGTACACACAGACATATATACACGTATATATATATATATATATATATATATATATATATATATATATATATATATATATATATATATATATATATATATATATATATATATATAAAATTACTATATTAATAAAAATTCACCTTACATGAATAAATTTTGAACTTGACATGTTTTCTAAAAATAAACGGAAGTAAAATAAAATTTTATATTAATCATATAATTATTAGATTTTTTTTTATATCATGAAATAATTTAATGTATACCCAATTAATAATTTATATATATATATATATATATTCGTTTCATTTTTAATTACTTCGTACAGAAGCACGAACTTTTATTTTACCATCAAATTGTTAGCAGCTTTCTCGGAAATCCTGTATTGAGTAGAGAAATTGAACTCAGAAACCTGTTTGTTAATTTGAAAAAATGTACAATTCTTAGAAATAATGCCATTTGTTTCACGCATGGACCCATAACCAGATTTAATTACAGCATACTTCTGTCCTATGTCAATTTCTATACTGTTATATTGTACATGTGATTCCGACCGATTACAATAAACGTCATTACATTCATACAATACGAAAGAAACGATTGTTAAACGGATCAACAGTAACAAGAAAAAAATATATACATTTTCTGCATTGGTTCAATCGTTTATATTTGTCAGTTTCTTATACGGCTGTAATGCATCGATCGTCTTGTTTTATTTGTATAACCAACAGTGATAACGTATACGGTCATGTTTTGGATATTGTATTGGAGAAACAACGTATCAGAATACATATCACAGTCGTTGAAATACTCAAACTGATTGACGTATTGAATTATTACTGTTTTGAGATTGACAAACGCGACATGCTGAATTACAATTCAAAAAGAGAAGGATATTCATACGTACATTTACATACATACATATAACATGTATACATATGAATATATATATATATATATATATATATATATATATATATATATATATATACTTTTAATATTTAAATTTATACACTGTTATTTATACATTGGTGTAAACCATTTTGATATTGGAAAATGTAAAACATGTTACCTTATCTTTTAAGATATATATATATATATATATATATATATATATATATATATATATATATATATATATATATATATATATATTGTATATATGAACACATGTATATATGTGTAGTAAAATAAATTAACGTCGCAAAATATATTAAAATTAATAATAATTTTACAAATGAAATGAAAATAATATTTTAATTACCTGTGAAATTATATTTATAATATTTTTACAATTAATGAAAGTTATCATGTAAATCCATATTAATTAAGATCTCAAGTACATAATATTGATTAATTTTTTGACAGTAATTTAGTTAATGACAATTTGAAAGTTTGAATAAAAACATACTTTATTTATATTTCACGGACATTTAATTTAAATTTAAAAATATCTATAGTTCCAAATAAATACATTTGTAGTTTATAAAAATCATTATTATTGCAAATATTATTGTGCAAAAAATCATAGGAAAGTATGAAAATAGATCAAATTATTAATATAATTAAATTGGAATCTTTTTTCAAGATATGTAATTTTTTGAAATAGAATTATTTTATACTTTGGATAATATTTAAAAGTAAATGAACCATAATAAAATAATTAGTAATCAAAATATAAATATTTGTAATATGAATCGATTTTAATTTATCTCACCTTATACAATCATTTAAGATAATGTTAATAGAAAGGTGATTGTATAGATTTTAAATCTAATATCGAAGAGAAATAACAATCTGTTTAAAGAGAAATTTAACCTGCATTATTTACAATGAATATGCAAAGAATCTCATTATAATGTGTAACTGTATAAAATTGAAAAATTGATGTATAGATATATTAATAATTAAAATTAATGCATATATTTGTTCTTAACTATTTCACCCTATGATATTATTTGATTTTTAAATATAAAATTATATACAAATGTTTTTTAATTCTTTATTTAATTTCTAATATCACAATGATAAATATATATATATATATATATATATATATATATATATATATATATATATATATAAGTACTTAAAATCATATTTATTACAGAATATTTTGTTCCTGTGAATAAATTCACTTTTACAAACTAATCATAAATTCTGTATAACAAAGGTGATCAGTGCTCAACAATTGCTTATTGTTCATTTTAATAAGTTCGTTCACATTTTAATGTCACATACATCTAAAATTACATTTACTATCATGAAATTTTTTTTTAGAAAAAAGAAAATATGATCTTAACGAAATAATAAGTTCGAAATTTCTATAATTACTTTTTAATGTTATATAAAAATAATAAAAAAAGTTATTTCAAATAACCTCTATTTGAAATGTCCAAAATCTTAACATACACCATAGAACAAGTTTATTTAATTCAAATTTTATGCAATTCGATCATCAGTAAATGTTAAGAAAACAAAATTGCTGTATTTCGTTACTTAAATATTTGTTAAACGCTCCATTACACAAAATCAAATTTTACATCTAAAACAAACATCGTTGAAATTTACCGAACAAATATAAGTTTTGCACGAAAAAAATCAAATCGTTCGTGTTGTTCACACTTCTCATACGCAATGATGTAACCCGGTTATAAAAAAATTAACTGGAAATTATCTACTGATGTCTTGTAAATGTCATGTAGTAATTTTGTTAATGTTTTAACGCGTTTGTATAAATCATTCGAATCTACAAATACACTATACACACATACACAAACACTACTTTGCATTTAGTCATTTGCAACTTTCGGTAAATGTTGAAAGTAAATAAGCAATTCAAGTGATGTAATTATTAATTATAGAAAATTTCAGCATGCAATGATAAATGTATGTGTTGTATTTTTGATACATGTGTAATTATTTATATTATTTATTTACATTAATTACTAACCGGAGGTATATTAATGCTTTGTTATAATGAATGCTTTTATACTGATGTTAACCAATTAAATTATTTCGCCTTAGTCTTCTGATCCAGTGCAAGTTTTTTTACAAACGTTTTTACTCTTCGAACTGTATTTTATATTTAAAAATTAACTGTTGCCCGATAAAATAATTCAAGCTATATGTATTTACAAATTAATATTCATACTCACTCACACACAAACATGTATATATATATATATATATATATATATATTTATATGTGAGTGTGTGTGTGTGTATATAAACTATGTATGCGTAATTTTAATTCAAATAACTCGTGTAATTGCAAAAAAAATTACAAAATTAAATACATTCTATTTAATTACAGTAATCAAAAAATTCATCTACAATTTTTTTAATAATAGAGAGAGTAAATATGTAAAATAAAATTGTGAAATATTTATTCGCATATTACATATATATATACTTCTTAATTTTTATCGTGATAATAAATAATAACTATAATATATGACAGTTTATTTGTTGATTACATATGTGTTTTTTGCAAGTTTAGAACATAAAGTATATTCAAATGTAACAGTTTCTATCTTAGTTATAATTTCAACCGTTATCTTAAAAGCAATTTAAAAGCATAGAACTTAAATTCGAACCATTTTTTTCTAGGGAAATTATGTAATTATTACGTTGTTACATAATTATGTATAACTGTTTTGCAATCATTAAGATCAGTTGCTTATCAAATTATACTCGAATACAAAAATTTTTATTTTTTTTTTGTTAATTTCCGGATTATCATTTTTTCATACCATCAAAATTCTATTTTATTTAAATTACAACTTCGTCTCATATGAAACACAATCATCATGGAACTCTCACAAAAAAGCTCAACTGGATTGTCACCATCAGAGAGACAAAGCACCTACGAGAGATCTAAGTACCAAGGAATGTGTATGGGGAGGAGGGATTAGACTTTCGATTGAATTTTACTTATTTTATTTGAGTGTTTCTAAACAGACTACTAAAGCCAACTTAATTCATTAACGAAATTTAAAAACATTACTTTGAATTTTTTAACATATTACAATAATATATTTCATATCCCTACAAAAATAATAAGTGGTATCAAAAATACTAAAAAAATTAATGTAATATAAATGATTGTTATTGCATTCCTTGAAAATAATATAAAGTTTATATTATAGTGCTATTAAATTTACTAACATAATATTAATTTGAAATAATCCAAAGACAATTTTAATTTATTTTACTTACTTCCAGACAATTAATGCCATTCATTTCAAGTTTAATACTTATTTGTTCTATAATTATATATATATATATATATATATATATATAGTCGTGAATATATATTTATATGTACATAATTCATAACTGAATTTTGAATAATTCAAACTAAATACAATTACTTAATAAAAATGTAAAATACCTTTAAGCGTTTATTAAAACATACAGTACAATTTAATAGCTATGAACATTAAAACAATATAAAATAATATCATCAAATTAAAAAAACAATAAACTTGAACCAGTTACTTGAAGTAAATTACTTTTTTATTGATACTAATTCTCACGTAAAGTTTTCTCGTTAAACTCTCATTAACAAATCTGAATATATAACCATATTGAAAAGTGATTACGATATGTATGGAACTGACAAATTACCAGTCTGCGGTACACGTGCGTTATATATGACTATACGTATTCACATATGATAATAGTGAATTATTTTGTTACAACATACTGAGCACGTTATGTGTCCTAAGATTAAAGAAAAATGGGCGGTGTATTATTTGATTGACGTTGCGGTGACACCTGTGGCTATATTCACAGTTTTTGGCCGCTGGCCTAACATACTTTTTTCGCATTTCTTGTTAGACATATACATGGTTAACAATCTTATATAGATCGTTTATTATACATATATGCACTATTATTTAAATAAAACAAATATATATAACTGGATTTAAAATATATCTGTTTTTGATAAAAATAAATATAATTTATAATTTGCATTTCTAGAAATATTTTACATATATAAAGGATAATCCAAATGTGACATCTAGATTTGTGTTTTATTTAAAAAATAAAAAAAATAAACTATATACATGTTTCTCTATACACATGTTTCTTTTTAATATTTTTTTAATAAAAATCTAGGCGTCACATTTGGATGACTCTATATATTGTATGTATGTATGTATTTATATATATATATATATATGTATTTATATATATATATATATATATATATATATATATATATATTAGGAGGACCGAAAAGTAATGTCGTTCATGCGCATGTCGATATTCGTTAGTCCTTTATTAGCTCATTGTGTACTTCAAAGTCGTGCCAAAGATATTTTAAGGTTAGAGTGACTTGTTTACTCGTAAATAATAAAATCTTAAATTTTTTTTGCAATTTATGGTGAAATGGCCAGCCAAATACCAGAAGAGGTACATATCCGGCATTGTATGCTTTTTGAGTTTCACAAGGGTAGTAACGCAACGGTTGCTACCAAAAACATTTGCGATGTTTATCCAAACGCATTAGATGTTCGTCAATGCCAAAGGTGGTTTTCTAACTTCAAATCCGGTAATTTAGATCTTTCCGACTCGTACCGATCAGGAAGACCAACAACTTTAGACAATGACATGTTAAGGGCGGAAGTGGAAGCAAATCCGTGTCAGACAATCGAGGAACTGTCAAACACTCTTAACCAACCTTGGTCGACCATCCAAGAACATTTGCAGCAGATTGATAAAGTAAACAGAGCAAGTGTTTGGGTCCTGCATAATCTGTCCGAAGAAAACAAAGCTAACCGATCCACCATATGCAGAAGCGTTTTTTGATCGCTTGATTACTGGAGATGAAAAATAGGTCCTCTATGATAATCCAAAATGTAAAAGGCAGTGGCTCTCTCCGAATGAATCGCCACGAAGTACAGCTAAGCCAGTTTTACACCCCAAAAGACGCTTTTGTGTGTTTGGTGGAGTATTCGCGGGGTCGTTCATTTTGAAGTGCTGAAACCTGGACAAATTGTGAATGCAGACCTTTACTGTGAACAATTGGATCGAGTAAATCAATCTTTAATTGAAAACTGACCAACGATTTTCAACAGAAAAGGTGTTATTCCGCAATACGATAATGCAAGACGAACCCTGGAAAAAATTAATGAATTGGGATGGGAAGTATTGCCTCGCCCACCATACTCGCCCGATATTGTGCCATCGGATTTCCATTTATTCCGATCGCTACAACATTTTCTAAGTGGCAAAAAATTTGAAAATTCGGATGATGTCCAAAATATCATCTCCAGATATTTTTCTAAAAAATCAATTGATTTTTATCGATCTGGCATTGAAAATGTGCACACTAGATGGAAAAAAGTTGTTGATAACGAGGGTGATTACATTATTGATTAAGTATAAAAACTTGGTAAAAAATTATCTGTTTGAATTTAATGTAAAAAAACGACATTACTTTCCGGTCCCCCTAATATATATATATATATATATATATATATATATATATATATATATATATATATACATATCCTTATTTTATAAATAAAATGAAAATGAATCATCTTTCCAAAACCACGAAATCTTATATGTATATGTCTTATACAGGTAACTCTCCTACAACACAGTTTCGCTCTAACAAGTTAAGAAAATTGCGGAAACCTTTCTACAACATTAAATAACACTATTTTTATTATAGAAAATATATCAGAAAATTATAAAATAGTAAATAATTACAAAATAGTAAGTATTGGGTTCTAGTCTCATATAGCACGGTTTCACACCAAACGGTATTTTCTAGGAACTTATCTTCCGTGTTATAGGAAGGTTACCTATACATATTGAACATAAGTGATTATAGGACACGTGAAATCTTATGATGATTAATTTGTGTTGAATTAAATTTGCCATAGTACCAAAAAAAAAAATCCTCATATTTAATTTTATCTACAAGAATCTATTTAAGTACTTATACCATCTACAGATTAAAAATCATATGTGATTTTATATAAACAATCCAAGACCATCAAACTATCTAAATAAATGTTTAATACTGATTATTTTAAATTAAAATAATTAAAACAATCTAAAATTATACTAACGCCACAAATACAATTTTAGGCTGGTTTTTAATTATTAATCTACAGAAAAATGTAAATGACATTTTTGTGTTAAGACAATTCATTTATTATAAAAATTAAATTAAAACATGATACAATTTATAATTAATTGTAAATACAGTTAATAATAAATGCACAAATTCACTTTAATTAAAACAAATCACATTTCTCAACTCGACAAGATTTTATTGAAATGTTCAATAATCTCCTTATTAGTCTTATTTATGACTATATTAGTATAAAACACAACTCTTACATATAATTTTATTGGTATATTTCGAAATAAAAACATTTTTTGACGTGTGTGATATTTTAAAACACACACACATAAATACATATATATATATATATATATATATATATATATATATATATATATATATATATAAGAAAGAGAAAATTAAAAAAGAACAAAAAATCTTTGCTATATCAAATAAATAAATCTGTGAGATAAAAATAACTTAAACGACAATTTTATCATAAAGATTTTTATAATGGTTAAGCAATAATGCATACTAATATATTTTTTCATTATTGTTATTTTATAGAAGAAAAATAACGAAATTCTATACGAAGTAGATAAAATCCAAGAGTCCATAAATAAACGAAAAAAAATTAGAATCGTGAAACGTACTTTATGGGAAATCAGATACAGTCATGGTTGAAATATTTTTGTAAGATGATTGGATAATATGGTCTGCTTGAAATTTCAGCATAGTTAAAAAAGATATTGCGTGAAAGTCATGCCAAATCTGATCTCATGTTACACGTTTAAAAAAGAAGTGATGATCTTTAACAAAGAATAGAATTACTTTCTTGCATTAAATAATATCAGAATAGGCGAATGAATTAAAGAATATATAATTTTTGAGAGACTGAAAATGAAAATCATATATTTTTCAAATATTTTAATTATAATGTCTAATATATGTATAAACTTTATATCAAAAAGTATAATTAATAAGTAAGAATTAACAAAATAAAAAATACTAAGTAATATAAAATATTAAAAAAATAAAACAGTAAAAAAAAAAGAAATGAAAGGTCAAAAGAGTAATTCTCTTCAACAATTCGATTTAAATAAGATTAATTTTAATTAATATATTTTTTAATTAAAATTTTTAACTGTCTTGTTTTTAAATACTTATCATAATCATTTAAAATAATTACTTAAAAACCTCATTCATTAAATCATAATTAGAAGTTATCTAGTACCATTTTTAAAATTGTCTAGTATAATAATTTAAACACAGTATTAATTTTAATTTGTAAAAATGATATTTTAAAAATATTGTGAATTTATGAGTCAAATTTTCAATGACATTTATATACAATATTATAATTTATATTCATAAATAAAAATTATAAAGTCAATAAAACAGATATTGTTATAAACATATCAACTCTGATTTAAAATATTTAATAACTTTATATGAAAATATTTTTTATAATTGTAATTATAGTTATTGATATAGATAAATATTTTTTTATAATTGAAACAAATCAAATCCTCAAAATTATCTTATATTTGTTTACTATCCAAATATTCGAAAATATAATATTAAAATAACTGTAATCTAACAGAAGTATAGACGTTTTTAAAACTAACCACTTATAATTCCTTCATGCTTTCCTACTTAAGATTGTCATAAATATACTTAAATTGTCATAAGACTAATTTAAATATTTAATTTTATGTTAAACAATAACATATGTAAGAGTATGTTTCAAACTAAGTGTGAACAATACTATATAGTTTTTTTCAATTCGTAGAAATAAAAAACTTTAGTGCAATTAAAAAATATAATAATTAAGCGCACTTATCTATCACCAGAATACAATTATAAACAATTTAATTTGTAAACTTGTAAAAACTTACCTAGAACAAAAAAATAATTAAAATTAATTATTTAATTTAAAACATTAATAAACATTTTGTGTACTTTTGAATATACAATAATCATTAGTTTTCATTCTTTATCATTTTCAAAAAATATATGATATTAAAATTCTTATTCTTGGTCAAAAGTTAATTAGCCTCAGTACTCTGAATTATATTGGAGAAAAATAATTAATCGAGATGAATATAAAAATCAGAAATATATGTTTTTTTAAAAAAATATAATTGAAATATATTTCAATTATATTTTTGTAAAAAACATTTATTCTTTTAAATAAATATTTTTATTGCATTATTTAATATATGTCTTTTCAATATATATATAATATATACATACATATAAAATATTTTTCGAAAATTTTTTTTAGAAAATGTTTAACAGTGCGAAGTACAAAATTTAAAATCGAATTAAAAAATTGCTTAGTTCCTTATAAAAATATTTTGGTAGAATTAAAAAATAAAACTATATTTTAAGACGATATGCAAAGTAAAGAGGACATCTAGCCAATTAAAAGAAGAGTTAGGCCATTATCTGGCAGTGATGATGAATGTTAATATGTAGAGCGTTTGATTTCAAGCTTAAGTTCATTGTTTTTGTTGGAAAATAGCTTTTTAATTTATTTTTTATTTATATTTCACTTTGTTTTTTAATTTATTTATTTTTTAAATTCTTGTATTCAATAAAAATAATTTGAAGTATGTAAATATGTATTTATTGCCTTTTGCACATATAAAATTTTATTTTATAACCGTATTCATCATAACATAATTCTCTGAGAATGCAATTTTTATATTGTATAACACAGAATGAATTAATTTGATTTTTATATGCAGTTTCCATATAACGCGGTCGGAATTAATTGCGTTATAGGAGGGTTATATGTATATATATATATATATATATATATATATATATATATATATATATATATTCACACGTGCATATATATTTTTATGTATTTAAAAAAACGTATATGCTTTTTAAAATATGATGTCTTCTATTTACAATAACATCAAAAATGGACATATTACAAATGTAATAAATTAAGATATTCATGAATTGCATCAAAAATACTAAAGACTGAACAAAAGACTACATGCCTACACTAAATATAAAACATCTCAGACTGTGTTTATTCGCCAACGTAAAAGTGAGTACACATATGTTTAAACACGACATATGTGACGATATGACGTAATACACGAGTTCACGTTGAAATTTTGTACCGTTGTAGTACTGATTCAAATCTCACGGTGTAGCATTGCAGGAAAAAAATTAAATCATCCAAATAAAAAAAATATTGATATAACAATCGATTTATATTAGTTATTTTAAAAATCTGGCAAAATTCAAATCCAAAATTTTTATCAATTCAATCTTATCATCAATTTCATCATTCAATCTTAAAATTTTCTTAAAAGATATTGAAGGACCAAAATCCAATTTAAAAAATTTAATCAATGTCATAATTAATTAATTAAATTTTATATTATTGTTCAATAGTTTATTGTTTTAATTCAATTGAATTTTCAGCTATATATCACATCATCACTCTTTAAATAATGAATGTATCAAATAAGGAACAGAAAATGAATGAGTTGCTAAGAATTACATATTTTTTTAAAATATATACACTTAGTAACAAATAATAATGACAATGGAAATAAATATATGTATTCTAAAAATATAAATGAAATACTAAACATAAAAGAATATTGACAATGTATTGTACTATTGTGTTTTAATATGAAAACGTATTTTTTAAATTTTAATATTTTTATTATTTCTTTTATTCTGATGTTTTCTATTATATATATATATATATATATATATATATATATATATATATATATATATACACAAAATATGATAGCTGAACAATCTCTAACGAATGATAAAATATGTTTCTCTTTACAAATAGAAGATAATCTCAAAATAAATGTAATTTGCTTTAGACAATAAAAATTCTAGAATTACATTCATCTATTATTTAATTATTGAAAAGAAATATCTCCACAGTATTATTACATTTGATTGTACTATTCATTTGTAATAATCTGAAAATATCCTTCATATATATTTAAGAAGAAATTGTTGAAAAAAAATAAAAAAATAAGTCGATAAAAAAATGTATATATAATCGAATTGAAAGAAATTGAAAACAATTTAAATAAACTGCATTATTTATATATGATAAAAATTTATTTTCTTAAAAAAGAAAAAATGTACAATCGAAAAAATATAATCAAACTTCATTCATTTTAATTATTTTTTTTACACTCGTTTTCATTACTGGTAATTTCATGGCAATGTGCGTAGCCGATTCAAATCCGAATCGATTTCTAAACCGGTGAACGGATTACTACAAACATCCAACAGCAGAAAAATTATAAATTCTCATTGTGTATTTTTATGTAATAATTTTCGCGCTAATACCATTCGCATATATCCGGAAACCGGCATGATTTATGTGTTTTTGTGTACTTATTATTGTTCACATCATGTTTTGCCATCAAGTTCTTTTACATTTGTTTATAGATCAACGCCAAATACTTTGATTATAATCAACAGACGTTGTAAATACCAATTAGTTACTAAATTGTGTCATTATATATTACTTCATTTAAATTTATGTATTACTTTTTGCAATAAATGATTCAGTTCATGGAATGAATTTAAACTCACACATAATAAAACAACATATCTTTTTCTATATTGAAACTATCTTAAAAAATAAATTTAGAATTAAATTCAAAATAACTATATTTCATAATTGTATTATTTAATCAAACTATTTTATGATAATTAAATATTTATATTAAAAAATCATTGATTTATCAATTAAAATCAATATTAAAATATGTTATATTTATTTCAAATTTTAATTTATTTTTAGAGTAAAAAAACACAAAAATTTCATAGATAAAACTACAATTTTTTTCCGTATTCTTGAACTGTACTTCACTTAAAAATTTCACTGAATTCATAAATATTTTACGACTTATTACGAATTCTATATTAGTTATTTAGCGCCTTTTCTTTTCAGTGTCAGGATTGATTGTTCCATTGACCTCCTTTATAAATTTCAATATAAAATTCTGAGGTTATTCTCGGTTCGATTCCGGGAAATAAAATAATAGTGATGTCGATTTTAAAATGTAAACATCTTCTAAATACACAATAAACGGAAACGCTCAAATTACAATATTTTATAATTACTCTCTGATTAATTAAATAGAAAATCGTTAATTTTTATATCAATGTTACATAGATATTTTATTTTTTTTAATTTAAAACCTGTTTGGTTTTATATTAAACGAATCACGTACAAGTAGCGAAATTTCTTACTCGAAGAAAGTCTTAGATCTAAAATTCTAGTTTTATTAATGTGAGTATTTTCATTTCAATCGTTCTGTCAGTTGTGAGTCATTACATCTGTTTTGTATACCAAAATACAGATTAATATCTGGTTTGGAAGTATTTTACTAGAATAATAAAAAAATTCAACATATTTTTGATATCTCTAATATTTTGAATAAATTATTCATTATTCGATTTTTTAATACCACTTTTGTACTTTTTTTATAATGTAATTATTTTTGAAATATAACTATTATTTATAAAAATATTTAAAAAACACTGAAATTTAATTTAAATAGAAATAAAATAAATCAAAATTCACAACTGTTACAAAAACAAATAATAAAAAAAATCTTAAATGAGTTAGTAGAATAAAATTACAATTAAAGATTTAACAACTAAACTTTGTCTTTTTTTATTTCTTCATGTAGATATTTTCCATCATAGAACTAATATTCTTTTAATTTTTTTTGATATTTTTAGTATAAATTTTTCGTTAAAAAAATTCTATGTGCTCAATCCAGGAAAAGTTTCAAAAAACTTCAATAATGTACATATAAACATATATAAATACATATATATATATATATATATATATATATATATATATAAGAGAAAGAAAAAAGATGTATCAACTAAAAGATAATAAATAAAATTTAATTTAAAAACCCACTTGAATTAATTGACATTAACTAATTTAATTCAGTACATGACATTGAAATACATAATGGTATAAAAGGGAAATTAATTAGAATAATTAACGAGTCCATTTAAATTATTACTATTTTAATAAATAAACATAAAGCACAATATCCGTTCAGTCCATAGTGTGTGTTTAAAACTAAAAATTTCAATGCACTCGAGTATTAAATGGTATATGAACACGATTAAAATCTTTATGAACGAAAACACATTCTTATTTTAATTGTTAGATAATATAAAACATTTATTCAAGAAAAGTATTTCAGTTATTTATTAAACAAATAAATATTTTGATAATTATGTGATTGGAAAAAGTATATTCAAATTTAACGCTACCATTTAATTTGTTACTGGTATTAAATAAACAAATTTTTGATTATAAGTTTTGATTTGTATGTATGAAGAGAGTGTTTTAACGCTTTCATAGTTTTTATAGAATTACATACATATTTTATAGATCACTATCTATACATTCTTATATTTATATATATATATATATATATATATATATATATATAATTTATTTTATTTAACAGTAACTATTCAACCCATATTTAATTATTTTTCTTTGGTTTTTACAATTAAATCAGTTTTAATACCAGATTTTTATTAAAACACAAAAATAAAAAATATTATATAGATATTACACTTTGTAGTACGTTATAAGAAATTTTATTAATTTTTTACATATTTTTATTAACTTAGAGATTTTTTTAATTTGTATTTTTTATTTAACAAATAAATTATATCATTTCATAAATGTTGATTTTAAAAATGTCATAAGCATGAATAAAATTTTACATTTATATCCAATGTTTGATTTATTTTTTTAAATATTTATGTTAAACTTTATTAAAAAAAATAATTGTTTCATATGGCATTAAGTACTAACATTCTATAGTATCTGATAAAAAATGAAATACTATCTAGAATATTTTCGATATTATTTTTCCCAAATTTGTTTCAAATCCTAAATCTTTTATTTAAATCTCATATTTTTTTCTAATCTGTGTACATTTTTTAGTTTATATATATATATATATATATATATATATATATATATATATATATATATTTGTATTCATTTATAAAAATATTTTAAACATATTAATATATGTATATCCTATTAAATATTGCCTTTTTTACATATAGTAATTCAAATACTTATATTTTACGATTAAAAATTCCAAGTCAATATATTTGTAATATTTTTAATTTGACATGGAGATAAAAATTAATTAATATACATGCCACTATTACACATGTGTATTATTAAACTTTATGGATATTGGCTTAGATCATAAACACTCAACATTATATATATATATATATATATATATATACATATGTGTGTGTATGTATGTTTGTACATATACATGAACTTGAACAAAATATGGTCGTACAATTAGTTTGACCTCTATAGATGCGTATTAAAT
>CP092092.1:30043255-30110755 GCA_029203775.1 Neoneuromus ignobilis | reverse complement strand
TGAATTGGTCCGTTTATGTTCACAGCCATGACAGCACAACACTTTTATATAACTGTGTATACAACACACATATGAGTATTCATAAGTACATATATTTACGTAGGTACATAATATAGCAAGAATGTCCCATATAGCATGTACGGTTTTTGCAATTTAAATATCGTCATCTGCTACTGTGCTTTACATAATTGGCCATATTGTATTTTCATAGCATAATAATAACATGGTAAATATGGTGGTTTTTTTATATACTTAATGAATATGATTACAGTGAAACCAGAACATGGAAAATGTAGTATTTTATAATATTTGCTTAATACTATATCAATCATAAACTGAAATTACGATCATTAATGATTCATTATATATATATATATATATATATATATATATATATATATATATATATATATATATATATATATATATATATATAGACAGATAGATAAATATTGAACACATTGAAAAAAGACAAAGAATTGAAACATCTATACTGATTTTTTAAGTAAGAAATGTAAAGATGTTTTTTAAACCTGATAAAATTTTAAATTAAATCCCTATTGAAAGTTCTATCTAACCTAAAAATCTAAAAAAGTCCCTATATATATATATATATATATATATAAAAGATGTTTTAGGTTAGATAGAATTTTTGATAGGGATTCTTTTTAAAGTTCTATCATGCTTAAAAAAACATTCTATATATAGAAATGCAATATATCCTCTATACAACTGCACGAAGAAATAAAACAATTAAAAATTAAGAAAGACTTAAGGGGTTATACGCAGTTAGAAATTTCAAAAAATCGATTTTTTTTGCATTTTCGGATTGCACATATATTTGAGTATATTCTCTGAAAATTTGAAGTAAATCCGATAAATATTTTCGGACATACACCTGAATTTTTACCAAATTTTTAACTATGTGTAAACTACTTCCGAAACTTCAAACGCGTTTATCTCAAAACGGTGTTTTCATAGTCGGTGATCTCGATATCTCAGAAATGGCTGAACCGATCGGTCTCAAATTTTCACACAATCTTCTCAAATATATTCCTCAGGTATTGAACGAAGGAATAAGGTTTACAAAAATTATTACTATTTTTTTAAAACAATTTGGAGCGAAAATTTTAGTAAAAAACGAAAATTTTTTTCAAGTAGACGCCATTTTGTCAAAAATGAAAATTTTTATTATTCCTTCGTTCAATACCTGCATTAATCTATCCTTTAAAAGAATTGACCATATTTTTTGATTTCAAATAATCCAAACCGCCGATATGGAGATCACCGCCAAGCGCCTTTTTTTGGAGGTCGTTCGGGACATCGTCTGCAGGAGCGGTGAACTTCAATATTTTTTTATGATCGACATGTTATTTTATTCTTGAAAGTAGGATCTATTCAAATAACCATAATTTGTAATTGCAAAATAAATACTGTTTCTAAAAAAAATTCCTAAAAAAACGTCGTTTTTGCGCCTCGCAACTGCGTATAACCCCTTAAGGCAAAACCATACAATATTACTATAGCTATTTACAGCAGCATTAAAATAAGTATTTAAGACAGTAAATTGTGAATTTGAAGAAATAAAATAAATGAAGAGATAGTTCCCTATTATTTTTTTACACATTATTATTTTGTCAAAACACCCAAATTAATTTAAAAAAGAATAAAAGAATATGGCAAAGTAAATAGGAATATTAATTTTATGATAAACCGTAGTAAGACAAAAATAATATAGAACAAATTATATATCAGAAAAAAATCGAATAAAAATAGTATAAACATAAAATGTAAAAAAACTCTATCTTATCACAATTTTATCAACTAACATCAAATGTAAGTAAATCTGTTATATATATATAAAAAAAACATAAGAAAATAAATATATAAGAAAATTACATTCTAGTTTGAAAACGACATTTTTACTTTCATTAAATAAACTAGAATTTAATGTTAAAAAAAACTTACTTCGAAAACAGGCGTTAGCTAATAAAAAAATGTTATTTAAATATGACAACAAATATAAAACCGTTTCCATAAATGTCTCATTTTATAATTCTTCAATCAAATAATATAAATCATTTATAAGATAATTTATCATAAATAAATGTAATATAAGAACCACATGTGGATAACAAATTATAAATTGAAGACGTGGGTATTAAGCAATAGATCGATATAATTAAGATGCCAATCTGATCGAATAGTTTATTCAAGTACTGTTGTAAGTTCAATACACTCACTTGTTATAAATATGAATATATTAAGGTATATATATATATATATATATATATATATATATATATATATGCATTACAACATATAAAATTCTCAAGATTTTTCTGAAAATTTGGCACCTTTTACTAAAAAAATCATGAAAATATACTTTAAAATTTCGATATTAATTCAATCAACAATAATTAATTGATAATCTTTTCTGTATGATTAATAAGAAAAGCTAGATGTATTCATACATTTTTTTCTATAACAATTTTACATAATGCAATAAAATAAACAATCTTTTTTAATAATACATAAAAAATAAAGTAACTAATAAAATTCAAAATTAAAATTCTTGAGAACAGAATCTCAGCAATTAAATATTTTATTGACATTTTTTAGATATTGTTTAATTCGATAAGATGTTTAAAACTTTGTATTTAAATTTAAAAAAAAGTTATAAAACGTAAATTATGTGATTTAAAATACGATAAATTTAATTATATTCAATAATAAAATACAAACTTGTGATAATTTAAAAGTATAAACTATCATTTGTATTTCACTCTGACTAATTTCTACATTAGTAGCATTCTTATATACATAAAAAATATTTAAATTGCACTTCAGTTTAAGTTTATACAACTGTATATATCGTAATTTTATTTTCTTTTAGTTGATCCATTAACTACTTCAGTTAAAATTATTAAGATATTAAAAATAATAAAATAAAGTTTAAAATGCATTTCAGTATTAACTTCTATTAAGTATAAAAATGAATCGATAAAATATTTAATAAAAAATTCTAATCATTATTAAACACAAAAAACCAAATTTATTTTTTTATATAAAAAAAATTGTACATCCCAATACCACAAGATTGTATAATCAATTATGAATATTTATTATTATATTTTAATCATTAATTTTTATTCTATTGTGAAATATTTTAAATTAATAAAATAATTGATTTCTGAACACTTTTATAAAATCTTGTGGAGTTAAGTTTAGTGTTTCATTTGTAAAAGTGAATTGGCAAAAATTGAAAATTAGAAATTAATTAACAATAATGACAAACAAACTTTGATTTATAAATATTCTTAATAAAAATATAATACTAAAATTGTTGTTTATTAAGAAAATAAAAAACTTATACACAGATATAAAACATTGATTTTCACTAAAACATTCTAATCAATAACTTCCAATTATTTTTTTATATAAAAATTAAAACAGTTTTATTCTACTATAAATATTATTTTTTTATATCTTAATTATATTTTTAATTTAAAATAAAATAATTAAATGTTACTGCTATATATATTAATTGAAATGATAATATATTATACATTTTGATAAATTTATGTAATTATATATCAGAACACATCCCCTCCAACAGTTATAATAAATTATTAAATTCCAATCAGTCAATTGTAATAAACATAAACATCGGCCCAAATTCTTTCTACGAAAGATATTCGTAACACCTAAGACAAATTACATATCGTTAAAAAAAATCAAACAGAGTAATTTGTGAACTACGGGAGGTCCTTGACTGTAACTGATCACGTAAATTTACAACAAATTCCATATTAATGGCCAGTAATTTGTTATATCTACCAACATAAAAAAAATAAATACATACATACAGACACAGATATACTAAAATCCATTCAACAACCTCGGGCTGCATCTTATCCTCCAAATCTTTCTACTTATTATTATGGATTTTTTTCCATTCTACAACATGCAACGAAATTTCATGAGAAAAAGAATTTATCATTCAGACATGTATGCAGATATATATATATATATATATATATATATATATATATATATATATATATATAGTATGCATGCATAAACCCATGGCATGTGATTGTGTTATTGCTGTAGGCATCATTTTAACTCATTAACTGGTTATAATCTAACAGTACTGTGCTCAAATAGTTGGCACTGCTCGTGCGTATCTCTTGTATGCGTAAAACGGATGAGCTTATTTGCATGTGAGGCTATTTGCGAGGTAATTCTTAATAAAGAATGTAGGTGAACCAGATATTTACGTTTTTAAACGATGTGTGTACGTTTTATGGAATTTTTAATTAATTACACTAACATTTACTTAAGTGTTTTTTTAATTAATACGATTGAAATAATTCCATATTAAAATGTAACACGTCAATAAGAAAAATGTAAATGTTTTTATCGATTCATTTATTATTATTTCAGTAATTCATTTGTCATATTTATAGATTTTTTATTTTGTGAAAATAGGATTTTTAAGTACTTTCTATTATAATAAAAAAAGAAAAATTAGTACATCTCAAATACAATATTTCTGATCATTTATTCTTGATAACAATCCACGTTATAAATAATATTGTTTTATTTATTATATTGCAATATAAGAAAATATTTTTAAATATGATTCAATTTTGATTAAAGAAAGTTGATATTAAAATTTTTAAAAACTTTAAGATCAAAATATTTACTCTTGGAATCCAATGTATACGTTATCCTTGAACATTTTTACAAACATGTGAAAATGAAAAAAAAGGAAAAAATATACATTTCTGGTTTAGATATCTTCAGTAATTTTAATAATTAATTTTTTATCAATCTTAATAATAATTTTAATAATTATTTTCAACATAATCAACATTTATGAATAGATGAAAATCCTTTCGTATATTCCTGATAACCAATGCAATTTAACGTCAGGAACAACGACCGTGTGGCCTAATGGATAAGGCGTCGGACTTCGGATCCGAAGATTGCAGGTTCGAGTCCTGTCACGGTCGACTCATGTGTATTTTTTTTCTTGTGATTACATATTAAATGCTAATAAATGTTTTTAAATATTTTCGTATATTAAAACATATATAATTAAAAATTCATTGTAAATAACTAACATCCTAACTTCTAATTCTAAAAACTCTTAATTTAAATAAAACTCTATAAATTATATTGTAGAAAATTACAAAATTATTTTTAAATATTATTTACTTAATATAAACATTAAATTATTACCCAAAATAACACAATAAGGGTTTATATTTTTAAAAAATAATATTTTTTAAAAAATTAAAATAAATCTATCTTATATGAGAATTTAGATTTTACATTTTATTTTTAAATCATTTAATAATTAATTTTTATTATTCAGGTTATTTATAATTTAGGATCGAATAAAAAAATTTTGATGGCTAAATTATCCCAGATACTAAGATTATTGATAAATTAATTATATGTATATATATATATATATATATATATGTGTGTGTGTGTGTGTGTGTGTGTGTGTGTGTGTGTGTATGTGTAAAAATAATTGTATTTAATTTGTGTATATAATCAATAATATTATATGTATTTAAAATTATTATTTCAAAACTGCACTTAGAATGATTAGAACGAAATTTATATGAGTTATGAATTGTCAAATATAAATGAGATTGCCAAATAAATTAATAAAATTAATATAAGTAGTAATTAATATTATCTAGTGCAGATACAAATAATTATACAATAACAAACTTCAGTTGGACCTACTTCATTGACAGATAAAAATTGACTTAAATACATGACTAAAAATGTAAACACAAACCTAGTTAACAGATAAATTTTAATTAACGTCAATTATTTATATCTGGTCACTGCATCTTTGCGGTAATTAATTATATTTTTGCATTAGAGTTTCTTTTCTTTTCAGCTCCACGATTGTACTGCTACATTTAAAATATATCGTTTAATTTTTTGCAGCATTCTTTTTTATATCTTATCTCACAATTATTGTCTAATTATATTTTAAAAAGAATAAAAGAAATATTTGTTCTGTTATAACGAGGAAAGTTTTTTTTAAATAAATTATTTTTAAAAAATGTTGAGGTCGGAGCACATTTAATGTCCCAGAAATAAAATTAAATAAATATTTTCTATTATTAAGTAAATTAAAAATAGAAACAATTAATTATACTTGCTTCTCTTTACAAATTATTTTTTTTAAAAATCTCTCTATTTCTTTTCACTTTATTCTTTGATGCACATTTCGATTGACATATCGAATTGTTGCATTATAATCTCTAGATTTTAAAAGTTTATAACTAGATTTTAAAATCATTTTTTGATTATGATGTAATGGTCATCAAAATGTGTATTAGAGAAAATAGTGAACAATAAATGACTATTGAACACTATTATAATATTTTATATTTTTAAGATAAATAATTCATTTGTATTAAAACATACATTCGTTTTAATTAAAAAGAGTTTCAATTCCAACAATTGTTCAGTTATATAAAAATTATCTCAATGTTATAAAAATAAATAACTACTTACCACTACTGCTTTGATTATCCATCGTATTATATCGACTATCATTCTGGTGTGTCATTAACGTACTTTCTTCTTTTCCAGCTGCATCGGGCGACGGTGCATGATCCGAGCCGATACCTGAAGAACCTCCACTACTTTCCAATCCTCCACCGCCTCTTCTACCATTCGAAGTACCTGATATATTTTTCGCATTCAATCCAACTATATTTGTATTCAACGATCTCCTCATATCAATACCTTCCAAATTTCCTTTCTGTCTATGAACGGTATCATAGTCTCTAGGAGGTAACAATATAGGATCATTTTTACCTAACTTCTGTCTCAGTTCAGCAGCTAACGAATCATATAAAGTAGCAATACGATTATCGTTAGTATATCTTTCTTCACTGCTTTCAGATTCTCGTGTTGAAGTTCCTGTATCACTTCCCAACGAAGAATCGAATCTCTTTTTAAACTTAGTATCTTTATTGCTTGGCATTGGAAGTTTAACTTTGAGTTTTTGTTCGAATTCAGAGAACTTTTTCTGGTTCTCTGGTCGTTCTATTAAAATCTGTAATTGACTTTTCAATAAAGCTGCTGTTTCTAAACTGTCGCAGCGATATGCGTGCACATGCAACGGACATTTTGTAACAGGATTGAATAAAAGTAAAATACAAGCGACTATATCTTCGTTTTGAAGAACACACGTTATAGTATTGTGTGGTATAAAGTGTTTGATAGTTTCGTTTTTCGGTTTTGAATTCTTCGTACTTGTAGTAACAATATTTTGAATTATTTTTAACCCTTTGTGTGACACCTGCAGGGTGACTTTAAAAGGTTCTATATCTTTCTCGCGTTCGATTAAATGTTTAACGACTGGGATTATGTACTCCTCGCCACGGAGTCCCTGTGATTCTTTAGCGCCCAAGAACCAGACATAATAAGATGATTTCTTGATATCTTTGCGTAATCTTAAAGCCATTTTTACTAAATATTACCTGCGTTACAGATCGATTATTTTATTTATTACGTTGTAAATATCATTTTTTACTATGAAGTTATACAACTGAAATTTTTCAACGGTTATGCGCTACTGATTCAATATTACTCCACGAATATCATTTCGTTAATATTAATAAAATTGCACTGTTTCACAGTCGGATTCACAGCGATCTATTAACGGCGAAAGAAAAGAAAAATTATTTTATGCACTATCACTTTTTAAATAACATTCTATTTTTCATATAAATAATTGCAGTATTTCGTGCACTATTTCACTTTTTATGTGTAACATAAATGATTAATTTCAATTAATTTAACGTTATATTTGACCTAATTAATAAAATACGCACATTTTTGTCACACGTTTCTAACAAATTATTGAAATGTTTGAATTAGAAGAGATATTTGTTTTTTGCACTTTTGATATTTTAAAAAAATGTATAACACTTTACCACTGATCAAATAAAATTTATTTAACTTTTTTCGATTAAAAACGAGCTCTTTTAATTGATGAGAATTAATGAACACTTTTTACTATCACTGACACTTGTTATTGGTAATCCATTAAATCCCAACGAGGTTACTTTTATAGTTACTTCAAAACCTGAAACAAAATAAAAAAAATGTTAATACCTTTCAACAAAATCTTTAATATTATATAAAAAAGTCATTCGCTTTAAAACTATTTGATTAACACATCGTTTTAAATTCATATTAATAGTTGAAATTTTCAATATTACATTTACTTACAATATAGATTTTTTACTAATTAAATTTTTGATTTAAACCTTAAATGATCTAATTTCTATACCAAGAGTACAAATATAAATTGTAGTTAATATAAGAAGATATTTATTAGAATTACAGGATGTAATTTATTATTATCTACATTATGTTGTATTGTATTTTACAAAAACGCATTTTCTGACTAAAAACCATTAAAAAATATTTTTCTTTTAATACTAAATTATCTTTATATCTTGGTAAATTTGTGTTTATTATTTTAAATATTACCAGGGTTAATGTTCATCAATGTCTGAATCAGTCGTCTTCCAATAAAAAAAATCGAAATTGAATTTTAGCATAAATATTCAATCCAATATTTACTATGTTCTAATATCAATTATTATTGACCAGATTCTATGCTTACAACATATATTTTCACTTCTAATTTTAAAAGTAAAAGTTTATTAAACATAATATTTATTATTTCAGGTATATAATTTGTTTATATAGACTTACTATGAATTATAAATACAGTTTATCTCAACACATTTTAATACAATAATAATAATAAAACAAAATCAGATCTTATCCCAAAACACCACACCCCAATAGTTTTTTTGCACATGTTTTAATTGAGTTCAACAACTTTAATTACATGTAAAATCTCTTTTACCACATCTTAAAAATATATGAAGCAGGATATGGACCAAAAATTTCAAATTTTCCCCAGTCCATCATTTAACATTTTACAATTATTCACTAATTTCAGGATGCTACTAATAAAACCGACATATAGAGTATATACGTACGTATATGAAAGAGGTCCATAATTTTAGGGTGTTTCTTGAACTTTTCGTGTCCAATGATGTCATATTATTATTTATTTTTATATTTACATAAAATTACTCTTTTACAGTCTATTAGTTTTTCTTAAAAATATAATTTTCAGATATTTTTTTATTATATGTATTTAATTTCAATTTTCATTATTTAATACTTTTATTTCCAGTTACAAAATAAATTAATGTCTTAATTTTTTGAATTTCTTGTATGTTTATATATAAATAATTATAAAAAAGATAATAGCATTTATTTACTGGAGCAATTATGGGTATAAAACTTAATTTCAATTATAAAATATTGACTAAAAAAGTGATGAATGAATTTTTTTAAGACTGATAATAAAATATAAATATAAAATTAAGTGAATGGTTTATTTGTGTAGAAATATTTATTCATGTTAATCTAAAATCCAAAATTTAGGAACTACAATTACTTTTCTACAATTTAAACAACATATGTATTGTTTAACCTGAATCAGTGAATAATAATTTGCGATGCATAAGCCTTAGATTAAATTAATAAACTATTTCATATAACATATGGTGTCTTAAAATATATTAAACTCATACATATGTTTATATATATATATATATATATATATATATATATATATATATATATATATATATATATATATATATAAAGAAATGTATTCTGAAACGAAAATCATCACAGGTTTATAATATCATCTAAAGGGTAAAAAACTCATTTTACAATCAATTATTTCAAAGCATAGAATATAAAAAGAGATCAAGTTGAAGATAAACGTGTAATCGGATCTATTTTACAGCCGTGAAATGATAGAGACGTTAAAATCAGTGTTGAAAAGCTGACATTTGAAACGTTTAGACGACCAATAATATAGAAAGGTTGAAGAAGTATTCGTGTAAAAGTAATCTAATATATATATATATATATATATATATATATATATATATATATATATATATATATATATATATATGCTATTTAAAACAAGTTTAAGCTATAATTATAACCTCGATAAAAATATTTATATTACGATTTATCTCCAATCATAAAAAGTAACATCTGTGAAACAGATATATTAATAAATAATGATATACCATTTATAGCATTTGGTACTTACATTCATAAATATATTATATATATATATATATATATATATATATATATATATATATATATATATTATATTTATATTTATATAAATTTATTAATAAACTACCTACACCCAAACAAATTCCTAAAATGTAAACCAAAAACAACAAAAATACAGATGAAAAAAAACGGAAAAAAGAAATAAGAAAAAAGAGATAAAAAAGGAACAACAAGAAAACGACATAAAATGTATTGAAATTGAACGAACGCACTGCACACAACAGAGGACATGTCACAGAGTAAAGGGTGTGGGGATGGGTTAAAGGGTGTCACACTGATAGAGAAGTTTATTATTTAATTTTTTTGAAACTTTTCCTGGAATCATTACTACTCAAAATCGTATATATATATATATATATATATATATATATATATATATATATATATATATATATATATTAAAAATATATATAATTAATAATTAGTATTAAAAATAAAAAGTAATAAACATTATATATATATATATATATATATATATATATATATATAGAGAGAGAGAGAGAGAGAGAGAGAAGTCCCAATGATACTTCTAAAGAATTTAGACATAAGTTTACTTGGTTACTATCATTTACTATTCTTTACTATCTTTCGGTTTTATTAAAGCCACTTATATATATATATATATATATATATATATATATATATATATATATATATATATGAGTGTGTTTTTGTGTGTGTAATCATGTTTTAAATGAAATAAATAACACCAATTAAAAAAATAATTAATGCTATTGACTTAGCACTAAAAAATAGTAATTTTAACTAGAAAAACAAGAATTATAAAAAATTTTAATACCCCTATTTATTAGAATTAACATACTAGTTTATAAAAAAAATCAATTAATGATTAATATCTATTTAGGTGCAACATATGTTTCTATGACAGTATTATTTTTCTTTTATTTAACAAATTTTCATTATACTTTGAAATCTTCCTAAATTCTTTATCTGTTAAATATTAAATTTCGAATATATTTATAACTGTTTAAAAAAATTAACAGATCAATCCTCAAACAATATATATATATATATATATATATATATATATATATATATATACGTTTCTAATAAATTTAAATAATTAATATTAAAAAATAAAAAGTAATAAACAACCCGTTTTGTTTCACCTATTAAATCGAACTAAATATGGTATCTATTAATTGGATAATATCAACTTACTAAATATATAACAACTTGTCTCACGCACATACTTTTCCTTATAAAAAAAGGATAGGTATTTGAATTGAAGAAAGGTATAACTAAGATATTGAATCGAGAAAAGAAGTATAGTCGGGTGTCTGCCGTATATTGTGAAGAATCTGACGCACTTACTTACATAAAGTTGTTGGCCTCAATTTTTCGTTTGATGCTATCGATCCGACTTTAGTTTTATTCGTCATGGGTCTTATATTTACAACCTGCTGCGATACGACACACAACGATATATTGAAAATATGCGACCAACTCGCCCAAACACTTGTGAGAATTAAACAGGTAGTGGCATGAGGAACTTTGCAAATGTCGTCGTGTTTCGTGTTAGATAATAAACGAATGTATTTATTTTTATTAATTAGAAACATTCGTTTACACATTCTTAACTTACACTCCAACATTATGTTTGATTAATTGATAATACTGAACTATTTGTCAGGAATATTTAGATATAAATTAATATTAACACTTCATTTAATGTTATGACAAGAATGTCAAAATATTCTTACTGTATTTTTGTTAAATAAAAAATGATATACAAAAATGCGTTCATATTGCTTTAAGTATAAACGCACCTGTTTAAAACGACTGCTTTCTGAAAAGAAGGTCATCGATTTAAAAACATTTCAAACATTTACAATCTTTATTGTTTCTTGTTACTAAATGTTCAGATAAATAATTATTTAAATCACTATTTGTTTGACAGTTAACTCTAATTCCATTCTACATAAAAGAATTACTTCTCCAAAATTTTATAAACATATTCAGTAATCATTATTGTTCAATTTATTCACTGATACCCATTTCAATAATTTTTCTATCATCTTCTAAGCTCTATTACAAAATGATGAAGATGATAATATGAATAAAATACACAATAAGTGATTGTTGAACATTTTTATAAGACCTTTTTGTTTTGAAATGAGTAACTCATTTATGGAATACATTAAAACAACAGTAGTCATAATAATTCCACTATTTCTTACACTAAAGATTGATTATTTAATTTTTAATATTTATATTAAATCGTTTACTGAATACAAAAATATGCAAATTATATTTGTACCTAGTCATAAAAATGTCAAAATCAAATTACAAACAATATAATTCAATATTATTATGTTTTCTTAATTTAAAACGTTGTCTTTAATACATACAACGTGTTTAATTTTCGAGGTTAGCTGCTAAATATATAATTAATAAACGACATATTCGAATATATATATATATATATATATATATATATTGTATATATAATATTTTCGTAAGATACAAGTTATCTTAAAACTGAAATGAAACGCCATAAACAATCATAACATATTTTCTATATAGTTAATACATGAAATTATTTCAAGTTCAATGCGCCAGCAACATTCCTTCAGACTGGTTGAAATAAAGACTATAATCGATATTTTGTATTAAATTCATATATGGCCTTCGGTCAAACGAGTCTGTGATGATATTCAGACGTGTTGAGAGACGTATCATGAAGTTAATTTAAAAATAATAACCTTACTCATATCTATGCACACACACACACACACACACACACACACACATATATATATATATATATATATATATATATATATACATGTGTGTGTAGGGGTAAATGTATATATATATATATATATATATATATATACAGGATGGCCCAAATAAAACTGAAAGATAGTAAAGACCAGTAAATGAAAATAAGCAAGTAAATATATATCTAGACTTTTCAATCTAACTTGGACCACCCTATATGTGTAGAAATATATGTATTACATATACGGCTTGTTTCTAGACCAATCGTTGATATCTCCAAAACATTTCTTATTGATTTATATACTTTTTGTATATTTGTCAATGTTTTATATTATTTTATGATATATTTATACAATTATTTCATCTTAATAATTCTTTAAATAGAAAAATATATATATATACATATATATATATATATATATATATATATATATATATATATAAAACACTATTAAATTATATTCAAAATCACTACAAATTCTAGTACGTTATTTTCTAATCGTGTCAATATCACGTTTGGTCTCTTATAGATTACCCTTGATCCATGGAAGATTTTACTATTAAAGAAATATTATCATAACATATTTCATAGTAATTATCACGTCAAACGCTGTTAACGTATCGTAGATCATCGATGATACATTCAATGTAGTGACCTATTTATACAAGTGGTAAAGAAAATGAATATTTAATCTTCTACAGAGTATATCCATCATAAAACATAGACAATATTCAACAGTATAAAATATAATAATATTCTAATCATTGAGTTTGAAATCAGTTAGTTAGATATTTAATGTAATGTCAAGATAAAGACTTTGAGGATTGTTATTGATCCCTAACAGTACCAAAAAATAAAATAAAATAGTTATATCACGAACTGTAAAAGGATGAAGATGAACTGATGATAAAAAAATATCATTATCATTAGAGCGCGACGTTGTAAAATGTTCAATGCTGCGCTTTGATGACTATGACATGGCTATTGAAATGTTTATTAACCAAATATGGACAATAAATACTAATTGAACGCTTAAAAAAACGTTTATGTTAAGAAATTAGTATTTTTTCAAAAATCACTTTTGTAACAATTATAAAACTTATCGTTTATCTTTTTTTCTCTTAAATTAATGATATATTGAGACTAATCTAAAACTTCTATTTCCCGTTCTCATTGCAAAAATTTATTAACTCTAAGAGTAATCTAAAACCATTGATTACCCTGAAATTCTCTACCGTTAATGGAATTAACATGTACTCTTTTCCAACATTTAGTTGGTATTAATATTATATTTTTCATATATTTTAATTATCAAATACCAATCAGTCAAATTTTCTTATAAATTTAACTTGAAATGTTTTAATATTTTTTGAGATCGAGAAATAATTTCACAATAATAAATATTCTTTTTTTATTTATTACAAAATTTGATAGCAAATGTATATAAATTACATAAATATGTTTATTATGTCACATATAAATTAAGGAAACATTAATTGATCTTATGAAATAAAAATATTGATAATTATTTCATTAAACGTATACCAAAGAACAAATTATTTAAATTAATTTGATTTTAATTAAATTTCTGTACCATTTGACAACTTTCTAGTATTATGTACTAATCTTTCACAAATAAAATGTTAATATAAAATAAACCTAGCCATAATTGCATCCATTATGTATATGAAAAGTTCATTTGACATTTATTGATAATTGAGAAATGAGGATATGTGTCTTTATTTTATATTTAATTAATGTTTATATAATGAAAATGAATTTTCAAATTATTGACAATACATAAAAATAAATTTCATAATATAGATTGTTTCTATGGATGAAAACTGAAGTTTTCGTTTTAAAATTAAAATTAATCAACTATAAATGAGTACATATATGTTTGTTATCTGAAGATTCCATTTAAGATCAAAATATGTGTTCAAATCTTCAAATAAACAACTTACTACTAAAAATGGCATATAGTTATAGGAAATTATTCTATTCATACTCAGTGTAAATTCCTTAAATAACAACTAAATATTTTAATTAACAAAAATATAAATTGTATTTTATTCAAAGTTAGACATCTTCACGCATATTCATTATTTTTCACGAACGATTCGATTAGTATTTATTATACAACTGGCAGATAGACCTGATATAAAATTCAATCTTGAATACATATGATTTTAGTATGCGTGTACGTGTACATCTGATAAGTTCATCGTTGATTTCTTCATCTGGAATTATTTTTTTAACTAGTAATTCGTATCTAATAGAATACTATTTTGAAACGTGATTAATTTAGTCTGAAAAATGAGATTCTTTTAATATAAATGACCATTAAAATGGAATATAATTTGTGATATTTCAAATAAAATATAATTTATCAAATATATTCAAAATAAACCAGTTTTAAATATTTTTGTTCGTGAGAAATCTGCGTCAATTTTTTTAACTTGATTCGATGTGTGAGAGGACGATTAAATTTTAAAATGTATATTATTATATTAGAGCTACTGTATATTGAATGTTTATAGTTTAATTTGATTAAAAAATTATCAAATCATCTATTAATTTCATTATCAAATTAAAACCTGTTTTGTTTCCTTGTATATTTTTGTACATGACGCACTAACACGCATTAGTTATTTATTTATTCATAATATAAATAAATATTTTCTGTAAGGTGTACATATTTATTTTTAAAAATTGAAAATATTTTGAAGGACCAATTATATTCTTTTGCTTTAAAAAATTAAAACAAAAATATAAAATCTCGAACTTATAAAGATCTAAGTAAATAAATGAATATTTTTATTTAAATTAAATATAAATTATCAATTGTTAATATTTATAAATAAAATAATATTAATATATTTTATAAAAATACACACAATTTAATCATTATGTTATATTCGTCTCGTTTATTGATTTATACAAATATCTGTACATGAATACCGACATGAATACAAATTATTAACAAGTTAGACAATTAAACATTTATTTTAACTGGAGTACATATTATCACGTTAAAATCTATTCTAAAATATGAACATCGCCTCAATAGCGATGTTATATAAACCAACACCAAATACACACACCGCTACCATTCTTGGAGTAAAAAAAATTGAGTAACTACGTAACGTACTCACGAACTGAAAAAAAATGGCTACGGAATCTTAATTTAGTAATAGTTTTCTTTTTTTGTAGCACGCTAACGACTAACAGCTAAACAGCTTAGCTCGTAAAGGGACATTGAACTGTTTGTACATGGAACAAAAATCGTGTATTGATGGTACTTTTTGGTCATCACACACAGCTATTATGAACGTTCGGTCAACGTAAAAAGCCAATTCCTTATTTAGCGAATTGTTAGTACCGAACGCTGTTATAATGGAAATTTAATTTGTTTCTTTATTATTGTTATTTTACAATTAATTTGTCGTAGGTCAGGTAGTTCATTCACCTATTATTAGTTTACAGGTTGAATATGCAAAATGGAATTCATTTATATATGTATATTTTTTATCATGTTAACTATCCTTAAATAGAATAGTTAATAATTATTTTCCACAGAAAAATATAATTAAAACTTATTTAAAATAGAAATTTTACAAATCTATAGAATATTTAATAAGGATATATTTAAAAAGATATTTACAAAATACCTTTAAAAAAATATTAATAAACATTAAAATATTGTTAAAACTGAATTATTAAAATGTGTAATAACTTTTACTTATTAACGAATCCAAATTTCTTCTCCAGATTAATTAAACTTTTCAATTAATATTTCATATCGATTAATTCTATATTACTTTTTATCTATAAAAATATTTTTTATTGTTTAAATTAATTATGTTTATTAAATCAATATTTAATATAATTAACAAAGTTTAGTTTTTTGAATTATAAAATTTCAGAGTCATATTTTAGATCTTATAATTTTTTTTAATTATGATTTTTTTTAACATTTTTAATTATTAAAAATCTTATAAAACTACCAATGAGTAATACTGAAATCGAAACTAATCTAATAATTTTACAACATTGCAAATAATTATAAATTATTATCAAAAAATTATATAGAACATAAATAATGACTGAAGTCTAATATCATAAAGATTGAATATAATTTAATACATAAACCAGTCAAAAAATAATATAAATTCATTTTTTGTAGATAAATATAACATAAAATTAATTAACATAAAATAATCAATGATAATTTTTTAAAAAAAAATCAACTTAGTTACTAAAATATCTTGTATTCTTTTCTGAATAAAAATCCTTTAATATAATTTACATCAATAAAGATAAATCGATATTTGCCATCCGGTGAATGAAATTTGTTTTAATTAAATAATCCACTCTAAAAATATATTTAAAATATATTCTACTTCCCGACAGTACCTCTCAACTCGTTATAAACTTTGAAAAATCACTGGCCTTGACAAGAGAATATTACTTATGCGACACTCCTACGAAAACAGTTTGAAGATTTTAATTGTGCAGGGTTTTCAAGTCTACTCATATATATAACTTTTTATAACAACTTGTTTATACATTTTTCACTCACCTTGGAATTAATATAATAATTGATTTTATGGAAATATATACAATGAATATAGATAAATTAAGGATATGATTTATAGAAGTTTAAACATACAGTAGAGTTATTTATATTCAAAGAAGTGTTCTCATTTTCAAATAACTTTATTATTGAAAAAATCCTGATTTTTTTTACTATAACTTGCTTATTAGTTAATACGTGACTTTTGACATGTCCGAAATTTGGATTTTAATACTAAAAGTCGTCAAACAAGACTAGTATTGAATATTTATTTGATGAGTTTGAATTATTTTAATATTTGAAATAACAGTATTTTTTTTGTAATGCTATCAAAATTTTAAAATTCTTAACAATTAATTGATTTCAATATTAATACATGAATATAAACTATAAATAGGGTCATCCAAATGTAACGCCTAGATTTGTGTTTTATTAAAAAAAAAACAAAGAAACTATATACACAATCTAGGCGTCACATTTGGATGACCCTATATAAATATCAATAATGTAATCAAAATTATAATATACCATAATACAATTATAGTTGATTGATAAACTATAATATAGTAAAACCCATAATATGATGATTTTAAATGTCATTATATTAAAAATTTTACTTGTCAAAAAATATTTAAATTTAAAATATCATAAAAGTTTCTAAACATAAAGCATTTATTATATGAATATCTGATTTTATACCTACAATATTTCTATTTGTTGTTTATTATTTTTTAATAATTAGTAATTACTGTATTGATAAATTATTTTATCAATACAACTTTTTTAAATAACTAAACATTTATATACAAGTATATATATATAATTTATGTTTTTACAAATACATTTTTTCATATATGAAAAAAATAGATTCGTCGAAAAGCAACTTTCCAATAAATGACTCTACCAAAAAAGTCACATATTCACTAAATGGTAAAAAGATAATAATACAAGACGTGTTTAAAAAAATCATCGAAATATTACTTTACAGTTAATTCTACGATAAAATCGTGTGAAATTTCTAGACATTTTGTCGGTTTCTAAGTCAAGCGAGGTGGATCGGAGCAGGCGTGTGTCATAACAAACAATACAACATCGCGTCGCAGTCAAGTATGTTGACACACTTTCGTGGAGCGTTCGAAATTGACATAATTTTATTGTGTTACTTCTTGTACGATGATGGGTTGATATATCGTAAAGTGTACCTGCCTACCTGTACCTATCGGCTAATACCATTAAACGTGCACAGCTGATGAGCACTATTTGATTTTACAATAATAAATCGATAATCAGATAAAAACATATATACATATATATATATATATATATATATATATATATATATATATATATATATATATATATATATTTAACAGATGTGGCTTGGCCAAAGTTAGTACAATAACTCGTATAAAATTACCGTTTATTTATTATCACTTGTATATCACAAGTTGTTTTCTCATATATGGCAATGTTCATATGAATCTGAATTGCATAATTATTTTTGTACAATTCTTTCGTCCCACGCAATTTTTTTGACTATTTCAATTATAATAAATGTTACAATTGGAGTACCGTTGAAATTTCATTTTTTCAAACATGTCTGTCTATATTGAAGTGATATAATAAATATTAATGAATTGTTTTATCCTTGGATTTTTTTAAAACCCATGTTATTGTCATATGTCAGTTTAAATTATATACTTAATTTATCTATATATAATTGAGAATAAAGTATTCAATATATTTGAATAAAAACAATTTTTGATGAAAAAAGAATTCAAATTAATATTCAATGCAAAGTAAAACGTTTTGATTAAATACTTTTTTTCAAACACAATCAGAATTGAAAATATTCATAGGCCTTAATTTGAAAAAATAATATTATGTACGTACATTAATATGTATATATAAAATATATGAATATATATATATATATATATATATATATATATACATATATATATATATATATATATATATATATATATATATATAACATATCTTAATTACAATGTAATAAATAATTTTAATTGAAATTTCAGTTTCTAATTTCCATACTTCTAGACCCAAATATAACTAAACTCCTTATATTAGATTTTAAAATCACCTATATACTACATTTAATTTTTATAATATATATATATATATATATATATATATATATATATATATAGAAAGAGAGAGAGAGAGATAGTTTTTAATTTTCATAATTGATGTAAAAATACTTTTCTCTTAAAATTGTAATAATTATATTATTTAAAGTCGTGTTAAATTAGTTTTAATGTTTAATTTGAAATATAACATTTTTTTCAAGATATAAAATAGATCATTTTAATTCTAATGATAAGCTAAATCCTCAGAATGATCATAATTGAGTATTCTATTAAAAAAAATACAGAAAGTTGATTAAAATTCGGATAAATTCTCATAATACCTTTCTACTCGTAAATATTAACAAACTTTTTCACAAATATGTTTTCTCTTCTCTTAAGGGGTTATACGCAGTTAGAAATTTCAAAAAATCGATTTTTTTTGCATTTTCGGAATGCACATATATTTGAGTATATTCTCTGAAAATTTGAAGTAAATCCGATAAATATTTATTATACCATGTAAGTTGAAAAAAAAATTTTAACTATGTGTAAACTACTTCCGAAACTTCAAACGCGTTTATTTCAAAACGGTGTTTTCATAGTCGGTGATCTCGATATCTCAGAAATGGCTGAACCGATCGGTCTCAAATTTTCACACAATCTTCTCAAATATATTCCTCAGATATTGCACGAAGGAATAAGGTTTACAAAAATTATTACTATTTTTTTAAAACAATTTGGAGCGAAAATTTTAGTAAAAAACGAAAAATTTTTTTCAAGTATACGCCATTTTGTCAAAAATGAAAATTTTTATTATTCCTTCGTTTAATACCTGCATTAATCTATCCTTTAAAAGAATTGACCATATTTTTTTAATTCGGATAATTCAAACCGCCGATATGGAGATCACCGTCAAGCGCCTTTTTTTGGAGGTCGTTCAGGACATCGTCTGCAATATTTTTTTATGATCGACATGTTATTTTATTCTTGAAAGTGGGATCTATTCAAATAATCATAATTTGTAATTGCAAAATAAATACTGTTTCTAAAAAAAATCCTAAAAAAAACGTCGTTTTTGTGCCTCGCAACTGCGTATAACCGCTTAAGTGCATTCAAACATTGTTATAGTATTTACTATAAATTCAAAAACTGCAATGGCATCACAAGTAACTTATTGAGACTTAAGATGTATAAAGATTAAAAGAAGAGACAAACTGATAAATGGTAAAATAATAACAGAAAATTTATAAAAAAATAATAGTGTAGATTGTTAGAGTTAGAAATATTGCTATTTTTTATTAATATTACAAATTAAAAATTATATTGTAAAAAGCATAATTTTATATTTATATAAAATACTCTATCCACAAGATAAATTCTCTTTTCACAAAATAAAAATGAATAAATTTTCATCTGTAATAAACAATTAAAAATGAATTATACTTTATATTAAAATATACTGTAGCACAAATAATATTAATTATTCAGCATTTAATAAAAAAAATCAAATATATACATGAATATATAAATAACTCGAATGAGATTAAAGAATTTAAACATACATTTACTTCTTTACTATCATTTATAATTCTTTACTATACTTCAGTTTCATTTGAGCCATCATATACATATACAGAGAGGGAGAATATACAGCTAAATAACACATTTATGAATATATTTGAATTGTATAATAACCTAAATATACATAGGTTCACACAGAGTAAGTGAAATGTAAATAAAATAAAAAAAGATTTAAATTTAATTAAACTGTTTTTTCTCTTAATTTTGTACAAATAAATTGAAAACAAACGGAAATTAATAACACATTTACTTATTTGAAAATTCATTAATGATTTATGACCGTGTGAACTAAACGACCTTCTAAAAATATTGAAAAGGAAAAGAAATTTGTAATCGTCAAGTAATGAATAAAGTAAGTTCAATAAAAAATGCGTCAATTTAATCAATTAGACAGAGCAGTCATTCAGTCACACTCGAGAATTAAAAAAAGCTCAATTTAAATGGTAGTTTTTGTCATATACATATATAATTATAAGTTCTATATGAATAAATGCTATTATAATTTTTAATCATTCTTTTATACTTTCATGCTTTCAATTTTCTTGATTTTTTTACAATTATATATATACATATATATATATATATAAAATTAGTATCAATTTCAATTTTATATTTATAATGAAAATATGTTATCAAAACAGATGTTAAATTTATAAAATATTATTATTTACAAAAAATATTTTTTCAAGTAATGTTAAAATTTTGAAAATAGTTTTTTATTTATTTTATATAAAAAAATTCCTTAAACGGTACTATTTTATAAATAAAACGATACAGTTAAATGCATACATTGATACTGAAATACTTCAAATTGACCATACAAATTTATAAACATTGCATGAACTTGTGCAAAAGTTTATTATGGTATATTTCAAATAAAGCGAAAACTGTTAAGAAATACATCTACAATACAATAACAGTAAACTTGCATTTGATTCAATGGGTGCAAATACTACGGTACTTATTGTCATTGAAAACGTGAATAGGTTTATCATACAATTTCTCCTTTATATTCTAATAACACTGCTACTCTTCTTCGACCGAATTTAAATTCATGTCGTATCCCAAACATTAGAAAATGCTATGTTACTGAAATATCAATCGCATGTCGCAAAAAAAATAATAGAATGGAACATTGTAAAAATAAGGATATCAGTCGATGACGGATCGATGACATTTAATAAGAACTGTATGAAATTTGAATATTTTTTTATTCAATAACTAGGTCAATTATTTTTGTTTTTTTTAAAAAAAATAATCAAATTAAATTTGAAAAAACTCAATTCCAATAAAAAATATTATTAATTTTATGTACATGAAAAAGAAATCTATAAAAAAATAATTATTGTTATGAAATTAAATTTTGGATTCATGTAATTAAAAACATTTCAATTTTCTATCGAATATTTAATCTGGAAACATTTTTTCGTTGACTCTTCTTTCAATTATAAACAGGATTGACAAAAGTTACAGTAAAAATTCAATTTTGTAATATTGATCAAACAAGTCCAATTGGATTATAATAGAGTGTGTTATATATTGCATACATAATAAGTATGTCTCATATGATTGAGAAATATATTGTTCACAATGACACCTTGTATAATTACATAAATTGTTTCAACTGGAACCAACCAATAGCAACCTTTTAAACGATTTAAGCGTATACAAATGCTAATCCATTTGAAAATACTTATTTAAATGCAATCAATTTTGTTGAGTAACTTGCTAAATTTCCCTTCGTTGTACTCAAACGTTTTATTTTTTTATATAAATATACATGTGTATATTTATGTATGTATATATTCTATACATGTATATATTTAAAAATAGATTGACCTACTTATAAAAGAAAATTAAAAAAATAATCAGGAAATTCTAATCAAAATCCGTCAACAATAGAAATCAATCACGAGAAAATTTTAACAGGAAACCGAATTGAAAGTTTAAAAATATGCACGGTTCCGGCTACAATCGAACAAATACAAACTGGCTTGAGAAATTATTCATTTCGTTAAGCAAGACATTGGTTATTTATTTAGCCGTTGGCGATTTGTATCAAATTTTTTTTTACTATAATAGCCCCGCAGTCGAAGTGAGTACGTTATCGGACGTAGAGAACAAGTCATGTGAGATTATGATACAGAGCATTTAATTAAATAGTGAAGGTCTTTACGTTTACGCTATTCACTCAACTATTGACGAAATAGAAATTTCATTAGATCTATGCATGTGTTATATTTTTAATCGTGTGCAAATTTCACTGACACAAATAAAGTGATTAATCGTTGATATTATACTTTGAAATAAATAACAGTATATAGAGGCATGGATTGAAAAATCTTTAATAAAATACATTATATATATGCATATATTTGTGTGTGTGTGTCTTTGAGATAAGTTAGAAAATAAAAGGACATTTGTACTTTTTCTCAACAATTAAAAACAGTATACATTTTGTGTAATCAATTCTGCAAAGTAAATTTTAATGATTTTTTAATGATAAGATTATGTAATTGTTAAGATACATGAAATATCATTTAATTCTGAATTTACTTTTCAATTAAAGAATACAAGTAGTCGACTGGTCATATAATGTCATTAACATATAAATCATCAATTTGAAACAATAACATAATATTTTAATATCAATCTTCTAGTTTCATATAAAATTCATTTTTAATATTACAATATCTTTTCATCAACCCAAAATCAAATTATTTAATGAATAAATAAATTTAAATAAAGACAAATATACAAAAAGTACATATATATACGAGGGTCGTTTGATAAATATGGTAAAAAAGTAAGAAAAACTAAATTGAAAAATTTAATTAAATTAAACAATAAATAAATTTACCATACTTATCAAACGATCCTCGTATATGCAAGACTGTCGTTGAACAAAAAATATTTTATGCAATAATTTTATAACTTTTCTGATTTTATAATTTTGTTCTTCATTTTCTTATTATAAAAATATATTTCTTGTTGGTAAATCTTTTTAACTAATTAATCATTTTTTAATCGAAACCCAAAAATCAATTTTAATTTTTCCAATTAAATCTCTGCATAAATAATTATATTCTATAAAAACAATAACATTTTTTTATTTTAATAGCTAATTTATTTTTTATAGAAATGAATTTCTTATTTCAACATTATAACATTTTATAGAAAATATTTTTTTGTCATTTATTTTTTTTCATTAAAACGTAATTATATGATTGTATAATGCACAGTACACATTAAAGAAAAAAAGTAAACAAGAAGTGATTTATTTAACACATAAAATCTTGTTATATTAATACGAATGATTTATTGGCGTCAAAATAAATTAATTGTAATTTGAAATAAATTTCCAGATATCATTACTAATACTTTTTATATACAGATTTATAATATATCATAAGTTAATTGATTTATAATTTATTTATTTAACAAAATTTTATAACTGTTATGAATTTTATTTTTTTATGTTTTAAATCAAACATTTAAAACATAAATAATAACCTGAACATCTGTTTAACGTCTAGTTGTAACACCTAAATGTAAATTACAATACAAATGAGCACATTACATATTTGTTATTTGATTACTGTATGCACTTTAGTGAGAAAAAAATATATATACAGGAAATTGAAAGTAAGACAATGAATGGTTGTAGCAACGCATTATCGAAATTTCTCTTGTACATATTTCATATTTCATACAGGACACTATGTAAACGTATACATGTTTTACAAACAGTGAAGCACAATACAGAAACACACGTATGTATGTACATAACTCTCTATCGTTGGATGTGTGTCGTTAGTATGGAAAAATGATACCAGTTTGTATGTCGAACGTGTCAAAAAGAAAATTACAATAAATATATTTTTAACATACACGCGCACATTTATTTTCTATTTACATAAATCGTGGGCTATGCATGTATGGCAAAATGATGAAGTAACAACAATTTTTATGGTATTAAGAGTTTAAACAACTTCAAGAAGTATTTAGGTTCATCTACTATTTTTATTTTCTCTACAAAAGAATGTAGGGCATTATTGTAAGTAAATATTACAGTAACAATACCTGTGTTTTTTCTTACTAAACTGCAAACATAACATTTATATGTAAACATATATATATATATATATATATATATATATATATATATATATATATATATATATATATATATATATAAAACCAAAAATATTAAATAGAACTGAAAAACAAAACTGAATTATAAAATTTTATTTATTTATTTTATTTCAAATTTCCATATACACACTATTTTTCTATCAATTAAAAACTATCTGTTCGAAACTAATTGTTATGAGTCTAAATCAGTGATTCTCAGCCTTTTTTTCGTCACGGTACACTTTTAATAATTTAAAAATTTGGCTGCACACTAAATAAATAACAATATATAGAGGCATGTATTGAAAAATCTTTAATAAATTACATTATATATATGCATATGTGTGTGTGTGTGTGTATCTTTGAGATAAGTTAGAAAATAAAAGGACATTTGTACTTTTTCTTAACAATTAAAAACAGTATACATTTTGTGTAATCAATTCTGCAAAGTAAATTTTAATGATTTTTTAATGATAAGATTATGTAATTGTTAAGATACATGAAATATCATTTAATTCTAAATAAGATAAATTTAAAAGAATTTTACTTGATTAATTGATTGATTTACCTATAATATATTTTGTAAAAATAGCATACGATAATAATTTTCAATGAAATATAAAATAAAATTGTATTACAAAGTAAACAAAATGTTTATTTAATGATAAATTACAAATTACATTTAATGTGAAATTTGAGCTTGGTGTTTTTTGATAACTTCATTTATATTTGGGCGTAAAAATGACAATGCTACTCTCATTTCGTGACCCAGATTTAAAAGTCTGGATCTTTTTTTCGTTTTTATGTCGGTCAAAGCCGAAAATCCGAATTCGCACAAATAAAATGTGGAAAATTGTAATAACACACTTAAGCTTTTTATGATATTGTCGGATAATCGTATCTAAGATTAATCCAGGACGAATTAATTGATTCTTCTGAATGTTTTGAAATTAAATCTCAGTTATTACACACCGAAATCAGTTCTTCTTCTTCTTTCAAAGTATAGGTATTCGCATGAGTATTAGCAGTGGCGACACACTTTAAGAATCTCGCGGCATACTAAAGTACCACGGCACAATGGTTGAGAATCACTGGTATAAATAACTGATATGAAAACTTTGAAACAGTTTACTATTTCTGAAAAATAAATAAATGATAGAGTGTATTTCTGTTATAAAAAATTAAACCAATAGAATAAATTCTGATTGAAGAATTTTTGTTTCATTAAAAATATAAAACTTTACTCTCATCTATAAAATCTATAAAATGGTTTAATAAGCGTGATAGTTCTTTAAATTAAATCCCTATTAAAAAATCTATCTAATCTAAAAAAAACTTGTATATATATACATGTGTGTATGTATATATAAAGGTATAATAGAGGTGTTTTTTTAGGTTAGATAGAAATTTTGATAGGGATTGAATTTAAAAAAGTTCTATCACACTTAAAAAACATCCTATATTATTTCATGTAGTACATTCTAATAATAAAACACTTGACTATGATTCAATACGAACAAATTATTAAAGAAATAAATTCAATCTTTTATATTTATTTATAATGCACGATATCTAAACATTTATATAATAACAAAAAAAATAAATGTAGAAAGTCTGAATATAAAAAAGATATAATCAATAAGTATGTGAAGTAATATCAAAAGATGAGAAATTAAATGTATACTAGGTACACTTTAATACGAATATGCATGAACGAGTACGTGTGCATATTGATCGCTGAGAGCTATTCGCATGAATGTTCCAATTTTCGTTGACTTTTTAACAGTAAACAACCACATTATATATATACTACAATAATGTGGCTAAACATCTCATTATATTGAATACCCATTGACCTATAACGTATCATAAGTTAATATGAAGATGATGCGGTTAGAGGTCAGACGCAAAGATACCTTCAGGCGATATTGCATCAATGGCACAGATTCTGCAGAGTCGGGTCAATCGCGCGTTGTACACAAACACGACTATTATTCACATTTGTTTATGTTTCCGGTTACTATCTGACAGAAATTATAATTATAGTGATTAGTATTCTAACTTTAGTTGAACACGCTTCTACATAGAGCCAAAAAGTTTAAACGATTTTAAAACATGATTACATTAATCAGATATAAAATTAAATACGTTATAATTTTCAATATCAATTAAAATTAATAATTAATATTCGAATGTTTATAAAAAAATTTGAATTATTAAAATGTATTTATAAGAGAGAGATATTCTCATATTTTATTTAAATCATTTTTCTTCTTAATTTTTAAGAAATCATAATATTACGAGGTCAGACAATTAAGTAATGGGACAAAATTAAAAAATCGAGTATATTTAAAAATTAAGGTACATCGCTGCGATCCCCTTCAAAGTAGTCCCCTCCCGCATCTATACACTTATTCCAGCGAGTTTTCCAGTTTTCATAACAATTCTGGAACACTTCTTGTGGGACCTCTCCGAGTACCCTCGTCACAGATTCTTGGATATCTTCAACGGAGTCAAAATGTCGACCTTTGACGAATTTTTTTATATGGGGGAATAGGAAAAAGTCGCAGGGTGACATGTCCGGTGAATAGGGCGGTTGTGGTAACGTTGCGATGCCTTTAGACGCCAAAAACTGAGAGACACTGAACGCACTGTGACAGGGAGCATTGTCGTGATGCAGAACCCAAGTCTTCGCGATCTCTGGACGCACTCTGAGCACCCTTTTTCGTAATTTTTCGAGCACATTGCGGTAGAATACTTGATTTACGGTTTGTCCAGGTGGTACGAACTCTTTGTGAACCACCCCTTTGCTGTCGAAGAAGCAAATCAACATGGTTTTCACTTTGGATTTGCTCATTCTCGCCTTCTTTGGCCTTGGTGTTCCAGGGGACAGCTACTGTTGGCTTTGTCGTTTAGTTTCGGGGTCATATTGAAAGAACCAACTTTCATCACCAGTAATAACTCGATCGAGAAGAGTAGGATCACTTTCAACCTGCTCGAGACAATCTTGAGCGATGTTCATTCAATTTCTCTGTTCCATTTTCGTGACATGCACTACTCGCGCGTTGTTACAAAACACTAAACAGCTGGCGAAGAAATGATCGTACGAGGGTGGTCAAGGTCTCAATCGAGAAAGTAGGGATCTACTATTACGGTGGCGGAGTTACAGGTTCGCAGTGTTACCACAGGCCGAGAAAAAAATCGGTCGCATTACTTAATTGTCTGACCTCGTATATATTTTCGAATGTATGATTTTTGTATGAATTGTTTAAACGCTTATTCTTTTAAACAAAACTATAACATTATAACTATATATATATATATATATATATATATATATATATATATATATACATTACTTAAAACAGATTCAACAAAAGAAAATGGATCAAAAATGCAAGATTAAAAATAATACCATGTTTTCAGTCCTTAAAAAAAATATTTACTCATAATTTAATCTATAATTTTCTGATTTGATTTTATATTTTTGACCACTCTTTCGTACAAACAACAAAAAAATAATACTTAATTAATGATTTATAAAAACAATCTAATATTACAATTTGTTTTCTTTTTTAAAAACTAGTCCATCTGAATTTTTTTAAATATTTAAGAAGACTATTGAACTGAAAATACTTATTCAAAACAAAACTATAAACATTTCTTTGTATTTTAACATTTACTCGATATCCTAAATTGCATTAATACTATTTAGAAACAATATACTTCATAAATGTTAACTTTAAGTAAGTACTTTCTTTTATTTTTACATCACACTATTTAATCATTTCCCCCTTCCCCCAAAAAATTTAATAATAAACTTACTGCTGTCAATATTACGCTTATATATATATATATATATATATATATATATATATATATATATATATATATATATATATATAACTAAATTAATCCTTGAACTGAATAATAAAAAAAATGTAAGATTTTTATTATTTGAATAATCTTATTCGATTCACTTAAATTAAATAAGAAATAAAAGCAATCCACTGTCACAACTAATAATAATCAGTAGATAGCAGAAAAATAGCACCAATAAAACATCTTTATGACTAATATCTGTTAAATTATGTGTATTCACATAAACACTGTTTATAGATAAGTCGCCGGGATACTTACTGTTCAGAAAAAAAGTTTCACCTTGTACTAACATAATTTCACGTGTCTACTCAAACATGTGCGTCTATTTACGTGATAATATCAATATAATATCTTGCTGTGGAAGTGTATGAGGTCATTTCGACAATAATTAAATACCTCCCTCGCTTGCCATAGTGAAAGGTGTCTGACTATTGATTTATTATTAGATGTGGCATTATTGTTTTTATTTATCGTATTCATAAGGATTGTATTATTGCGATTATAATTTATAATGGGGGACAAATATTAACATGAAATAGACAAACTGAAAATAACTGTAAGGAAATGAATTACAGTCAGTCTTAACCGCAGTATGATATTTTTATTATTTTATTGAGAAAAACATATTAAAAATTTGAGAAAAAAATTTTACCACATTTTATATATATATATATATATATATATATATATATATATATATATATATATATATATATGTTTCCATAGAAAATTTTTCAAATAATTATATTTTTTGATATTTTTAACCATTTTTATGTTTTCTAATAATTAAACATTTTTAATTTAATTAATAAATCAAAATCGCATAAATTATACAGTTTCTTCCATATTATATTCTATATTTTTATTATTAAAAAAGTAATAGTGTTTATAATATTTTTTAAATTAACTATGTAATATCTTTAAATTGAAATTTCAATATGCATAATTAATTATATATTTTCAAAAATATTTTGGATTTTTTTTATATATGTACTTACAATTGTTCAGAATTAATTTTTTATAGATTCATGGAATTATTATTTTACTTCCCTTCTATAATTTCCTCAATTTATAAAGGCAGTCTTAATACAAATAATACTAGAAATATGAATGATCTAAATAAAATCAATATCATACAAAAGTATGTTCACTTAATTTAGATTATTTTCTCATTTGCCAATTTTTTAACTGAATACAAAATAAGTATTATTAATATATAATTTTTAAAAACATAACATTTTAATGTATGCATTTGTAAGATACAAATCATATAAAAAATAAAATAATTGTTAAAAATAAAAATTTTATTGGAGAAAGTTTATTAACGTACAATAATAATCTAATTACAATATTTAACTAATTTTATATAAAATACAAACATATATATTTGTTAGCAAACACATACACACACAGACAGATGTATGTATAAGTATATATGATTTTATATGTTATTTCAAAAAAATAATCAAGTAAAACTCTTAATATTAAACAAACGTTGCAAAAGCATAGTAATTAATATTTTTATAATATAAATCTGTTGATTGACATTATTTTTAATGCATTTATTAATTATGTAATAGAAAATAACATTTTAAAAACATGTGATAAAATACTTAAGTTTCTTCTTGAATATTTTTGACTTTAATTAGATCTTAATTCTGTCAAATTCCAAAAGCTACAAATTGTTACTGAATTCAATTTTTTTATTAAATTCTATGTCAAAGTGAGATCAAATTTTCACACCTAACGAGATTACTAATCAAAATTACTTTAAACACATCTTCAAAAATTTTTATTTGGATAAAATTGAGAGTCTTTAGCAGCCATTTTACGGAAATTGAAACCATTATGCATAAACTAAAGTTTAATGATTTCTAAAAAACTTTGAATATAATTAACTTATTGAAATATCAAATCATGTATAAAATTATTCTGTTTTTATAAACAATGATAAACTTTTTTGTTCTTTTATATAATCTAAAGCTTTTATGTTGTCAAAATTTCAAACATTTTCAATTTTCATACACTTCCTCCCATAACATCAAAACTTCTGATAATTTTTAACGTTGGTTAAAAAAATTTTAGATTTTTGTGAGAAAAATAGTTATAGAAAAACATTTCTGAAAAGTTCTATTTTTAAAAAAGTTGTTATCTATCTATATATATATACACACACACACACATACATACATACATACATATATATATATATATATATATATATATATATATATATATATATATGATTGTATGTATGTATGTGTGTTATTTATATAGAATTGCGTGTTTTGATTTCAATATTGTTAAAGGTGAACATTTTTTCACATACATAAAATATCTATTAGTTAAGATAAAAAAACGTCACTGATTAAAAATGCAGAATAATTCTTACCCACTTTAAAGGAAAACAATGTACAGAAACAACCGTTGTACACTTCTAACACAACAAACACACAGCTCGTTGGTATTTCAATATTATGTTATGCATGCAGATTTTTCTTATGGCAATAGGCCATGGTCACATGCAGAAGCCAAGGAAATACACTAATCCGGTCTCTTGAAATGATGTTAATGTCTGTACCGTTTTCATTAAACATCATTTGATAATTATACATTTAATATCAAATTCATACTTAAACATTTAATGAAATTTTCGATTTTTTCATCATTCAACTAAAGTGTACAATCACTTAGTGTGAACAGTATTTCTCAATAATTTTATGATATACGTTTCACTTTTCATCTAAGATTTATTTTGCGGCTAACCGAAATGTTATTATTTTCGTTACGCTTTTAGTTCCATAACCAAGTTCTTACATGCTAAAAATAAATTCATGTATTGTGAATAATCACATTCTATATTCAAATTTATGCAAATGAAAATAAAACATATTTTATCGAATTTCATATCAAAACATATAAATAGAATTAAATTTAATTTCCTTCAAAAATTATAATATTTTTTTAATTGGAAATTATCTGTACTGCATATTATTTACAACAAATTGACAAAGTTTATTTTAAAAATTTAAATATAAATTCGAGTTATTTCTACGCACAATTAAATTCGATTTTAATAATATTCTAGAAACAACCGAAGCAATAATTAAATAATAACATAAATATACGAACCAACATAATAATTACCTATAAGGAACTAAAATTTTAGCTATCACTAATTATATATCAGTACTTCTACTAAATAAAATATACTAGTTTTAAGATTGAAAATAAATAAAAATAATACAACAACCATATTAATATTAAAAATATACATAAACAAATAAAAAAGTCTATAAGTCGGAATGATGTGTTATAAATTTAAAATAATTTGAATTCTCTCTCTCTTTCTCTATCTATATATCTATTTATATATATAAATTGAACTAAACCACATTTATATTCAAAAATATTACATTTATGTTTAAATATAATACATAAATATGTAAAATAAAACCAATTTCTTATTTTATTTAAAATAATTTTCACATTCCAATTAACGAAATTCTTAAAAATAAAATCATTTTATAATTTACTATTAATTTACCTAATCTATTTGTATATTTAACATTTTACAGTCAAAAGTCATTGTACAAAATAAAGAAACACTAAATGATTAATTTTTGCCAACAATATTAAATTTCAATTTTCTTTTATCAAAGTACTTCTTAATATCAATATACAACATGAAAATGACTTAGAAATTATATTTTAATTACATATAATAACTCTGTGTGCACACATTGAATATTGTCGACATTTTTACAACCTAATAAACCGATTAATCACTCTCACAAAGTATTCTGATTAATGTATGTTTTATAAATGAACAAACAAATGTAATTAAACAAATTTCTGATGATGTTAATTACCTAAAAAAATATTACAATTATTTTTTTATTACATATCAACGAAAATATATCAATGATACCGTGAACAAATAAATTCATAATATAGAGTGTTTTTTTTAAGAGTGATAGAACTTTAAATTGAATGCCTATCGAAATTTCTATCCAACCTAAAAACACTATTAACCCTATACAATATTAATTGTTACATATTAATTTTAGAAAATTTTCTTTATCTAAAAATCAATAACCTTAAAATAATGGTGAATTCTTACATAAAAAAATAAAATATAAAATTCTTTCTATATCGATGCAATAATAACAATATATTAAAAATATAAGACAGAATTTTTAATTCTAGTAATTACCTGTATACTTCCAAGAAAATATTAAAATTTGCCACTTCTAAATTTTCATTATGTATTTTTAAATCATAAACAATTTTTATATTTATTTATTTTTGTATTTTTGTTAAAAAATCACATTAGATAATTTATTATGTAAGTATTTTTATTATTTTTGTTTCATATTTTATAAAATTATTTTTATAAAAAAATATATATATAATTATAGGACATTTTTTTATAAATATAAAAAAAAAACACTTTGTTTGAATGAAAATTATATATATATATATATATATATATATATTAATAATTAAATAAATACACCTTTCTATAAAAATGTTTGTAAATTATCAAACTATTATACAAAATCGCCACATCACATCCACAAATTTGAAAACAGGTCTATATTTTTATCAATACAATCTAAACAATGTGAAATGTTGTCATGTTGAACATTTCTTTCATTTCCATTCATATTTATCGCAATGTTATTCTTCCTTGATCATATCGTTCAGCATCATTTAAATGTTTCCTGTCTACATTTCAGACAGTTTAGTAAAAGTTTAACTATCGAATTCGTAGCTACAAAGAGTGTCCTTGTTACGCTAGATATGTACGTTATTGCATGTGAACGAATAATTTAATAATGAATAATTGGTATTATAAAAAAATTAATTTAGTTATTTCAAGTTTATATCGTACCGAAATAATAACATTATTTTTTAACAATTATAATTTTCTTAACTTATTTCATGTCAGGAATATCTATTACAAGTACGTTATGACCACCTACGTGAATTAAATTCCATCGTTTTTATATTCAATAAATAAATATTTTAAAGAACAATTATTATTAAAGTACACTTTTAGGCTAAACGTTTAAATATTAATAATATGCTTAAATAAACAACACATTAATTAATAAGTTTTTATTAAAATAACGTAATATGTAATTAAAATATAAAAAATATGTTAAGACAAATTTAATTACATAATTATTATTTTTAATCCACTTTTAATACCTTAACTGTAAAAGTATTTAATAACGATTAACTAATATATCCGGTTTCTATTATGAACTGAATAAAAATTAAAATTAATTTTAGTAATTAAATCGAATTAATTTGAACTAAGATTTAAAATAAATATCATACACTTTATGATCCTATTGTATCAAATACTACTCGAATAAATAAAAAATACCAGATTCAAAAGCCATAAATTTTCATTCATTATAATATATATTAGCATGAAAAAAATTCACACGTGTAAATTGCCAAATGTTTAATGCTTGATGAAATGATTATATAAATAAATATCAATATAAATAATAAAAAAATAAGGAATAAATATCAATTATGAACAATTTCATTAATAACAAATTTAAAAAAGATTTTTTCAAATTTTATAACTTATTTCATTCACCAGTACAAAACAATTTAAATCGTAAAAAATATGATTAAAAACATTCTTAAATATTATTTTTTAAAATAAAATACATTATTATTATTTAATTACTTTAATACTCCAGAACATGTGAAAGAAATTATAAATTATTATAAAAACTATGTCGTTCATTAAAATTTTGCATATACGATATCAAAAAATTGACAATAATATATATATATATATATATATATATATATATATATATATATATATGCATAAAATGCTTAAAAAACTGTCAAGGAAATATCAGAACCATTTAATAAGATAATTATATCTCAGTGTAATTTCACGGCATTTACCTTAAAAAACCCACATGAAATATTTTTAAAACATTTGTATAATTATGTAAAACTATGCATATGAATCAAAACGGAATTCTGTAGCATAAATAAAATAATTTTTTGTCTCAAATATTATATTCAATAATATGTTTTCTTTGTCATACTGATATTAAATTTAACAGAAATATTTCTTTCCAACGATTATGTTTTAAATCTAGTTTATATATTTCATCACTGACTTGTTTTTATTAGAAGTTCAACTAGTATTAATAATCTTCTCATAAGCCTCCACATAAACAAGTTCTAAAATGCAACTAATGAATTACCATTTTTAAGTAATAAAATTGAATTAAAATACATAAACTGATACGTTCATAAATCAAATACGTGCCTAAATACTGACAGTGATAGTACACTTAATTACTGAAATAAATTTAAAACGACCACTTTCTATTCAAAAGACAATTCCAATTCTATCTATATATATTTTTAAAAAAAAGAAAAAAACTAGCTGATCTACTTAAATCTCATATAAGAACATACACAGTTCGTGAAGTTAAATCGTCATTTATGTTACATTTACAAACTACTCAAAATTATACCTAGTCTATTGTTCCATAATTTGCTTTCAGTAATACCAAACAACTTTTCATTAATAGCTGTTTTATCTTAGTACCAATATAGTTTTATATGATTTATGTTTTCTAAACACATTAATGAATATTAGAAAATACAATCATACACAAAACTATTCGTTATTTTTTTATTTTTATATGACTTTTAAAGAATTTTTTTTCTGTTTTGTTTAATTGCTTAAAAAATGTCTTTATTTATTTTCAAAATGGGTCATAAACTTATAGAAATAATAATTAAGAATGATGAATTGTTATTAAATTATAAATAGGATTTTCCAATAAGAACGTTAATGTATGAATTTTTTTATGTTTATTTTGACATTTCAACTCAGTATAGTCTGGAAAATTATCATGGAACATTTAACACTCCAACAATGCTTAGAAATTGTAAAAACTCCAATAGACTTATTAAAACAAAAGTTTAATGAGTCCATTATTTCACAAAATGGGTCCATCAATTGGCCACAAAGATCATGTAATCTAACTCCATTGGATTATTTTCTATGGAGTTATGTAAAAGAATTGGTTTATGCTGATAAACCACAAACAACAGAAATATTAAAAATAAACATTGAACGTGTAATTCATGAAATTGGACCACAATTATGTGAAAGAGTGGATAAAATTAGATCAAACGAATGCATTATATCAAGCAAAGTCGTGATTGTCATATGAGTGAAATTGTGTTCCATTATTAATGCCATAGAATATGCTTAAAAATAAAAAATAATTAATTAAATGTTTGTTTTATTTTCACTTAAACTTCTGAACCACTTATTGGAAAACCCTATACATTATTTATCAATAACAATCATATCAACTACAATCTTATTATCCATATAACTAATTTTTATTATTTCTATTTCAGGGTTTTGTTCAATTGCATTTTAGAAAGCAAGTATCTTTTCTGAAGGTGTTTCACTTTACTGCCTATCCAAAACATGAATCGTTCTTTAAACAAAAATCAACACATGAAATGTTTGTTTCTCTTCTTGCAAAAAATCAAGTTAATTACAAATATTTCATGGCATTTATATAAAATACTTTTTTATATATGTTAACTATTTTTATACACGTTCTGATCTGAAAATTAATTTCAACGAAATGAAAACTGATATTTCAAACAAGTTTATTAAAAGTATTTAAAGTTGTTTTTAATCGATAAATTACTACATTTTTTAAAATTTATAAATAGTATCCGAAGTAGCCACACTACTTCAAAGTTCAATGTCACCAAGAGTGTACATAATTATTTAAACTTCGGATACAGAAACTTGGAAAACAAATAAATTTTAACTACTAGCGAATAAAAGTTAAACGACCTTTGTGTACAGAAAGCCGTATCCATATCTACATGTACACACAATCAGCCTGCTTTTTATGGTAATGAGTATATATAAGGTTTGCAAGAAGTATAAATGCGTTCAGTGTATCACGTTCATAAACTGAATGTTACACATAATATTTATAATTGCATATGTACACGACTTCCTTATCGTAACAAGAACAAAAGTTAAACCTATTTCAGAAAAAATAAAATATCAATTATATATTACAATAAATATATTATCAACGACATGAAATGAATGAAAATAGTTTTCTATTATTTTTTTTTTAATATTTTTAAAGCGCTTACATGTTATAAATATAGGGCTATCCAAATATGACGCCTAGATTTGTGTTTTATTACAAAGAAACAAAATAAACTATACATATATTTCCCTATACACCACCCTATACATATGTTTCTTTTTAATAAAACACAAATCTAGGCGTCACATTTGGATGACCCTATAGTTATTATTAACCAGTTGCGCTGGAATGACGTGCTATGTACGTCAACTACTATCTGTACCAAATATCGATAAGACGTACATAGTACGTCGTGTGATTTTTGCTAAGTTAAAATAACATCGGAGTTCAGTTAGCAAGTGTCTCACTTCTGTTTTGAAGGCATACAAGTGTTTTTTTGTAGAACTTCATTAATTTAACATATTTTCATTGAATAATAGTCAAATAACTACAAAACACAATATTTTTTTTTATTATTATAAAAAACTATTTTATCAAAGAACTATTTTATTCTGATAATAGCGCATCAGAAAATGTTGTACAGGATTTATGTAGACCTTTAGTTGATTTTGTACACATCCTCTTTTTAGATAACTGGTATTCGTCACCAAAACTGTATCGGAAATTACATTTGCAAAAAATTAATACTATCGAAACAGTCAGATCTAATAGAAAGAATATGCTAAAAGATCTCGTAGCGACAAAATTAAAAACATTTTAAGTTCTTTTAAGATCTTACAATGGTATCTTAGCTGTAAAATGGAAGGACAAAAAAGATATATATATATACTTTCTTCAAAACATTCCAAAGCAGAAATGATTGTAACAAAAAAGAAAAAATGTAGAAATTACACAGACCAAAATGGAAACATTACAAAACCTAATATAGTTCCAGATTACAATGATAGTATGGGTGGAGAAGACCTGCAAGATAGCTATTTATCATATTTTTCTTTAATGAGAAAATTTGCAAAAAGTTACAGAAAAATATTCTTTTATCTAATGGATATGGAATTTTTTAATACCTCTATTCTATTCGGTAAAATAACAAACGTACCAAAACCCAAGAAATACTCCTTTTCAAAAATTATTAATAAATGTGTTAATCAATTTAAGAGTTTTACTATAATATTAATATGTGTATGTGTGTGTCTAAAACTTTATAAAAAAAATGATTTCAAATACCAACTCGTTGCGAATTGCTTTGGACGGATTTGCCACGCGTGCATGTTAATTAATTGCCAGCGCAACTGGTTAAACACTATCATATTGTAATATTAAAAAAGAATTTATTTATGTAAAAATAAAGTAGATACAATATCAAATAAATAAAATATTAACGACATATTAAATTGAAAAATTAATTTTGTAGATTTTCGAAATTAAATATTTAGTTTATTATTTAAAAAAGTAACTTTAAACAAGCATAAAAAATTATTCTAGATTTGTATATTCATCTGTACTTTTCTTTATACAATGCAAATTATTTTTTTTAAAAATATATATATAGTTTTAATATAGCTTAATTTATATTCCAATCTCATTTCAAAAATAAAAGAATATATTATAAAATGCAAAACCTGTTGAATATTTAGATGAGTAATATAACTACTAAATAATTTTTAAAACCGAACTCTTAAAAATCAATTATTTCGTACACAAAGACTTTTAATCTTGTTTTTTATAAATTATTTAAATTGCAATAGCGGGCTTAAATAAAATATATTGTTTTTTTTCAGACTTATAAACTTTATATTTTTGAAAGTTAATTATAATATTATCTTAATTATATAGCATTAACTGAACTAAAATAAAAAAATTATTCAAATATCTGCTAGTGTTTTATCTTAATATGTTCAATTTCTAAATAATATTGTATAAAATATTCATTATGTATATATATATATATATAACTTTATAGACGTTTAAAATGTCAAGTATATTAATTATTCTACAGAATATATCTTTGTGTTCAGTCACACATGTATTATTATCGGTTGATAAACCCTTTTCCTGTCGTAACGTACTTAACCAGCCAACTTGAACGTGTTGTTTTTTATTCGAAGGGTGTCAGGTTGAACCTGTTGTACAATATATATAATTTCAAGACTGTTCTGTAATTTGCTAAACATTAAAGTAATATTAACATACAAACGTAATAATTATTCGTCTCATTGTTTTATAAAATTATATACAAATAAAATTTACATATAATAATTTTTCATCTAAATTATTTTACTAATTTTTAACAGTACTTTTAATGAAAAAATATAATTAAATGACGAAAATGAAATTTGTTATTATACTTCTGAATAATTAACACATATTTATTTTGTTTGTTTTGAAAGTCAAACTTCATAAAAATTAATATAACTGTTCTTTCTATAAAAAGAAAACTTTTAGAATTCACGAGTCATGCAAAAATCGGGGTTTGAGAACTGGAAACCTTCTTATTGAGATAACATTATATAAAAATAATTCTTTTTTTGAAATTCAGTTATTTAGAGTAAAAAGAGAATTAAGAACATTAATAAAACTTTCAAACGATGACACATTTTAAATAATTCATAACAATTTGTTTCTTTATATTGCATACACATCTAAAAAAAATACAAAATGTGCAAATAAGTTTATTTAAAAAAAAATAACAACACCAGTAGTTTATAATATTAACCGATGATTAATATGAATGAATACTGAATAAAATCTTAATATTTTATCTATTAGAAATTAATTTGTAAATGAAAACATATCATTGAAAACTTTCACAATTAAACCGTGTAAATAAATAAAATATATGATATTCAATGTAAATTCCTAAAAATGAGTACTGATCTTTATTAGAAAAAAATGTTAAAAAATGTAATGACTTTAATTCATAACCACATATTACATAATAAATACTGTTAGGATTTGTAACCTCCAATAGCTTCACCACAGAATGTACGTACCTATATTTCATTGAATTTCACGATTCACCGAATTTGTTTATAAATGATGTATCATTTTCAAAATACAGCCAAAATACATATTTAATGTTTTTATCGAAGTGTTGAAATACAAAACAACTATTCTACACAGAAAAAATAACAAATGTTTTCATCTACATCTTTTATCAATAAATAATTTACAGATATATATATATATATATATATATATATATATATATATATATTAATCTCGAATGTTTATATATAATTTATAAAAACAGATAAAAGTAACAAAAATAAAATTTAGTTGTTTTTGTTACAATATTAAGATAATAAATAATTCAAAAACGTATACCAAACTTTTATAATTAATTCAAAACAACAAAAAGTAATATAATTTTATTCAAAAATCACTACAAAATTTTAAGTATAATCCTTTCTATTTTTTATTATTTCAGTATTATATAAGGTCATTTGCAGATTAAATAATGATTTGGCTTATATTGCATTAATTTGATATTTTTTTAAGAATCATGTTGATTTTTTGTTACTTCTTGAAGAAAATACAAAAAAATATTATTATGTTTTGTCCAATTATAAATTTTGTATCATTTTGTTCAATTAGAAATCACATACAATTTTGTAATGAATTTAAACTGAATCTAAATCTTGTTGAAATTATAGATGAAAACTAAACTTATAAATAATAATGCATTTCCTATCTAGATAACGCTAGATTTTTTTAAGAAACAAGTTCATGTACACAAGTGAATGTGTGATACATATCGATCCACGCAAATAACAATTTAAATAATTATTTTGAAAACACCCAAAGCACACACATGATCACGATTACACATCGAGTGTTCACCAGATAAGAATCAATTCCATTATGTAGATTTGTACACTTAAAATTTAAATACGTTTAAGTACAACGTGAGAAAAAAAACATTCCTTATAACAATTCATGTGTTTCGAAATTACAAATACAGAAAAAATGTATAATTCTATATACGCAGATTGTCCACACAGATACAAATATAAATCGGCGAGCTGACTTTAATGTTAATTAAATCTTTGTAATACTATATACACACAATTTTATTAAATTGTTATTTATGTTCGTTTTTTCTGACTAAACGCAAAATATGCTTGGTTTTGTTTAGTGTTGTAACGGTTTTATAAAATATGTAACGTTTGTTCGTTTTTTTGACAATTTCTCTTTAAAGTATTGACTTATTTACTACGTTTACTGTACTAAAATGCCAAGGTCTCACATGTACTCTAGTCTTTTACTACGACCTCCGTATATCAATTAATTTATTTATTGACTATGTATGATATCAACTACTAATAAATATTTAAAACAGAAAACACTACACAAAGTGGAAACATAAATCATCCATTTAAAATATTATATTAACACTAAATTATGATATAAAACTATGTTAATGAATTTAATTACATTTATTAATAATTTATTTATTGCAAGAAATATTTTTATTATATTTTTGCTAAATAAGAAATGTTACACTTAACATAAACACAAAACCAAAAGATACATAAATTATTTAAAACAATTATGTATTTCCTTATATATATATATATATATATATATATATATATATATATATATATATATATCATCACATCATAAAGCCCATATCAATCCATTACTGAATGAAATCCTCAATGAATGCTACCATTCACTGGTATTTGGTCATATTCACCACGCTGACCAGGCGGATTGGTGAAGATTTTTTATTCGAGATTTACTCCCTTAACTTTTTTATAGTTAATTTTTTACAAAATGAGGTAGTCGGCCTTCATGCTCAACCCTCGAAAATAAGGGACTCTCCGACTGGAAATCGAACCCAATCTCCCGCATGACACAAACCACTGTGCTGCCCAATCGGTATATATATATATATATATATATATATATATATATATATATATATATATATATATATATATATATATATATATATATATATATATAAAACAATACAAAGTATACCATAAAATTATAAACACTGGCATAATAATTAATAATTCATTCAAATATCTTACAACCCCTAAACTGGCATTTTTTTAATTAATACACTGTGACCTAAAATACTACTTATTAAAATAAATTTTAAAAATAGAATCAATAAAATTAAAAAAATAGCTAATAATAACGATTATATTTTAAACATCATAAATATTTTCCTAAATAACGTTAACAAAAAAATAAACTTTATAAAAAAATATCTAATAAAACATTAGAACAAGAAAAAAATATATCAAATATATCAAAAAAAAATATAGAGAACTATAAAAAAAATAAATACAACATTAAAAATCATATCAAAAATAATAAATGCAATTTAAGACTTAAAATATACTGAAACTCAAACATTTTTTAAATAAGTTAATAAATTGTAATAATACATAAAATATAATTTTCATATAATTCTTCTATTAAACTCCATCTCTCTCTCTCTTTGTATATATATATATATATATATATATATATATATATATATATATATATATATATATATAAACATTTTGTTTACTATACATTACTGTATAAGTTTTATAATCAAAATTACATTCATTGTATTGTATATATTTTAAAACCAAAAATATCTCCTTTCTTAACTAATTTTATTCTTAATATAAACAAATGTTATTACGTATAATTCCAAAAATTTGCAAAATACTCAAATTAACAAAAAAAAAAACTTATTGACTTATAATTCAAACTGGCGACCTTCGAAATAGAAAGCGATGGAATGAATTGCTTCCAGTGCAGATCTTAGTAAAAGTTGTGTCGAAATTTGAAATACCAAGACATGTATAATTCAGAATATTTAACACACGAGAGGTCAGGGTTTACATTCACTTGGACAAACATACAAATAATTTTTATGATAATTTTTTTTACGAAAATTATTATAATCAAATATTTGGCAGTACTTTTTAACACCATATTCTGATTTAAAATATTAAATAAACTTAACATGCAAAAATATTTATTCTTATTCTTTTCTGTGTCCTATGTTCGTAGAATAAATAAAAATTACATGTTATATTATTTAATTATTTTTACCATCACACTGAATATTCTTATTAGACATTTACCGTGTTTAATTATCTCATAACAATATAAACTAAAAATAAAATAAAGAGTCAAGTGAGAATATAAAAACAGAAAATATCTTTTCAGATCAAATGTTAATCGTGAGTTATTCTTCATAGTTATTTATTTATTTATTTATTTATATATATATATATATATATATATATATATATATATATATATACAAAAGCAATATCTAATTTAAATTAAAAACTCATCGTTGGCGCCATTATAAATTCTGCTACTGTTGAATATTCATTAAAATATAAATAACAATAAAATATACGCAAAGGAATTTAAAAGATGGTTCTTTGTAAGTACTAAACCTATAGCATACCTAATTTTATTGTAATATTTTGAGAATATATTATTTTAAATTATATGACAATAGTGTATATGTATATTAAAAAATAATTTGGTTGAAAATTAACGTAAAAATTATATATTCATTTCTTATTTTCAGGGTCAATAACAATTCTAAATTTTATATATATTATTAAAATATCATCATACTAAACCTATAGCGTAATGTTAAGAACAAAATCCATTTTAATATATTTTGACTATTAAATTTATATATATATATATGTGTGTGTGTGTGTGTGTGTATATGTATGTATATATAAAATTGTTTATTAATATAACGTTACGTAACGGAAAATAGAATTCTACATGAGCATCCAAACGAACTGTTGCTACTTAATTTGTGTCATGTGGTGACGTCCAAAAAATTGTATCTTAAAAACTAAGCATAACGTTATAAATAAAGCCTGATATTGTCATAATAATATATCCATATTTTGCTTCAATAAAAAAATGTAAGTAATTTAATATAAATAAAAAACACATTAAAGTTCAATAATATACATAAATAAAAAAATATATTAAAATTGTTTTATTGTTTACAATATAATTCCTTTCGTTTAACACCTCAAGTGTTAAAATCGATTCATCTATATATATTTTTTTAAAAATGATACTTTTAAATAAAATAAAAACGTCTCCCATCATAATCAGAAATCTAAGTGTAATATAAAGAATTAAATTTTAAAATATATTTTTAATAATTTTAAATAAATCATAGTAATTTATTTTTAATTGTTACCATTTCTGTTTATTTTATTATAAAATCTCTCTCTCTCTGTGTGTGTATATATATATATATATATATATATAGAGAGAGAGAGAGAGAGAGAGAGATGTTTTTAAGCGTGATAGAACTTTAAATTGAATCCCTATCGAAAATTCTATCCAACCTAAAAAAGCACTTTATCATATCTTTATTTATATATACAAACATATGTGCAAGCATATAAAAGATGTTTTTTTAGGTCAGTTAGAACTTTCGATACAGATTTAATTTAAAGTTATATCACGCTTAAAAAAACATCTATATATATATATATATATATATATATATATGTATATATATATATGTATATGTATATACACACACACACATAAGGAGATAGAAAAATAGAGAGAGTAATTGTAATATTTATTTTTTGTAACATTAACTACTTTTCAGTTATAATATACCAGTATACAGAAAAAAATATTATGGTATATATCTTTAACCTTTATCTCTACTTAATTTTTTGTAAAATATTCTTTGAATAAATTACTCATAGCAATATTATTATTATATCAATAACTACATTATTAAATATGATTAATATATTGACAATAGAATCAGTTGCAATTATCATTAATATATTATTAATTGCATTAATAAATATTTACAATCAAACATTAATAACTAGCAGTAAATTTTAGTTTTCTATAATTACACGGTTTTATTTATTTTTTAAAAAATAGTTAATTTTAACTTAAAATATTATTTTATATCTTAATCGCATTAAAAGATTAAGTATTTACTTAAATAGAATAGTATCGTCTTAACAAATTAAATATTTTTTTATATTTTCATAAACTAAAAGTGATATACTCTTAACTTAATAATCATAATATAAATATATGGTATGTGTGTGAGTATATACATGAGTTTATATATACATTCTATTCCGTGATAGACAAATGCCCTTGGTTCGACCATAGACAGATTATATAATTTGATATACAAATTTTTGTTTGCTGTTAAAAACGTGTTTAATAAATATATATATATATATATATATATATATATATATATATATATATATATATATATAAACTTTTGTAACAATATTTAATTTATATCAACATTATGATTTTTTAGTTTAAGGAAATTCCAAATAGATACAATATTCAAATTTTTTCTAGTTCAACTATATATTCTAAAAATATAATTATTTTTTATTGCAAGTATTTATTATTATTATTGCATGTTAAATAAATACATAAATAAAAATTATTCTTTAAGAAAAATATGTTATTACTATTTTATACACTCTCTTTCACATTCCTCTTAATGAATATATATATATTGTATACATATGCCTGAAATTAATTTACAATAAAATGTACACATTCAAATTGTTATACCTATTACCTATTGTCTGTACGTCTAAATAAATTCTATGAGTAATTGAAAATATTAAAAAATGGTACGTTTATATTAAATATATATGTGTGTTTGTATATGCACGTGTTTGAATGCATTTTTAAATAATTTTTAATTTTCCTCAAATCCAATATATCTGGCCATAAACAAACTGATGTCCAACTTTAGAATACATGTATATACATATTTGAATATCAATAATAATTATAATCACCATGATTACCAATTCCATCTCATACAATGACCTCTTGAAATTCCAAACTGAAATCCACGTCGTGTGTACACACAAAAATGAACCACTTGTATTAGATAACACGAAAATTTCGTATCAATGACCGCTAAAGACAGCAAGAAGCAAAAAATCGATCATCGGCTGCTAATTTAATAAAATCGAAATATAAATATAAAATATATACTGACTGACCAACGACTGATTCAGAAACCGCAACGTATAAACAAAACACAAACCTGCTTCTTGAATGTCACACAACACAAGTTAAACGATAAATACACACAACTCACCTGTCGCTAGAAATAATTTTTACTCCAAACAGGCACTGTTAGGCACTAAGGAAATTGATTTTTTCCAACACTTTTCGGATACGAATCGATCGGTGTACATGCGTTTAAAACAGATCACACGTATTGATAGTCTTTTAGACACGATGATCACTTCACTTTTGATACAAAAAGCGACTGAACTCTTGAAAAACTTTTTTTCTTTATTAAAAAGTTCATATGCGAGACTGGTGTCCGTCGTATGTGCAAGTCAATGCACACAAACGCTGTCAGCCAGCGACCAAGCTAGATACTGAATTAACAGGTATAGGTAGGAGTGTCGACTTGTCTACTTTAAATCATCGGTATACGGTTGTCGTTTTCATAAACAAAGACAGGTATAATATAATTGATGTTAACTTCGTATACATTATCCCCTTTCGTAGTTGTTTTATGCTACGAACTACAACAATGACAGGAAAACATGCTTCTGATACTGTTGAAAGAGTTGCCTTATGCGGATAACGAATATAAATAAAATGCCTAAACCGCTTACTTTACATTTGATACGAACGTTGCAAATAGAGTTGCATACTTTTTGGAATATTTGCATTCATTTCTATGAGATTTAAACACATACACAGAGAATTTTTAATAATAATAAATAAAAAATCTCAACATTGTCCACATATATTTAGATATGAAAATACTAGCGTACATTAAGAATCGTATATAAATTACAACAATAATATACAATAACATCGAATCAAACTTTTGATATTAATAAACATTTTTTTTATTTATAAATAATATCCTATAACAATAATACAATAGTCTGTACTTACTTTTGACATTTCAAAGGCATTACGTCAAATATTTTTTAGGAGAATTTCGAAAAAGACAATAATAATATCGTTTATCTCCTATACAAACTCTTTTTATTTTCTTAAATAGTAAAAAATTACAAACATGTAAAAATGATGAATAAAGTGTTTAATTACTTTTTTTCAAGTATTCAGGAATAATCGTCGTTGTATGAAACAAAATATTATCGGACTATATCATTATTTTTTTTATATTAACGCCATTAAGCATTTTAAAAGTTATTTGATATAATAATTGGTCATAACTGTTTTACGTTCCTTTCATTTAATTTTTTGGCTAATTTGTACTTTTAAAAAATGCAACATAGATAATTCTTTTCATTGATGTTTTTTCCCTATCGTTTAATTTGGTTCATCTTTATAAATCTACAAACGAAACAAGTTAAAATGGCAAAAAATGATATGATATTCATATTGAACTAACGTTTTTCAACGAGAAAGTAGTTTATAAATTACATTTTTATAAAATTCTGAATTTTCATTTTTAAAAAATTGAGAAAAGTTGCTTTTAATGTTGCCACTATTAAATTCTTTACCATGCATTTATTTACACCTCTTCTCTATTTTATATTTTATGAAAATTATTTTATATTGCTCATATATATATATATATATATATATATATATATATATATATATATATATATATATATATATATAAACTTTATTTTTTTTATAAATTATTCCTATTTGTAAACAAAAATGTTATTTATTTTTATAAAATTAATCATATTTAAATTAAAATTTAACAAAATATTCATAATACAATTAAAATGTATAATTTTGTACATCAAATGACATTAATATTTTCTTTAAAACTATTAAATAAATTCACAGTATTTACAATTATTCTCTACTTTATTTGTAATAATTGCAGTATTTTAAAATATTAATAAAACCAACAACTTGAATATATTTTTGTTACCAGGATTTTTTTTAAAATATATATATATATATAGAAAAAAATATAAAATATCAATAAATTTTATTTCCGATCTCTCTCCTAATATGATTTTAGTCTTGACATAAACCAAAATTAAATGATTTTATTTTTAACGACATAAAATAAATGTTTACATTGAGGTTAATTTGTAAAAGCTACAGTATATTGTAGACATATTTTTAATTTTTTATTAATTTATATAAAAATGGCTAATAAAAAGAAAGAAATAACTGTAAGTAGTCTAATTGATTTGTAAAATATTACAACAATCAATATTTCTATTTAATATACTGTATTTATTTTCTAATATCAACAATTAATTTTAATTAACATTAAACAATTGATTTCAATAAATAAAATTTTAATCCTAAATTATAAAATGGTTACGTTAATGTTTTATTAAATTGTTTTCGTTGTCTAGAAAACGCATATTCTTTTTACAATTTACCCAAAAGATGTATCTGATCAGGTTACTTTATATAAATAAACATTAATCAGTTACGTTTTTGTTTTAGCGTGAGGAAATCGCTAAACAGTTTGTATTACCAGAACGTCAGTCAAAAATAGCTACATTATTGAAACAAGATGGACAAGCATATTGTATTTGTCGTTCTTCAGATAGTTCACGGTTTATGATAGGTTGTGATGCTTGTGAAGAATGGTATCATGGTGACTGTATTAATATTACTGAGAAGGAAGCAAAATACATCAAACAATTCTTTTGCATAAGATGTCGGGAAGAAGATTCCACATTACAAACACGTTATAAACCTAGACGTAAAGACGGGCCGTCGAGTGAAGATAAAGAAAAAAGAAATAAAAAGAGAAAAGACAAAGAAATAAAGTCAGGCTCTAAACGGTGTGGACAGTGTATAGGTTGTTATAGAACTGATGATTGTGGTCGATGCGATGCTTGTAAAGATATGAAAAAATATGGAGGATCAAATCGATTGAAACTACGTTGTAAACATAGGTAAAATCTATTATAACAATTAAAATTAAGCGTTTGAAATAGGCATTGACTACTTCGTTTTTAGAACTTGCCTAAACTCTTTACAAGGAATGCCGACTGGAAAACGGCGAAGAAAAACTTCTGGGAGTGAACCGACCGGTCCTCCGCCACCACCGTTACATTTACAAACAAACGACCCACGTCATTGTTACGGTCCACGATGTACTAAAGCAGCGAGATGGGGTTCCAAATATTGTAGTGATGCATGTGGAATGAATCTCGCTACAAATAGAATATTTCATGTAGGTTTAAAAGAATTTTATTTCCCCGATTTATATATATATCATTTCTATGTATGCGTAAACATTTTTATATAGGTTTTACCTCAACGAATTCAAGAATGGGCATTAAGTCCTTGTGAAGCAGAAATCCAAAATAGAAGAACTTTGGAAAAAATTCGTGCACAACAAGCAGAAGTTAGGCTTGTTCTTGAAGAATTAGATAGAAGACATGTTGAATTAGATAGGGTAATAGAACGTGCCAAACAGGTGACTCTAGATCCAGAAGCAGAAAATGAAGTTGATGAAGATACTGAAATGTCAATGTATTGTATAACATGTGGTCATGAAATTCATAATAGAACTGCAATCAAACATATGGAAAAATGTTTTAATAAATATGAAGCCCAAGCATCGTTTGGATCTGTTTTTAAAACTCGTATTGAAGGAAACGTTATGTTCTGTGATTTTTTCAATCCAGTAAATAGGACATATTGCAAACGATTGAGAGTGTTATGCCCGGAACATTCTAAAGAGCCGAAAATAGCTGATAACGAGGTTTGTGGTTCCCCACTCGTTACAAATGTTTTTGATTTAACAGGCGATTTTTGTCGTATTGCTAAAAAATCTTGTGTAAAGCATTACGCTTGGGAAAAATTACGTAGAGCAGAAGTTGATATGGAACGTGTGAGACAATGGTTAAAAATCGATGAACTCATCGAACAAGAACGTCAAGTTAGACACAGTATGGCATCAAGAGCTGGTGTACTTGCTTTAATGTTACATTCTACTTATAATCATGAAGTTATGGAACAACTTACTGCTGTTCATGACCAAGAAAATATTGTAAAAATATCTGAAAAAGTATAAAAGTAATGTAACAAATACTTGTTATGTAAAAAATATATACATATTAAATTGAATAAATGTTTTTAATGATTTCTTTACTTCCTAGTCTTTAATATTAATTAAAATATTTACTTTAAACGCTTTGAGAATGATTTAATTTAATTATACTACAGGTATCTCAATAAAATGTACACATACTAAAATGTATACACATTTTATTGAGACTATTCTTATAATGTATATTTGTTATTCAAGTACTGTTTTTAATAATTTCATATTAATATATAAAAAAATGTTATTTAAGATATGTTTTATTAATTTTTGCCATTAAATTTATGATTTTTCCGGTTATTTACTTTCAAAAATTAATTACAATAAAACTTTAATACTAAAAGAAAATTCAATTAAAAAGTATAAGATTTATTAAATATTAAAAGAAAGCGATATATACTTTATATGCGATAAATAAAGATGAAAATATTAGTTACTACTTTTTCCGTTTGGAGCTGTAGTGTCGTTTTAATTATTCAGTACATTTGAGACCGGTGTTCTAGAAAACCACGTTTTTATCAAATAATCCCAAGTTTGCATAAATACCAAAATGTCTTCGGTTAGTTTATTAAATCCTAAAGCTGAAGTAGCGAGAGCTGCACAAGCTCTTGCTGTCAATATTTCCGCAGCAAAAGGAATACAAGATGTAATGAAGACGAATCTAGGACCTAAAGGCACAATGAAAATGTAAGACACCCACATGACATGTGTTAACAATATTAATTATAGACACACCTTGTAAATGAATTCAATAAAAATTAATATTTGTATTACTTTAGCATAACGTTAATTTATTGTTTTTCTAAGAGTTATATGAATTCCAATAATTACTTTATGGTTATGTAGTAATAAATATAGAAATAAGTTGCTCTCATGTATTGTAAATCAATATAATAATTTATACTTCATTATAATTTTTTTATTTTATTTTAATATGTAAGGCTGGTTTCTGGAGCCGGTGATATTAAAATAACAAAAGACGGCAATGTTTTATTACACGAAATGCAAATACAACATCCAACAGCATCTTTAATTGCAAGAGCATCAACAGCTCAAGATGATATGACTGGAGATGGGACCACTTCTACAGTGTTAATTATTGGAGAATTATTAAAGCAAGCAGATTTGTATATATCAGAAGGATTGCATCCTAGAATAATCACTGAAGGTAATTATAATATTTCTATTATTAATGTATATATTTGTATGAAATTTCTTTTGTTATAAGGATATGATAAAGCACGACAAAAAGCATTAGAAATTTTGGAAAATTTTAAAATACCGATTGAAATAAATCGTGAACATTTATTAGAAATAGCTAGAACTGCTTTACGTACAAAAGTTCATAAGAATTTAGCAGATGTTTTAACAGAAGTATGTGTTGATGCTGTTTTGGCTATCAGACGTGATGATAAACCAGTTGATTTACATATGATTGAATTAATGGAAATGCAACATAAAACAGCAATCGAAACATCATTAATTAAAGGTAACACTATATATGTATTCATAGATATGTGGATATTTTTTTTCTAAATTGTAAAAATTTTTCTTATAAATATTAGAAAGAATGAAAGATAGTTATATTTTTACAGGTATTGTTTTGGATCATGGTGCACGTCACCCTGACATGCCAAAACGAGTTGAAAATGCTTACATTCTTACATGTAATGTTAGTATGGAATATGAAAAATCTGAAGTTAATTCCAGTTTCTTCTACAAAACTTCTGAAGAACGAGAAAAACTTGTATCAGCTGAACGTGAATTTATTGATCAGCGAGTTAAAAAAGTTATTGAATTGAAAAGAAAATTATGTGATGGTACTAATAAAAAATTTGTTGTTATCAATCAAAAAGGTATAGATCCAATGTCTCTAGATATGTTGGCTAAAGAAGGAATTCTAGCATTGCGTCGTGCAAAACGTCGTAATATGGAACGTTTATCTTTAGCTTGTGGAGGAATTGCCCTTAATCACTTTGATGATATGAAAGAAGAAAATTTAGGATATGCAGGTCTTGTTTATGAGCATATTCTTGGTGAAAACAAATATACTTTTGTTGAAAATTGTAAGGTACCAGAATCTGTAACTATTTTAATGAAAGGACCGAACAAACACACTTTAGCACAAATAAAAGATGCAGTAAGAGATGGTCTTCGAGCTGTCTGTAATACAATTGATGATAAAGCTTTAGTACCAGGAGCTGGTGCCTTTGAAATACATGCTTACAATGAACTAAACAAGTTCAAGGAAACAATAAAAGGAAAAGCTCGTATAGGCATCCAGGCTTATGCTGAAGCTCTTTTAATTATACCTAAAGTCTTAGCTGTAAATTCAGGATTTGATTCTCAAGATACTATTATAAAACTACAAGAAGAATCTAGATTGTCAGGAAATCCAATTGGTTTAGATCTTTCATCTGGAGAACCAATGAATCCAGTAGACATGGGCATATATGATAATTACATAGTTAAAAAACAAATTATTAACTCTTGTTCTGTTATAGCTTGCAACCTACTTCTTGTAGATGAAATAATGAGAGCTGGTATGAGCAGTCTTAAGGGTTAATAATATTTTTTGTTAATCTTGTTTGTCATCCTAGCTTTTTACTAATATTTACCTCATTTAAACTTAATTTCATTTTAATGTTTTTCTCACATTTTGATACTTTGTGCATTTTTGTCATAGCTTTATCATAACACAAATATAATTAATATTTAAATAAAGCATTTTCAATTAATAAGTTATTTTTATTTTTTATCACATTATTTCAGCTTTTTTAAAAAACCCTATACAATATAAAAACATAGCAGATAAAAAGTAAAAGCTACATGTAATTTTGTATGTATGCATACATGTAAAAATGAAAAAAAGAGAGAAATAGTATTTATATGAATTGAACAGTTAGTTTTTTATTGTACTGAATGATAATGTTATTTTGATTTAATATGTAATAAAAATAATTTATATAATTAAAATTCCACAATATATATATATATATATATATATATATATATATATATATACATACACACACATACATAATATATTATGACTGTATACATATAAATTAAATATAAAGTAAAAAAATCGCACGACATTCTTAAATATATTCCAGATTTTTGTGACACCTCATTATTTCTTCTCATAGTAAGTTTATGGCATATACTAAATGCTACTAATTGAATTATGATGAAAGTTTTTTTTTAATTGTAATCTTAAAATGTAATTTGTATTTTTTATCGTTATAATTCATCCAATTAAAAATATTGATGTTGCTTAAAAAAATTCAACATAAAACTCATAATTTCTTTCTAAATAATATAGATATTGGCACATAAACCAACTTTTTAATTAATTTGATTTAGAAGATCATGAGTAAATAAAATAAACAGAAAGATCAATTATAAGGTACTCTTGAAATTATTAAAATTTCACCTGGTAACATTCTTTATATTTTTATCATGTTTTTCATTTTATAAGTGCTTGAATGTGTTGAATAATTTCAATTTTGAATTAAGAAAATATAATTTATTTGCAACTATAACTTTTTTGCATATATATATATGTATATATATATATATATATATATATATATATATATATATATATATATATATATATGTATGTATGTATATATATAGTAAATATAAACAGCAAAATATTGCATTTAATTATAATTAATAAACAATGTATAAATAATATAATAAATTATTGTTCCTTATATAAAGTAAAGCAATATCTTAATCCGTTATTTTTATTCAAACTATACGCTACAATATACAAAAATATTGTATATTAAAGAATCTATGAAGAGTTTATATCGCAGTCGTGCACTGACTATCAAAGGTAATAATCGTGTGTTTAGTCGACATTCATAAATTTAAAGATCGTTTTTGCTTTATTCACAAACTAGTATTATTAAAAGTAAAAAATAAACAAACTAAAATGGCCCCTGTTGTTCAAATAAGTGCTGAAAAGGAATACGAAAAAAATCCAGATATGTGTAAAGAAAATATTCAAGAATTACAGGAATTATTAAAAGAACAGCCACATTTGCCTACAATTTCAGGTGAATGTTTACTTCTAATTTTTTAGTAGTAGGGACAATAACTAGTTGTATTTTAAATGATTTCATCACGCATATAATAAACATGAATATAAGTTTAAGATATCGTTAACTTTGAATATATTCTACATATTATAAATACATTCATATATATATATATATATATATATATATATATATATATATATATATATATATATATATATATATATATATATATACAATTCAGCAAATTTATTGTATACATTTAACAATTTTATTATATATATTAGCTTATCATTAAAATTTATTTTTATTCAAAATTGTGATACTAAGTACAAAATCTATTTTGAATTATGATATTAATTAATAAAATAATATTCTGATCACAACAAAATATTGTCATAATTGTTAATAATTCTATATAAAATGTAAATACATAATTGTTATAAATATATATAAATGCATTAAAATCATAATCAGTGTTATATATTTTTAATTATTTTGCACTATAATTAAGTATCTTAGATAATTTACCTCTTAACCAAAGAATTACAACTTAACAATACAGAAATTTATTAAAACGTTTGCTATTTAATAATTATTAGTTTTTTTTGTTATCAATTTTTTTGTTGTCAAAAAATTTATTGAAAATCAAATTAAGAAAATGGAAAAAGTAAAAAAAAAACAGTACTGATCCATATATCAAAAGATAAAAGCTATCAACGCAAAAATAATAAAACAGTAAATAATAAAGAAATATTTTATAACAAGCAAGGCTACAGCTCAGATAAAATTAAAAAAAAAAAAAACTAGTTAAGGTAGTTGGTCTGTTAAAAAATATGCTAAGATTAGTCTAAAATTTGTATATAATGATCATAATAATGATCAAATTCTTCAGGAATTTTTTTTGAAATTTTTCTCCATCCCGTTTTAGAGAAATTAAAACATGAAAATTGTGTCTTTAACATGGGCTCTTATGGCGGTATGGTATAAATTTAAACTTAAAGTCATTGAAACTCCACTAAAAAGGCTAAGAATTTTTTTTAAAAGATGCTAAAGCTTATATTTTTAATAGTATTATCACTCGAGTAAAACAAATCTTCACAAAGTTTTTAGTTGAAAAAATTGTAAATGAATGATTTTCAAGTTAATGCAAAATAAGTGACACATACGATGCGTATTACGTTTTCATTACATACACTGTACAGAAGTAAAGTTATTAAATATGCAACCTTTTAATATAGAACGTTTACCTTAATGCAAAATAAGTGGTATTATTTCATACATAGTAATTTATATATATATATATATATATATATATATATATATATATATATATATATATATATATATATATATATATATATATATAGTTACTCTATACAATGTTAATTATCATTAAACGTAATTTCTTTTGATTTATCTAAAACTTGTTGAATATAAATATAGATAATATGAAAATATGTCTAATTAAATCAATTTTATTAACATGTCAAATAAAAGAAAATCTAATATAATTTTGACTTAAAATGAAACAATACTAAAACATTGTTTTCTAAATTTAAAAAATCCATTGATTATTTTAAAATAAATATTTGATATCAACGTATATTTAAACTCGTATATAATATAAACAACTTACGAACTAAAATTCAAATGTGACATATATTTGTAATAAAATTTTATTTGATAGCACGAATATAAAAAAAAATTCTTTGAATCAATATCGATAAATCGCAGTTTACAAAAATATTAATATTCATTTATCAAAAAATGAAGTAGCTTCAATGTCAAACCGTTTGTGACAAAATAGCTTCCTGGTTAATGAGTCAGATTTTATATGCCATACTTAAAAGATAATTACATGACTATCAAAAAACATACATAAAATGTAATTTTTGATCTTGGCATAAAATCTTGTAGTATAGAAAATGAGCCATTATTATCAAACAAACAAAATACACACACACACATTTAAATAGAAAAGAAAATTATATTTAACTAATGTCAAGTTTATAAATTAACATGTTTTAAACTAATAAAATGTTTAAAACGTATATTTTTAATGAATATTTATTTGTATAAAAAATCATTTCTTTTTTATATTTTTTTCCTACAAATCAATACCCACAAATTCAATTTTATCATTGATTATACCATGAAATTTTTTTTACTATATTCAATGACAAATTTTATTTAATAGTCACAAATACATAATTAATATAAGTACAAATTATCCGTTTACAAATTCTAATATGTTAATGTTTTTATTCTCTGTTAATACAGACGTGATTTTTCAATACAAGAGATATTTTTTTAAACTACATTAATAATTATGTATTCATTTTATTTTTTTTTATACATACATATTTATTTATATATACAATATTAGTTTTTATAATTCTTACAAGTCTTAAGTACAATTATAATGCCATTCAAGTATATTTTATTATTATTATTTTAATATAAACATGTTTCTGTGGCAATATTATTTTATATATGTATATGTACTCAGTAATACTATTAAGAATGAACTTCATAGTCAAAGCTTTCCTTTCTCTTAATAATATTATTTTAGAAAATAGCTTACTATATATATTCTTAAATTCATTACAAACTATTTTATTTGCATATATAAATATATATATATATATATATATATATATATATATATATATATATATATATATATATATACATTTTAATTTCTCGATATATGTCAAGGATTCCAAAAAATAGCGACGCAAAACGAAAAAATATAAATCGAACATTGCAAAAATAAATTCTTTAAAATCAAAATAATTTTTAAAAATATGTTTTTAATAATAGATTTTTATCACTTACTTTTATGTATTTAAATTATTTTATAAATACATACATATCTACATATGTATATACATAACTAAAAATTAATACATAGATAATGCTTTCAAATTTATAGAAAAATATTTTCGTGTTATATTACATATTACATCTTCAGAACTATCATCATCCGATAAAATAATTTTTAATCCACAGTACATAGTTTCAGATTGTTCAAGCTCCCGAGCAGTGATAATTTATTCTTGATTTATATAAAGTCATGTAGATTCTTTTTCAGTAATCGACTTGAAAAATGATTCCACCTGCTTCTGTGTTAAGTTCATTTTTTCTTTGCATTAATCTTATAGTATTCCACATTACTACATATTAAGTCCCTTTTGACTAAAATCTTGACGTGTCTTTTTCATATTCCTTAAAATTATCAATAACCTGATTTATATAACTAAGTGACTTACATACACTTTTTGAATTCAAGGAATCGCAGAAACAGAAAGTAATTTTTGGGAATATAAAAAAATATGACGTAAATCGGTTCACGATTTTAAATTTTACTACAGACACAAATCGAAAGGACATCAGGAGGACATATATGGGGGGGATTACTGTAATTTGCTTTAGAACTATTGATGATTTATTTCTTTTTAAAGTAGAAGTACAATAGCTACATATTGTTTACTTTTGTCACTAATGCATATTTTGATAAATTTGTATTATCTTAAAAACGATCTTTCAAAATCTGCAATACACAATCAAATTATATAAGAGAAAAACAGAGAAAAAAGAAGGAAAAATACTGTTATTCCATAAGTAGAAAGGATCATTTTTGTTATTAATTAAATCTTGCTTTCCTCCATTTAATTTTTAGTTCATATGTAATATTTCTTTTACAGAATCACAATTAATCCTTTTCTTTCATAGTTGTATGTATGACATAGACATGACGATAAAAACTATTGATTTTTATTACACATTGAGGAGTCAATGTCCTGATTATTTCGTTGATCGAAGTATAGAAAGTAAAAGTGTACAAGATGCTTTGGATTTAGCGTATGTTCTTTTATTTTCAAATTTTAATATTATATATATATATATATATATATATATATATATATGCATACATTTACACCTACATATATACACACCCATAGATAGATATATATATATATATATATATATATATATATAGATAGATAGATATATAGATAGATAGATTATTTTTTTGTGATCAAAAAAAATCAATAATCATTTACCTGACTTTCAAACTAATTTAATAAATAATTTCTTTATTTTTCTAGAGGTATGTATAAAACATATATAAGTTGAACAGACAAACGATTTTAATTTTTTCTGAAATTTATTCAAAACAGTCTCTCTTACAACTAATATATTTTACTTGTTTAATTTCACTTTCTACAAAAATATTCGTTTAAATATTATCTAAAAACCTATTTAATCAACATTTATTATATATATATATATATATATATATATATATATATATATATATATATATATATATACTGAAAACTAAATAAGTGCAAGATCTGAGTTCTCTTCTAATAACAAATATAGGTAATATATATATACATGAAATATAAATTAATAATAAAAGCGCAATATACATAAAGAATATATATAAAAAATAAATATTATACAGAAATGAACATTGAAGTCAATAATAAAAATATATTTGATTTCAATTAAAGAAATAACAAAATTTTAATTAACAAAAACACTCATTCCATGTTCATTGTCATTTTCTATTATTACACACGCAATTTTCAAATTAAATCTACATTAAAAATGATTTAATTCAATAAAAACATAATTTCGTTCTAATATAAACCCAATCCTACTTGAATATATATATATATATATATATATATATATATATATATATATATATATATATATATATATATATATATATATATATATATATATATATATATATATATATATATATATATATATATATGAACAGATACATGGATAAATGAATTAATATATAATAACTATTTAATCGAATTTATTATTACGAATTGTAACCATTTTGTGAAAATTCTAATCCACGTTTTATTATTTTAGCATATATACCTCTTTACCCACGTGTACACCTGAAGGATACAGAATAATGCTTTTACATTTAGTAGATAGAGAAGTGAGCCATTTTGTTTTAATCAATGCATTGAAATTATTTTGTATGGTAATGGATCTATGGTTATTTGAAGAAGGTACAGCACCAGGGTACGTTTTAGTATTCGACATGGATGGATTTGGATTCAATCACCTGTTTAAACTCAGTTTTACTCCTCTCAAAAATTATCTTTTTTATTTACAAGAAGCTTTACCTGTTCGATTAAAACAAATACATTTTATTAATTTTATATCATTTATGGATAAAGGGATTGCATTAGTAAAACCACTCATGAAAAAGAAAATCGTAGATGCTGTAAGTTTTGTACATTTTACCACACACACACACACACACACACACACATATATATATATGTATATATATATAATAAAAAAAATCATTGTTATTCTTATACAGAACGAACGGAAATAATTAATGTCATCCATTATTTTTTATAGTATTTCAATGATTACAATTGACATATTTTTAAATATATTATATTTTTTAATCGAATTAAAAATCAGTATTTCAAAATGAAGAATTGAACTTAATTTCCAACATGATAACCCGCAATGCACGCCACTACTCCACTGGTGGATCTTTTTTTTGTTAAATAGTTTGAAATTAAACATGGAACATTAAAATGTTTTCTTTATGTATAACATAGTAGAAAGTAAAAAATATATATTTATTTATCGTTAAAAAATAATAAAAAAAATAAAAATGTCACTTATGTATTCTAGACTCACTTCCTGATATATAAAATTTTGACATTTTTCATTTATACGTTTTAATTTTATTCATTAATGAAATATAAAACGTTATTTAGAAAAATAACTGAACAATAAACTCATATTAAAACATTTGGATTCTAAAAGATACCCAAAATTTATTTCAGTGAATTAATTTTATTATATAAAATGAAATTATATACGAGGGTCGTTTGATAAGTATGGTAAAAAAGTATGAAAAATTAAATTGAAAAATTTAATTAAATTAAACAATAAATAAATTTACCATACATATCAAACGACCCTCATATATAAACATAGATATATAGACTTAATTTATTTTTTTAGCTGTACATCGATATGTATAATCATTGCAATCGAATTAAATAACACATTGAATCTATTAACAAATTATCTTTTTACAACAATCGGGATATGGTTTAGATAAATCTTCCTTCTGAACACACCTTTCTGATCCCATAACTGCATTACAACTGAAAATTAATATTTTTTACAAATATACATTTCTTATACATACAAAAGTCGTTTAATAAGTATGGTAAAAAAGTAAAAAAAAAGTAAATTGAAAAATTTAATTGAATTAATTAATTAATTAAATTAAACAATAAATAAATGTACCATACTTATCAAACGACCTAGTATATAAATATATATATATATATATATATATATATATATATATATATATATATATATATATATATATATATATATATATATATATATATATATATATATATATATATATATATATATTTATATATAAATATATATATATATATATATATATATATATATATATATATGGACTCCATTTTCTATTATAAACATTATAATATTACTATTTTTTAGAAACTATTATAAGTGATTAAATAAGTTATCCTTAAAAATCGATAATATTTTAATTTTCATTGATTATGATAAATGAATCATTTTGATAATTATTCACACTACAAAATTTTAAAATGTTTCCATAATTGCTTCTATTTAATTCTTCATTAATGAATATTTCAATAACTTTATCATAATTTTTAAACCTCGACGTTGTAACATATTTGAAATAAATGTTTATTATTCCATACTTTGAAAATTGAACAATAAATGACTATTAAACACTTTTATAAACATTTTTGATGTAATATAATGATGAAAAATAAACAAGATCTATTCTTTTCACAAGTCTATTTTAGTTTATTAGTCATTTTTAGAATTTCAATACTTTAATATATATATATATATATATATATATATATATATATATATATATATATAAAGGTCGTTTGATAAGTATGGTAAATTTATTTATTGTTTAATTTAATTAAATTTTTCAATTTAGTTTTTCTTATTTTTTACCATACTTATCAAACGACCCTCATATATATATATATTCAACACCAAGATATCTTATAATTTTTTAAAAAATAAATCCAATTTTATAAAAATCAATATTTATAAAAAATATTATAAAACAGTTTCTATAGAATTTATATAAAATGTTTAAATATAATAATTTTTCTTTGATTCATCTAAAAATGAACAGTGAATAAAATACATATTAAAATTAAATAAAAATGTAAATAAAATTTGTAAGTATTCTAGTTGCAATTTCACAAATTTTAGAATTCACAAAAAAAAATAAAATATTCCAAAACCTAATTTTGTTGGTATGTAGAATATAATATTTATATTACTTACCATGTTCCTTCAATTTTTAAATCATTCTTGCAATATATATTACAGCATACTTTTTGCATTCTTTTGATTTCACCTCGGTTCATAATTTGATTATCAAAATAACACTTACCGGGATGACCTACAAATATATTTTCTATAAAGTTCTATAATAATTACTATGAAATGTAAAATCTAAATATCTATAATACTTTTATATGTATCAAGAGAGAGAGAGAGAAGAAATATGAAGAGAGAGAGAAGATTAAAATTGAAAATTAAAAAAAAATGGAAAGATTGAACTTGAAATACAAAAGGGACAATAAATTTCTACATTTGAAGAATAAATGAATTAAAGAAAATGATATAGAAAAAAATAAATGAAACGAATCAATTTTAGAAAATGATTGAAAAAAATAAATGAAACGAATCGAAATATAAAATTTATTACAAATTACAAAAAAATTCAATGTGTTTGTTTTTCCAAAAAAAAAATAAAATAAAAAGAAATAAAAAAAACTTTGAAATACAGTAATCTCAGTTAGATGATTAGCAGGGATTTATCATTCCCTAAGCAAATACACATAATAATAAAAATTAAGCGATTTGCCTTCTAACAAAACGTTTCAATATTTACAGCCTTAAATAGTTTTAATAAAAACTTATTCTATCAATGAATATGATTACTTTTTATTTTGACAGTAATTAGGTCTTTAACTTAAAAATAATTTAAAAATTTCAGATAATTTATAAAAGTATATAATGATGTTTGTGTGTGTGTATATATATATATATTATATATATATATATATATATATATATATATATATCAAAGATATAAAGAAGAGATAGGAAGAATAAAGAGTAGGAAGTTATAAAAGACAAGTAATATTGCAAGAACCAATATGCGTAGGAAATTATTTATTTGGATTAAGAAATATTATGTTGTCAAGTATCTCCCTTCCGCTTTTTTTTTGTACATAGCCGCGAAATTCAAAAGACAAAAAGGCGGAAGGGAGATATTTGACAACCTAATATAAATAGACTAAAATAGAGACTGGTAAATAGAATAGAAAAGTGATATTAAAATTTTTATTAAAAAATTGTAAAAAAAGGGAAGGAATGGGTTGTTTAAGAAAATATTAAAAATGGTTTTATTTATGAGTATATATATATATATATATATATATATATATATATATATATATATACATATAAACATTTATCTATCTAATTATATTTTAATCAATATTGTACGTACTTGGATGTTCTCCATTACCCACAAAAGTGGACGCATTGCATACAGCAACAATGCTGAAGCAGAAAAGTGCAAACAGAATTTTTGTATTCATTTTAACTGGAGAACTGTTCAGAAATTAATTTCGAAGTAACATAAATATGAATTTCGACAATCGTTTTAATAATCCAAAAGATAACTTTTTGACCTTATATCAAAATTTTTTCACATGACAACTTGTTTTTTAAAAAATGTATATTTGTATTATTTATATATTTTTGTTTTAAGGAAAACAAAGATTACGCGATTTAAAATATGTGTATATATACATACATACATACATACATATATATATATATATATATATATATATATATATGTATATATATATATATATGTATATAAACATGGTTTCATTGATTATTTTTTAAACTAACGTACCAACTGATTATAACTTAAAAATGCAAAATATTCAGTTGAATACACTTTTTTATTTTAATTGACTAATAATGAAATTTAAATAAATATAAATTGAATATAAATATAGTTATTTTATTGATGACATTACAAAGTTACTTAAAGGAAATTCGAAGAATGAAACTTGTAAATACAGCTGTCTAATACAGACACAAACATACATACTTTCCTTTTTTCTAATTCATCCCTTATTCAATTTCTTGCATTAACCCATATAATCCCAAATATTATTATTGTTTTGTTTACTTCAAAATCCACTTCTCAATTGTTGTTTTAAGAATTGACCATGACCTTTTAATAATTTTATAGTGGATGAAATGATTTATTTCCTTGCTTGAAGAAGTTCTATGCTTAAAAAGATAATCACAGATAATTATTTTTCAAATATTTTCTTTACTTATTCACATTTTATTTAATTTTTCAGCAAAACAAGTATTTAAAATAAATACTTTCTAGTACTGTTTCTATAATTCCATTATTTAGTAATAAATCATTTATTAAGATCTTAAGATTGATCTTTTAGTATATTTTTCCAGTGTTAAATATTTCTAAATTTTCCATACTGTTTCATTTTTACTTTTATTATGTATTGTTGTAATTAAATATTTTTTTGGAAATATTATCCATATTGTGCTATATATGATTAATGTTTTATACAAATTAGATAATCGATGTACAATGTAGCCAAAACATGACCAACGGATTAATTTCTACTTAAGCATAATTACAATTTAAAATAACAACAATAAAAAACACAAATGAGTTTTTATAATTTGACAATACCTCTCTGTGATAATGTAGACATAGCCATTATGTTAATATATGTATTTGAAAAATAATTAAATAATGTGATTTTTACATACTTGTATAAAATCTTGTAGAGTTGGGATTAATTATTCATTTGTATAAAAGTAAATTAAACACAATAACAAAACCAACTATATAACTTTTAAGTTTTGAATTGTTTCTGTTTCAGCTACATTTTCATTCAAAAGTAGATTCTATATCATCATTTGTACCAATAAAATGTTTACCAAACGAACTTGGCGGTGAAGCAGGTACTTACGAAGAACTACGTGGTAAGATATTTTCAGAAACCAAGTTTAAAATCATATCATCACATTATTACTTTGATTTGTATTTTATTTTCTGCATATTTTTAAAACATAATGAAGTTAAATATTAGGATCTTTTATTACTACATAACTATGCATCATTATACAACTTGCTGAGGATGCTTTCGAAACGTGAGCTTCAAAGAAATTAACACTTTCGTTATAAAGCGCTTTGAAACTAAAACTATACAAGTTAAACGGGATGAAAGAGTTACTATTCTAGATTCATTTATGAGGAGTTTTTTTTCTTTACAGACTTGACTGAAATAATTCATTATAGTTATCAAAAAAATCCTGAACATAATTTAATTTCAATATATCTTTATAAATATAACATGTTTAACTTCATAAATGTAATATATTGATTATAATATAAAACCATAAATAAACTATTAATATTCACTCTTCAAAAATCATGTTTTTAAGAACACGTACATATCAATGATATATTTTAAATTAACTTAATGTATTTTTAAAAAAAATCTCAAAATGTATTTAATATAATTTAAAATATTTAATTATATATATATATATATATATATATATATATATATATATATATATATATATATATATATATATATATATATATATATATATATATATATATATACATATATATATATATATATATGCGTAATAAACGAAAATAGTTATCTTAGTTTTTTTCCCATTTTATTATACATAATATTCCAAATACGTATTGAATTCATTTCATGGACAAAAAAGAAAAAAACATTAAGGTATAAACAGCAAATATATCAATTTTTACTAAATAGATCTCTTAGTAAAAATATGTTTAAATAATTTATATAAAATTGTCATAAAATGATCTAAATGATAAAAATCCATTAAAATAAATTATTAAAAAGAGAATTGCGTAGAAAAATAATCTGTAAAATAATCATCAGCAAACAAACAAATCACTATGAAAAAAACTAATACTGCTGACTACAATGAAATAGACTTTGCTGGAAACATTAAAAATCAATTAGTCACACATTAAATTAATATCCATTATATACATAACATAAATACACATTGTTTGTGTGTGCATGTGTGTCTACATCAACATAATATACATTTTTTAAAAATAATAATAAAATTATTTTAAGTACTCTTCATAACAATTTTTTTTCTTTGTCTTAATCCTATTTATAAACAATTTAATAATACACACACACACACAAACATATATATATATATATATATATATATATATATATATATATATATATATATATGTGTGTGTGTGTGTATATGTGTATATATATATATATATATATATATATATATATATATATATATATATATATACGTAGACATATAAAATAATACATTTCTTTTACAGCAAAAACTATTATGAAATTGAAAGAAAGCAGTCAGTATTTTATTGAAGATGAGAAAATGCGAGTGGATGAATCAAAAAGACCGACGAAGAATGAACCATCATTTTTAAATAAAATTAGAAGTTACATTAGTTACTAAGCAATAACAAATTTGAAAGAAATAATATATTGTGATCTTTAGTACAATTAACATGAAACCATACATTAATGACAATTTATGATTAATTTTAATATCATTAAACCAATTGTTATTATTTTAGTTAACACAGCTCATTTTGCTAGATAAAATGTGTTAAGTAATGAACTGATTTGCCTCAAATATAATTATGTTAATATTTATTTTTGTAAAAGTACAATATATATATAGATATAGATATATATATATATATATATATATATATATATAAATAGATAGATAGATAGATAGATAGATAGATAGATAGATAGATAGATAGATAGATAGATAGATAGATATAGATAAATCAAATTATATAATTTAAATCTCACAAATTCCATTGATATACTAGTTTCTTGTAAAATAGTAAAAAAAATTATTATAAAAGCATAAATACACAAAAATACATTTTGTATCAAATTTTTAGTACAAATAAAATTTATTATAATAAGTAACTTAAAATAAAATAAGTAATTTATAAAACATATTTTTGATATTGCTAAATTTTTATTACAAAATGAACAATTTTATTTAAATTTATTAATAACTAATCAAAATATGAAAAATAATTTAATAGTAATATTATAATTATTGAAAAAGTAATAAATAGATTTAATTAATATAATGTTGTTCGGAATGTTTATGATAATATATATATATATATATATATATATATATATATATATATATGTATGTGATATATGAATGACAATATGGATTTATATAAACATAATAATGTAGTTTTATTCAATATTTTATTAAAAATACACATAAAACAAGTTTTTTGAAATTTTTCCTGTATTGTTACAAAATCCTACTAACACATATCTAAAATAATACTCAACCATAGGCACATTATCATAAGATAGGCAGCCTCACTAACCCAGAAAATAACATGTAAACTTCATGTAATTATTAGACAAAATAATTTTTTTCTGATTCTGATTCAATATTTTATAGTATAATGTAAATTATTATTGTTGGTGTCAATGAAATATATTTTTCTATTTATATAGCATTAGTACCTTATATTATTATTTTTTAATATTCCAAATTTCTTATCTATTTTTCTATATACATGAAATATTTTTAAATACATACTTGAAGACACACATGTACTTAAATTTGCATAAAACAAACCGTAAACATGATTATATGTTATATATTGTCATAATTCACTTTTAATTGTGTATCAATAATTAAACCAAGTATCAACATTTCTAAATGTATGATATAATGTTTAGTTGGGAACCTATTTTTAAGAATAAAATAAAATAAATTCGTAAAAATAAACATTAATAAAAAATATAA
>CP092092.1:29945755-30040755 GCA_029203775.1 Neoneuromus ignobilis | reverse complement strand
CAGAATATATGAACTGAATAACTTACAAATTCACAATATCCATTATGTTTGAATTAAAAGTAGTAAAAAATAAATTACTGATTACTTCAACAAAAATTAATAAAAAAATAATTTATTATTATGATCTCTATCACTCGATATCGAATGATTTTTATTAATAACCGAGTATTTATTTTCGTGAAGAACATTATTTTGTAATTTATTTATAAATAAACAAAATGAAGTTAATTTGATTTTTTAATAAACTACTATTACAATTCAGTAATTTATAATTATTAAAATATGTGACATCGATATTTACGAACAATGACAATACTCTGAATTTCAAAAATACAATTTTGCAAATCGAAATCAGAAAAAAACTCCAGGAATAAATTGTATATGGTTTATAGAATGTAGGCAATCCTAATTACACGTTTGTTATTTTTATATAAGTAAAGAACATAATTAGGTAAAAAAAATGTTAATGGCGTTAATTAAAAGATATCTAAATATAAATTGGTATAAATCATGTTAAACATAATATCATTTCAATCTAACTTTCCTTATGTTACTATAAATCGCTGAATTATTCTATATTTTCTATAATCAGTTCTATAATATGTACCAACTAATCAAAAACATAAAAAAAATCAAATAAAATTTTTAATAAGTATCTAATGATTTTTAAATGAAAAAATGTATTTCTCTAATATTATTTTTTGTGATATATTCAAAATGTCAGTGTATTTAATTATCATTTATTAATATAATTTAATAACACATCTTATTTACTATATTTTAATATAAAACATACCAATATGTAATAATTATAAATTACTTAAATAAAAGTATTAATTTTATTAAGAAGCTTGTTTCAATTTTACACCTTCTTGTTGATAATAATTTTTACAATCCTATAAATATATTCATCCAAATGTGACGCCTAGATTTGTATTTTATTAGAAAGAAACATGTATATAGGAAAATATGTGTATAGTTTATTTTGTTTCGTTTTAATAAAATACAAATCTAGACATTGCATTTGGATGGCCCTATATTATAAGATATACATTAAAAAAAATCAATTAAAAATTGCAACTTGGTCATTAATAATTTCGTGACGTGAATTGAGTCGTATAAAAATATCATGGCACTGAATGTGTTGAAAATAGTAATTAAGTTATATTTTAATGATGTATTTATTTAATAATGATTTTACTTCTATTACAATTGATAAATTTACTTATATATTATAATTAAACATTAAATAAATAAATTTATCTATCAAAATATATATATATATATATATTTAAGAAATTTTACAATACAACAAATTCTTGGAAATAAGATCACGTACATATATTAGCACGATTTCTTGAAAACTCATATTGTCGTATTGCAGATTATTTATTATGAACTAATATTAATAAAAGTATATACGCAGATTAATTAAAATAGAAATAAATCGACGAATGTTTATCTGGATTGTTGTATCTCAAATACACCTTGGTAAAAGATTGATGCAAGGTGTTATGCTTACTTTCACTTAGATTTAACCGAATGGATACGAATATTGATCAGTATAGATCAGACTTCACGTGAGACATATGCGAAAAACGTGTACTGTGAAATATTAACAATGAAGCTGGTATGTTTAATAATACTTTTTTTTAATTTCATTATTTTAAACAGATATTCTTTTTCTCATTTATACGCTACGATAGTATATTTACTTTTTTATAAATACACTTTTAATAGTTTCAAGAATCTAATGACATTGATTGAGAATTTAAATTATTGAAAGTAGTGACAAAAATATTACTAACATTAAAAATAGATATTAAGTTAACATCAACAGAATTATCGTATTTAATGTTTTTCTTTTTTTAAAAAATGTCATTAAACTAGTATAGTATTAGTAAAATATAAAATCATAATAATTTGATTACAAATTAAAATTAATAGACAGTATTTAAAATTGCACACAAGTGTGTTATTCATTTGAAATTAATTTATAAGATACTTTTTTATTGAGATGGCTAAAAATATTAAATGACTCAAATTATTAAATAAATTCATATTAGTAAATTTAACAGGAATAAATTTCAACAACACAATATTTTACAAAAATGTTCAGTAATCACTTTATTTGATTATTTGCATTTCGATTGTCATATCGTCATATTCAAACCGCTGCATTATAAATATATATATATATATATATATATATATATATATATATATATATTAGTACTTTAAATTTTATAAAACAATATCACATTGCAAATAATGAAAAAAAAAAACAGTAAGTAGCTATTGAACATTTTTTTTTAAAATATTCTGTAGTATTCGGGCGAATAATTCATTTATATTAAGATGAATTAAATATAATACCAAATCGAATAATAATTTTTTAAAAGCTTAAAAATACATTTAAATTTAATTTTTTCATTTTAGGAGTTGCTAAATCATATTTATTGAAATATAATATAAACAAAAATGCTTTTTTTAAGTTTTTCATGATCTTCGCGGCCACTCTTGTGGTATCAATATATGGAGACGTGTCTCACCTACACGGCGAACATGCTCATCACCACCATCACGATGATTCCGCCGACCTTCTTCAAGCTCCATTAGCTCATCAGCATGTATCGACAACACCTCCGCCACCACCTAAACCATATGCTTTCGGATACGTTGCTGGAAGATTTCCTGGACATGTCGATCGTACACACAGTGAAGTTGGAGACGGATCTGGTGCTATAAAAGGTGATTTTATGGATGTTCGATTATAAAAATAATTCTTACTTGTTTTTGTAATGTGATTAATTCAATTTTACATATATGATTCACCTACATTACAAAGTGTTCAACAATATTTTATTGTTCGCTTTATTTGATCATCTTTTTAATTAATTTTATACAGATTCGCTCTGTTAATGATGGTATGGTCATTAAAATGCATATTAGTGAATAAAATAAATAATAAATGATTCCTGCACACTGATATGAAATTTTCGGTTGTTGGGATACATGATTCATTTATGTAAAAATAAAGTTAATTATTTAGATTTATATAAGCATAATTTAATAATATGTACTAAAAATCCTTAAAACAGTCTTTTAATTTTTATTGTAGATAATAATGATATATTTAATTTTGTTTTAACTATTTGTATTAACTATTTGAATTTCAAATAATTTAGTTAAAACTGTTATGCAAAAGGATAACGAAATATATCAACAAATTGCAATTAATATAAAATAAAAAATTAAATAATCTACTAATACAGCAGAACTTTTTATACAATGAAACATAAAATAAAAAGATGTATTGTAGAAAAAAGGTGAATAATATTAACACACATAAATATTTTTCGACCTTAAAAGAAAAAAATAAAATACAATGAAATATTCGTCTTAAAATTTAAATCACTACAACAAAAAATAAAAAATACACCATTAAAAGTAAAAAATAAAATTTACAGAGAAATTGTAAATACATACAACTTTAAGAAATGAACATATAATATTTTGTTGAATTTCTTTTACTTTATTACATTTACTGAGTGCATTTTAAGAGACATAAACATAATTAATTTCATGTAATCCCAAAAATTTTATTTCCGTTTTTCGCAATACTACTGGTTTTAACTATCTTCGAAAGAATGTGATAATTAAAAATAATTCTTTCAAGTTCTTTAAAAAATATATTCAATCGAATTTATGACTGGTAATTGTAGAAACGTGCTGATATTTTTAAACAATTATATAACAACCAATGACGAACAATATGTGCTTTCTATTTTGAGTAATTATTAAAGAAATAATAAATGAAATGTCCTTAATATTTCAGTATTCGAATTCGGATATTTCTTCAAATACGCATACTAATTCCATATTTAATCCATAAAAAAATATCGTCTACTTTTATAACTCACATACTCTTTCAAAATAATCTCACCAAACCCTCACTTCCACAATACTTTACAATATCTTCACCTTATCTTTGATAACATCTTTTCCAGGGTCTATTTTTTTCTCCTGTTTGATACTACATAATGATTTTTATCTATCTATTGTCATCTCTTCTTGCTATATGTCATATCCATCATATTTTACTTAAAAATATATTTCATCACGCAATATTTTAAAAATCTTCATTATTATTTCATTATCTATATTATAAATTCAATTTAATGACCTTTTTCTCATTTCAAAATTAAATTTAAAATTGTTTAAATGTAAATAAAAAAATATATTCACACACAATTTGAGGTATAACAACTTTTTTATTTATATTAAAAATATTTAAAAAGAAAGTATTTTTTCTTCGTTTGTTATACAAAAGTAAAGAAATATTCAATTTTATATAAGTAAATTAATATTTATTTCAATTATAATTAATTACTTAAATAGTAATGATTTTAGGAATTTTAATTAGTACTCAATTCGAATTATATCAAAATACAACATTGTTCGAATACTGTAGTTACGAAACTGAATTTTAAAAAACGACAATAATTTAAATTGGATTATTAATTACATAGTATGATAAACTTGCTTAAGTTCATAAGTAAGATTAACTATACAATCACTAATTACATTTTTACTACATTATATTAATTATTTATTTTCACCGAAATAAATTTCTAAATGTTCATATTTGTATTTTTATGATAAAAAATTTGATATAAAAGGGAAATATTACAAAATATAATATTACTAATGTTAGTTTCATACAAATGAAAATAAGTGTCATTTTTTATCTTATTGTGATAACGTACATTATTATATTTTACACAATCAGACACAAAATTCCATTTTTCCTCTTTCATAATTTTAATAATGAAACAACGATATTTATAATATTGTGGTTATTTTATAATTTTTTATTCTTTATGAAATAAATAATTTAAAAAAATCAATCCAAAATATAACAAATTTTATCATTTACTTCAGTTAATCATGTGCTTTGTACATTATTTTTTAGTGAATATATTTTAATAATTTACAACTCGTTTTTAAAATCACTAGGCTTTCAGTTATTTTTTATCTTTTGAGTTAACTTCATTACTTTTAATTATTATCGTTTATAAACTAGTAATTTCACTAGTTAGCTCAAAATTTTCAAATATATTTTTGTTTAATTTTATTTATCCAAAAAAGTATTATTATTGCTTTTAAGATTATTTATTAAAGCAACTACTAATACTTTTCAAAAATAGAATACATTAATCAAATTCTAATAAACTTTTATTATAGTAATACTTTTTAGAAATGTGATAGAATACATCAACCGAATATTTCTTTTCGACCAACCTGTGATATTCTGATTTAAATATTAAAGTGTTTCGTCCAATTACATCTCTCTCCATTTTTATACTTTTATTTATTTTCTTGATAAATGATTCATTTTTTTCTTATTATATGATTCCAATATATATATAATACATTTTATTCCAAATTTCTTTCATTAAAAAACAATGATTTTCTTTGTTCTTTTTGAGATTCATGCTGAGTCTAATTTTTTAACTGATTTAATTTAAAACTTTAATCATCACTTTAAGTCTTCCACAATAATTCCAAGTAATCCAATCATCAACAACTCTAAAATGATTGAATAATTTGTTTTTTAATTGCATACAATAGTTATTCTCAAATGGGTTGAATATTTCTTCTATGTACACTATAGATAATTTTGGTGAAATTGTGTCTCTTTATCTTATTACTTTTTTAACTTCAAATGAAGAAACACACACACACAAATATATATATATATATATATATATATATATATATATATATACTTTTTTCTGATTATCTTTTTAATCTTTTAAAACTTCCATCACTAATGACATTTTCAGTTATTTTCTTTTATTATATTTCTTCTTTTTACTGTTAAGTACTTTTTATCGTTATTGATATTACAATTATTTATGTGACATTAAAGAATTCTATCAGTGAGTGTACGTACAAATATATACTAATTGGACTCGTTTTTATACAAAAATATTTAGATTTAATATTTATTTTAATTACTAAAATATTCATTATAAAATATGTTTATGTTCATTAAAAAATTCATGTTATTTACTTTATCGGCGATCCATGACACACTTGATTCCTATTTGAGCTGATCTATTATCGTAAAAGGTGAATATAAATTTAAATAAATTATTATTCATTATTCAATTTTACATACTCTTTATGTTCAAATTGGAATTCGTTATTGATTTAAATCCAGGACATACAAAATCAATCATTATTCATTTTAAATGATGATTCAATATCATAAACATGTTTTTTAAAAAATAATATTAAAACAAAAAAGACAATTTGCTAGACTAATAAATTTCAATTTAAAATTGAAAAATATTTTATAATAAAAAAACTATGTATCTATTTTTACAAATTCAACCAAAATATATATAAGAAAACAAAGACTTGTCGTACATCAATTTTAAAATAAACTGAAAAAACTAGTTTCAAATATTATACAAATACAATATTAAATCATTCCAACTTTTAGACAATTTTTAAATTTTATAAATATATTCTGTAATATAACAAGGACAATTATAATAGCTTCAATTTGGTTATTCGCGAGATTAATAATAATCAGTGAAATTTAATAAGTGTAATCTTTTTCATATCATTATAAAAAAAATATTAAATATATATCCAATAATTTATTTAATCGCAGTGTAAGGTCAACATACCTATTTAGTAATTTTAGTAATAATAATTAAAAAATACTTTGCAGACTGAAATCTTTTCTAATATATATATAAGATAAAAATATAAACGTTCTTATAATTAAACAAAAAAAAAAAAACAGGGTCCAACATATTTTATTAAAAAGCTTCATTTAAAATTATTAATCATATGTATGTATATATATATATATATATATATATATATATATATATATATATATATATATATATATATATGAAAACCAAACATTTTTTCTTACAAGTTAGCAATATCGTTATTTAATTTAATAAAAGAAATCGCCTATGAGAGAATAAATAAAAATAAACCAATTAAAGAATTACAATTCTTCTATGAATAATTTCTGTCGTTATTTTTTAACAGGATAAAACAGTAAACAACGGAATTCTTATGTAGCATCATCGAAGCGGACAAGTTAACCATGACCCGTCACGTACTTTATTCACATCTGTTTTTTTCTAGAAAATGATCGACACCAAAATGCCACCAGTCAATTATGATTTGGTATATAGTTATTGTTGCACTTTTGTAAAACTTGTTATATCCGATTAATAAATAAATTGATTCTCCTGTCTATTCAATTGATTTTAATGAACAAACATTTGACGTTTTTATTACTCGTCTATCTGAACTATTATATAATTGCAGAAATGATTTATTTACAAAACAACTTCAAATTATCGCATGTAATTAAGACATGAATGAAGACATAACACGTTTTGTCGAATTTTAATAAGCATAAATGCATTTCGAAAACGTAGATAATTTAATTTTTTATAACCAGTCATTAAATTTGCATAATATTTATATATATATATATATATATATATATATATATAAATTGGCACATACACACACACACATATATATATATACATACATACATAATAAAAAGCAATTAACAATACCAAATATGTTATAAAATACAACAGTAGTACCAACATAAAATAAATTCGCATAAATTAAAAAAATATTTATGTATTTAGGTATACATTAAACCAACAAGTTTTACAAATGCAAAGTTTACAATAGGTCAACAATGCATCATGCATCTTTATATTGACTTTAAATATATGTCATGCTATTATAATAGTTTATTTATTTAAGTGAAAGATAATGTCTATATATATATATATGTATATAAAATAACTCATCAGATAGTTTTTATTTAATGTTTTAGCTTTAATCTGCAGTTGCATTATTTGTTTGATACTAATGATTACTTACTTTTAAGTTACAATATTTTTATATAATATTTAGTCTATTGACTGTATTATAATTATGATTTTCTGTACTTATTTACTTGTTTCTGCAAATCTATTTTATATTATTGTTATTTATGTACATACGATTGATTTATTTTATTTATTGAATTACAATCGGTTCTGAATCTAGATCCATATTCAAATAATTATTTATTGTTAATTCGTTAAAGCTACAACAATAACAAATCTATATGAGGATAATTCTAGAGCTGAAACTGATTGAAACACAGCAAAGAAAACACAATGACCTATAGTCAGAAATAACACAAATACATATAACGAATTCACAAGAGATTTATAACAATTCTATATTATTTTTATAAAGTTTAGAACAATTTCATGCAAAATTCATTATAATTATTTGAAATGTTAGTATGTAACCGAATATTTCCTCTAAACTGTATTTTTTTTAATTCTTTGATATAGAACCTCAGTATATCACACCATTACACCTGTACATAACTAATTTTTTAAATTATAATCTAATATTTATACTTAAAACAAAGATGTATATATAATCCTGAAATTACCATACTATAGAAAAATAATTGAATATAAATACATGGAAACTATAAACTAATTACAAATGTATTTGTTCCTAGAAAAAACAATTATTATTCAATATTTGTCCACAGGTTCATTTTCGTATGTTGATCCCAGAAATCGAATTCGTACAGTAGACTACACAGCTGACCAACATGGTTTTTATCCAGTCTTAAGTCACACTCAGAGACCAATTCCAAAAGATTCGCCAACCGTAGAAAAAGCAAAAGAACGTCACTATCAATTATACGCATCTATTGCTAATTCGCACGCGACAGGTGAAGCCAATCAAGAAATAATTGCACCTAATGATAGCGAAGCTGTAGCTAGAGCAAAAGTACGTCATCATGACTTATACCACAAAATTGCTGAACAGCATGCGATTATTGCCGCTGAACGAGAAGCGATTCAAGCAACAGCTGAACCGAACTACATTGAAGAACATATCAAAGAACATTAAATTGTTGGAACTATTATAATAAATTGATATAGATTTTATATTTGTTTTTTATGTACTATTTTATATAAAAGTAATAAGCAACATAGCATTGTTTTTTTTAATATAAATTTAATAATACATTAAATTAATAGTTAAACTGTAAATATATATTTTAGTAAATAAAACAATATTTTTATCAGTAGCTTGTTAGTCATTAACATTTTATATATATATATATATATATATATATATATATATATATATATATATATATATAGACATGTGAATACAAAATTTAAAAAAATAATGTTCAATTAGGTTATCTCTTTTTAATATTGAATATGAGAAGAAAACAATTAAACACAGCATATAAATTATATATAAATTAAAATATTTAAAATACATTCATATATCAATAAATTCTTTTTTTTAAAAAAATATGAAATTGCTATATAGTTATCATCTATCTCTAATTCTCGTTTTTCGTTTTGACTGAATAAACAAACGATATACATGCATTTCCTGTGCGATAATAAATAATAAAAAAGGCCTATAATTTATAATTTTTTAAATCAATATTAAATGCAAAATAATTACTCACTTTAACCATAAAATTAAACATAAATGACAAAATATTATTTTGTTATCCGTCCGTATATTACAGTTTTCATACTACTCTAGCTATAAGGATAAGAAAAGTAAAATAACAAGTTAACAATAAGCCTTAGAAGAAATCAGCATACTTGAATCAGAGATTACAAAATAGTAACATCAATTTTAAAAAAATGTAACTGATTAACACTGTGGTTGATGAATTTTTATACAAATGAATCACTTAACATAATACTGTATTTTTTTATAAAAATAATCACTTAGGAAAAGTTCAACACAAGTGATTATTGTAGTTTGGAATTTGAATTATTCGTTTGTATAAAAAATTACTATTAGAAACAAGATTATAATTATCATTAATTTAATAATAGTAAATATAAAAACCGTGTTTATAATACTGTTTATTGATACATTTATTTGGATACCTATTTTGTTTATCAAAAATATAATTACGATTATAAACATAAAATTGAAATATTTAAATGTCACATTGTTGTAGAATTGTTTTAACTTTTTATATAACAAAAACAAACTTGAAAAATCGTATAAAATTTATATAAAATATAAAAATGTAATGAAATCAATTGAAAATCATACAACGTATGAATTAACATTTATTATAAATATTTTTTCTCAAAATTATTCTAAGCTATTGAAAAAACTATGAACTTAAAAACATATATTAAAAAAAATCTAGTTAAAAAACATCACTACCATCAATAATAAATTATAGAAGAAATAGATACCCTACGCCCGTACAATCACTAAAGTTTATCACTTACACAAATGATTAAATGACAAAAAAAATAAACTTCATCACGTATTTTATGAATATTGTAATAAAGAAACAAAATTAGAATATTTTTTAAATATAGATGCGTATTATATATATATATATATATATATATATATATATATATATATATATATATATATATATATATATATATATATACGTGTGTGCACAGGTATTATTATACACTCATTTATATACAAGGACTGAACACAAAACATTTTATATTTGACTATCAAATATAAGTATTTAAATAGTGTATATATTACAAATAAATATACTCATACATTCTTGACATTTTTGACTATATATGTAAAAAGAATCAATAATTTTTGTATGTCACGTTACCTTGCTTTAAATCGACAACTTTTATTTAAACGAATCTTGCATTTTAAATAGATAACAAAATATTTTAGTTCCGCATTAAATAACACAATAAATAAATTAAAAAATCTATCAATGATTTCAATCAATTCAATACTAACTTATATATCGATATTAAATTGATTGAAACCATGTATTCAATATAACTGATCATAAATCATTCATTTAATAAAAGTTTAATAAAGGTTAATAAAACAAATACTGAATAAAACACACGATTCAAATGTAAAATGAATTTTTTGGAAAAAAAAACGATATACTATTATCTCTTAAGTAATTTAAATTTTAAAATTTTATTAAATAATAAAAATATGCAAAATTTTACTTTTTATCATAAATGATTATTATTTATTATTTATAACATTATTTCATATATGTATTAATTCCTCAAGCCTTCATTTAAAAAAATCATTTGATTTCAAATACGAATATTTCTATCATATTTTTTATTTCATCCCTATTTGTAAATATTTTAGTTGTTTAAATACTTTTCGCTTACAAAAAGCAAATTTTAACAAAATAAAATCTAGAAAATGAATAAATGCAAACCATCCACTTCAAAACGTCAATTTTATTTGTTGTCGCTTTTTCCTTATACATTTTTTATGTATTTAACATTTCCATTCTCTAAAATCACACCTTTTCCATTGTTAACATGCGAGTACTTTAATAAAGGATCATTATGCAAATGCTCAAATTATTTACTACGTATGACACCAGTAATTGACTTTCATTGAATAGCTTAAACTCATTTAAGAATTTTTATTCAAGGATTTCACAGAAACCAATTTTAATTTATTGATTACAATGCTCGTAAACGATGACGAACATTATACTTAGAATACATGTAGGAAAAAATTGTTTTAGCAATACCAATTCAAAATATGACCTATTGTAATATTAACTATTGAATAAACGTTTATAACAAAATTATTTATTATTTTCATTGTACATCTCGATATTCAACAATTTATTTTGAAAAATATATTTTTTTTATTTTTTGCCATTCATATACACAATTAAAATAGAATACATTTAATACGTATTGTGGTAGCAAATGTCTGATTTTTTCGTTTCACAAAAAATGAATATTTTATTTTAATATATATATATATATATATATATATATATATATATATATATATATATATATATATATACATGTAAATAATTTATATTTCAGCACAGTATACATATGTTACAAAATAAAAATAACAACTACATATAAAATTACATGCATGTAAAATAACAATCGCATTGGTATTCATTCAAATTATTGTATTTATATGACGATAATATATCGCTAAATAATATCTGTTTTTTGAAAATTATCACTGGTTAAAGTACAAATATAAATATATTACATTAGCCTTTGCTTATCACATTTTTATAGAATTTTTAAACAGTAATTAGTATACATAAATTTGTTCACAGACTCGAATATTTCATATTTCATTTTTTAATATTCAATAAATATTATGTTCACGCGTACGTATGTATAACTATTTAAAACAATACAATTACTTAATTAAAAAACACGTACAACATTGCAAATGTTTTCCAAGTTGACATATGTGTATTTATAAAATATATAACGTTTCTTTATACAGTTCAGACAAATAACTATTATATTTTGTAATAAATACATACAATAAAAATATTTTGATTAAATAATATATTTATATCATCTGATAGACAGGATAAAATATAAGAAAATACTTCGGAATGAACTGGAAGAAAAAAGAATTAGATCAGTCAAAGTTGAAAGTTTCGAAAAAGACCTTTATCCAGCAATGGATATAAAGAGGTTGATGATCTTCTATTTCTTACTTTTGTCTTCAATAAATATTTTTTTTAAAAACTATTATTTATTATAGTCTTCATATAAACTGTATTTAATCAATTTTCTGTCTACATTACATAGTTTAGCCCATTATTTCTAAGTACAAAGAATATTGAAACATTGTTTAATTTTTCATTGAACCTTCACTCTTTTGTATGAAAAACTGACCACTTTATATTCAATTTAATTTGTTTAAATAGTATAAACAATTATGTACATTTCCCTGGTGATTTCTTTCACAAAATAAAAAATATGAAAATTATTTTTTATTTAGATTTCATATTCATAAAAAAATTTAGGTCAGAACAATCTATCAGTTCAGACACGTTCAGGGCCGAAACTTTTGAAATAAATATAGATTGCTGTCTTACAACGGTCTAAACGATACTCAACAATATTGAATAAAGTTTGAAATCATAAAGCAATATTTACACTGTATTGGCTAATATTAGTGTAGAAAATAATTTCTTTAAAAAAATTTACATTACGTATTTATCTTTTTAATTAATACACACAAACATTTTATTCTTATATTTATTTTTTTACATATGAACTTGTACAAATTACAATAAAATGAACAGAATTTTTGTACAGATTACCTTTTTCAAACTGTTGATCTCGTTTTATCACAATTGCTGCTTTGTGCATTCAAAAACACATAGCTCTTACCATTTATAAGATATGTATTTAATAAGTAAAAAACAAAAAAAATAGCCGTATGGTACAAATGAAAAAAAGAATAAAATAGTAAGAATATAGAATTATGAAAGAAACTGTAGATACAAGAGAAAACTTATATGGGAAAAATATCAATTTTTAATGTTAGGTCTACAATCCATAGTCGTACCTAATGAATTAAAATATTGTTTTAACCACACTACTTTACAAAATCCATAATAAAATGGACATAAAATAACCAAATAATTAAAATAATAAATTTTAAAACTTTCAATGACATTACTTCAAATGTGATTATTTTTTAAATAAAAAATTAGCATAAAACTAAATAACAAACGACAAAGATGTTAACTCTTCTTATATATGTAACTGATATATAACAAATTTGAAATGATTAGATTGTTTAGTGCCATTTTTCGGTTAATACTTAGCTGTAAATAATAATAATCCGTTAGCATATATTTATTCAACATAAACTCAATGTATCATTTTTGTTAACTTTTACAAAGAAAATTAAAGGATATAAATTTTTAAAAAAATTTACAACTCAATAAAATTAACAATAAATCACCTTTCTATACAAGTTATAAAACGTTTTTTGATATCTTTAAAAACCCTTTCATTTTAAAAAATTATTTCTTATTTTTCTATAACATAAAATTATTAAACTGTAGAAACTTAAGAATTTATATAATCATTAAAAATTCAGATCGTTCCTTGAAGTTGATAATAAATAACCATTAATAAAGACCCTTTCAACTAAAGAAATCAAATCAAAAACCTAGAATTTTTAATTTTTTACGTAATAGCTCAGTAACAATGCAAGTAGTAGTTGTTATATACTACTTTTTTTACTTGTACACCACTTAACTGACAGTGCAATACAGCACTAAATGCATAACAATCATTTAAATAACTGATTTTATTCCAATGATTATTTTTTTCTAAAAGACACGATACTTCGAAAAAGGTGGCATAGGACTTAATTTTTTAATAAGGCATATAAAATAATTAGAAAAAATAAATTTTAAACACAAAAATAACTATGATATGTATAGAATAAAGAAGAAATTTCTAGAAAAAAAACATATTACCATATAAAACAATTAATTTTATTTCTACACATTTTTTAAAATAACACATAGATTCTAAGTGGATCAACAAATGAAGTTATTATTATAATATCATATATATTCCCATCATTTAGTTTCTTTTAAAATTAAATTTATTTTCTTTCAGTCTGAAACTAGCTAATATAACAGGAAATAAAATAGAGAACAATTAATAATACTCTAAAAAACATTAAAAACTAGTAAAACATTTTTTATAACTATTTTTTAACGATTTGTTCATCTATTGTGTGATGTGTAGTGCATGTGAAAATTTATATGAATTTATCAAATGTTACTCATATATACATACATAAATATCTATATAGTGTGATAATAATATAAAATAAAACTCTTATCTATTTTTTCCACAAAATTATTCAATTGATTACAATACTATTTTTTTTTAATTTTTACTCAATTTACTTTTTTATATTTACTATTTATATTAATAACACAAATATTTAATAGAAAAAATTACATATAAACATTGAAAAGCCATGTATATAAACAATTATGTACAGTAATCAAAATATACCACTGAAAATAATTCTATAATAAAAACAATTATTAATACAATATTAAATAAAAAAGCATTCTATACCAATAAACGTTTCATTAAATATTATTATCAACAAATATTTTCTAGGTAACATTTCTTACAACTCACATATATATGTAAAAACAAATACTACATATATATATATATATATATATATATATATATATATATATATATATATATATATATATATATATATATATATACATAATCAAATATCTCTATATGCAGTCATAGTGATTATCATTATATAAAACCATATGACATGCATATTTTAATAGAAAAATTAAATGGCATCTTAAATAATGCATCTGAAAATAAATAAAAAAAAGTAATTATTTTTTAAAAGTCATAAAAATACGTCAATAACTCTTGGAATATCTACTACATATATATCTTTACTATATTTCACACACATGTATGTATATATATATATATATATATATATATATATATATATATATATATATATATATATATATATAAATTTTATGACATAAAAGTTGTGAATATGATTTCGAATATGAGTTTTACTTTTAGTATAAGAACATATACAACATATCAATGCATATATTAAGACATACACAATTTTAATTTATATGTGGAATTTGTGTAGATTTAAATTATTTTCGTGATACTATAAATATTGCACTAAAGAATGTTCTAATAGACAAATTACAAGAAGTACATTGAAAGATGATATAAAAACACTTTTTTGATATATAAAAATTGTACAAATATTATGTTTAATAACATTATTTTATACTATATATTATTTATAACAAACCTCTTATTTGAAATAATTATATCTTATTATGGGACAAAACTATTTATTTTTAATGTAAATTACATTAAAAATTATATAAAAAAATACATAATGTCAATAGACAAAAATTTATTCAATTTTTATAATTTAACTAACATATTTTACAAAACAATCTATATACTAAATAAGATCCAGAGTTTAATCCCAAACTTTTCATGAAAAAGAACACAATAATTAATTGCAATTTATTAATAAATATTCATTAACTAAATAATTCTTAAAAATCAATTCATAATTAATAACAACAAAATTAATGATGGAATCATTTTATTTATACATATATATATATATATATATATATATATATATATATATATATATATATATATATATAATTCCAAAAAAATAATACCTACAAAACATTTTTCTAAAAAAAATTAAGATCTATTTTTGAAAGCATATCTTTTGAAATTATAATGTACATATAAAATTTAACAAAACAGCTAATGTTATATTCATATAAATGTAAATAAATTTGCTGTTAAAGATCTCGGAATGAACTCAATTTCATTTAGCAAAATAACCAAATAGTTGTAATAATATAGCACAATAACAAAGCTAAATAACAAAGTACATACAAATAATAATAATTTTGTATACAAAATTGAATTTCACTACATAAATAATGTAAATTATTGTAATTATACCTCTATTACAAATATAATAAAGATTTACTTCTTCCCTAAAATTTTATTCATTTCTTTAGTTTGTTTATTTACTGAGATGCCAGTAACTTCTGTTTTATCGGTAATATTATCAATCAAATCATTCTGAGAATCAATTTCACTTGAAAACTCAATAGCCAATCCCTTTAATCTAACTATTGAACCACACATTTCTTCTAAATTAGCATTGATTACAGCTTGCGGATTAACATCATTGCCATCGTACTGAATATGACCTGTCTGAGAATCATCTTCACCTCGTATTCTAGTTAATGGATGAGTACTATACATATCTTTTGTCGAGGACATAGATGGAACAGATTCACTATTTAATTTCTTGTCACTGAAAGTTTGATTTGATCCTGTTTTGTTTCCTGCTGTTAAATTCGCTGCTTCATTTCTACCAGATAAATAATTTTTTAAACTACCGAATACAGACTTGATCCCATTTAAATGTTTTTGTGAAAAACGTAACGTTGAATTAATTTCGTCAAGACGTTTATCAGTACGTTCCAATTGCTCCCTTTGTCTTTGTAATTCTTCAGCTGTTGCTATTCCAACCTGTTCAGAATCCCGTAACAAACCTAAACTTCTTTGAGTACTACGTACTGTTCTATCTTCTATTTCCTTTCTACGTTCCATCAACGACATTTTCTGTTCTTCAAGTCTACGTAGAGAATCAGTGGGACTAGGTAAATAATTATTACTTTGTTGAGAATGTCGGGAATTCCGTAGAAAAGTGTCGTCATCCACATCATCCGTAAAAAGATTACTTGTATCTGTAATATACTTATGCCCCGACATGATTATTCAGTTTCAATTTCACTCGATGATTTACTCACTTTCACGATATATGAACAGTTTTATTTAAAAGCAAAAAGCTGACTTCTCAAACAGAAAAATAAATATTACTATCAGCTGACACACAAACAGAATGCACAGACGTGAATGCGTCATAACATCAATATTTAAAAGTACTTATGGAAATTGTACTGATGTGGAAAATATGTTTATTTCAGTCTTACTAATTACTAATCATATCAGACTCTTTTTATCTACGTTTAAAACAAGATGAACAATACAAATTAAATCGCGATAAAACAAATCACTATTATTGGCTCTTAATCGTTAATCAGTGATATTCAACTATTCATATGCAAAATAAAATAAAGCTATTTATATATAATCATTTATGATAATATTTAAAAAATGTATTTATACGTTTTTACAAAATATATATATATATATATATATATATGTATATATATAATTATTTACAATTTTAATACATGTTTTTTATAATTTCATTATATTTAATTGTAACAGTAAATGAAATTATTTTAATCAATTAATTTGAATTAAAATATTATATATATATATATATATATATATATATATATATATATATATATTGACTACAAATTCATGCATTTCATTATTTTATGATTTCTCCAAACAATTGTTAAAAATAAAAATATGGACGTAATTCATTGTCCATATTTTTAAAATAAATTTCATATAACAATATTCTGTGACCAAATCAAAGTAACAAATATTACTCCTCTATTGTATTTAAATTTTATACAAAGTTTTCTTCTATATTCTATTATAAATGTAATTTATAAATTGAAAAGATTTACACAAAACTTAATTTTTATTTTATTCTGTCTTTATTAAAATCAAATATCAATCTTTTATTAAACCAAAAAAAAAGTATAAATAAATATATATATATATGAATAAAAATTAAATCTTAACATTATCCATATTATTATATATATATATATATATATATATATATATATATATATATATATATATATATATATATATATATATATATATAAAATAATTGAGTACAACAAAAAACATCAAACGAAGAAACAAGATATATCCTTCTTTCTTATTTCTAATTGTTTGACATTTTGTCACTCGCAAGTGATGGCGTCAAAAGGTTTGTGCTAGGTTAATTATTATGTAAAAAAATATTCTAGAACACGCTAAAACGATTGAAAAAGGTTTTAAATTTGTTCCAGGAGGTCCTGAAACAGATGACCAACAGAGATTAAGATTTCAAGTAGAACTGGAATTTGTACAGTGTTTAGCAAATCCGAATTATTTAAACTGTAAGTTAGTTATATATTGTTTTTTGATAATTTCTTCATTCATTTGTATTAAATTTTCTTTTATATTTTCATTTTTAAAAGTCACTACAAAACTAATTAAATTTGTTTGTCTGTGACTCTGTTTTCATTAACAATTCTTATGGACATTGACATTAAAACTGTTATTACCTTTTTTAAAAATTAATCTGATTAACATTTAATATTTAAATATAATCATTGAATTATTACCACTGATGGCATTTAAAATATTTGAACATACAAAACTTATTATTAAGCAGACTAACAATACATATTAATATAGGTTTGAATACACTAATTTATCATGATTACTGTTAGCTAATCTTTTTAAAACTATATACATGTTTGTGTGTTTATATATATATTTAAATATTTATTTTCAGTTCTTGCTCAGCGAGGTTATTTTAAAGATACTACTTTTATAAATTACCTAAAATATTTACTATACTGGAAACAGCCAGAATATGCAAGATATTTAAAATATCCAATGTGTCTGTACTTTTTGGATTTGTTACAATATGAACATTTTAGAAGAGAAGTAGTTAATTCACAATGTACGAAGTTTATAGATGATCAACAGATATTATTATGGCAGCATTATACAAGACGAAGAAGTAGATTGTTACAAACGGCAGCAGTAAATGGTAACGCAAACAATAATGAATCTTCAAATAGTACAAATGGTGGAATAAACACGACTAATGGAATGGGGCCAAAAGTTCCTTAATTATTTATTTATCAATACTTCTGTATTATATAGAAAAATAAGGCTATGTTAATTTTGTAAATTTATATGAATGAATGAATGAGTTTTTGATTTTTTTAATAAAAATGAAAATGAAATAAGTTGTTTAATATTTCTTATTATTAAAGTCTAATTCAGTTTCATAAGCAAGTAGTTGAAGTGAAGTAATTTAAAATTTAAATTTGTATTTAGGCTTTATAAAAGTAAATGAAAAGCTTAGTAAGTTCTTATTGATAAATTTGTTTTATATAACAAAAACAAAAAAAAAATACAAAATTCATTTGAAACACAATTTAAGAATTTTTTTCACTATATTATTCTGTACATCAATTTCTTTTTTTATAAAACCAATTATAAATTTCTAATTATATGTAATTTTACTATAAAAGTATGTGATATTTTACAACACAATAAATTTATTTTTTCAATATCTACATTTATATGAAAAAAATCTGTTAATTTATTAGAGTAAAATATTTCTCTATTTACTTAATATTAGTTTTTTAAAAACAATAATTTCTAATATTTTTTATAACACAAAAATATAATAATACTATTTGGATTAAAATTTAGAAAGTTTAATTGTATCAATAAATTAATATTTAAAAAGTCAATTGCTATAGGAAATAAATCAATCTTTTTTCTATTTATTTAATTCTAATTGTATTTAAAAATTAGATTTTAATAAATATAAAAATGTTTATTTTTTAAAATAATGCACATATAATTATTTTATACATAATATTAAATATAGTGTGTGAAAACAAAAAGTAAAATAATGTAAAAAAAATAATCTCTTATTTGTACTTATACAAAACACTTCACTAAATGTATATATGTAAGGATTTTTAAAATATTTATGTTTATGATTTAGACTGCAATATGTCATAGAATACATATGTACATATATTAAAATATAAAATAATTGCATAAATTTACAGTATAAACATAAAAATAACATTAAAATACAAAATGTCATAATTCAATTCCTAGTACATACAATTACAATATACATTTACTTACTTGTACTAGCTGATATTATTATCTTTAAAGTATTCCCTTCTATAGCAAAAAGTACACTTGAACAATTTTTCCATTGTTAAAATATTATTGGAACTCTAAAGTATTTTTTTATATTATCATCACCATACATTAATTGTTTAAAAAACTAAATCTTTTTGAGATATTTAATTTTTGAAATAACAAAATGAATGGATTAAAATCTGCGAATAGGGGGATTATTAAGGGAATAACTTGTAATTAACCTTTCAACACGAAACGCGCAGATATATATTGCACCACATATAAGGGTATTATGTTAATGGATGATTCAATCATTTGACCACAATTGTTAACCATACAGCCATCCATCGAATAAAATAATTGATGCCCTTTTACACATTTTTAAAATAAAAAAATTATATTGCAAAAAATTCAAAAAACAAGCTTCAAATGCTTAGAAATACAAATACGCCATAACGGCGAAATATAAAAACACTTACATATACTATTTGATAGTACAGTAATATTTAAAATTATTTATTATTCAATGTAACATTTAAGAAAATATATTATGATTATATACACTTATATATAGATAATCTACGGGCAAAATTGATTAACTCCACATTTTGATTTTTTAAAAATTTTAGTGCCAAAGCACTTGATTGATGTTTAACTTTTTATATTAATAATAAATTTCCTTAATATTTAGGCATAACACCGCCAAATGACAAACATTTTTTTGATTGTAGAATAATAAATAATTTATTTCAGAAGCCAATGTGATTAACTCCATACGTTTTAGTAAATTGTTGAAATAATGCAATTCAAATGCTTATACGTTTTTAGTTAAATATTTTTTAAATGCAACAGTATGTATTGGACAATAATGATAAACTACTTACTGTATACTGTCATAAAAAAGTAAAGTTTCAAAAAAAAGTAAATACATTTAAAACGTTAAACGTCAAACCCACTTTCGTGTACCTTTTCGTTTACGCCGTACACATTTTATTATACTAGATTAGTACGATATAATCAAAATTAGTAAAAAAAGCACCGTTTCATGTGGTTCAAATCACTTATCAAGATTTTTTCTTGACAAAGTCATTAGAAAACTCTATCACTAACAGAATTATCAGTAAATTGACTTAAAATACATTAAATAAAATTAGAAAGGTAAAAACCCAATGTCATACAATTAAATATGATTTTAAGGAAGATGCAGAATTCAGTGATATTAAGATTAAAAAGTCTGTAGCAGGTAGACTAGCCTTTGTTATATCCTACAGGCAGAACTGTGAGAAGAGAAAAGAAAAGAGATATGATGGACCTGTTGAAATTCATTCCTCCTATTAAACATAGTTATTATACAAACTTAAGAACAAATCGACATAACTGGTCCCTGAATACGTCTGACCAAAAAAATATTATTTATGTTGATACTTTTTATATTAATACTTAAATCTAACCCCTACTAATAATAATAGTTGTAATAGTAAGAGAACGTTTATCATTGATTTTTTCCTAAAACCTTTTAATAAACAATGTATGATAATGCATTTTTTGTAATAACATTTTTTTTGGAAGGTACATTTAATAGTATTAATTATTTTCTTTTTATTTTCGCTTGCAAAATCGATTAACTCTCTTAGTTATGCAAAAAATGTTAAAATAATAATGATTATTCTAAAGATATATTATTTTATACATTATTTATGTCGTTAGATAAAAGTTACGTGTGTAATAATACATTCTACAATGTTTATTTGAATTCAAATTTTAAAAAAGAATGTATATTATTATTAAAAGTATATTATTACTTTAAATTAAATGTATTATTTGTTGTGTATAACATTGTAATTAAATAATTCAAAATTTAAAATATTGAACGATGAAATAAATTATATTGAAAAGTATATTTTTAACGAGTAAAACAATAATTCTTTTCTTAAAATATTTATATTTTAACTTATTTATAAGCTATTGTATTTGAAATAAGAAATGAATACATATTTTATATATATAATTAATATCTTTACTTTTTATTTTCAAAAAGGTGTAGTAAGAATGAAATTTATTACACGGAACTGATAAATTATCTATTCAAAATGTAAGAATTTGTATTATATTATTTTTTATGTATCTCATAATCAATTTTAAGATAACTAATATAATTATGAAATGGTACGTAGTCTTACTAAATTTTTATGTAAATTATTACCGTTATTTGAAGGTCAAATTTGTTAATGAAACCAATATGAATAGATTTATTAAAAAAAATAATTAAAAATAATAGGTTAATTAAAAGATATTTCACATATGAGATTCAAAAAACATATCATTATAGTGAAATAATACAGTTATTAGTAAAATAAATATAACTTCTTTATAATTTTCTTCAAAGTACATTGTCTAATAAAATAAGTATGTATAATGTAATATTTCAGTTGATGAATATTCATATATATATATTAAGATGTTGTTTGATATAAAAGTAATTTAATTTATAAAAAGACTTTGTTCTTATACCATAATAATGTAATTTAGAATATTTCATTTGCTTGAAGAACAATATTAATTAATAAATTTGAATTTTGGAGCATATACTAGTTAAAAAAATTGAAGTAACCTACATATTAATTCGCTTTTTCCCGAATTGCTTAACATAAATTATGTTAATAAAATATGAACTAGAGCATAGATAGATTCAATATTAGATTTTATTAATAGTATGAAAATGAGGATACTATTTACAACTAATTTCATATAAATATAGTCTGGACACATCGAGTTCAACAATCAATTTATATCATTAATAGTTTAATCCCAATGTACTTTATTAATAATATTTTCAATTGAATTAATTATTAAGTTATTTACTGAAAAACTGTAGCAGAAAGTTCGATACTCTATATTAAAAACAGACATTTACAAAAAACTTAATTAGACAAAATACAATGGAGTGGAATTTCATGTTTACGTTGCAATTATTTTCATCATGAGAAAAGTACATTTTTTAATTTTTGCTGTAATAACTAAAGTTCTAGATCTTACATTTTATTTTATGACATTTTGATTTATTAGAATTACAAAACATTTTTAATATAATTTATATATAAATTATATATATATATATATATATATATATATATATATATATATATATATATATTTATATGTATATATAATATGTACGTATATATCCATGTATACACATTCATATATCTCTAAAACGGATGCAACATTACTATAATAAATATAATGAAAGTTAATAGTTTAAAACCTGTTCGACTATTCTATATCAGTAGAGGTCCAAATATAAAATAAGAATTAACATTTCAATTACAAATTCCAGACTAGTTGTGGCATCAATACGCCACTAGAACCCATCATCAAACTCCTATTAACACATACTCAATGTATGAATGTGTACACGTACATACCCTGGTCACCCAGTTAAGATATAACGGATTTACACTATTCTTTTTTACGTCTTCTTAACGTAATGAGCAGACGAATTGTATTTCGTAAAGTATGTATCATTCAATACAGAAGTATAGTCGGACATGCATGCATTTATTGGCAAATCATTTCTTTTTCTATTAATTATTGATCTGTGATTTGTGTACTTTAATTCATAAAAAGTTTATAGAGAACAACATTTACTCATTGAAGAATTTACCTATTCAACATTTGTGGAAACGAGTTATGGATTATAAGTGAACGAATCTTGGACTTTTTGGAATTTCAAGTATTTTCAAATGTAAGTATTTGATTCTTGTATTTAATTTTATGTTTTTAAATAAATGTTAAGTTAAAATATTATAAATGTTAGTTTAAAAAAATAAATTACACGATTTTAAAATAATAACATAATTATATTTAAATTCTATCAAAACTGTTTCAATAAAAATAACTTTTCATACTTATATTTATAATTTAATAAAATTACTTTATTTGAATATTGTTTGAACATTTTAATTCTTAATGCAATTTAGTATAAAGAGTGTGAAGAAATGGAAAACAAAATAAATTTTAAATATGAATTTTTTTTAAAAAAAAATCAATACTATCTAAATTAAATACATTTATGAACTTACTTACAGGGGATAAAAAATTTATATTATCTTTCTTTCAAAAATAAACATTTATATAAAATATTTTCAGTATTGTATATATGTGTACATTATATATATATATATATATATATATATATATATATATATATATATATATATATATAAAATATTGATTTTATTTAATGTTTATATAAATTATGTATTGTAATATTATTTATAAATTTGAATAAATTATACAAGTATTATTTTTAAAAACACACATAACATACATACAGATTTTTTATATAAAAGTGCCTTATTTCTCATAATTATTTATTATAGTGTTTATTTATTATTTATCATAGTTATTTATTCTAGATAAAGATATGAAAATTATATTTAAAGAAATGTTAATATTTATACAAATTATAAAATGTACTTAGCGTTCTGACGATAATGGCTTAGCCACTGAAATAAGCAACAACTTTTAAGCAAACAAAGTAAACAATAAATAATTGTTATTAAAGACTTTTATAAATTTTTATAATATTGAGAGTAAATGATTCATAACTCATATATTAATATAGTATTGTTGAATTCAAGATTGAAGAATATAAACAATATAATTATTTATTTTAAAAATGTAAGACTGTATAAATTAATAAGAAATAATATTATTGTCCATAAATATTTTTAAAATTAGAAATTCGTCTTTTCAATGTTAAAAATGACAGGGAATTAATTTCATCATTATTTTTTCTATAACAATAATGAAGACAACTGTTTACAATTGTGTTATTCAAATATACATTAAACGATCTTTTAAAAGAATTTAAGAAAATAAATATTTTCAAAGTATTGGAATAAGATCTTTATAAATTAGTTAACAATGATAAATATTATTGTATATTTAAATAATATATTATTATATATTTATATGAGAATATTTATTTGTTTTTCGGTTAAAAACTATTTTTCTCAAACCAATTTATAAAAAAGTATATAGTCTTGATACACAAAAAAAATAATTTAGAGGCAATGTTAATCAAAAATCATATATCATGTTATATTTTTACTTCTCCTTCGAATATATTTAATTATTATATTGCAATAAATGAGAATAGATAAAATTGATATTTTTTTTAGAAATAAAATGATTTTGATGCATAGCTGTTTTATTCAAATGTACTAACTTTCATTATTATATTTTTTATTTTTGAATGATCTATTCTTGATAAAGATGTTCAAATAAACATATTTAATATATTTTGAAATATTTTTAATTACTTGTATATTAATTTTGAAACAATATTTTTTTGTTTTACGTTTTAAGATAATTGATTATATAGTTATGAACATGAATTATATTTTTAAATTAAATATCTACACTCGATAATGTTTGAAATATAAAATAATGTTATTTTATTAAAATATATATATATAGAGGAGAGAATGAGTACTTCCGTATTTATATTTACGAACATCATAAAACTTTATAACAGATTTTAGGGAGGGCTATACGATGTATTTAACGGTTTTTTAAAAATATAATTTTATTTAGAATGTTGTATATCGCTATAAAGAATTAAAAAAAAATCATTTTTATATAGCTATCGATATCTTTCATAAATATGGTATAAAAGATAATCTTTTTCCAACACTTTGCACTATAAAGAGTGTGTGTGTGTATATATATATATATATATATATATATATATATATATATATATATATATATATATATATATAATATGCATGAGTGGGACATCAATTATATCAAATGATAATAATTCCTTTACAGTAAAATCATTTCTGTTTCAGATATATATATATAAAAAATTATTTATGTCTTTTTGGCAAATAATAATGAAAATGACAACAAAGAGGACGAAAATATTGACAATATTTGTATTACTTGTTTTATTAACTGAATTGAGTGAAGCAAAAAGAAAAAAAATTAAACCAATGAGCAAATTAAATAAGGAATTACGTATAATAAGAGAACGAGAGACAAATCCAGCAAATTTTGCCAGACTTGTTGTAATGAGATTAATTTACGGTGTGGCTAGTGTAATGGGTTTTCAAGAAAGCATATCAGGTGTATTCAATGGAGCTTTCGTACCACCTGGTACAGATGATGATTATTCAGACTATGGTGGTGATTTAGGAATTTTTGACGATGATGATTACTAATATGCATATATGTATGTATGTATGTATGTATGTATGTATATATATATATATATATATATATAAAGCAAACATGATTACTTTAGACTCATATACACATACGAGGGTCGTTTGATAAGTATGGTAAATTTATTTATTGTTTAATTTAATTAAATGTTTCAATTTAGTTTGTCTTACTTTTTTACCATACTTATCAAACGATCCTTGTATACATATATATACATATATATATATATATATATATATATATATATATAATATAATACAATACAGAATGATTAAAAATTAAATGTCATTTTCGGATTTTCTACGTAATTTTTGTATATTACTTGACATTTTAGTCATCTCATTAAATATATAAGATTTTTTACGTGATAGAAGATCTGGAAACGCCATGCATGACAATTATAATTAATTAACCATGAATTCTTGTATATAGTTGTATATTAACTACTGTTTTAATCATTCTGTAATATTAGCCTACTTATGTACAATGATATAAACACAATTTTGAAATACTTCAGTATAATACATAAAGTGTATATAATTTATAATATATTTAAAAAGAAAAAGACCAAACCAATTGAAACCAAATAAAATATATAATTTATGTATTAACACTATTTAGCAATTATTTATTACTTTATGTTCTAAAATAATTTTAAGAAATATTCTCTTCAATTTTTATCATTAATCTTAATTTTATTTTATTATGGGTTATTTATACTCTACAAAGTTATTTATTGTTTTATATTATTTAATATTTATAAGAAAAGAAAACGAAAATAATGAATGTTTCTGAAATATAATGTTTTTAATATCATTTTTATATTTATAATAAATATCAATAATGTAAGCATTTTTTATTGTTATTATTTAAGAATATTTTAGTATTTATTTAAATATTTAATTTATTTTATGAATATAGGATTTCGTTTTATTTGGTTTATTCATTTAATATTTCTAGAAGCAACAAGTTTTTATAAATCAATCTACAATATTTAGTAATATCAACAAGTGAATAATACATTAATAGTTTCCATCATTTGGTGAACAAGACCAAGTACTAATGAATTGTAACATTCAATGAGACAGTGGGATGATTATAAGCTGATATGATTTATATATATATATATATATATATATATATATATATATATATATATATATATATCATCAACTCCACAGACTATTCCAGTCCCAGGCCTTTCTAACAATGCCAGCTCAATAAAGCTTTCTTGTCAAAGTTTATTGATAATTATTTTTGCAAGATAAAGTTGTCAACCTCATACTCAACCCTCGAAAATAAGGGACTCTCCAACTAGGAATTGAACACACTCTTCCTGCATGACAAGCAGAGTGATGCATACCATTATGCTACCAGTCATATATATATATATATATATATATATATATATATATATATATATATATATATATATATATATATATATATATATATACATACTCATACACATATGTATGTAAGTAAATTGATATATGAATAGATGTTCAAATAGGAATGATAGTATTTTTTACATTTTTATGTAAATATCAGGTAAGTATGTATTAATAAAGAAACAAATATATGTTATACAATTTAATACTGCATACCATTAAAAAAATAGTCACTAAATATTAAATTTATTGATTTAAATTATTAACAAGTATAAACATAATTTATATAAAAATATTTATAAATCATCATCTGATAAATCTGAATATTCTTCTTGACAATCACTTAAATATTTATAACAACCATGTGATTTACGGACTAAATCTCCCCACAAAACATTTAGTCCACATTTAGGACAATCTCCTTCAATAGGTACATATTCTCCAACCTCCAAAAACAAATTAGCTAAACATTCAAAATGACTATTCATATCACAAGAAGGAGATAGACAGCTTAATTGATTAGTCTTATCTTTTAATTCTTCAAGACAACAGAAACAAATAACAGCTGTATCAATTTTATTTTGAACATCTAATTCATCTGGACATTTTTGTGAAGAAGATATTTTTTTTGTACTTTGAACAGGCCCATAACAAAATGGCATATGTACTGGTGGTGTTTTATATGCCTAAAATAATTTAAATATTATTTACTGAAAATATTTGCAAAGTGTAATAGTACTGAATATTATCCTACTGGAAATTCTCTTTCATATTCTTGTGCTAACCATCGAATAGTCAATGGTAACCTATTCCAAGGACCTATTTTCAACATTTCTGATAAAATGCGTAATCTATATTCAAACACTTTTTCATTAGTTTTCTTTTTTGGTAAATGATTTAATCTACGGGATGATTCTGGATGTTGCCATGCCCATTCAAACTAAAATATTTATTACATATATGAACACACTTTTAACAGTATTGATAAATGAATAATTAATATACCCTTAATGCTGCTATATCATTAGGAAATCCATGTATTATCAAAACCATTTTCCTGAGAAAATATTATTAAAAATATAAATAATAATAATAAATAGAAAATTTAAATGAAATGCAACAGAAAAATATAATATGAATATTTTTTAGTAACTTCTTAGTAAAAACTATCAATATAAATTATAAATAATAAAATGTTTGTTTTCATATACAGATAACTTAAATAAAATGTTACATTATTTTTAATAATGTAACATCTAAATAATATATTAAGATAATAAAAAAAACGTTTTTTTTAAAAAAAAATACATATTTTAAAAAAGAATATGTACATCTATAAAATTAGATAAATATATTCATTTAATTTTTTTAAAAAACAAACTACTACATTAGTTAAAAATATCCATAGAACTTCAATCACAAATATTTAATAATAGATATTTCTTTCGATCAATTACTTTACCATGGACCTTTCTTACTAGTTTTCCGAGCACCGCCAGCTTTTTTTCCTTTATTGTGCTGTTTTATTCTTCGATTGGGATTCACTGTAAATCCTATATAGATATTTCCTAAATAATTTGGATTTTCACAAAATAATAAATAAACTCCAAAAAAATTTTCAATGTTATGCACATTGTCAGTCATATTTAAAATACACGCCATTATACATCATGTTTATATATACAGAATAGTATTTATACAGAAAACATCAACTTTTTGTTGGCAGCACATTGAAACGCAAAATTATATTTCGAAAAATACGTTTTTTATTAAGAATATTATATATATATATATATATATATATATATATATATATATATATATATATATATATATATTTATGTGTGTGTGTATGTATGTATGCATATGTACATTTTCATACCAAAATGATTAATAACTTTATTATTGAAAACAATTTTCATATAATATAAACTATTGAATACCATAATTAGATAAAACGTAAACAGTGATATATTATTCTTTCATTTTTTTTATTTCAAATTATTGGCGTATTATTTTATTGGCAATATACAGTTTTTAATTAATAAATATAAATTTATTAATACATTTTATAGTCTAAAATATAGATTTTGTATTCTTTATTTCACATAAAATTTATTCCTTTATTATTAACAAATAAAAACATAAATAAAATAAATTATTAACTTTATTTTAATTTAATACAAATGAATTTTTATCTCCAGCACCACTCTAGTTATGAAGTGTTCAATAATCACTTTTTGTTTATAATAATAGTCGGCTGATGTGCATTTCGATGGCGGTACCATCATCAACAGAGCCTTTTTGTTAGAATTGTTTTTAATTATTGTAATATATTTTAAACATGTTTGTTATGTGCTAAGTAATATCAATCTATCTATCTATATAAATATATATATATATATATATATATATATATATATATATATATATATATATACATACACATATATGTACTGTAAATTATTTTAGCAACTAATTGTACAGTACATATTTATAAAATAAGAACCATGTTGTAAAAAACAATAAGTAATATCTATCTACTTAAATATGACAGACTCTTAGAGGCAGACAAGTACATTGTATGGATATTCATTCCATACACATATTATATGACAAAACGAAAAAGAAAGAGATAACCATTAGTTAAAGATAGATTGGAAAAAGATACAAAAACAATACAAACAAAAAAAATCCGTACAAAAAGCCACAAAAAGATGATAGTATTGCTATCGAAATGCGCATTAGCCCATTATTGTTATAAATAATAAAGTGAACAATAAGTGGTTATTGAACACTTTATAACATATGGTGATGTTGAAGGCGAAAATTAATTTGTGTTAAAATGGTATTTAGTTGTTAAATACTGCTGTTATAACTATAAATTATTACCTAGACATTTAATACAAAAATTATTTAAATACGAGTAAGGTTAGTTATGTGTTGTAAGTGATTCTATTTGGAAATTAATTTATAAAAATGTCGTCGGTAGAAATTATAGAATTAACAGACGAGAATACTTGTAAATTGTGAGTATTTTTAAAAGTTTATTAGATATAAGACAATATGATCAATATAATCAATGTAATGAACAACCACTGTGCTATTTTTTTAAATAATAATGATTTTGTGTACCTATATTTCATTATAATTTGCTTTAATTTCGTGGTGTTATTATTAATTGGAAGCACGAATAATAAATAGATAATATAAAATTTAAAAATCCATGTTTCATTCATATATATATATATATATATATATATATATATATATATATATATATATATATTTATATGTAAATAAATATTTTTATTTATGATTTATATTTATTTTTTAAGGTGCAAAAATGGACTTGGAATTTATACTTGTCCACGATGTAATGTTTTATATTGTTCTGTTAAATGTTTTAAATCACAAGCACATTTACAATGTTCAGAACAATTCTATAAAGAATGTATTGCACAAGAATTAGATGGAAATATAAGTCAGAATTCAAAAAAGAAAATGTATGACATTCTATCTCAACTTCATGGTGTCAAATATAATGATGAAGATGATGTTTGCTATGAAGATAGTGATTCTGATGATGAAGATTTCGAAAACTTAGCAGAACGGATGGCTAATGTAGATATAAATAATGCAGATCTTATTTGGGATAAGTTAACAAATGATGAAAGACAAGAATTTGAAGCATTAGTACATAGTAATAGAATTAGTGAACTTATACCAGATTGGAAGCCATGGTGGCAGTATAGAAAACTAAAAAAGTTAATTGAACCAATGGATACACAGTCTGAAGATTTTAGATACAGAATGCAGTGTCCAAGAGTTAAACAAGATGTTTTAGATTTTCAAGCAATATCAGTAAATAATTTTATTACATAAATAATTCAGTTTTAATTTTTTAAATTAAACAGTTTTTATTCATATATTTTCAAATTAATTTATAATATACATATGTAAGAACAAATTTATATCAAGTAAAAAATAAATATTCAATTTTTTTTACCTCATTTCTATATAAAATTTGTTCAATGACAAAAATAAAATTTTAAAATAATAACTGAAGTAAATTTAATATTGTAAAGTTACTGTGTGCTAAAAATGTATATTATTGTTTATTGGATTTTAATTTTTATAAGTAGTTTTTTCTGAACATAAATACAATGTTTTGTAAATATATTTATTATATATTAATTTTTTTTTTTAGAGTACTGAACCTGCCACTTGTGTGAAATATAATTTAATTAATGTATTAACTGCATATACTTTTACTGCAAGATATTTTATAGGTGATCATCATGACTTTAAAAATGAAGCTATTAGAGTTTTAATAACATTATCGAGTAATTTGCGTTTAAATAATAATTTTTATGATATAGAAACTTCAGTTCAAGCAGTTAAATTAGATGCTATAAATGTAAATATATTTTTTTATATTTTTATTACAATGTATATATAACTATGAATGATTTATTATGATATATATATATATATATATATATATATATATATATATATATATATATATATATATGAACATTTTTAATATGAAAATAGAAAGTATTAACTATATATATTTATTTAAATAATTTAGAATTGTTTAAAGTAATTCATTAAATTAAAAATGTATTTTAGAGTGAATTTATCCAATCTGGCGAAGAAAATTTAAATTTAATGAAAGATGATGTAATGTGCATAATAAAAGGTCCAGATGACAACAATGTAAATTTTTACACAAATGCTGCACTTTCTGATATTTACAAATTGTTCTCTACTGCTAGAAAAAGAAAGTATGTGGATACAAATCGTAGTGAATTTTCTAAAAGATTTATTGATTCATCAGCCACAATATCAGTTTCATCATCACAACTAAAAATGCTACTTAAGAAAATAGAATATTATATGTCTTATGTCAAAACTTTTGGTTTACATGTGTAATTATTTATTGCTATTAAATTTTTTAAAAATTCTATTTGTTTTATATATTATTTTACTTTAAAATTTGTTATTGTATTTGTATATATTTTACTTTCAGAATTATAATGGTGAATTACAAATTTTTGAATTAAATATCATGTTTTATTAATTAATTGTCGTGTTGACTAGGCTTTTCTATATTTTTTACTTATAGATAGTAATTTATTTACTTGTAGACAGTAATTTAATATTAGATAATTTTTAAAAAGTAGTAATACTTCAATTTACATATATCTGTATATGTTTTTATGTTTAGAAATTATTTATAGATGACATTTAGATTAATGTAATTATACTTTTGTTTACATATATATAATTTAAACTTGTATATAAAATGTGTCTAAATATATTATATAAACAAATTGGCAAATTTAATATTTTTACTACACCAATACTGTAAATTATAGTCTTTATTCTCATTATTTTAAAAAAAAATTATAACTGCAATAAATTGCGCAAATCAAGCGAATACTGTTTTTCAATATGAAATTAGATATTTTGTTCTCAATATCTAAAACATTTTTTCATAATAACTATAATGAATTGTAACAACATATTCTAAAATATAATATATTCTTAATTATATACCTACAAAATGTTAGGAAAGTTAAAAAAAGAAAGTACTATTTTAATGAACAACAATTTTTATTCTGTGGTATAGTGAAAATTTATTTTCATGCATACAGTTACATAAATGATATGGTATAATGTTTTTTGTTGTCCTGTCTAATCTAAATGTGTTTCCTATGTCATCAATATCACGTATTTATTTACTAATTAATAAAAATAATTTTCTAATTTGTTATTAATTAATAAAAATAATTTCCAGTTTTTTTACAATGTTTAAAATACTTTAAAAACCAATAATAGCATATGTGTATATGTGTGTATGTTTAAATATATATATGCATTTATTATTACATAATTTATATAATTAATTTCTTGAAACTATTAATATTTCATCCAAAATTATTAATATTCCAATTATTCATTTAAATGTCATTTAGCACCAGTACATGTTTATAAATAGATGGAATAAATATTTAATTATGCAAATGCCACATTTAATTAGTTTTTTTTAATTATTTTAAAATTGCAATACATGTTACTGATACCTAACTGAATTAAATTTATTATAGTACAATACATTCAAAGCTATTGTCAAGAATACTTTTGAATTTAATTACATTAAAATTGATTATTTATTTTTTAAATTTTCAATACATTTGAATATAAAATTTATTTAAAAAAGCTCTCAATTTAATTTCTTAATGCAGATATTGATAATATAAATACATATATTTAATGTAAATATTATTCAAAATTTCAATTATCATCTAAAATATAAATTATTTACATCTAAGTTTTATATAAAACTTATATCTTGACTATAGCTCTGAACAAAGCATTTTTTTATAATGATAAAGATGAATTATTTTATTTTATTATCAAACTGACTTTACAAAATACTTATGAAAATCAGTAAAATATGTTTTATTTTTTTTTATTTTTCATTATAAATATAAATACGATATATAAAGATTTAGCCAGTTTGACTAGTATTTACGATTTATTCAAAAATTAAAATAATATTTTATACAGATGCTGTATAATACTTTTAATGCTGATAAATACAATATTTGGTGTATAAGTGAAGTGATTAACATTTAAATACTAAAAATCAATACAAAAAGATTGCACTTAGTCTGAATAAATCACTATTTACTGACTAGTAAGACTAATGAAAAAATTTAATTCTTTCATGAGTAAATATTAATAAATGTTTGGTCCATTATTATTTTTTTGTGAATTTTGTATGTCTCCTTATATTTACTTATAAAACAATTTTATTGTAAATGTCTCAAAGTATTAGTCATTTTGATCATTAATAATGTTTTATTATATTGATGTATATTATTTGGAGGTGTACTTGTAATAAAATGTGATATTGATATCATATTTGTTTTTAACAAACAATAAAAATAATATATATATATACATAAGCATATTTATTGAAATAAAATGCAAATATTATTATTTTATTAAAAGTACTGGTCAGTTATAATTTTAATTTAATACATTACTGACAGATATATTTGTAATATTCTTTATTTTTCATGGAATGCATTTTTTTGAAAAAAATTACATTTTAATTTCACAATAAAAGTTATGCTTTGTAGTAAATGTTTCTATTTTTTTATATATAATTTAATGAAATATACATAATAAATTAAAGAGGTGTGTTTAAAGTATATAAAACATTTATGTAATATTAATGTATAATCTATAAATACTGAATACTTGTTTTATTGCAAATAAACATTATTGCTTATATGTAACTTTTTAATATTTTTTTAAAAAGTTTTTGAATATAATATTATAATCAGTTTTAAATAAATAAAATTTAAACAAATGATAACTCTTTATACACAATACTACCTTTCATATTTCACATTTTTTTATACACTATTGTATGTATATGTATATGTGTGTGTGTGTGTGTGTGTGTGTTTGTGTATGTATATATATATATATATATAATCATTAAATTACTGTTGATTAAAGAAAACAAAAAATATTCCAAAAGTTGTGGTTTCTATTTACATTTAATATGATAGAAACATATTCAACAATTTTTTTTAAAAAAAGAAGATAAATGTTTATAAAAATAATTAATTTTCTGAAAAATTTATATATTTTTAATCGTATTTAAATATTCAATACGTTCAAAAAATATGATTCAATACTTTAACAATTATGTATTTAAATTAATAATAATTAATATACATAAAAATTAATTCAAATAAAAAATTTATTATTAAGTTCTACTCATCTGATTTGAAAACTGAATAATAATTTCAATATGTAAAAAAGTAGAAAAAAGATAGAAAATATTTATATTATAAATAATATATTTAATGACCTAAAAATTATTAAAATGAATTTTTTATACTAAAAATTTAATGACTAATGTAATAATTTTAAATATTCTTCTAAAAATCATAATTATTAATTTTAAATATATATAGACAATAAAAATCATACTAATACAATATTTCACACACAAAATTCACAAAAAAATTATTCTTACTTCTATAAAAATTAAATTTTGCTAGATATAATAATAATAATATCTTATCTACAAATTTTGTGTAAAATTGTTTAACTTTTCATTAATTTTTTAGTTTGTTCTTTTTTTAAATAAACTCCACACCCTGATTTTTCTACTTTCAAAACATAGTGTTTTATTCATATTTGAATATTAGTTTTATATACTACATAAATAAATAAATATTTTTTTTTTATCACTAACAATACTAATAAGACAAATATTATAAACTACAGCTGCAGCAAAAATAAATATCAAGAAGTATTTTTTCCAATCACAGTAAATTATTTTTATAGCTAAACTGATCACAAATCAATTAACATTTTTAATATTTGTTGATTTTAAGCGATACATCAGTGTAAAAAAATTATTGCATATTAAAATATTATGTGATTTCTTTATATGTTGTTATAAATATGTGCTGATAATTTACAGTGACTTTTATAGATTCAAATATATCACTGTTTATGTACACGTTGTTCAAATTATCACATTTGAATTTAATTCACATTAATAATAGACAAAAAAAAATTGCGATTAAACACCATTTCTACTCGACTAGATTTAATACAAATACTAGACTAACTGTCTTATTACTTAATATTAAGAAACAGTATTTTTCAGGGTGAAAATAAGATATAAATACACATGAAACAATTTTTAGAGTATAAGTAAATTCTGTCAGAATTGAGTATAAGAATTCAATTGTCAGTTTTTTTTGCATGCATTGTATTTTCAATAATTAATTTAACTACATTTTTACATTTTAATTGCTAATTTAGCATCGAGTATTTATAAAATGTTTATATATTTTAATTTTTTTATTATAAAAATTGTAACAAAGTATTATTTTATATCAAACAATATTATTAGGTATATTTTAAAAATAAATAAACTGGTACCTTTAAAAAACAATTAATGTTTAGTGAGCAAAAAATTTGAACATCGTGTATCTATACTTATAATGTCTATAAATATATTTACGCTTTGTTTTACATAACAACTTTTACATTAAGCGTTGACTATATTAATATATTATTTTTAAAAAAGCACCAGATCAATCAGTGATCGAGTGAAATTCGAGAATTGCATATAAAAAATATTTCACTTAGCTAAGAACCCGAGAGTATTTCTTAATGATGAATTATCCGGTAATGATAATGCCCACTTACGTAACGCTGTTAAAAGTACTGAACTCATGACTAGAAACGCACCGCCAATCGAATAACGATTTGGAACTTCATTAAAAAAAAGTACTTGCCAAAAGAACGCAAAAACTATATCGCTAGATCTTGCTATTGCAACAGGGCCCGCATTTTCAAGTTGTAGAGCTAAAGTTAAAAGTATTTGACCGCCGAAACTAAACAGAGCTAAAGCAACAATAAGTAATCTATCAGTTCCACATCTTGGTAAACACAAAGCTCCAATAAACCAAGTGACTAATAAGCATTGGATAAGTGCAAAAGCACCAAAATTTGTCATTATTACAGAAAAATGTATTCCTTTAAGAGCCCGAAGTAAAACATAAGCATTTGCTCCAAATAAAGTAGCAGAAAATGCAGCTACTGCTCCCCACAGATCAGTCTGCTTATTTTCAATATCCCCTCCTATTGAAGATACTGTTTCTTCAAATAATAACGGAGGTCTTGTAATAAGAACAACACCGATTAAAGTTAACATAACTGACAGTACATTGAAAAGTCCACAAGGTTCTTTTAAAAATAATCTAGCAAATATTGCTGTAAATACAGGAACAGAAAAAACAATCACAGAAGCATCAGCTAAAGGCATATGTCGGAACGCATAAAAACTTAACATTAATGCTGCTGTTCCTGTGAAAGACCTAAGAAGGAGCATTACACGCCGGCCATGAGGAAAAAACGGCTCACGCTTATATAAAACTATCGGAATTGCAGGTAAAAGTACTCCAATATATCTATACGCTGCTAAAGCCATCGGGTCTATATCGACCATCCATTTGACAATAACAGAACATAAAGAAAAAAACAGAGAACTTAATGTTGCTAATATTAATCCAAGATATGGGCATCTACAATTAAGTTTCTGAAGGTGTCTGTGGGTTCTGTGTTCATTGTAACCTCCTTGATCGACCAAATGTTGAAGTTCTAGGTGTTCTCCCATTGTGCAGTAAATGAAGCAAATTCTATATAATTAAAAAAAAAAATTGAATATATATATATATATATATATATATATATATATATATATATATATATTACTAAACAATACAAATAGTGTTCAATTTAAATAATTTGCTATATTAAATGTGTCTGTTTAATATTAAATGAGTTATCAATAAAATCATAAATAAAAGAAAAAATACTATGTAATTAATTTCTGTGGCGATTTAAAATTATCAAAATATAATTTTACACGACTATACATTAAGTTTTATTGAAATAATAATTATTTAAAATATCAATTTAATTATATTAAAACAAAAGTAGCCTTTATTATAGATAACTAAACATACTTAATGATATACACTTAAATTACAAAAATACTAACGATTATTTTTAATTTAAAACTTTAATTATTTTATATGAAATTTCAAATTGTTTATTGAATATTAAACGAGAAGCCAAAAATTAATTTATTTGTATTTTACAAAATATCTTTCTATAATATTTTTTTCCTAATATAAAATTAAAAAAACATGTCTATACTTTGTATTTAAACATTGTTATTGCAAAGCATGATATAAAAATATGAATATTAAATGAAAATGAATATTTGAATTAAATAAATTTTTAATTGTGAATATATACGTGCATGTAAATGTGTGTGAGAATATATAATGAATGAATATATATATATATATATATATATATATATATATAACTTATTTTTGTCAATATATTGATTGTGCAAAAAATAAAATATATTTTAATCGGTTCAATAATTTACTCACCGGTAAAATTAAAAATTAAATGTATACACACTTCATTGCCATTAAATACCTGTGTTATTCTTTATTGGTTATATTTATTTTCAAATTCGTGAGCATGTGATATAAAAACAATTTTTATACATCACACTAGTAACAATGTTTATGTCAGCAGATGTACATTTTTAAAATACTTTTGTTGCAATTTTATAAAAATTTCAGTACTTGATACCTATGTGAAATGATTTTTCCGTAAATGGTTTGACTATGGGTACGACTAAAACGCGCATGTTTACATGCTGTCATTTATAAAAATGTTAAAATGGGATTAGTAACTACGCCATTGGCAAATAGTATTTTAAAAACTGTATATCATAGGTTTTCGACACAAGCTTTAAAATGTGCTCGGTAATTATTTAAACATTTAAAATTATTTATAAATTCTTTTTTATTTACTTCAATTGAAAGTGTAAAGTTATAACCTCAAATATTAATATTTCATATGAAATTTATAATAAACCTTTATTTAAAAATAATAAATTTTATTAAATCAATAATTCATTTCAGCTTATCTGAAGTAGGGAAATTAGAACAACCAAGATTGCAGGGTAAATATGAAACAGGTCAATTATTATTACATAGAGTTTTCGGATATCGGGGAGTAATATTGTTTCCCTGGTTAGCTCGTGTATACGATAGGGATTTACCCCAGAAGTATGTATCGTTTATTATATATGCATTCATATATACATATATATATATATATATATATATATATGCATGTATGTATGTATAAATATAGATTATTTTTGTATTTTAATTTTAGAAAAGAAATCACTAATCCAAATGATTCTCAAAATGCTAGTGTAGGTAAAGAAGTAAAAGGCCGCACTCATACGTATTACCAAGTTTTAATAGATTCTAGAGATTGTCCATTTATAGTAAGTGTTATGAGAGATTTATTTTGTATTAAATATATATTTATTTTAATATCAAAAAAACATATTTTATATTTTTTGAGTTTTTTTAAAGTTTAATTCAAATGAAAATATAAAATGATAAATAATTTAGTTATGTTGAATTATTATATTTTTTAAATATTTTCAGAGAGCTCAAACAGAAGCAGTTACATTTTTAGGTAATCAAGATTCAAATCGTAGTTTATATGCAATCCCAGGATTAGATTATGTTGCACATGAAGATGTGTTACCATATACTACTGTAGAAAAAACTCCTTTAGCACATGAACTGTTTGATAAATTTTTAACTTATGTGCCTGATAAAGGTAACTTTATAATTTATGATTTTTTTTTATTATACTCGTATATTACTTTTTAAATTGAATTTCTTAATTAGTATATTTTGAAAATATATTAATTAATTTGGTATTATAAATTTAATTATAGTTTGTTTCTTGAATGAAATGCATATTTTTTTGAAATAAATAAGTAAAAAATATTGTTATAAACAATAAGTGATTATTGAACACTTCATAACCATAAACATTGTGGTGTTAGGGATAAAAATTCATTTGTATTAAAATGGAAGAACATATTTAGTATAATTTAGACAGTATATCTAGCTTTATGTATGGTAATATATTATAGTGATGAGAAAATAAAAGAATCATTTTTATTTTTCAGTATAATCTCTCTGTGTTTTAGTATATATTTATAATGTTTAATTATCATTGTAGATATAAATATGTGTGTGTGTTCTATAAGGACTGTATTTTATTAAAATAACATTATCCTCAAATTTTAGATCCTCCTTTTGTGTCAAGAGATACTCTTAATGCGTGGCAAAAGAAAAATCATGCATGGCTTGAATTATCAGATGTACATAAAGAAACTACAGAAAATATACGTGTAACTGTTATCCCATTTTATATGGGTTGTAGGGAATCTCAAACAAATGCTGTTTATTGGGTATGTGTTTATACCAAAGTTTGAGTTATTTTTATGTATTTACTTTGTTTTTGAATTTGATATTTAAATTACTGTCATGTTTTAAGTAATATTTAAAAATATGTTAAAAAAATTATTTTAGTGGAGATATTGTATTAGACTTGAAAATCTCGGTACGCAAAGTGTACAATTGCGTGAAAGGCATTGGCGAATATTTTCATTATCTGGAACCTTAGAAACTGTTCGTGGAAGAGGTGTTGTTGGCCAAGAGCCTGTTTTAGGACCTAATTCACCTGCTTTTCAATACAGTAGTCATGTTAGTTTGCAGGCTCCTAGTGGACATATGTGGTATGTGTATTAAACAAATATATATATATACTCAATATTTGTATATTATGTATATATATATATCACAATTTATTTTTCTAATAGTAAAAAAAATATATTTTAGGGGTACATTTAGATTAGAACGTGAAGATGGCTACACCTTTGATTGTCGGATTCCACCATTTTCCTTAGAAAGCAAACCAGATGATGGACCAGTAACATCATCAGAACTATAAGCCTAGAATTGTTTAGAATAAATAATGTTTATTGTAAATATGCTATTTGCTTTGTGATAGAAATGAAACAATTTGAAATATTAGTTAAATTTATTTAAATCTGTAATAAAATGTTCAAATATGAAAGTATTGTCATTTTAATAAAAAAAGATATATATCAGCATAAATCAGAATTGAATCACTATAATTGCTCTTAACTTAAAATTGTAATTTTGTCATTTGTAATTTAGGAAATGAATCATTTATTTTTGGTAGATTTGTAATCTTTAAAAAAATACTTAAACATGTGAACAAATTTGTTTGTAATTATGTAACCTATTTTTCAATAATTTTGATTGATGAGAACAATTATTCTGAAAAGTAAATTTATCAAAATATTAATATCTAATGCACAGATCTTTAGTGTTTATATTTTTTTGGATACATTACATTTTCAATTTGATGTTGATTATAAGGAATAAATTTGATTTTACATATTGTATCATATAAAATACATTTCTTATTTTACTGTTAGTCTTAAAAATATTAATTATATTTTGTCTAATAAAATATGAAAAATCTATTTATTATTTTCCACTAGCAGTATAAAAAAAATGAACATAATCTATCCTGGGAGATATAAACACTAACTCAAGAAAATTTAGTGTTTTTTTAATTACATTTATTTATACAGATAAAACTTTTTTCTTAAATTTGTAATTTTTACTATCCAATATCTTACTATTATCTAATGGAAATACATAAAAACATTTATCTAATTTGTATAATATGAATATTTGTAAATATGTGAATATGAACAATTAAATATTTAATGACAAATACAATAAAAACGTTCAGTAAGTAGTTTTTAAATATATAATGAAAATAAAGACTACTTGTATATAAAAATTGTTTCTCCTATTAATTTAATTATATATATATAGTTTTTATACAATTTCTAATTTTTTAAATAAATTTTTGGATTTATGTTAATGTAATTTGAATATATATAATCAGTATTGATATATATATATATATATATATATATATATATATATATATATATATATATATATATATGAATATGAGCAAGTAATGATTTTTATTTTTGATTAATGAAATAAGATATGTTGTAAGATTATGGACTTTTTTAAAAAAAATATGAAATAAATCTGAGAATTATTAAAATATTATTTAAATATTATCAAAATTAAATGTTTGTTAACAATATAATTAATTATGAGTAACTTTTCATTAACAGGTTTATAATTAACAATTGTATTTGATTTTAATTGATATAATAAAACAATTAACAAATGTGTTTTGATTCAGTTTCAATATTATTAGTAAACTATAAATTCAACAACCGACAATGTTTAAAAATTATAGCCAAAAACCCTTCCTGTCCCTAAAAACAATTATAAATTCCAAGCGAAACTATAAAAATCAAATGATAAATAATGGCACATACTACCCATAAATATGTAAGAAAAAATTGCATCATTCAATAATTAAAATTAAATATTTTTTTACAAGTGAAATTAATAGAGTAGAATCATTTTTGAGACAATTAAAAAAATGTCAATGACAATATAAGTAAATATTATAAAAAATTCAGCAAGTTAAAATTATTGTAAAATGGGAAATTCTTGCTCTTAGAAGTTAATAAAAATATTAAAATTACGTTCGAAATATAAACAAATTTTATATAGCATTCATTTATGTTAAAATTGAAAATTTTTTACTATAAAAAGTAGAATTTTTAATCTTTTATTTCAGAAAATGTAAATTATTGATTAATATTTATAACTGACTTTTTTATTTAATAGTACGTTTTATACAACAATTGAAAGTACATTATCAGATTGGCTGACATGTGAAATAAAATAATTATATTGTTAAAATCAATACAGATTCTACTTTTAATTAGAACAATTCCATATTAATTAAAATCGTGTTATTTCAAGAGCAATGTGTTAAATTATATATATTCATAAAAAATAACTATTTTTTCTAGTTTTAAAGTTTTCTAAATCAATTCTATTTCGTTTTTAATTCATGTTAATTTTTTACTTGACCATTTATCGTTTTAAGAATTCATTTGAGCTTAATGTTTATGTATATGAACTTTAGTTACAAAAATTATGGAATTTAATATAAAAAAATAATTATAAAATAATAATTAAATAAGCGGTTACAATTTTATTTGTATTTAAGATTATATAAATTATTATTTTTTGTTTAGCAATACACGTTTTAGTAATAATCGAACAATAAATTCCTTGGGATATGCGAATTACTTAAAGTTCTTCATATTTTACAATAAATTATTATCACATAATGTGGTTATTTCATGAAAACTGATAATTTGTTAATAAATCCTTATCATCTAAATTAAACCAACTACTGGTAAACCGTTTTTAAGTACTTTAAAAAAAACTTCGTTTATACTATTTTTATCACAAATATCATATTTTTTTGTTTCGATAAAAAATTATAATAAATATAAAAATAAATATTTTTTACATTTTAATTCAAAAGTAATAATAATTTCACTAAAAACATGATAATTCTCTTACAATATATTATAGACATTTTGATTTAAAAATAAATAACAAGCATGACATTTTTTTTGAGCCTTTAGTTCATATTTATATATTAATTTCAATATGCTAAATTATTACAATCTACACATATTGAACTATTACATGAAATTACAAGAAAAATTTAAAAAGTAAGGTTCCTTATTCTTTCATTTTCATAAATAAATTATAGTAAGTTAAACAAGTTTCATATAAAGATGCATTCACTTTTCTATAGTAAGAAATTAAACAGCTAAAACTCTAGTAATAAAAATAATCTTTTGTAAACAATTAATGCAAGTTATCAAATCACATTTAACTATATTTAAAAAGATTATTCTTAATAAGTTAAAAATTTTGTTACATACTAATATTAGATTATACATTTTTCAGATAAAAAAAAAAACTTAAACAATTAGAATTAGGAAATTCTTCATATTATCTCTAATACGGATAGCTCTGGATGTAAGACTATATTTTACCCTCAGAACGACTCTGATTTATTACTTTAGCAAATGCTTTAACAGATAAAGCAACTACATTTAAAACAGACTAAACCCATTAAGTCGTTTTTTATTTTTTTTCCACTAAAAGATTTAATCGAAAAAAAACAAGTTATATTTTATTGCATCAGTTATGTCTTATATCGAATTAATTTACTCTAAGAAGTATTATTATTATAATTATAATTGATTTTTATATCAATGAAAGCAAAGAATCCAATATTAATAAAAGTAAAATATGCTCAAATTATAAAATGCTAATGTTATCATTTCTTATATTATTTTTGATTTCTTTAATTTTTATTACTAATATTTACAATTATCAAAATAATCCAAATTAATTAGATACATTCTTTAATTACTTTATTTAATTATTTTTTTAAAATTAGGCAGTTGTATTGTAAGGAAATAATAAGCATTAATCATATATATTAAAACTGATGAATATATAGGTTAAACGAATAATTTCCTGTGTACATAAATCTTTAGTATAAATTTAGATTTATTAGCATTATTAAATAATTATTTATAGTTATTATTACAAACAGGAAAATTTACTTTTTTTAATGAACATAAAGTTTCACAAGATTGTAAAATATTTAATACTAAAAAGGAATTTTTTAAAAATAAATAATTTTAATTAAATAAATTACTATATATATATATATATATATATTTATATATACATATATATAATAATAGTTCTCGATATAAACAAACTTAAACATTTTGAGGTTGTTTCTAGGTTTGTTAAATTTTATTTATATTTTCTTTCAATTTTAAATGAGTAACAATTGTTTATTTTTTGAATTATCATTGAAATATTAATTTTACGGTTTTCCTTATAAACAATAAACCGTCATTTCACTAAAATAATATTTTTTTTCCTCATTAAAAACATTTATGATTAATTTTAAATTATTATCTGCTTATTTAAGTAAACAGTTATTGATAGTACGAGGGTCGTTTGATAAGTACGGTAAAAAAGTAAGAAAAACTAAATTGAAAAATTTAATTAAATTAAACAACAAATAAATTTACCATACTTATCAAACGACCCTAGTACAATAAAAATACCATTATTATTCATAATTAAATATTTATAAAGTTTATAAATTATTAGTCATATTGATTTCCGTCTTATAGTTTATAATTTCAATGTAAATAATTTTATTAATTTTAAATTTTTTATAAATATTTTTTTTAAAATCTAATCAACTTATTGATTATACTTTTTCTTTTCTTATAACAATTCAAATATGAAATAAAATGTTTAATAGGTAATTATGTATGGAACTATAGAAATAATAATAAAATTATTAAATCTATTTACATATTTCACGACACATTATTATGTAAATACAAAGTGTTATTGACAATCGACATTGCTAAACTTATTTTTGATTATAGTACTGTAAAGCGTATTGTGTCAATGGTTTATTCATACAGAGGAAATGAAAGAATCATTTGCTTATTAACAATTGACCAGTGACGCATCGAAATAAGTACGAGATGTTATTTATACCCGGTCTTTATGATAGCTAATTATTTACTACAATTCGCATTAAACGTATTTTCCTTACAAGTTAATCTACATACTCATTTTTGAAATATGAAGGTAAATGAGATTTTTATATAAATTAATGCGTTTCCGCTACGACTTCCTCTTTGAGGAAAAATATTAAAAATATATTTAAAACTATGCCATTCATTACGTATGTTAATTAATAATTTAAAGATCTGATAACAAACTTACTTGAAATTTATGACCTAACTACAATGTATAAATGATAGTTAAATCCATGTTCTAATATAATTGGTTTGAGAATGAATAATTAATTTTCATAAAAACTTCCTTAATTTAATTCATAAATACATGTAAATTTATTGTTTTTATTTACTATCTATAAAAAAAAACATAATGAGTAATAGGGAATTTTCAATGGTATGTAAAAGATATAAATCTATTTATTATTTAATATTAATAGATTGATATAGCTTAAAAGTCACAATTTCAAGACGACAATATTATTTTTGTTTGCATTAATATAAGAGTAATATAATCGATTCAAATTAGAAAATCTATTTTTCTATAAATGCTGGTTTTTATCTATAAAAAACAAATTATGTATGAAATAGTTTAATTTGTAATTTTTTCAGTGAAATTATTAAAAAATCAGAATAATAGCTTTAAAATTCATTTCATAATTAAAAAGCAACATACAAATTTACGATTGTTCTAAAATAATTTCAAGAGAAAATTACAAAAATAAATTAAAAGAGAACGACTTTGGTAGTTTTAATTTTTTCTGAAAATTAAAGTTTTGAATACTTCCCAAGCATGTAAACATTCGAATTAAAAATTATAAACACGATTGCATTATTTTATCACCACTAAAACACTATTGAGTTATAAACTTTAAAATTTTACTATATATAATATTATTTAACAATGTCTTTCACATTCGTCAAAACTATTGACATTTTTAAATAAATGAAGTTTAATGTTTTGAAAAAAAATCATTATATACTTAATTATTTTCTTTGTTTACCTTTCTTATTAATTCAAAATAATATCGATTAACAACAAATTAAATAATAAAGGAATTTCGAAATACCTAGCTTACTGTTTACTTAAAAATCCTTCATTTTTAGGTAATATATTGTAGTAACTCTGAACTTAGTAGGTTGATATAAATAGAAGATTAAATAAAATGAATTCCAACTAAATGTTCTACTATTCTTGTATTATTATGTGAGTCTTTTGGAAATAATATTATAAGATATATTGTTTATTATTTACATAGTATACGTATATATCTATTTGAGTATATAATTGAAAATGAAAAATATGTAGATACAAGTGTTTAAAAAAAAACTGAACTTAATAGTTAATATTTATGTAAAAGATATTAATTTCTAATATGTTTTTAATTTATTGAATACTTTGTGTATATTCTATGTATATACTTTGTTATATTTAAATATTTGTTTTTGTGTAAAATAATTATAAAAAATATATTAAATACTGAAAAATGGTTATATAATTTTTATCAATAAATCTTAATAAAAGTCAAGTACAGTTATTTATGAAAATAAAAAATATTTTGTTCATTCACTTGATAAAAATCTTATATGAATTAATAAATAGTTATGATTTATTGTGTTTAATTTTATTTTTATATTATTTAAAATCTTTAAACTGAATTTATTATTCCATTTTTTACGGATTTAGTATGTATTTTGTTAGTTTTAATAAAATACTTCTGATTAAATGAAACATTTTTCAAACATGAATTTAAATTTTATTCCATTTATTAATCAATTAATTAAACCAGAATAAAATTCTATTTTAAAATTCCCAAAACCGTCTTGATAAATTTAATAAATAGATAAAATAGTGTTTTTTTTTAAAAAAAAAATTAACAATTTTACGTGACCATCATGTTAATTGATCTGAATACAAAACCGCTAACACTTCCTATAGATAAATTTATTAAGGATATAAACGGTTTCTTTTAGATTAAGTAAACAATAAACAATAAACCATAACCATATTTTAGTTCTTATCATCTTTATATAAGTATTCTTCTTCTGTCGATTAATTCATTCGTTCTGTACGTTTTATACGAGGCATTTCTCATTTATAATAAGTGGATTTAATTATAATTTTATTAAAATGGAAATATATTCCATATTCGTTATATTGTTTACAGTTGTTAGCTCTATACAAGGCTACAGTTATCATTTTGGAAAATGTCCTGAAGTTCAAGCAATGCCAGATTTTAATATGGAAAATGTAAGTAAAATCACTTATTTACATTTTTTATAAATTTTACAATTAAAGTAAAAATTATAAATTACACGAATTTTAAAATTGTATTATATATATATATATATATATATATATATATAGAGAGAGAGAGAGAGAGAGAGAATATTATTTCTTCTCTATGAATTCAGTGATGAATAAAAGTTTCCCTTAAAAATGTTTTTCCAGTTCAATCAATCCCTTCTTCTATGTTCACGAATTTTCAATAAAATTCTTAATATTTTCACTCTATTTGGTTATTCATCTTTTTTAACATTTTTAAATTTTTTTCATTTCCAATCGGTAAGTTTTATTGTTCATCGATGTTATTTTCATTCTACACAAATTTTAAATTTTGTTTCCTTGCTTTTTCAAAAAATATTAAACTCATTTCATGTGCAAAACATAAAATATTTTTTTTATCTTTTAGTGATGTGGTTGACAATCTCGTATTAGAAATATAAGCTGTGTATAAAAAAATCTATCATTTGTTCTTAATTTAATATCTGTATATGTTTCAGTTTCTCGGAGAATGGTATGTGATAGAAAAATCAACAACATTTGCTAAATGTTTAAAATATAATTACGAGCGTTCGAATACTCCTCTTGAATATTTGTTGACGTTATCTAGTCCAAATCCTTTTAGATGGTTTTCGAAAAGAAATCATAAATTATCTTACCAAGGAAAATTGTATCCAATAGATACAGGCATGCCATCAAAAATGGTTATTAAATTTCCATTAAGTGAGTATTTATTACTACCTTTCTACTGTGAACTTAAATTATTTACATGGAAAAATAATCGAACTTTTTCATATATAAATAATCGAACGTTTATTTATATAAAAAATAAACTTTTTTATCCATTTTTTCAACAGGTGTTGCAGGATTAGCTAATTATACAGTGATTGATACAGATTATACAAGTTATGCTCTCGTTTTTACGTGCCAAAAATTAGGATTTGCACATCGGCAAGCAGCATCAATTTTATCAAGAACTAATATACTTGACAGAGAAACTATGTCTGACGTAAGTGTTTTAAAAACTACATTAGAATTTATAGCAATGTTCAATTTTATTTATTTCCGATCCAACTATTTATCAATTGTCCAATTTTTCATATTTAGTCATGTTCAATTTATTAATAGTGTTAAAAAATGTTGACCAACTTTACGAAGATCGTTTGATAAGTATGGTAAAATTTAAAATTTATTAAATTTTAAAATTTTATGGTAATTTTTTTCACCATACTTATCAAACGATCCTCGTATAATGTTTTTAATACATTCGCTCTCATAAATCTCATTCCTAACTTTTGCCATGTTAATAAATTTAAATTTAAATAAATGCATTTTACTTATATAATGTGAATTGTTTTATTATTGAATATATATTTGTTTTATTTATTTATTATTTTTGATTAATTCCAAAATATTTAATAATTTAATATTCAATGTGATATTTATTTCTTCAGTTAAGAACTCGTTTAATTCAAAATGGTGTAGATCCATTCCTTAGCATTATTAACCAACAAAATTGTCCGGACACTCAAGATTTCTATAAAATAAATATTAACAATGACACACCGACATTAAAAGGAATCAGTGAAGTTGTAAAAGTTGCTGGAGAAGGAGTAGGAGAACATATTTCAAAAGCTGTTGTTAACAGTAAGTTATGTAATAAAAATTTCATAATTTCAATCTATATATATATAAGGTCATCCAAATGTGACGTCCAGATGTGTGTTTTATTAAAAAGAAACTATACATATGTTTTCCTATACATATGTTTCTTTTTAATAAAATACAAATCTAGGCGTCATATTTGGATGCCCTTATATATCCATTTCAAATAATTTAAAAGTCAATATGTTGAATTGTATTATTTTACAAACAGCATTTTGAAGTTTTGATATTTTAAAAATGATTTTAATTATGAATTTAACATAATTTATTATTTTTTAGAAATACAAAGTGCATTTAATGGACCATCAAATAATTTTATTCGGGAAAAATGAAATGTGAATGAAAATTTATACATAGAGCGTTTAATTAATGCAAAGACAAATATTTCAGATGAGCTTTTTTTGTAAATATATAATGATGTAATCAGAGTTAAATATATATATATATATATATATATATTGTGTGTTTATTAGAATATGTTGTGATAATTTGTAACATTTTAAATAAAATAAAAATAATTATATAATTTACATATTTACGATTTATTATTATTTGAATTTAATATTATTTGAAGATAGATAAATAATTTTATTTAAAAAAAATACATTTGGTATTATTTTTTAGTATAAAAATGAAAACAAAGTGCAAGGAAAATAATCGTTTTAACTTTTAATGTAAAAAAAAATTACTAATGTATTGTCAGACTTTAGCTATGTTAGAAAATTGGTATTTACATACAAATTCATTTTTATGCAATAAAATAAATTCCATTTATTCATTAGGACTGGTAAAATTGAAATTAATATCTTGCGAAATTATGAATCTATATATATATTCACTAATCTTTTTTTATCTGAAAATGGGATTAAGATGTATTAAATACCTATGTTGTAAAAAAAATGAAAATTTATAACTTGATTAAAAAATAAAGACATTAAATAAAAAAAAAATCAAACTAATTTTAAACTATCGATTAATACTTTTACAGGTGGAAAATTCAAAATATTTTAAAATATATAAAACTTACAGCACAATTTTAACTAATATAAAGAATAATGTAAAATAAATGTGATTATAACTAAATTGAATAAAAATGAGAATTGTTGTGTTATTTGAATCAACTAAAATCAACTGAACAACTAATTACTAGACATTTTATAAATCAAAAAAAATAAAAGAAAATCTTTTTTCTTTATGAACAAAGACATTAAATTAGGTAACTTTTATCTACATAAATAAATTAATCAAACATTGATACATACATCTATACACACACTCACATATATATATATATATATATATATATATATATATATATATATATAAATATAATCGATTTATTTATTTTTTAAGATCGTATTCGATATAATAAATTCTCATAATTATAAAATTCTCAATACTTAATGTAATTGATTAAGGAATATTTAAAAATTTCAATGGTAATAACAGTTCACGTTAACAAATAACAACACAAAACCGCAACCATACTTCCTAATGTAAAGGAAATGGAAAAAAATATTTATGTGGTAATTAAAATTACCTTAAGAAAAGAATTCTGGTATTGAAACAATCGTATGATATTGACCACAGTATAAGTTTTTGTATAAATTAAATCGTTTCATTTTAATCATCACATTCGTTCTTTGTACGTTCGTTAAGATGAATTGTTCTTTCAGTGCAATTAAAATGAAGACGTGGTTCGAATTATCTTTATTCTTTATATTTATTAGTTTCGTTTATGGAAGTAATTACAAGTTTGGACATTGTCCACAAGTGAGACAAGTGGAAAATTTTGACATGAATTTGGTATGAAAAATTATTATTTCATTTTAATTTATAACATATGCATCCTATGTATAATATTTGAATTATTAGCTGTTCATATTTACTATCATGTGGAATAAATTAGCTTATATTATTTTTTTTTATAAATAATAATTATATACGAAGGTCATTTGATAAGTATGGTAAAAAATACCATAAAATTTTAAAATTTGATAAATTTTTCATAAATTTTAAAATTTACCATACTTATCAAACGATCCTCGTATATATATATATATATATATATATATATATATATATATATATATAAATATAAATATAAGGTGCTTTGATTAATAAGGAATATTGAACTTGATTAATTGATTTTTTTACAATGTTTAAAAAGAATGAATTTGAGGGCAAATTGTTATTTTATTTTCTTCATTCGAAATATTTTTTATTAATTAATTTAATTATAAAATAATACATAAATAATGACACATATTATAATCTGACCTTCAAAAAACCTAGTAATAATTTTTATTCTATTTATGTATTCTTTTTTTAAAAAAAGTAAACAAATATTTAATTTTACTTTTAAACATTTTTTTAATAACTTTATATATGTTTCAAAAGACTAGTAGTAAATTCCTAAGGTATTTACACAAATGAATCATTTACCTCAACACCACAAGATTTTATTATTACATTCATTATTAATTTAATAATTACTTGTTACTCACTTTACTCATTATTATGTATTGCGATAACAATTCCATTATTTTCAGAAATTTAATGATTAATAATTGATTATTTAACAAGTCACGATTTTTAAGTCAATTATTTATTAATGTAAACAATTATGTTTATTTTATTTTAAAAGTGTTAATATGTCTTATGATTTAAAATAATATTGATTTTCTTAAATAAATATAATTTTTGTTAGTTTATTTTATATTCTATAATAATATACGTTTTTATATTTTTCATGAAATAAACTATTAATAACTACTTACATGTTTTATTTAGCTCAAATTCTTAAAAATAATTAAATTTTAATATTTAAACTATTACTTGAAATATATATTTTAATTATTAAATTTGGGATAAATGATTAGAATTTATATCGAAGAATATTAATTATTAGCACATATGATATATTAAGAGGATTATTAAAAAGCACATATGATAGATAATTTATCTAGAATTTTCCTATTTCCCAGAGGTTTTTTTTCAAAAAAAATCCTTGAAAATGTTTTGGAGTTCTATTGCTCGTTATTAAATAATATTCAACAATATTAAATATATTCAATGAAATATTTATTATAATCATAAAAGCAAAATTCTTGGATAATTTTTGATATCAGCAACATCATTGAACTAATATTAATTAATGTTCAATAAAATTTTGTTAAAGATGTAATCATCTTAAATTTGATAAATTAAACTATATTACACTATGTATATAACTTTCTTTCTTTAAATTATTTTTTTAATTTAGTTCCATTTTAAAATTATTTCAGTTTGCTGGAAAATGGTACCTTTTAGAAAAAACTAGAAGTCATACTAAATGTGTCACATACGAATTTTTATTTGGGAACACTCCAGAAGATAATAAAATTATATTAAATAGCCCTAAGTCATTCAACTGGTTTTCGAAAACTGATGTTTTAGTAGTATGCGAAGGAAAAATATTACAAACAGATGCTCATGTTGGACCGAAAATGATGATTCAATTTCCAAAAAGTAAATTTTTTACTTCCAATTTCATCTTTCTATAATATAGTACACTAACAATAGAAAGATATTATCATATAATTGATATTTTAACAAATGTTAATAATACGAAGAATCAAACATATATCAGTTTGAAAAATGTATAATTTTTTTTTTTTAATAATTTACTTAAGCATGTTTTTTTATATTTTGAAACAGGTCTTGGTGGTATTACAAATTATACAGTTATTAGTACTGATTATATGAATTATGCCGTTATTTTCTCATGTCAGCAATTAGCACTTCTTCATCGTCAATCAGTTATGATATTATCTCGGGGAAAAACACTTGATAGGAACTTATTAACTATGGTAAGTATCATCTATATGCATATATATATATATATATATATATATATATATATTATGTGTGTATATATATATATATATATATACTTTTTATAGAAAAGTAGTTAAATATTTGATTTTTATGAAATGTGATATTTTTTAGATAAAAGCTGAATTAGCCAAAGAACATTTAAATTCACATCTCAATGTTGTACCTCAAAATAATTGTCCAGATACTAATCATATGAATACAACGTCAATCAATGATATGGAGGAGCCAAATAATACAGCTATGCCAAACAATACAACGGTGTTAAATGACAATATGAACGAAATTGTAAAAGCAGTTGGAGAAGAATCGATAAATGAAATAATGAATAATTTGAATGAAAGTAAGTAGTTTAATTATAGTAGATTTTAATATAATTATTTTTATAACATAAGAATAGTACACGTCAAAGTTAGGGTAGTGCCTTCGATGGATGGAGTTTCGATAAGGAATATTTTGTTCATTTTTTTAAAAAATCTTCATTAATAAAATAATTTATTTGAATGTCCTGCATGTTAAGCCCGAAAATTTCTATTAAAGGTTGAAGATTCAACACACTTTTTTAAAATTTTATAATTTCATTTTTGGTATATGATTACTTCTATCATCAAGGGGAAAAATTTTTTTTAATTGAAATCATACCATAATGAATATTCTATAAAAGTTTTAAATATGTAAACTAAAATTTCAAGTTTCTTTCTTTTAAATTTTCATTAATAAACTTCTCTATCATTTCACTTGAATTATCTAATATGAAATGTTTATTTAGAATAAAATTAATAGCTTTTTTATACTCACTTATTTTACATTTCTAATTTTTATAATGGATGTGAATTCTTTTATAGTACTCAAACAACAATTTCACTAAAAACATTGTAATTTTAGATTTAATTATTGAAATATATCTGTAAGTTGTTTTTTTATATATCGTTGAATAACGATACTAGAAGTTATAAGTCTAAATTTAAATTATATTTTATAATACTGTATTTTGATGGTAGCAGAAATATCATTAAAATATGTATTAGCGAAAACAATGGACAACAAGTAGTTATTGAACGATTTTATAAAATTTTGTGGTATTCTAATGAGTGATTCATTTATATAAAAATTAATTATCTGCAATTCCAATTATAATAGATTAATTTTCTGTAGAATGAAAATTAACAGAAAATACTAATATATGTCATTTTTTATACTGAATTTAATATTTAAATTTCATTAGATTGATTTATGTTATATCTATTGTTATAGACACGGAAGATGTATCCAATGAAATTCCAAGAGCTTTTGTTAGAAGCAATTTACCCTAAGAAGATAACATAAAAGTCAATAAAATTGCTTGTTGATTATAAGATTTTATGAAAATTGTCAAATTTTAATAGAATACTATTAAGGGTTTTTATTTTTTTAGTGCAATTATATAATGTAAATACACACATTTTTACTCACATACACGCTCACACACACATATTTATATATATATATATATATATATATATATATATATATATATTGAGGTGTGCTAATAATTGTAATTTTATTATTTATAACATTTTGATAAAATAATTTCGCTTTCAATGTAATAGGATTAATTTCCTAATAAATGTAACTGTTAACAATAAAATAAAATGATAAAAACTAAAATTGTTTGTGATATGATCCAAAAATCCAAAATTTCAAAGTCAGTTTGCGAACTTAATAAGCGTCGCCGACCTTTTCTAATGCTTATACACAACTTAGGGACCATAAATAATACGAATATAACAAAAAATTACAAAAAAAAATTCGAAATTTTTATGAAAATTACATAACACCCCCCTCCTTGAAGTTTTTCCGTTTTTTCCAAAAAATATTTATTCGAAATCGGTAAGTCTAACAACCGATTTCTATAGTGTAGGGCCGGGGTGTTAGCGAATGGGTGTCGGTTTCATCCCAATACGCATAATAGCGTCGCAGCACCGTTTTGAAGTTTTACTGTTTCGGACTTTTTCCGAACAGTCAAAAATCCAAAATTTCAAAACCCGTTTGTGGACTTAATAAGTTTCGGCGCCCTTTTGTAACTGTTGCGACGCCATTATGCGTATTAGGGTGAAACCGACGCCCAATCGCTAACACCCCAGCCCTACCCTATAGAAATCAAATGTTAGATTTACCGATTTTGAATAAAAATTTTTTGGGAAAAATGCAAAAACTTTAAATTTTTTTTGTAATTTTTTGTTATTTGTATCGATTTTCATTCGAAGTTCTTTTAATAATAAAAAAGAAAAATGATTCGAATTATTTAGTCAATTGAGGTCACCAATGGCCTATCGAATAGAGAACTTATTAATAAAAAAAGTACAAAAAAATCTCATTTTAATTTAATTAATTTAATAACATATTAGATATATCTCATGTTTAACCTATGATAATATAAAAATAACATATTTATATAATAAAGAATTTGAAACAAAAAAATAAGATGAATATTTATAAAAAAATATTTATATTCACGAAATAAAACTTTGTTTCTTGATAAAGTACTTTCTTTATATTTTCGTATATAAAGAACATTTTAGATAGCAAAAAACCACTTATAATCGCATTTCCGGCAAAGGAAATAGTTTTTATCTAATGTCAATATATATAAAATTATGTAAATGAATTCTTTTTACAATTAAATGTTTAATAATTAGTTACTTTTTAATATAACTTTTAAATATACACATAATTTGTCATTTAAAATTCTGCTTAATTTGCTTCGTTCAGAGATTCATTAAAAATGAAACTGAATTATATATTTATTTCTATTTGTATAATTATAAATGTCGTTTATGGTTATAAATATAGTCCTGGACAATGTCCAGACGTAAAACCTATGATGAATTTTGATATAGACAAGGTAATATATATTTTTAAAAATTATTATTTTTTTATTAAAAAAATATCTATGCATGTGTTTGTGTAAATTATCCTTCTATTTATTTAATATTATAAATATAGATTTTTTAATTTTACACATAATTATTTGTTTCGTGCATTTATTTATGTATTTATATAACTATATTTATATATGAAACATAATTATTTCAGTTTATTGGAAAATGGTACACAGCTCCAAAAACAAATGTGAACAAATGTATCCAATATATTTTCACACATGAGGTAAATGATAAAATAAATGTTTCATTATACATACAAGGTAAATTTAAGAAAAGTCTTATACATACAGAAGTACTTCATCCGGATTTCAAACTTCCATCAAAAATGATAGTAACAAATCCATTTCGTAAGTTATTTATATTAACAATGATTTATTCCTAAATATGTTAGAATGTAAAGATAGTTATATATTAACACGGTTTAAATCATTATTATTATTATATTAAAGACCTTATTTTTACAAAAAGTCCATCTGGAACTTTACAAATGCAATATTAATTGAGAAATTTGTGTCGAGTGTTGGTTTTCCATTATTTTTTTTATCTTCTGTAGATATGTATTTCAATATTTATGTACGTATGTGTATCATAGTATTATATATATATATATATATTGATAAAAAAAATCTTTTAATAGATCTTGGTGGATTGGCTAATTATACAATATTGGATACAAATTACGATAATTATGCCGTTATCTTTATATGTCAAGATTTGCAATTTCTTAATCGTCAAACAGTTATTATTTTAACCAGGATAAGTATACTTGAAAAAAAATTTATAAAACCAGTAAGTTTTAAAATACATATTCATACACACACATAAGAATCTAAAATTCAAAATTAATTATATTTACTATTAATAAAATAGCTAGAATTTATTTTCTATTAAAATAATATTTGTCTGATTACTATAAATATTATAATAGCTATTTTTTATAATTATTTTCTGTATTTATTTTTTAATAATAGTGTTTTACTTCATTGTTAATAGAAGATAAATATAATTAATTAAAATTATGAAATATATCAATATAACACAATTTGTTTATGTTCTAGTTAACAAATATGTTCCTATATTATTGATTAAAAATTATCAGTTAATTTAAATCTAATGTTAATTTATCAGTAGTACTGCAATTTTCATTGTACATTGTATTATAAAATATTTATTTTATTTTATTCACTTTTATTGTTATAATTAGACAATAACATAAGATTTTATTTGTGGTTTTAGAAGAGTATTGTAAGTTTTTTTTATGCTGTCATACATTTTAGTATTTTTATAAAATTTTTTTTTGTTATTTTATAACCTTATTTAATGACATTAAAAAATTTTTATTTTATACACACACACACACACACATATATATATATATAAGTTATAATAAAATTTATGGTTATTTACATATAAATTTATTTAATTTTATATATATATAGGAATTGATTTTAACACAAATGAATTTATATGTTCAAGAATTACTCATAGTCCAGGTTCATTGTATATAGTAATTTTATTTATAAAATGTTTACATTATTAATATACTGTGTAAAGATTATTATTAATGGAAAGAATACTTTGGAGATTTTTTAACTTTTCCATTATTTTATTGATGTTATCAAATGTATTGACATTGATAATGTATTTCATATGAAATATATTTACATACGTATTTAAAATTATTTTTAAATTCTAAAATCGACTATTTAATTATAATATCAAATAAGGATAATATTTGTATATATTTACACAACTGGTTTAAAAAATAAAACACGAATTATATAGTTTGTTGCATAAACAAACAAACAAAATATTACATGTTTTAATTTAATTGACATATTTTGGATGTCACTATTCACGTGTATAAAAAAAGTCACTTTATAATATTTTGTCATATGTATGTAAATAAAAAATACCATTCTTGTTTCGTATTTAAGTAGAAAAAATCATTATAACTATTTGTGTATAATATACAGAGTTGTAATCATTAAAATCGTTTCTACAACGGTCAAATCAATTTTATGAATAGAGATCATTCATGATGGTTGCAAGAAAAACAAATGTACTACTGTTACTAAAATTATTTTGAAGTTTGATTTAAAGATTTAATCTTTTAGCGAATCAGTTTGTTACAGTATCAAAGGAAATAATTAAAATTTGATATTATCTATAAAAAAACTTATTAGAATATTCATAAAGGCCTTGGATACTATAAACTGAGAATGAGATGGATGTATAATACGATTCAGACACTAAATAAATAAAGATTAAGTAATGTTTATAACATTTATTATATAGTTTAATTTGTGACAATGCCAATACTTTCTATTGAAACGAATGAAGGTAAACTTAGAAAGAAAACACTTTTCTGACGATAAAGTAGTAAAATATGAACATAAGATATTTTGAAACTCTGAGAAGATTTTTCTATGAATATATAAAAGTTGATAAAAATATAGATACTATAAGAAATATATATTGATTAGATAAAAAAATTATATTTATTTTAATTTTTTTTAAAAAAAATGAATTACATATATTTGTAAAAAAATCTCTCTCTCCCTCTTCCTCATTTTCTTTTTCTTTCCTCCCTCCATCTCTAAATATATATGTATGTAGTTTGTGGTTATATTTTTTGATTCATTTATGTATTTTTTATTACAAAGATTTAATCTAAAATAATATTGATGTACTTTTTTTTAGATAAAAGAAATTTTACATAACGAACATTTAATATGTGAGAAATGTGGCGTTCCTACACACAAATGTACAATTAGCTTCAGCCGTTATAAATATAGAAATGCTAAAGAAAATTTGAACTCGATTAACGGATTTCGCAATAATGTAAAATTTGTTGGATCTCAAATGGGAGATGATATTTCAAATACGTTTAAGAGAAGTAAATTAATAAAGTTATATATATATATATATATATATATATATATATATATATATATATATATAACTTTCTTTTAAATACTATTTATAATTTCTTAAATTCAATTGATATTTTTAATGCAGAGAATTATTAATTAAAAAGTTTATGTTACATTACAAATATTTTTGTGTTATATTAGTATTTATCATTTTCTTGTATATTTTTAGTTTCGAAATTGGATTTATTCAAACAATCAACTGTGAGAAATAATGTTTCTAGGAAAAGTTTGAAAAGAAAGGATCGATTTAACCGACTGAATTATAAAAATTGATAAAACTTATGAATATTAATCAAAATTAATTTGTATTTAATTATAGCAAATGAGTTGTTTTAAAAAATTTAGTATTCATTTATATTATACAATAACAGTTTAAATTATACATGGTAATTAAAAACTACTTGTTTGAAAATTCTGTATAAAAAAAATCAAATTCAAATAAATACAAACCAAACATTTTTATTATAATTGTTATATACTTATGAATATTTTCTTTGTTTTAATACATATTTGCTCTAACTAAAAGACGATTTAAGTATAAGAATTTTTTCCATATAATTAATTAACCTAACATTTAATTAATCTAATCAATATTCATGAAATTAATAATTTTTTTACTTTTTCAATTACTTGATAGAAAATATTTTTCCTTGTGAAATTAAAAAAAAAATTAAGATTTGTGCTGCATGAAGAAGATACTATAAATTATAAATATTTTTAAATGTAGTAATCATTTTTTTCTAATAAATTTTACTTATGTATACATATGTTACCATTAGTACATTTCCGCGTTAAAAATCGTACTATCTATTTCTACTTTTGTACATTAAAAAAACAAAATGATTCATGTTAATAATTCCACGACCAATGATGTATTTCATTTATCTATGTTTAAATATGAGTACAATGTATTCATGATTATAGTAATTATCTTATGATATCTGCACATGTTGAGTGAGAAATTGTTTTTTTTTAGTTTACAGAAATTTGTGGACCGTTATTTCTACATTTTTATTTCCTGTTGAAACTTAGACATAAAATATTAAATAAGAATAATTTGAAATGTATAGTTGCTAGAAAATAGATGGTAACAATTGTATAAACAAATATTTATATCAGAAAGTTTTCTGATTAGAAAAATGAGTAATGTGGAGCAAATAACAGTAATAATTACAATACTGGTAGTGACGTGTTCTTAAAAAGAACCAATGAATCTATAAATTTAATATTTATTTTGTCTATACTTGCAATATATAAATTTACTGTAACTTCTAATAACAAGTAACTTAATTAACTTTTTTTAATGACCTTAAATTTAGATTTTTTTTATTAAACGCAACTGTTACCTTTCAATTTTACCAGCAAAACTTTTAATGTTTTCTAGAAAATATTCTCTAAAAACAATAGTTTTCTTCAACCTTTTTATATTTTAAATAAATAATTTTTATTCTTCTTTTAAATAAAGTTATATTCTATATTAAAACTAAATTATGTTTTAATAAAATGTAACTGTATTGTAAATTTTTTTAATCATAAATATTTTTTTATTTTTTTTTCTAATAATTATTTCTATATATTTTTATTTTCATCTTTTTTACCCATACCGTTAATTTTTAAAATATATAATTTTTTTTACATTATATAAACAAAATACATGATTTTTTTAGAGCTATCATACCATTTTCAATTTATCTATACATATGTAGTAATTTTCCAATTATAAATGTTGATTGTGTCGATAGAATATTTAGCATCAAATATTATTTATTTGAAGCAAAAATGTATCATGTTTTTTCTACCTATCCATTGTTTGTTTCTGTTATTATTTTAATATGATTATTTTTAAGGTATTGAAGTCAAAATTAATAAGAATAATTTATTTTAAAATCTGTTTTGAATTCTACAAATGAAATGTTATAAAACAAAAAGTTTTGATTGTAAATGTTAAATCAACTTTGAAATCATAGTGATTAGAAACTTTATTCTCAAATGTACATATATTATTTTCTAAAAAAACAAATTGTATTGTTATTACAATATTTCAATTTAAATAATGAATTTTTGTACATAAATTTTGTAAATTCACTTGGATAAACAATGTTTAAAAAATAATATATATTTATAATATCAGTATAATCATTCGTTCATATGTTAAATCTTGTCATTACTTACAAATATTATTTTATTATACTTAAAATTTTTAAAAAGGAAACACAAGCATATTTTTTATTCAGATAAAATCCAGTTTTATCTGCGTTTTGTTTTTATTTTTACAAAAATTCTAATTTAATTATTCAATATTAAAAGTAAGTTCTCAGAAATAATATCATATGTAATTTCCTCAATAACTTAACAAAATATTCAGCAAAACATATCATTTGATAATTATTACAAAAAATTATAGATATGAATACTATGTAATGACTGTATAATGATCTAATTGTAAAAAAAATCTAATTACTATCAAATATAATTAATATTTTCCAAATATAATCAGCAGATTAGTCATCGATATAAACAAATAAGCAAAAAACATTTATTTTTTCAGAAATTTCATAACACTTTTAGGTCATTTCCGAGATTTAAATACTTATATCAATGAAATTATTTAATTATACACATACATAAACCCCCTCTCTCTCTCACGCACACATACACACACACACACACACACACACATATATATATATATATATGTGTGTGTGTATGTGTGTGTGTGTGTGTATTGTTTTCATAAATATGTAAATGTAAAATGAAATCATTCAATTAACTTCATTCTTATATTTCTAGATTCATTATCAATTCCATTACTTAGAAACATCGTCATGAGTCATAGTTTTGTCCAAGAACTGTTTTCGTTTTTAAGAAATAAAGTATAGAATTGAACCATACTTTCCATTACATTAACACATATGAAACATATATGAAAAAGCATTAAACCTTTGTTTCTCTTGTATTTAATAAAAAAGGAAACTTGAGTAACATCTGATCGAGTAAAATTTAGACCTTGACTCGTACGTTATAGACTTGAAAACATACATGAACTACTTGTATATTAAGTCGTTATTCTTATATAAATGTTAATTGGTATGTTTATTGAATCAGTTATATTCTAACCGTGTTGGTGGCTGAGTCTGTCAGAAGTGTTCCAGTTATTTTGTTTTGAAAATGAAGACGTATTTAGCTGGATTGTTATTGTTTGGAGTAATTGGATTGATCTATGGGCATAGTTATCATTTAGGAGAATGTCCTATAGTAGAACCATTGCAGGGATTTGCAATGAGTAGGGTTCGTATTTATTTATGTAAATATACTTTTTTAAAAAATTAAAATAAAAAAGGACATGTACAATTATTGAAGTTTATTAGTCAGTAAATTGACTATATACCGATTTTTTTTTAAGTTTTATTTAATATTCAAATAAAGCATTCAATTCATCTTTTAATTTTTAAATGTTAATGTTTTTTTAAATATTCAGTTACTTTTTTTAATTATATATACATATAATTTTATAAAAAATATTTTATTAAACAATAAATAATTATTTAATATATTTTTTTTTGATTTTCATAAATTATAGAAAGTACAGATAGATAATTTTCTGTATAGATAATTTTGTATTTTCTTCACACATTTTCCTTAACTCAACAACCATTTTGTTATTTTATTAATTTTCTACAAAAATCTTAGAATATAGAAATCCAACGTCTAATATTTAGTATTAGACGATTATTATGTTTATTTGAGCTGTATTTCACTCGAACCAATTTTAACAATTAACTCGTTTTAGATGAACTTTGGAAAATTAAAAACGGTCATTTTTTATAGTCTTAACATAATAAGTTTTTATTGTTTAAAGTATCTTTTGTCATCCAAAATTCATTTTGCTTTTTAATATATGAAATCATAAATAATATACCTCCATACATACATACATACATACATATATATATATATATATATATATATATATATATATATATATATATAAGTATATTATAAGTTCTTAAATATTCAGATTTTTATATTGTTCAAAAAAATCATTTACATATTTCCTTTTAATTTCATTCTATACGCAATTAAGATTATCAGAGTTATCTAGAAATTATTTATTTGTAATAATGTTACAACTAAAAGATATAAAAGGTTATCATTCATATACATATATATATATATATATATATATATATATATATATATATATATATATAATTGTATGTATGTATTTCTAAGTTTATTGTTTATATCAAAATAGCACCATTTAAATTACTTAAAATATTTTTTATATGCTTCAGAAATAAAGCATATATTTTTGTATAGTAGCATTTTTATAATATTTGGGAAACATTTTTTTAAAAATAATTGAGATAAATGTTACTACATTAAGCGAAATAATAAATATTTCTTTGTTAAAGAGTATTTGTTCAAAAATGAATAGTATTAATTAGTAAACAGGCCATTCTTTATGTAAAAAAACATGTGATAAAATATGTATATGAAATTTTTATTTGAATAAGAAACAATAGAGAATATTTAATAAACACTTTTATTAAATTTTCTTTTTTATATATTCTGAATATATTCTACATTACAATGAAATTCTAGTGAGCCCAAACAATTATATTTACACAATTAAACTTTTTATGCGACCAAAAATACATTTAAATGGAAAAATAATACAATTAAAATACATTTTAATTAATTTATTCATTATAAATTTATATACTAGTCTATTATTTCAATATTTAGTAAATAGTAATATTACTATTTATTTATTTAAAAAAATAACATTGAAATATGACACTATATATTAAATAACATGTAATGTTTTTACATATTTGTTTACAATATTTTTTAAAATTAGAAAAAACACTTTGTTAGATGTAGAATTGATATTTTGTTTTAAATTATATTTTCGTTATATGAAAAATATTATTTTGAAATATGCTATTTATAAAGAAGTAATTATGAATAAATTTGCATAAAATTAATACATTTTTTATTTATTATTATACTATTTATTTATAAATAAACATAGTGATGAATTTTGAAACATACAGTAATATTGTTTAATGTGTGTTTCTTATTTCAATTATTAAAAGTATTATAAATAACTAACTTCCTTTATAAGTGTTCAGCTATTGTTTGCATATTTCAACATTGTAAAATATTTTACTATTGCATTAATATATATATATATATATATATATATATAAGGTCAAGAAGTTATTTACAAGATTAAACTAGTGTATTGACTTGTAAAAAATACGTAGTATTAAAAAACATTTCAAATGTGTTTCTTCACAAAAATATAAACAATCATAACTTATGATTTTATTGTTAATTCGAGAATATAAAAAATAGGAATAGTATTTTAAGACATTGAAAACTGTTTGCTTCCATACTTAATAACTCTTCCAATGAAACTTTTTTACATATTATGACCTGAAGATCATATTGTGTGTTATATTTAATTATTTATTAACAATAGTGAAAAATAAAACAATATAAATATCCATAAGGTCAAATAATCATTACATATAATATCATGAAATAGAAAATAGTCGTTATCATCAGAAAGTTATGTACAATAAAAGCATGATTCTTATATTTCAGCAAATAAATAATTTAGTATTTTAATAACTTCAGAACAATTTAAGACGTACTTTTTCTTTGCCCATTAAATACATTTCATTCATTACAATCAAATCAAATTATTTTGGGAATTAAATAAGAGACTATATTTTTTTTTAAATATCATTGTTTTTAAATTATATTATATAAATAATAGAAATAAAAAAGATAACTGAATATGTTAAAAAATATGGAAATTATAGAAAAAATAAAATGTTAAATGAACAATCACAAAAAGTTATCCAATAGTTTAAGAATTCAAAGTAAATTCCACTGCTTAAAAAAAAATTGTATGAAATAAACAAATCCAAAAGCTCAATATTTGTCTATTTAACGACTAAAGTTGAAATGGTTTTGTAGAAATATAAAAATTATCATTTAAAAATTTAAATTTTTTGACATAAACTTTTGAAATACATTCATGACTTTTTTTCATTTTATCTACTACTGCCAAATATTTTAATAGAAAATTTCAAAACTTAATTTTGAACTCAAAATATACAATGATATAACTTCTGTTTTTTTTTCATTTTAATACCAATTTATTTAATCGTGTTGTTGATAAAAGAAATAAAAAAGATATAAAAATATGATTATATCAAAATTTATACAAGTAAAGATAAAAAAGAAATGAAATTTCAAATTTAATGTTCTATTTAGAAATATACAATTATTTAATATATATATATATATATATATATATATATGTGTGTGTGTGTGTGTGTGTGTGAGTGTGTATAAAAAATAGAAATATAAAAAAGTAGATGTATAAATCCGACAAAAATGTTAAATTTGTTTCATTAATGTTTTAGTTTCTTGGTAATTGGTATGTAATTCAAAAAACATCAACAGCCAGTTCGTGCATTGTCAACAATTACACGCGTGGCGAAGAACCTGGTGAATTCCTTCTGATTCAAACAAGCCAACATTTTGCTTTAGGATTAACGCCATTAAAACATAATTACAAATATGAAGGCAACTTACACGCAATGGATGGTGTTCCGGCACGCATGACAGTTAAATTTCCACTAAGTAAGTATTTTAATTGTTGAGTTTCAGACATAAACACCTAACTTATTGATTAATAACTTTTTTATTATATTACACTCTTTGAAAATGAAAACCTAACTGAACTGCAATGAAAATTGTAATTTTTTTAATAGTTTCTTGTACATAATTTGAAAATGAATTAATATCTTAAATATCATAAAACGGTTATTATCAAATTGATCAATAATATTTATTATTTGTTTTAAAACTTTTGTAAGTAATTCGAGGTAATGTCTTTATTTTCAAAATAATAATTTAAAAAGTCTATTTTTTATTTAATTGTTCTTTATTTATATCCGTCGAATTATCTTCAACAACACATATCTATATAAAATAAGAGAATTATTATTAATTTCATATATTTTAAATAATTTGAATATTACAAGAATATTTCTTTTTTAAAAAAATGTTTGACATGAATCGCAATATTTTAAATAGTAGAAAGAAAGAGGAAACTGTCCAAGATGATTCAATTAAACTTATTAAGTAATCTAACTACTTAATTAGTTTTATTTGACTGATATCGAGTAAAACTAATTAAGTCAAATGAAAGTAATTAATAATAATAATGTGTTGTGTATGTGTACTGTAGACCACTGCTATAACAAAAAATAATTTTCGATAAAATTAAAAATAAAATAAATTTTCACTATAATGATTCATATTTACTTATTCACTAGGTTGTATGTGAAATGCGAATTTGTTGATTTTATTTGGTCTATGTGGTTAATCGATTTCATTGTGCTTTTCTAAAACATGGAAATTTCATCTCTTCTTCTTTAAAAAGAAATTATACTGCCATGAGATATTAAAAAAATTAAAGTTAATTTTATTTTTTAACGAATAGTATAATATTTTCAAAAATATTCACACATATTTTTTATAATACTTAATTATGGTTCAATAGAAATGATTTAATTGTGTTATTATTTCTGTGTAAGAAAAAAATTCACTGTTTCTTTTTCTTTTATTGTATATTATGGAAACTATAATTTAATATGACCAATCAATATGTTTAAATTAAATATGTAACATGTTTTATTATTTCTTGTTCTTGCCTGAAGCTACATATGTTCTTAAAAAATAATGATTGATTTGAAAATTAGTTATAAAAATTATTATTTTTGTTTAATTTTTAAATATTCTTTAAAAAAACATATAAATATAAATGCAATTAAAACTTTATTTTAATTCAAATAAAATCAGCACAGAATAAATGTCCTATAAATTATTATTATTTTTTATTTTATTAGAAAAGTTTCATTGATAAATAATAGAAATCTTAGCTTATATAAAATTTGCTGCAATAAATACTATATTATGAATTTTAGACCTGATATACATATACATAAATTTTATAAAAAGAACAATTAAGGGATGTAATATAATCGTTAAATAAATAAAACTGATTAATTTCTTAGTAATTTTAAATAATAATTTTTATTTTAGATTAATTATTTTGCTGTTTTCAGATTTTGCAGGAACTGCACAATATATTGTCTTAGCAACTGATTATGATACGTATGCTGCCATATTCACATGTCAAAAATTAGCATTTGCACACCGTCAGAGTGCTACTATTTTATCAAGAACAAAATATCTTGATAAAGCAGTTATTGATAAGGTAACAATTAAAAAAAGTCTTAAATTATTGTATAACTTCATTTTATGTTAACATAAGATGATATTATTTTTATTAAGTAAGTCTTTAATATATAAAATGAATTCGACTAAAAAATATTTTTTAGTTGAACAGCTACATAAAAATAAAATAAAAAATAAATATACATAAAATGTGTAATTTGTTTGTTGTGTAATTAATTCATAATTGATATTTAAATTTAAATAACTGATAGTTTTGTGTATATTGCACATTTTTTTAGTATTTTATATCTTTTTATCAATAAAATACCAAAATATATATATAAAATATTTAATTATTTATATAGATTGAAAAATATATGTATGGCATAAAAAATAGATACATAAATATTTGATATAGAAAAACAAAGAATTAAATAAACATTTTTAATAATATTTCTTTTTAAACTTTTACAAAAAAAATGATAATTTCAGTATTTAAATAAGCATGTCATAAATATAAAAGAGAATTTATTCATAACCAATTTTAAAATAATAATTTTATTCACTGATGTTTTTATTTCAATGAATTAAAATCATTGGCTAAATATTAACAAATTTATTAGCCAATGAAATCTAATCAGATTATAGAAATTATTTTGTATTTAATAAAATAATATTGTTTCAGTTACGTAATAAACTTGCTAGTTTTGGCATCGATCCTTTCGAACTAAGTGTTATTTCACAAAAGGATTGTCCTAATCTTCAACCTGACGAAGGCGTTAATATCAACATTGATGATGACACGTTCAGTGCTCATAATGCTGCAAATGTAGTTAAAAAAGTTGGAGAAAAGATTGGAGATGGTAAATATTTTTTTTTCATATTTCAGTATACATTAAGAAGATTTTTAATTTCAGTAGGATAATAATTTTTATTTCAGTATTTAAATATATATTAAAAATTATTTAAGGTTTCATTATAGATTTTTGATGTTATTTTATATAGAATTTGAAATAAGTAATATTTTTTATTAAAAAACTATTTAAAGAAAAAATAACCGAAAAATAATATTAATTAAATAAAATGTTTTATCATAAATATAATTGTCTTAATAATATCTGAATTTTTAAACTCAGATTATAAATGAAATAATTATAAAATACCATCGTTTAATACAAATTAGTAAACTAATTTATTTTGAATTTTTCATAGTTCAGAAATTGAATTTTTTTTAACTTAATATAACAGTTAATTCATTTTTATAAAAATGAATTTAGCAAGATTTTTCTTCATTAAATATACAATTTTGATATTTTTTAAATTTTTACTTTCCTACAATTAACAATCTTCTATTTTTATATTTTACCTCTTTATATATTTTTAATTATTTGTGCAATCGTTTCATATGTGTATTTTTTTACTTCTTAAACTTGAGATGGTGGAGTATTTAAAAAATATTTTATTCGTTTGATATTCATACTTTGATCACGCTTTTTTAAAAAACAAAATTAAAATTAAATACTCTAAATTTAAATCGAAAAAAATCATTAAATTATAATTATATAAATATTTTTAACTTAATTGAATATTGATATTTTCGAACTTAATATCAAATGTATATATTATTTTCTTAAACATAATTAGGTACTTTCATCAAAATTAAAATTTGATCAAAACTATTTTGATTTAGACAAACTTTTTTTAAATTCTGTGTCTATATATTTTTGTATATAAAATGATAATCTTAAACAAAATATATATTTTTTAGGAATTGAATACGTTGCTACAGGAGCGAAAAAAGTTTATCATTCTTTAAGTTCTGATGACAGTACTAATAGTAACCGAAATGAACGATTAATGGTAACTCCGGAACCAGGATCAGAATGGTTACCATAATTATATTTAGTAATTGTTGTACAATTTTTATAATAAATAAAATCGTTAATTTTTTCTATGAATTAAATTTTTTCTTTTGTATTTTCTGTTAACTGAATTAAAAGTATTTTTTAATGTGAATAACAGAAAGGTATATTAAAAATTTAATACACACACACACACACACACATGTATGTACATATATATATTTGTTTATATTGACAATTTGTTATAGAAATTTTGATTGAATGAATAAAAGAGTTAAATATTTATAACAAAAATATGTATTTTTATTAAAACTTAATATTTCCTATTTTGTTATTTATGTAGTAAATAAAGGATTACAAATACCGTAAAACAAATATTAGTATTGTAATTAAATATTGTGACTATTTGTGTAAAGCTTTCTTTATTATTATCATCAAATTAAATAATTTTGTTTAAAAATTTGGTATATTTTTTATTTATCATTTTCTTACGTTTAAAGGCGATTATTTTGTCAATTTGTTTTACAAATAATAAATTGTTCTTTAATTTTTATCAAAATATCAATCAGAGAACAGTTTAATGCTAAAATTGTGTAATATAAAGATAAAATAAAAAGAGGTATTTATTTTATATCAAATGCCCAATAGTATATATATATATATATATATCCTTCTTTAAAGTTCTACTTCATTACCCCAAATTAACAAAAAGGTGTAAACAGAATTCTAAAAATATTGATAGGACTAATCATGAAAAGAAAACTTAAAAAATATTCCCAACCAAAGTGAAGAGGCCACTCATCAACATGTAAATAGGATATCCATAAAATGTGTAATTAATTGATAATTGCTATTTAAATTAAAATAACTTATAGTTTTGTATATATTACACACTTTTTTATATATTTTTATCAATGAAGTACCAAGATATATATAAAATATATATCTTGGTACTTTATTGATATTTTATTGGATCAGTGTAGTAAGTTACAATCCCAAACCTGAACTGAATTATTAATTCAGAGAAATTTTCTTTTTAAATAGACGATTTAAAACTATTAGTCAATAAAAACTTCCATAGCGGCCAAGAACAAAATACATTATATTCTAATCATGACAACGATATATTAGAAATATCTGTGTACTAGAAGTTATTAAAGTTTAACTGAAATGTTTTATATTACAGTATGTATCCACCAGACTGCATATTTGGGTTATCTTTTTTTGAATATCAAAATGTTTAAAATAGATTAAATTTTAAAAATAATAAAAATCACTTGAGCAATTTTTTTAACACAAAAATCATTTTTATAGGGAATTATAAATTACTCTGAACTGACTTGCTTAAAATGACAAAAATACATAATACAAAATATTTTTTTTTGTCATATACTGACTGAAAATACTATGCAATTGTTAGGACATTGTTATTTAAATTAACTTATAACTATATTCAATATTACCACAGTGATAATTAATTTTTAAGATAAAATAAAACGTCGTTACTAAGTAACCTCAACAATGAAATTGTTATGTCGAATTCCTTCATGAGAGTTAACCCATATTACATAAAAAAACTTTAAATATCAATAATAGTTCAATTTCAGTAATAATTGATTCATATGTAATAACATATACATATATATATATATATATATATATATATATATATATATATATATATAAATGTTATAAAAAAATATTTGGTATATTTAAATATAAAAATAAATATTAATAAAAATATTTTAAATTAAACTTACAATTTTTTATACATGAAATCACAACTTATTCTTCAAAGAGTTATTTTAAAAATACATCCTGGATATAAAAATCCGTATTATGTGCTAAATAGAATTTGACAGTTTAAAGGTTAATTAAGTGTCAAATGAAGCGAATGACGAGAGTTTCCGCTCGTTTTCCAAGTGGTCATTCATCCAAACATTAAGTGTGATCAGGCATAAACTGATGTTTTCAATATAAACGTCAAGGACGCCTCGATAAGCACTAGTACTCTTTATAATCTGTCATTTGTCGGTGACATCTCTTTGTGAAATACAATGAGTTACATGTTTCTTTTTCAATTGAAAATATTCTTGCATGTTTTCATTGAAAATGATATACAAAATAAGTCTCGTTTATTTTTTATCTAATAAATCCACATTTTATATTTTTTTCACATATTGACACATTTGTTGTTCAAAATTTTAATTAAAATTTGTTCTAATTAAAAAAACAATATGTCTAGAATCACAATTAAACCAAGTTGCGTTTAGTTAAATATTTAGTTTAATACTCAATATTCTTAATTAAAAGAAAACGTTGACACTATAATCATTGCTACTGAAAAATAGTTTTTATTCGTAAATATTAATTTTAAAGCTCGCTAATACTTTTTAAAATAACAATAAATGAATTTTAAATAAAAATATAAATATAAAAGGTCTAAATGAGACTGAAAAATATAGCCTTCAGCTCAAATTTACATTCTTCAGTCTCATTTGGGCTACCTGTAGAACAAAATTATCTAAGATAAATGTTTACATAAAAATGAATAAGATAAATGTGAGTTGAATTTGAATAATATCTATTAAAGATTCCTTTTTGTTTTAACGATTTTTTAAAACACATTTATAGAAAAAATATATACGTATTATATAAATGCACATGTAAATATAGGGTCATCCAAATGTGACGCCTAGATTTGTGTTTTATCGAAAAAAAAAAACAAAAAATAATATACACGTGTTTCCCTATAAACCACCCTAAACACATGTTTCTTTTTAATAAAACACAAATCTAGGCATCACATGTTGATAATCTTATATAATAATATTTACGTATTATATGAATAATTTTTTATCTTAATTATTTACATATTTATTTTAATTTTTTTTTATAAAAAACAGCTCTTTTTATCATTAATTTGAATAAAATTAAATATCAATGTATAATCGTTAAAACGTTATTTTTAACGAATAAGAAATAATCATACTGAATTAACTCATTAAATTTTTTTTATTTAGCAAATTCACCACATGACTTTTATAACTGTAACCTATTATTTAATAAACAGATATTTCCTTGAATGTTCCATATTGCTATTTTATTTTAGACAAAGTTAAACATATTTTAAATATTTTTTTAAATGAAAAATTATTTTTCCTATTTGTATAAATTTTCAATTCATAAGAATTAATAATACTCAGTTAGCTCATTAAATTATATTAAATTATTTTTAGTGGTGGGCAAATTCCATATAATTTTTATAACTGCAATCTATTATTTTATAACCAGATATTTCCTTATACGTTTTGCATTGTTATTTTATTTTATACAAAGTTAAACACATTTTAAATATTTTTTTTTTAATAAAATTTTATTTTTCATGTTTTCATAAAAAATATTCTCATTATTTTATTATACATTCAAATCGATATTTAAATGTAGCAACACTCGTCTTCAGATGGTAAATAATTATTTTTTTCAGCACTCATTTGAAGATGAGTGTTGAAAAAATCAGGATTTTAAATTCATGTTCTTTTGAAATATACTTTTCATTTATATTTATTTTCTTTTTTATATCTTTTACCTGTATCTTCTGACTTTTGTAATTCACTATATGAGTATAGGTATATATATATATATATATATATATATATATATATATATATATATATAAATGTGTGTATATATGTCTGTATGTACTTTAAATAGGTATGTATTATGCATGTGTGTCTGTTTATATGTATACGTACAAACGAATAAATTATAATAGAACACGTATAAAAAAAGCATACATGCACGATAGGTGTCGTGTGTTCACAACATGGTGACGCAAACAGGCATAATCAATTTCAATTATTTCGTTGTCGCGTACATTAATTCCCGAGCTGTGAATATAATATCAGAGGGCAAACACAGGAATAACTCATCATGAAATGATCGAATGACCTTCTAAATAGGCCTAATTGAGAACATTTCGGGATGAATTATAAATAGGTATAAAGTAGTTACTTTCTATTCGCAACACACAAATCGTTTCGATTCCGTTCATTATGTCTGTTGTGACTGTTTAAAGTCACAATTACGAGATTTGTTCTGGAACGAAACAAGATGATTGCACTTGGTTATCTGTTTGTTTCATATTTGCATTTACTTATGTGTTTTGTGGTCAGTCATATTTTTTCTGTTTACAGATTTATGTTTATGTATTTTAATTTGATCTCAAGTCTATATTTTTAAATATAACATATTTCAATGATTTATTAATTAAAAATAACTATCATAATATCTTGAATAAACATTTTAAATAATTAGTAATTTATAATATTAACTACTATGCATTTTATATAAAATGTATATTTCTTCAATCAGAGTTTAAATTATTATATTTTTTTCTAAAATTGATTTTATTAATTAAAATTAGCTCATGCCAATTTAATACCTTTCTCTACTTATATTATTTTTAAATGTTTCATCAGTAAAAGTTTTTTGCTCAAGTGTAATCTTTATTTTTGAATAAATTAGCATTGTGTAATCTGTTTTTTCATGTAATTGATGAATATGGTGAATTAAGAAAAAAATATACTTTAATTAATTTTGGATCAAATTTCTTTTATTATATAAATGAGCGATGTTAAAAAACAGTGTATATATATATATATATATATATATATATATATATATATATATATAAACAAAATTATATGAATATAAGTACAGGTGCCTACCATTTGTACTGTTGCATTAACCAAACATACGCATTGCAGTAATGCATTAAACTGCACATCGGTATACGTTATTAATCTGTTTTCTCTTTCTAATAGAAAAACGGATTAAATGTACACATTTAAAACTATTTTATTTAATTCTAATATGCGCAAATAACCACATCATAGAAACGTGATCTCTATAATTTTATATAACACATTGGAAAAATTATTTGTCATACAAATCTTTCGCGATAATTTAATATACTACAATACTGTGAGTGTTGCCATTGACGTTGTTCTACTCTAATTTATATGTATCAAGATTCAGTCGATTAATAAGTTTGTTTTTCTTAAAGAAATCACTGAGATATTATTTAATACCCTTTAATATAATATTTAATAAAAACGTATTATTACTTTCACAATGAATTATCATTCCTAACACCACAAGATATTATAAAATGTTCAATAAATATATCTTGTGATTTGGGGAGGGGGTGATAATTTACTTTTGTGTAAAAGTGAATTTACCACAATATCAAAACAAATAGAAAGATAGTAATACTTTATAAAACTTTAATCCATTTTAAAATTTTGATTACATCAAAATTATCATTTTCTTTCTATTGTATTTGATTTGAAACTGTGGCGAATTTACTTTCACACAAATTAATTATCACCCCAACACCACAATATAATAGTAAGTATTCAATAATTACTATTGTACATTTTGTTCGTTTATAATATTTTTTTCTATTAGAAATGTTATGAAGTAATCATGAAAAATGACAATCCTAAAATGGAAAGTTTAGTAAATATGAAAGATGGCACAAAACATAATTCTAATTCTCTTTATGAATAACTCTATTATTATTTTTTTAAATTTTAATACTTTCTATTTGATACCTATAATGTATTTGATTTTTTCTTCCCTTATCTTTTTGTCAATACTGATTGCTTTTTTTGATAGATGCTTTTAAATCATTCATTTGAAAGTAGTTGTTATTCATAGAAATAGTTTAATCGTTGATTAAAATCTTATAGAGGAGAAATCCTCATCAATCCTACTAAATATAAAGGAGTTAACTTCTTTATATATATATATATATGTATATATATATATATATATATATATAATTAAATAAAATAAAAATCTTAACTATTTTTTTCTTTATATAATTTTTTTTAACATTGATCAATTCATTTTCCATTCAATTTATGTAAAATATTTGGTGTATAATAAAATACAATTAATTATTTATATAGAAATATGAATTAATTATGAAGTATTTAAAATGTTTAATACTTAATTATTATTATTTGAAATTTAAATATTAATATTTTCGTTTAGTTTTTGTTCCTTTGACACAATATATATCAATTATAATGAAAATGTTCTTAATTTTTTTATTTTTAAACATCGATTGTGAATATAAAATAAGTAATGCTATTGTAAATTTAAAATGCGCGCAATATTAACTGTTAAAATTATAAGGGCTACTTGAGTTTAGAATAAATTAAGTGTTAGAAAAAAAACAAAGAAACTTTTTGATCAACCCGATATTATGAATCAGATCGATGTCTGTGACGTAAACGTGTGAACTACATGTGAACTTGCAACCTTCTGTAACTCAATTAGATTTGATCAATTATTATTTAAATGTATAATATGTACAAATTGCGTCGTTGTCTGTTTACACAAACTGAGTAATTGTCTGTAATTGTAGGTAGAATCTGTAATAACTTGAGTGAATATATTTAGGACAAAAATTATTTCTGCTCGATTTAACTGCACATGTTATTATATTTTATAATAATTATAATACATTACATCTTGAATCATTGAGTAAAAGTATGTCATCTTGAAGTTTATAAAAACTATATTTATATAAATGTATAAAAAATAATGATGAAAAATTTTAAAGAATCATACAACTTTAAAAATATGTACTAAGACAGGTAGAACATTTTTTTTAATTTATTATATATATATATATATATATATATATATATATATATATATATATATATATTTGATTATGTGTGTGTATGAATGAATATGCGTGTTGCTGTAAATTTTTTTTTGTAAATTTGTATAAAATTAAAATTAACAATAAAACATTATTTCTAATCTTATTATATTTTATGATGACATCTAATTTCCTGTATGAAATATGATTCTTTTTTATATAAAATAATAAAGTTTAATTAACGTAAAATTGAGAAATTTTTACTCTATAGTAATTATAATGTAGTCAATTATTTTTATTATGAAATTAAACTGTAATGTAATATATCACTTAATGAAATATTAGAAACTTTACTAACTTTTCTTGTTATTGAAATTTTAAATTATTATTCAGAAGTAGTTAAAAGCTTTCAGAAGAAAATAATATTGAGACTAAACTTTCTTAGCAATTATAAATTTATTTAATATCAATTCCTATAAATTAAAAGCATTACACCAAGTATTTTTGACGTACATTAGAAAATTCTGTTGATCTCTTTATTGATTTATAAAATGTCCAGAAATCGTATAGAACTAAATCAGGTATATAAATTAAATAAATGTTCGATTATGCTTTTTTCTTTCTTTCAAAATAAGAACATATAACTTTTTCTAACTCACAAATAATATAAATATAAATTCAATTAGAGATGAATATAAGAAAACTAATTTTGGAATGACAATAAAGTTACAGAAAATTCAAAAAAATTAAGAAAAAAAAATTATAATATAAAAATAGTACTTTTCGATAAAAAATAGTATGAAGTAACTTGTTAATACAACAAAAATATTAAAAATTAAATAAACATTTTTTTAAATAAGTGGCTAGGTAATCTGAAATTTGTAACCGAATTTCCAATAATGAAATATATAGATTTTATGAAAAAGATTGAATTTTTTCTTAACATAATTTCAAAAGATATACTTTTTACAAATTGGCATAGAATGTAAATACATTTTTTTCATAGTAATATATACACCACCCCATAGTACGAAAAATTAACAAAATAAATGAAAATGGAAAAATAAATCTCATCAACAAAATGAAATTTCAATTTTGTAATATTTTATTTGTTATTAAAAATATATTACTTGTTTAATGTTCACGTTCTAGTTGAATATATTAGTAAGAGAGTTCATATCTACATATATTTGTATAAACTAATTGAAAAGCACTCATACATATTATTAAATATTTATATTTAATTAACTTCCATACATCACCTAAATATAACTGTTTACTTACGAGTAACTGGTGCTTAAAACTGTACTGTTGAAATTTGACTGTTACAATTTGCTTGAATATGTATATAAAAATGAATAAAAATATAAAAGATATATAGTAATTAAAAAGTTATTAGAATTGTATAAATTTATCAAACATAAAATATTTAATATTAAAAATTTACATGAATTTCTTATTAAATATTGTTCAGATTTAAATTATGAAATAAAAATGAATGTATATAATAATATAAATTAAAATCATATATCAAATGAAAAATCTATTTTAATGTTAGTTCAATCGTTATGTGGTATGAAAACTTAAATTTTAATTAAAAATTAAAATACGTTACATTTAAAAAATATCAAAAATAAAAATACTACTTAGTATACGTTTTCAAGTCAGAAGCTATTAATTCAATAGTACGCAGTGCAGACAAAATAAGTTCTATAATATAAAAATCTTTGTTTTTATAAATCTTAGAAAAATAGAGAAAATATGATTTTTTGTAAAGTAAATTAATTTGATGTAGTGATCACATTTCATATTTTTAAAAATAATATGAAATATATTTTTAAAAATATGAAAATATTTTGTATAAAGAGTATCTGCATTAAAAATAAACTTTTAATTAATTACTCAAATATTTTATTTAAACTCTCAATATTTTTATGGTTTCAGTTTCATTTTTTTTATTATAATATGACAATTTTTCATATACATTTACAGTTTCCAATTTCGACTGTAAAATTTTACTCCCCTATACTTTCCGAAATTATCTTTTATACAAACCAATATTCTTTTATGAGAATGGAATAAACTTTCTAAAAAATTGAACAGAATAATAAGAAATTATATAATTTATTCAATAGAAAAAACAAAAAATGTTTTTTATTTTGTACATAAAAACTTAAAAAAATTCTCACTTACTCTCAATACAATACAAAATTTAAAATGAAAATTAATATCACATACAAATGTAATAATATGTGTATTATAAATATGTGTTTTTTTAAGTGCAAAAAAACTTTAAATTGAATCCCTATCGAAAGTTCTATCTAACCTAAAAATCCCACTTATATATATATATATATATATATATATATATATATATATATATATACATGTGTATGTATATGTATGTTATATATATATATATATATATATATATATATATATATATATATATATATATATTTATAAAGCTATGATAAAGATGTTTTAGGTTAGAGAGAACTTTTGAAAGGGATTCAATTTAAAGTTCTATCATGCTTAAAAAAACACCTATACATAAATGGTTAAAAATATAATTTAATTTATAACAAGAAACGATTTTTTTAGATGAGCTTTTAAAACATTAAACAATACAGAAAAATAATAATAATAATAATAATATTTTTGTGATTATTTTTTTTCAATTAATATGTACTCCAACAAATGAATATATATATATATATATAATAGTTGAAGGGTTCAACACATTTTATTATACTTTTTTTTAAAGAAAACTACAAAATTACACCAAGAGTCTAATTACATCCCAAAAAGATCAAGCTTTGCATTTGGTGGGATATGAGGGGCGTAATTCATTTTGAATTATTGGATTATGAGCAGACAATCACGACGGACGTGTATTGTGTACAGTTAGATCGTTTGAAAGAGGCTTTGGCCATAGAAAGACCGACACTTTTAAATCGAAAAAGGGTAATTTTACACCAAGAATTCTTGCTCTCATGTTTCAAAGAAAACAATTAAAAAAATAAATGAATTCATTTGGGAACTTCTGCCTCACCCACCATATTCTACGAATATAGCACTAAGCGATTATCATCTATTTAAATCTCTACAACAATTTTTTAATTGGAAAATTTTACTGAACGAAAGAAGACATAAAATTGATATTTGAGAATTTATTGGTTCTAAAAATCCAATGTTTTTTGAAATGGGTATTAAAAAGTTAATTGACAGATGGAGGAAGGTTGTAGAAAATGAAGGACAATATATAATTGATTAAAAATGTTGCATGTTTTATTTTTTGCTTTTCTAAAACTTTCGCAAAAAATGAAAACACGTGAGTGATAACCTAAGATTATAAAAATAAAGCAATTAAAGTATATGATTCTGGGAGAATTATGTATTTCTTTATATAGGATTTTTTGTCTTTAATCCAATTTTAAATATGCAAATTTGTTAATTTTGAAAATATTTTTATATAATTTTAAAAATTTATAAATCTTATCATAGCAACTAGAGACTAAAAGAATACGTTTATCCGTATAAAAGAAAATTCGTAATCCTGTTCATAAATGAATAAAGTTTAAACGAAGTTCAAGAATCCTACGCGTGCAACTCCTACTACCAAGAAACAGATAAATAATTCACTGGTGACATTATAGCAACACAAACGCTCAAAGTTAACTTTCAAGACGATAGTCGGTTCGCAGACGTTGTACTGCACGTTTCGACGCTTTTAAGCATCAAGCGCACGTTACTGACCAATCGGAAAGCAACGACACACAAACAGCACAAGTCCAACAGACTCGAGCTTTTCTCCCGCTCCCCTTTTGTCGACAATTGAGCATTTTCAGTTCAATGTTATTGTATGAACGAACGAACGAATGTTTGTTTCTACGTTTTGGTTCAGCCAGTAACATTTCAGTGTCTCTGTAACATCTGATCGTGTCGCATCTAGCCGACAAGACCGGATCCTCGTTTTGAATAAATTCATTCGTTTGTAACGGCGCGTCGATCTGTCCAGTGCTAGTTACTATTGTTGAATTTATTGTTGTAATATCGCGTACGCGTGGGAAATTTAAATTTATATCATTGTTCAGTGCTTTATTGAGTACACGATTAGCAATTTGTTAGTTCGACATTTTGTTGTAGCGTTTTTCTTATCAAAGCAATTAGGTAATTTCCACAGTAGAAATTAATTTCTATTTTAAAAATCATTTTTTTCATTATATAATAATTTAATATATATTATTATTCGACTTTAAATTAATTTTATTTAAATCCATTTTCAGTTTTTATTTGAGTAATTATTACATAACAGATTTTTTTTAATTAAAAAAAAAGTATTTTTTATGTGCGTATTTGTATTAAAACAGTTAAAACTATAAATAACCATTTATATTTTTTTATGTCAAGAAATAAATGTATATATTGTACTTTTATTAACAATTATTATACTACTATTTTAATAATTTTTAATTTAATGTTTAATAATAAATGTTAAATATTAAAAAATTCATAATAATACTTTTATAGATTATTTCATTCAAAAATTTAATACTTCCGATAGAAATAATGTAACGCAAGATTTTTATACTTTTTATCTAAGTAACAAATAAATCTAGAATTTATAATCGTAGATTTATATATATATATATATATATATATATATATATATATATATATATATATAGTATTTTTGAATTGCACTGATATTTTCATTCAAATTAATAAAAAAAAATAAGTTTTAATACATTTGTATAGTTTTTGGTTGAAATTTGAAAATTTTTCAAGAGAAAATTAATGTTATCAATAATTAAAAATCAGTCTTACTGCAGATTTAAAGTATAATTTTATTTTTTTTTAAATGTTGTATTTTTATAGAATTGTAGCTTTAAATGCTATTTTAAATAATCACGATCATTACTCGGTGAATTACATTTTTGGTATAATTATATTATAAAACACATTTTGGAAAATTATCTCGTACGTTAAAAATTAAACATTATGTTTACATTGTATTTGAATTATTAGGAAGAATATTATTTGAATTAAATTTCCTATCATTTTTTTAATCATGTCTTTTATATAAACGCTTATATGTTTAATTTTCTTACAAAAGGTATAAAATTTTCTTTTGTATTTAAAAAGTTCAAAAATTTCCTCAAAATACATCTTAAAAATTAGCATGAAGCATTTAAGTTACTATTCTTTATCAAAATTATTTTGATGTGTAATATTTGTAAATATATTCAAATTATAATTACTAGGTTTACCTTTTTTTTAAAAAAAATATATTTACCTCATTAAATTTTATTTACCTTCTATATTTATTATTTTATAAATTCTTTTTGAAAATTATACAATATTTTTGTATAATAATTGTGCACTCTTTTTATTATATGTATTTTTAACAAGTTTCGAACAACTTAATTTACTATTAATTTTTGGTAGATTTTTCGTTCAAATTTCTTACGAAAACCACTATTAAGACAATTATATCATGATTAAAATAATATACAGGGTCATTCAAATGTGATACTTAGATTTGTGTTTTATTAAAAAGAAACATGTGTATAGGGAAACATGTGAATAGTTTCTTTTTAATAAAACACAAATCTAGGCGTCACATTTGGATGACCCTATACTAATTGATAAATAACTGCCAATATTATAATTTTCAATTTAATCCTTGTGTTTTATGAATATAAATTTTATAATTTACATCCATTTATAATTCTGCGAAATCTTTATGTCTAACGCAGTTATATTGTGAATCACTACTGACCCTCTTGATTCAAAGCTCTTTTTCATTCACGATAACACCACACATTACTGACATTCGTCTATTCCGCAAAATGTTTGAATATTATTTTCTCTTACAATTGATACCCAAGTTGCAAGAAAATATTATAAAAATAATAATATTTTATAACAACTGTTTTAATAAATCTTTTTTATCATGTTTTTAAATAATACAATATTCAAATAATATATATAATAATATATATATATATATATATATATATATATATATATATATATATATATATATATATATGCATATGTATATGTATATAATTTATTAATAAAATATTATATTAGTTATTTTAATGTATTTTGTTACATAGATCATTTTGTACGTCGCACATTTTTTGAGAATAATTATATTTTCAATTTTGTAAATATTATATATCATATTCTATAAACGTTAAAATGCATCTTGAAACGTGGGTCGTCAATAACTTATATGCCCTAGATGGAAATTCAAATAAAAATATTATAGCATGAAGTATGTTAAGAAATGAAGTCAATAATCTATTTCTATATCATAACTGCAATTGAAAAATAAAATTTAACAAAAATGAATGTATATATATATATATATATATATATATATATATTACATTTTATCTATTCTGATTTCACACAAAGGGTAAAGTCATGTCTTCATTTAAATTCAGTTGTTTCTCTTCCCTTGATTGATTATCTTTAATTATTCAAGATGATCATTTTCATCTATTCTCTCCATGCATTATTTCCCTACACACACACACACACACACACACACACACACACATATATATATATATATATATATATATATATATATATACATATATATATTCAATTAACTATATTTTATTAGAATGAATACTCGTATGAATTTAATAAATTTATTAAAAACCATAAACAGCATTTGTTACCCAAAAAATATTTTAGAAATAGCACCATCTTCTTGCATAAATTATGATACAACGCTATCGTACTTGAATGTCACATAAAACTATTCAAATATTTAGTAGAAATTGTGTAGTGGTGCGCGTACTGTTTTACTTATAACATATGTTGTACTGAAATGTGCAAATATGTGTTAAAAAGTGTTCAATGAGTATGAAAGAGTATGTGTGAAATGATTTCGTATTGAGAAGTATTTCACAAGAAAATGAAACGTGAATATATATATATATATATAGAGAGAGAGAGAGAGAGAGAGAGAGAGAGAGAGAGGTCCAAATGACAATGAAGAGTTTAGACATACATTTTCTTTCTTATTATTATTTATTATCTTTCAGTGTCATTTGGGTCACTCTATATATAAAATATATTTCAAAAACGAGAATAAACGACTATAAACACCATTTTAAGCACAAAAACGATACGAAATAATTGATAAATTTGTATAAAAAAATGATAAAATTTTAAAAATTAAAAATATTTTATAATAAAACTTGTGTAAATATTTTCTATTGCCAAATTCTATCCAAAATACAAAAAATAGTAACTTTTTTAAAAATAAGTTTGTTATAATCTCGTATCAAAAAAAATCATGTATTGATTAGAAACCAAAATATTTTCTAAATTATTGTTTAAATTCCGAAATATAATATATTTATCTCAAAATATTTCTATTCCTTCTTCTGTATTTATTGACGTAAATGTATTAAATATTCATTTTATATATTGTTGTTTCCATGAAAATGTTCTTGACATTTTTTAATTTTTCATTCATCTGCATATTTACTTCAGATATTTATTACATATACATGCATACACACACACATATATATATATATATATATATATATATATATATATATATATATATATATATATATATATATAATATGATTTTTTATACAACATCTGCATCTATAAATGTTCTTTTATTACATATAAATAAAGTTATTTGTATAATAACGATTGTATACAAAAGCACGTAAATGTAGCAAAAACTTTCTGTCTTTTTTGTTACGAATTGTGACCACAGTCAACATTTTTACGAGAAAAGTTCAGGAAACATGTGTTTTGTATAGATATGTAATTTCTTTCTACAAATTTAAACATTGTAGATGAATTGCACTGAAATGTTTTGTTTATATTAATCTTTTCATTTGATATTCATGTAGTTATTTTTATATCGTTTCGTCTATGTCTATAGTAATATAATAATAAATTATATATAAAGTAGGGAAATATTTAGTTACTTAAAATTTACTAACGACATTGTTATTTTCTCAACAAGTCCAGATGAACTTAAAAAAATAGAAGAATTAGATTAAACAAGTCAAAAAAATCAAATTAAATGGAACAGAAATAGAAAAAAATGAAAATTATATGAGTCTAAGACAACTCGTTAATCCTAAAAGAACAATTATAGTTAAAGGAAAGAGAATAATAGATATATATTTAAAATATATTCTCTTATTAAAAAGTCGATCATTCCTCTATTTTTAAAGAAAGGAGTTTTTGATCAATTTATATTATCTCTTTTCACTTACGACAGTGAAACATAGGTCTGAAGTATCAGAATAATTCATCGGTTTCATATGACACAAAGAAGTCTAGAAAATTAAAAAATGTATTTTGAGAATAACACATAGAGACATAAAGAGAAGTGAGTGGATCGTAAAGAAAATCAAATTTATGAATGTTTTTACAAAAACGAAAAAATTAAAGGGGAAATGGAGAAGCAAGGAAAGAAGATTTTCAACAGACAAAAAAATTTTTAACCCATAATTATATATATATAATAGAAAATTAAAGGAAATCAATTTTGTAACTTTTAGAAATATAAAAATATATACAAATACACACATATAAAAAATTATTTATATTTTTGTAAAAAAACCTTTTTACACAAACCAAATAATAATTATTTATTATATATTTTAGCATGTGCGCTTTATCTGAAAATACAATATTTATAATCAACTGAGCGTCGACTATTTGACCATATCTTCTTAAAATGCCCTTAAAAATATTGTGTTTTATAAACACGGTCAGTGTATCGATCATCTATTTGAAGTGAGAATAAACTTTCGACATAGACAGTGTGAGTACTGAGTTTATATATATAAATAAAGTTTTTGTCGGACGTATATGTGCATTGTGTGAAAAATTAATCAATAAAATTACCATAATAACGCAGTAATAACAACATTCTATTTCACATTCGCTAGTGGAATCGATACAAAATGGTAAGTAAAAATACTGCTATGTATTTTATATTATACTGCAATAATGGCGAAGCTTCACTATGAAGTTTTCTGAAAAGTTTGTGCCACGGAGCCGCAAATCCCAGACTTTTTCCTAACACAAAATTAATTTCGATCAGCAGTACTTGATTGTGTGCCAACACAAATATTTCCATTTTTGTTTTATTATATTCAGCAATAAAGTTACAATTTATTATCTGTTTTGTATGTTATTGGCTAATAAAAAATATTTTATTTATTTAAATATTTCCATCTAATATTATCATCGAGCATTTATAATGTCAGTCATTGTTTCTGATTATTGTTATCTATTGAAATATAAACCAAGATAGATTTTTTTTAATTTATATGGAATATCGATATATTCCTTTATCATATTGAGATTATTTTAACAATATGCTGAATTAGTACCAAGATTTTGTTAATATTATCCACATAAATGTCAGCCTATCTACAGATAAAATGTGTTTTTGAATAAACTACTGTATGGAGTCATCCAAATGTAACGCCTAGATTTATGTTTAATTAAAAAGAAACATGTGTATAGGGTGGTGTATAGAGAAACAAGTCTTTTTTTTAATAAAACACAAATCTAGGTGTCACATTTGGATGACTCTATATTTTTTGATTTCTGAAAATAAAATATAAATTACTTTCTTATGTTTTTATATAAAAATATAAACCGTTAAGACAATTTAAGTCATATGAATTTAAAATTAAGTTAGTGTTAATTAATTTAAGAATCTTATATATATATATATATATATATATATATATATATATATATAAACGACAAAATTTCTTGACCAGCACAATATAAACGTTTTAAGATTTGATAATTAGTACAAGTAAATTTAATTAACATAAGTATATTAGCACATTTTTATTGAAAACACTTAAACTGTTTGATGATTACTTAAAATGATTTTATTATGAAGTTCTCTAAAAATACTTAAGTGTTAAATTTATATAATATGTATTGAAATTAAATTCTATTAAAAATTAAACGGTAATACATTGGATGAAACTATTATAAATATCAATTATAATATCTTATAAATTACAAACTATAAAAGGTTACAACTTTTACTTATTTGAAAAATATTCATAAAAACTAATATATTTTTTATGTATATAAACATATATATATATATATATATATATATATATATATATGTATAAAAAAAAAGTTTTTATAAACATATAATTTATAAAAAAATGTTTTCAGCGTAAAAATATCATTCCTACAAGTATACAGAGTACTATTTAATGTTGTGTGATTTTTTTTAAAAAAAACTAATTAAATTTCATAAAACGTACACGCGTTAAGAGAATCAACTGGATTTTCACACTGGATGAAATTCCGTGCTATAGTATTATACATCGTAATGACGTAAATGCGATGCAGTTTGCGTGATTCAGAGAGTTTGAGTTTATATAAATTCTTAATTGGATACTACGATAATAACTAGAACGGTAGTGTAGTACATTTGCTTGTTTACACAAAACGTATCAAATTCGAAATAACATATCAAATAATATGTGATATTACTTGAATAGTACATATTTAATTGATAAACGCATTGATTGAAATAGATTTTATTACATAGTAATAATTTCAATCATACATACATACATACTTACAATTTTGCAAAAATTAAGTAGAAATGAAAAATGTATAAAACAGAATATTATTTATATTATTTTTTGTCAATTTATATCATGTGTTTGTTTTTATTTGAATAAACATAATAATAATAATTAATTATATTCGGAAATACTTAAAAAATTAAAAGTAAAAAAAAATTTGACAATATAATAAATTAATTCATTATTATTATTTTATAAGTATTAATACATTTACAAAAAAAATATTGAAAAAATAATTATAAATAAACAAAACTATATAACCATGATTAATATTTTATAATTTATTTGGTTCTTTATGATTACCTTCTTGTATCGATGAGACAAAAATTTTCCTAACTTACAATATTTCTCACAGGAAAAATTATTTATGCACAACTGAAATATTTCATTAATTTATTACATTTTTATTAATGTAATTTATTGCCTTCTTAATACCAAATTAAACATTTTCATGGACCTTTAATTCCGATTGCATCAAATAAGATATAACAAATTTTGTACTTCAAAAAACAGTCCCTGTATGTAGACCTTAAATCGTTATCTTTCGGATATGCTCAACGCAATGGTATATTATCTTTTACAGTAAAAAACACTGTTTTTAGTGAATATGTTTACTTAAACCCTTACGCTAATATATCTTCATTAAAAAAAAATTACACCATTACATCACCATACACATAAACCCATATTATTAAACCTCTTGTTTTATTTTTATTACTTTTGACTATACAATAAGAAAAATATTTTTATATTTGAATATTCATGTAATAATTAACTACAATATTTTTCAAAGTCAAAACATGTTTTTAATACACCATTTCATAATATTTCTTGCTGTTTTTGAATTAAATATCAATTCACACATTTTTTTCGAAAGTAATATATATATATATATATATATATATATATATATATATATAAGAATAAACATATAAATTGATTAAAAATCATACATTTATTAAATTTCCAATATAAATACTTTAATTGTCATTCTTTTAAAATAACTACAAATAATAAACGATATAAGATTTTAAAGGTGTATTATTTTCTATAAATTTATTTTTCTCAACATTTTTTTCTCTTCCGCATCGAATAATCAAAATTTCAAAACTTGTTTTCATTGTACCTTAATTTATCTTTATTTCAACTAACCAAAAAACATTTTGCAATAATAATATATTATAATTCTCTTCAATTTTTATAATAAATTACAAGGAAGAAATATTTTTTGCATTACCATAATAAGAAATTTAAATAATTTTTAACCTTTTATTTATACATAATTTATTATATACACAAACATATAAATATATAGACACATACACACACACACACACACATATATATATATATATATGTGTGTGTGTGTGTATTAAAATTCTTAAAATCTTGTAGTTCAATGTTATTCATATAATTAAAATTTCATCAGATAACCTTAACAAACAAAAAATTAAAGTTCATTGTCTTTCATCGTTTACAAAATTGCAGAAAAAAGTAATTTGGAAACTATGTGTGTTTTACGATCGTCGATTAAATAACTAACATTAACGTACTCATTCTCTATAAGAAAATTCTTTTCCAATGAATAAATTAAGTGAAATGTCTAATGAAAGTCTTAGACACAATAAAAAGTAATACTGATATAAAAAAATAATAAAATATATAATAAAAATTAATAGTTATTTATTTATGTCAATGGGAAAATATTTCAATTTATGAATCCATTTGGTATATTTATAAAACAGTTTTGGTTTTATTAAAAAAAAATAATACATTAAAACTATTAAATGTTTATTACATATATACAAATATTTCTGTATTTTTCATTCTGTGCAATATGAGGTCAAATTTAATTCTGTATTTAGTAAATTATTAAAATTAGATGTTAAATAATGATAATGTTCTTGAAATATAATTAATTTTTAGTATATATAAAATATATAATATATATATATATATATATATATATATATTGGAATTCTCCTTGACTATAAGGCTAACTAAAATAGGTATTTAAATAAGAAATTTAGCAAGGAGTTTAATAACCTATTTTGACCTCAAGATGAACTAAACTTTGGAAAGATTTGCAATCTAATTACGTGACAGGGTTATTTAGATGACAAATAAATTAAAATTATAAACATTTTTAACATATAAACACTTCTATCTATTTCTTTATCTATCTATACGTAACTATTTCAATAGTTAACTGTAAATTACTAGACGAAGGCTTCTAATTTATTCAGTTCCTCTAGCATGTTTTTTTTATATATTTCTAAGGAATTTTTTTTTTTTTTTTAAAACATGTGTTAATGACTTCTAATGAATAATTTATCTTGTATTTTTCTGCTACTATGATACATATATTTCTTGTTATAATTCTTTATATATATATATATATATATATATATATATATATATATATATAATTCTTATTTTTTATATAATCTATTGATCTACTTTTAATCTCTCTCTCTTTTTTATCTCTCTTATTTCTAAACAACACTTTACAAATCAATTCATGTTCAAAGTATAATATGTGAATAAAATCGATTTTCTAATAAGACAATTATTTTCTGAAAAGAAAACTTGTTAGAGATAAATGTTTATTCGTGTTATCATGGTTTGTACAATCTCCAGATTTTAATTCGATTGTGAATTTCAAAAAAAGAATTACAAAATAAAAATGAAACTCTGAGAGGTTATATAAAATGAATATGCATTTACAAACATTAAACAATGTCAACAATTTATTGATTCTATATCAATATATTGGGAAACTGCCATCAAAAATAAATATTAAATAAACATATGTTAATTAATTGACTTCTACAATATTACAACTTAACATTTAGATATGTAATTTCTAAGAAAGAAAAATCTTCTATAGAATAAAAATTTTTAAATTTCATTTTTAAATAAAATATATATTTTATAGAAACTTATTTCAGGAATAAAATAATTAAAGTTAAATGATTATTATTTATTTCTCTAAAAATGTGAAAAATTAGTGAAATTGTAATTATAATTTTAATAAAATTAAATAGCAAATTTAATATGATATATATATATATATATATATATATATATATATATATATATATATAAGAAAAAGAATGAGATAGAAAGGAAAATAGATAGATAAAGAAGAAAAAACATATAAAAAGACCTGTGTTAATAGGTAAATATCTTCAGTTATACACAATTATTGTAAATATATGCAGAAACATATCAGGTTCAAGTTTTCTCAGTCAAAGTCAATGACTAATACAGCAACAAAACTAGTTTTCAAACAAGATCTTTTATACATTTAACTATTTTCTATCTAGTTTTTTATTGTTGTATTTATTTAGCAGTAAAACTTGCAATAATATTGTAAATCTATTAAACAAAGACTTTTACTTGACTTGAAAATAAAAGTGAAAGAGAATTTGAAAAATTGTTTCATCAGTATTGATTTCGTTTTATTTAAAATAATGTTTTCTGAATAGAAATAAAATATAGAGTCATCCAAATGTGACGCCTAGATTTCCATTTTATTAAAAAAATACTATACACTTGTTTCCTTATACACCACCCTCTATACACATTTTTTTTTAATAGAACATAAATCTGAACGTCACATTTGGATAACCCTATATTATCTTTGCAAAAAATAATTTGAAAAAAATTCATTGGATTTAAAATTAATATTATTAAAAATAAAGGAATAAAATTATAACTACAAATATTTAAAAATAGCAATAAGTTTAATTATGTCGTGGGAATATTAAATCGCATAACTAAAACTAATAATAGAGCTCATAAAAATTTACATTTTGCAATGAGAACAATTAAGAAATATAGTTTCGAAATATAAGAAACAGCTTTTACAACTCGAATGAAACTTTGAGTAATGTATGGATGGAATAATATATTTCTTAAAGAAATCATTCCATTTAACAAAATTTCATTTCACAATAACACAAAATGCCAACAGAAAGTTCAGCAATTATTTATTTAATATTACTTATGTACCTTTTTAATGAAAAGTCAATTATTTTCTAAGATTAGACACATAAATACTTAAAATAATATTATACTATATATATATTAAAGATGATAATTTCAACAACGAAATGTTGATAAGCAACAATATATAAATAATAAATTATTATTTATAATTCACGTATAATAATTCCAATGTTAAAAGCGAACTAATTATAGTACTAAGTTATATTGTAGAGAAAAAAAAACCAATAGCACTTAGAATATCGAAAAATACATGGGAAACATGTTCATTATGTATTGAATAGATGTACATATAATAAAGTCGATAAACCTTATTAACTGTTGAAAAAACTCGAATAAAATATGTTTACAGAAAAAAATTCGTTAGTAATATTTGTTTTTTACACGCTAAATCACTCCCCAGCATGAAAATATTCTATAAATATGTTCAATAATTACTTATTTCTTTGTTGATACGTTTTAAATAGCCATTTTATCAAAATCAAACCGTGGAGTTGATTTTGATAAAATGTTTTGAACTCTTTTTCAATTATCTTTCTAAACCATTTAATTACCAACCAAAGTTATTTAACGCTAAATTATTTAATGAATAAGCATTGTTATATAAAACAATGACATTTAACAGACATAAATCAGTTTTTCTCACATCACATGATTTTATAAAAGTTTTCAATAACGCCTTCTTATTAATATTCATTTTATTTGCTAATGTACATTTCAATAGCTATATTATTATCATAATATTGTATAATGAAATCTTAATTTTAAATTTGATAACACCGTACTCAAACAATAATAGCATTGATATCGAAATGAACAATATGTAAACATTCAGTGATTATTAAATCTATTAGTATATTGGAGGATGATTCTTTTGAATTAAAGTGAATTTTCTACAGTACCAAAGAATATAGAAATGAAATTTTGTATGTAAAAATTATTTAGATAATCAACTTTTAAAAAGTAAATTGAAATTTGAATGTCAATTTAATTACTTATTCATATCTTAAAATATTCAATGTTACCTATATATATCAATGATTTTTAAAGCAAGCTATTATTTTTTAAACATAAGGTATTTCTCTCTTAGTATCTATTTTATAATTAATTTTTACTTTCTCTTATTTATATCATTGAAAAATATATCTTGCTCGTATCATTAAAAAATAATAATTCACTTATTTAAAAGAAATAATATGTATTAAATTAATTATATATATTAAATATAAATTACAGATATTAAATTATAATATATATATATATATATATATATATATATATATATATATTAAATTCACAGCGATATCGATACTAAAAACTTGGCATAAAAATCTTATGAAAAATTAATAACATTAATTTTCTTATTAAAAAAATATAATTATACAAAAAATAGTATGTGCAAAGAAATTTATAAAAAGCATAAAAAAAATATTGATTAATATGAAAAAAGACTACAGAATATGAAAGATGTTGTCAAGGTTGAAGTAAGTTACCACATAAAAAATACATGCATCAAAGTTGAGATAAAATGTATTAAATAATGCAGCCAAGGCTCTATAATAAATGTAGGCCGTGAAATATTCGCAAAACCAGACAATCGAGTCCACGTTTTATTATTATTTTTTATTTAATGCCTTGAGTCCGAGTTTGAAATGTCAAATACTAGGTCTAGGACATTAAGTTATGAAAAACGATTGGATGAAAATATGATACTCAGCCGGATTTTTTAATTATGAGTACAATACACATTTTCGCAATAAACTGAAGAGTATGGTATTTTTTACTTATTACCGAGAAGATGTAATCTGATTCAAAAATATATAGATGCAGTATTAGAGAGTGAATATTTTATATCAATAGTAGATTGGTTCAAGGATTTATTGCAATATTATGTAAGATATACTATTTGTTGATATATTGTTTTGTAAATACAATACATTTGAAAGGATTTTGTATGGATACCTTGGAAATATTTAATATTTATTTTTTAATAACCAATACTATGTTTTATTATCTCTTTCTGTAATTTGGAAAATATATTCAATTTTTCACTATTTACTTTGAAAATGATAATTTATTTACTTATTATCGTATAGTAGTAGAAAGTGATTAAAACGTACAACTTATAATATATATTTTTTATTTTAAAATAGCGTTTGAACATTTTTTATATTAAAATCGTATCAATTTTAAATCAGTCTGTTATTTGAAGTGATTTATTAGAAACAGCATTACATAAATGAATGAATTTTCAAGATTTGACAAAAAAATTCCATGATCTTTGTTTCCAAGTTTCTCCCCATATTAAAGGATTTAGGGGATATAAACATTCATATTTAAAAAAAAACTGTTTTTGGAATATTCCAATGAATTTTCAGTGTAAGGGTTTAAATTTCAAATAGTTTCAATATCAAGGTTCATTAACTAAATCAAAATGTTACATTTTTTTAAAAAATTGTTTTATATATATATATATATATGGCTAAACTTATAATTTTTTCACAACTTACATCTGAATTTGAGTATTTTAATTTATAATTTGCTTATATCGCAATAAAATGTCACTATATATATTAAAATATCGTATTATTAGTACATTACTTTGCTCTTTTTCATTTTTAATATTTAATTTAATTTTCTCTCCATATTTATTTTCTTCACTGCCATTTGTATGTTCTAAATTAAAAAAGTATCGAATATTTCGTTATTACGTGATGGACAATAAAATAAGTAATATACGATGTTGCATAAGTAGATATGAAGAAATTCTATTTTAAAATTTATCAAACCATTTGTTTAATAAGGAAATAGAATTGAAAATACAATTAAGTACTATTTTACGCCTGTTTTTATCAGATGTTTAACAATGTATCTTCAACGATGAAATATAATTGAAAATGTAATGAAAGTATCGATAAGTTGCTAACAAAATAATAATATGTACTTATTTCAAATGACAGCTGTTTTCTTTATGATATTTAAGAAGTGAAACGTTGACGTGCTCAACATCTTTTAAAAGGACACTTATCAATCTCCATTCAATTATGTTTTCTTTAAGTATTGATGTATAATAGTATTAAAAAGAAGCCATGTTAATGCCAAAGATAATTAAAAACAGTAGCGTAGGTCAATATTTATTTTTTGAAAATAAAAATATAAAAAAGTATATAATTATTATATTATTCTTTTTTTTAAAAAAATATATTCTTTAAAGTACTAATTATCTTATAAACTATTTATTCTTTAATACATCTTACTCTTGAAATTAAAAATAATATAGAAAATATTTTTCTAAAAATTTAATAAGTGATAAACTTTAAATTCATATAATCATAATAGTTTTCATGAATTTGAGTTAATTTAAAAACCTAATTTCAAGGAATTAAATAAACAAATTTTAAACAATTATTTAAATTATCAGAAGTTATAAAGAATGAAATGAATAAATTATCAAATACATCTATAAACAATTATTATCCTATAGTTTTTAAAAATTACTAACTCTCAAGTTTTTCATTTTTCATTCAACCTGTGTCATATTTCTTAATTTAAATATTTTCAAAAATACAGTTTCTAAAAATGAGTGCCAATTTTTCAAACCTCTATTCTTTTCAATTGGTGTAATTAATTTTAAAAAAGATTTAGTAAAACTGGAAAATCATTATATCATTTTTACTAATTTAATCAACTTATTTTTATAAGAAGTCGTGAAGAAAACAATTCATATGTATGTTGTATTCAGAAAATTTTCAATTGTGTTTATTTATATTTTATATAATCTTTCTTTT
>CP092092.1:29565755-29940755 GCA_029203775.1 Neoneuromus ignobilis | reverse complement strand
TAAAAAACAATATCCTAAGAGTCCATATTTCAAGAAAGAAATTAAAATCCAATACGCAAGTTTGCAAACAACCAATTTCAATTAATATTGCGTTCTGGCGGAAATAATATAACCATCGAAATTCGCAATACTGAACAGAGATCAATAAATTATTATTGAACATTTTTATAAAATCTTATTGTGTTAGAACGAATAATTAATTTTTATAAAAATTTATTATTCTATTATATTTTATTTTTGTAATTATTTTAAAAATATACATATACATACATACATACATACATATATATATATATATATATATATATATATATATATATATATATATATATATATATATTGATTATTACAATGGGTAAATCAGAGTAAATAACTGAGTTATTAAAAATCTTTATAATACTACAAATCAAATATTTGCAATAGTGTAATAACAAATAGTAACTAATTTACATTTTTTTAAAAATATATTTACACATGTATTCTGTAATAATATTTGTATTTAGATTTTGTATAATAGTCTAAAGTGAACATTATCAAACGCCTCAATAACATAAACCTATAACAATGACAAAAATACAAATTAATAAATATAATTAAATTATTTAGTGAGGGCAACACTTTTAAAGTTCGTAATTGTTATAATTTAATAATTTTTATTTGCCTATAGGTTCAGTTGCAACGAATTATAACGATTTAGGCCGTCATGAAGCTGAAGATAAGTGTTGTAGGGAACATGATCATTGCCCTATGGTATTAAAAAGTGGGGAATGTAAACAAGGAATATGTAATTCTTCGCCATTTACAAGGTAAACATAAATATAATGTTATAAATACACAAAGAATCTGAAATGTCATTTAAAAAATAATTAACACATATTTATGTAAAAAATAAACATTTCCTATTCAACAAGTCTTATATTGTCGTAAATAAAGCAATTTCTTTAGATCACACTGTGACTGCGATGCAAGGTTTAGAAGATGCTTACAAACTCTGAACACCGAAGTTGGAAATACACTTGGAGCAGTGTTCTTTAATGTAGTCCAAGTAACGTGTTTCAAGGAGAGAAGACCTTGTTCACAGTGGCAAAGGTAACTATTTGCTTCATGTTTACATTGAATTAAATAAAAATTCCTATTTAAAAGATCATAGTGTAATTTAATACTATATAAATCATTTTATATTTTGAATAAAATTCCACTTAAATATTCATCAAAACAAATATTTAATTTATACATATAAATACATATAAAAATACTCGTAAGAAATAATTTATCACCAATCATTTTAATTTATGTAGTTTTGGCAAAAATATTAAGTATATAAAAAAATAAATTATTGAATCATTATATAGAGTTAGATATATAAAATATACCAAATTTAAAAACCTTTCATAATTTTGTCAAATCATCTATTGAAATCGACAATTAGACACTGATAAATAAAAATTATTATTTAAAAAATAAAAAATCTCTACTGAAAATTTGTACTGAAGATATACACCTATTATTTCCATACTACTATATATAATGGTTAAAAATAATTTATTTATTGTTAATATAATCATAAGGTTATTTTAATAATGGTAAATAAAATCTTACAAATTTCTGATTAAGCTCGCAATGTTTTGATTCATACCGTTCCAAATTATACATTCCACGTTGGCAGAACAGCAACAACGATGTCCGTTCAATTCATCAGAATGTTAAAATTTTACACAAGAATATATTCAAAAAAATTACTGTCGATATAGGAACTTTTTTTAGTTCATTAATATCTGATTTACTTGGACCATTTCGAAGGCATTTTGATGCTTAAAATATAAAAGTTACGATGTTTCCAATTATATTGGAATATTAATGCAAATATCAGTTCAAATATTTTTATTGTTTATCTAGTGTCAAACTTACTTTTTATTAAAATTGACAATACGAGGGTCGTTTGATAAGTATGGTAAAAAAGTAAGAAAAACTAAATTGAAAAACTTAATTAAATTAAACAATAAATAAATTTATCATACTTATCAAACGACCCTCGTATAATTTTAAATTAATTCCAAGTCAATTAACTATAATATTTTTTCTCATTACATTTTTGAATATAAAATAATTCATTTCTCTAGTTTTGCTATTTTAATTAAAAAAATATTTTTATTCTAAAATTTAAAAAAACAAATTTTCATTAAATAATACTTAATAATTATGAACATGAAAATGTAAATATTAATCGATGTTATAAATTACACTTACAGTCTTATACATAAATAAATTATTAGACCTAACACTACAAAGTTGAAAAAAAGTGAATAGACAATATTATAGACCACTTTTTATAAGTTTTTTGATATTGAGATCAGAAATTTATTTATATGAACGAGAATTAATCATATTATAGAATCAATAATTATTAATAGTCGATTGTTGTATTTTGCAAATTTACTAAATATTTGTTTTAAAAAAGTAAATTACATGTTAAAGATCTTTAAAAAAAATAAGTTTTCTCAACAAAGTTTGACACTTTATGTTAGTATTATATTTTAATTTATTAATTGTCAACCCATAAAATGGAAAGTTGGCATTTTTGTTTACAGTGACACTCATAAAAATATTTTATTAAGAATCTATTTTAGTTTAATAAGTGTAACCTTTAAGACTGACATTTTTAGATATTTTATAATAATATTTAGTTATATTTAAGTACTTAAACATGAAAACAGAATGTAAATAGATATATTTTTTTTCTTTCTTAAGGTATATATCTAGTGTATATATATATGTTCACATTCACTCCTGTACATAATATATAAAATATTATTTTTTAAAATTATTGTGCATTTCCTCCAAACAACAAATATTTAATATACATTCGATGTATATATTATAAATACGTTTCTTATGTACTTATGTATAATAATAAGTACTTATTACACATAAACATATATATTTTTGGAGATTTTCATCAGATATCTAAAATTGAAAATCAAAGATATTACTTATATTATAAAAAATAAAAATATAATAAGAATTAATTTCACAAATTTTTTTATATAACTGTTAATTATTTAATGTATTTTTGCTCAAATAGTATAAGTATAATATATAGTTATTTTTTTAAAATATCTTTGTTTTAAATATAATAATAATATTTTTCCTTTACAAATAATGATAAATATTATATATTTTTTATCCGAAATAAAATCGGTCAATTTCAATAAACTTAATATTTATTAAGAAAACTGATGTATATTTAATTAACAGAAATTATAATTTCAATAAACTGATAGAAATTATTAATATGAAACAAATATTTTATGTTTACTTTTACAAAAATATATACAAATTCAATTAAAAAAAATGTAATCAAATCTTTTATTTACAAAAAAATTGATTACCTTTCAAAAATAATAAATTCATTTCTTTAAACAACTGTAAAAATAACAATGGCAAATTTATTTCTTATAATTAAATTTGGAAAAATAGAAAATATGCATTTAAATTTGAATGCATTCTATTTATATATAGAGAGAGAGAGAGAGAGAACGAGAAAGAGGAGAGGGGAAAAGAAGCTTTTAATCAAACTTGATAAGGCAATAACTATACTACTTTTATCACTAACTATACATTATCTCTTTTAATAGAATATGGTTTTGGTAATATTAACAATATAATTGACTTTCATCTACTAACAAATACTAACACAAAATATTCTCTTTTAGGAACGGCTACAGTCAAAAAGATTCTGACATATTATGTTCACAATGGAAATACAGGCCTTCTGAAAAATTCATACCACTAATGCAACATCCTTATCACTGATTCACCGATAAAATAAATCTATATAAAATACACTCTATCATTTCTTTAACACCACTTTTATTGTTTGAATATTTAAACAACGGCGTACATGGCAATCCTACTTATATAGCTTGATTTGTGGTTATTAAAGTAATTTTACACAAATAGCGTATTTAATATAATGTTTTATATATATATATATATATATATATATATATATATATATATATATATATATATATATATATATATATATATGTATGTATGTATAAAAAATATCGTCACAATTTATTTAGGAATGCAAAATATACTTTTCAGGCACGAAAAAAGTATAAAATTAACTTTAAGCAGATCATTCTTTGCTTTTAACTCAGGAGTATTTTTGATTGTTTTTAATACATATTTTAAAATATTGTATTATCACTATTTTGAAATACATACACACACACACACACACACATATATATATATATATATATATATATATATATATATACACACACACACACACACACATATATATATATATATATATATATATATATACACATGTATATAAAATACTATTTTTTCGTGTAATTGCTTTAAATATTTTAGTGAACTGCGTGAGTTTTAAACAATGATAGAATAATTCAGTGTCAATACTATGCAATTGTAATAACCACATTTTACAAGCTGTTATTTTTCAAGCACTACAAATAATCACAATGACCAAATTAAAATGAATTCTATGTAATGTGGTCATACGTACGTGTATGTGATAATTACACATTTGTTGAACATAAATTCCAATATTTACATATTACATATATCATTATTTTTTTTGTATATAGCACAAGTAGATACAAAGACTAGTATCATCAATTAGTAGCGGTGTTTCCGTTTGAATTGATTTATTATTTTCACATATACTTACTGCATGATTAATATCTTAAAATAAATACAAAATATGTTTTGTACTATTGTAAGCTATAAAAATGTCAAAAATAATTTATATACTGTATATATATTTCATTTTATGAAAAATCCTTAATTTTTATTTTGAAAAATATTAAAAATCAGATTACCACTAATTATAAAAAATATTTATAAAATTACAATCAAAAATCATTTAACTTTACAGAGTTTTTAAAAATATTTTTGCTTCTTAAATGCATTCTTTATTTTCAATTACATATACAAGTGCGTATTCTTCGTAATTAACAATTCATCAAATCGTTAGTCAAAAACACTATTAGTCATTATTATTTTTTTTAAAAAAAAAACATATTAAAGGTTGTAGTCGCTTGCAACATAAGTCATATGCTAATTAAAAAATTGGCTTACTTAAAGCACTATTTTCTGTGAAAAATTCTAATAATTTTATTTTTTAATTCACTTTTGTATGTTTTCTACTAGAAATATTAATGGTTGCATCATTTTAAAAAACATTATTATTTTAAATCGATATTTTATTTTTTATCATTCTAGAAAATCCACAAGAACAAGTGAAATAAAAAAATCTTTTTTATTTTTTCTGTTTATTAACCATTAATCATTTCTTTTCGATTTAAATTAATTTTGTAATCACTAATATTTATCATATTTATTTAGTTATTATTGAATGGTGTTTTTTAAAACAATATTATAAAATCTAATTACATTCCATTAATTTAAACTTATTTAAATAAAATCATTGCTTTGATCAATCTAACATGCTTTAATATACATTTTTTAAAAAATAATCATTCTTTTCAAATATATTTTATAGATATGTTTCTGTTTGCATCCTCACACTAACTAACCTAATTAATTTTTTAAACATTTTCTTAATAAATAAGTTAGATTGTCCAAAAATATATCTAATAAATATATCACCGTATTATTATTCAAATTATAATAATTGTCATTCTCAAATGATAAATAGTTTAAAAAATGCAATATATTATTAATAATATCCATCCAATATAGAAAACACTACGCTTATATGTATATAACCAAGAACTGTAATCGCATTTAATCAAAAATAAATATATTTAACAAAAAAAAAATATATATATATACGGATTAGCTGAAAAAGTATTTATGATAATTATATAACATTTACAAAAGTTTGATATTCATTATTATAACAATATTTGCTTGGAATATAAATAAGACAAACAATTTTAAATCAATAATAAAAAAATATAATAATCAGAAAGTCTTATATACAATATTTTTATTTTACATTTTGTGCCATCATAATTATTGTAAGTTAAAGTTTATTTTATTTCATATTATTTAAACGTAATATTAAGATATATTTTCTTTAATATCAAAATATAAAATGTAATATATTAAAATAAATAAAAAAATACATAGCTACTAGAAATATATATTTTTTTCTATCCATATCTCCTAACAATAGATCATTTTTATTTATTATTTATTGTAATTAAATAGTGTATATATATATATATATATATATATATATATGTAATAAAAATAAAATACCTATTTAGCAATAATATTTTGTATAATTTTTCATGTACTTATTGCGAAATAATAATTAATAATTTATAAAACAATAACCATAATTCAGGTAGGTATTTTTATATTAGCTACTTAATTTTTAAGTTATTTACATATTTTTAATTTTTTTTAATGTCGTTTAAATCAACAAATATTTTATTTTTATAGAAAATTATATACCTCAAATAATGTTTATCTCTACTTCTTACATGTCTGTAATTGAATAATATATTACAATAAATATAAATATATATATATATATATATATATATATATATATATATATATATATATGCAAAACATTCTATATTAATAATTTAAAATATTTAATTAGAAATCATTTATAAATTTCATCACATTCTTTATTAATATTACAATACAATATAAAATCGCACTAACAAATATATAGTATAGATGTATGAAAATAAATACCAAACCTATTGACATACATGTTAAATAATTTTCATACATATAAATGTATATATACATATATATATATATATTGAATATATTTTATTTGTTTTTTATCTGTCCTATCAATTATAATTTCAAAATAAATTATAACTACACACGTTCTGAATATAAACGTGTTCGTAATTTTTAATTAAATGATATGTAATTGTAATATATAAATAAATAATGAATAAATATCGACATGTTCGGTTTTATTTATTTTACTACATAAATTTGTCATATATATATATATATATATATATATATATATATATATATATTTTAAAAAAAAAACACACTAGAACAACACATAATATTTATTATTTTTTACAATGATTTTATTCATTATATATCTGCCTATCGAATTTATTCATTAAATAAGATTTTAAACACATTTTGTGAAAAAATTGAAAATTAGCCCAATTAATGATTAAACAAATTATTTTTTATAGCAAAATAATATTCAAAATTAATTGTAAAAGTATTTAACAAAAACTCAAGTCACAAAACTGAAGTATACTTTTTTTTAGCTAGATTTGATGTAAAATTTATATTTTCTCGAGAATTAAACTGAACCTCAAAGAATTACAATTTATACTAATAGAATACTTAAAAAAAAGCAATTAGTTATTTAAAAAAAAATTACACTGCTTTCGATTCTATACGTCCTAAATGAGGCTTTGGTTATCATATAGAGTCATCCAAATGAGACGCCTAGATTTGTGTTTTATTAAAAAGAAACAAAAAAATCTATACACATATTTTTCTATACACCACCCTATGTTTCTTTTTAATAAAACACAAATTTAGGCGTCACATTTGGATGACCCTATATAAATATAGATGGAATATTCTTTTTAGAAAATAAACACTGAAATATTTGAACTTAAATAAAAACAAACAATATATGTCATGTTTTTTTTCTATTCCACCTTATATATATATATATATATATATATATATATATATATATATATATATATATATATATAGTGTACGCATTTGTTAATTAAAGAATTAGTTACACTTACTAATCAATAATTATTTAAAATTCATTCAATATCGTCAAAATGTGATATGCATTATTTTGATAGAATTTCATATATAAATGAATGGTTTGAATATGTATCGTATATATTATATAAAATCAGTCATAAGGTGTTGTAGTTCTGTAAAATAATATAAAAAACTATTGTGAATTAAATATTTTAATAAACGCATAATGAATTTTTTTATAATCATATTTATTTGTTGTCAAATACTTAAAATAAATGCGTGGAGTATATATCATTATGAAAATAGAAATGTAGAGACTAATGAAATTGATGGAAATCCAGAACCGCCAAAAGAAAAATTTAATCTTATTTTTCCAGGTAAGATAAAAGTATACTTTTATAAAAAAAAAATCATTACCTTAACACCACAAGATTTTGTTAGAATTCAAAATTCTTTATTATCAGTAATTGGTTGATAATATGCACTTTAATGGCAATTCAATCATCTTCTGAGTGCAGGAACATAAAATTATGAATGACAGCCGTAATATTTAATTAAATTAAATTATATATATATATATATATATATATATATATATATATATATATATATATAAATGATTATCAGTACAAAATATAATACATATTTTTTCCCAATATAACTGACTGTATTTCTATAATATTTTAACAATAATTTATTTCATCTATTTTATATGAACGATTTTATTCATATTTTATCAATAGAAGAACCTCTAAGTAAACTAACACAATTAATAATATAGTGCAAATAAAAAAAGTGAATAAGAAAATATGATTTCAGGTACAAAGTGGTGTGGAGCTGGCAATATAGCTACAGATTACAATGATTTAGGAAAATATAAAGAAACTGACTCTTGTTGTCGTACACATGATTACTGTAGTGATGCTATTGAAGCTGGTCACAGTAAACATAATCTTACAAATAATTCATTTTATACAAGGTTACATTTAAAAAATAAATAAACTTATTACTTATATATTCTGAAATCTATTCTAGCTTCTACTTCTTTATATGAATTTATTTGCAATTTATTTTTAAAACGATAATTCAAAGTGAAATGTATATTATCATAAACATTTTTTTTTTGTTAATAAATGAAAGATTTTTTTAAAAAGAACACGAATATAAGAAAAAATATTTTTGTATAACATTTTTTTTTAATTAAAGAAAAATAAAAACAAATATAGAAAATGAAACAATTTTACGAGTAATACAAATCAAATAAGATTAAAGTGAGAAATGGTACAACACCTTGAGACAAATTATTTAATTATTAATTTTAAGTGTTTATTTAATTTTACTTCATAATTTTTACAAACTATTTATTATGTTTTAGATTAAACTGTGACTGCGATAGAAAATTTTACAACTGCTTAAAATCATCAAGTGAAACGCCGGCTAAACAAGTGGGATTTACATATTTTAATGTATTAGGAACACAATGTTATATGAAAGATTATCCTATTGTTAAATGTCTACATTATAATTCGTATGTTATGTAAATAATATATATATATATATATATATATATATATATATATATAAATCAACTATTTTTTTAGATTTTTAAAAAATAGATGTGAAAAATATGAATTAGACCATACATTACCTAAAAAGTGGCAATGGTTTGATGTTCCAATATATTAGTGACAACAAAAGTGAATATTATAAATTAATAAATGTTATTTATATATACATACACACACACAAACACATACAAATATATATATTATTTATATATACACAGACATATGTTATCGTTATATTTTTTTGTTATAATTGTTTATCTATATTTAACTGTTTAAAGAAATAAATAAAATTAATTTTTTAAAAATTAATATAATTTTTCATACTATATTAATCCAAATATTATTTAATCACCTTTTCTTCCTGGAAGTTTAGATTATCTATATTATCATCCATCTTCCACAATTGTTATTTTATTACTTTTTTATTATTACAAATTTTTATTTTATTACTTATTATATTTTTATTTTCCAAAATTCAAAGAAAATATTATCATTTGATAAAAACTTCAATATCTTATTTTCAATTATAGGCATTTAATTGGCATTTTGTTTTTTAAATTTTTGATACAAAAAGATCTTCAATCATTAAGTTAAATCGGTTATAAGCAACTCATAATTTGCTTCTTTATAAACAAAATTCTTGACGCATCTTTAATAACATATTTGGTTAAGTGAAAAAGAAAAAATATTTGGGTTCATATGATTATAGTTAAATATAGCTTAATTGAAAACTTAGACTTTTTCTACGTTTCTAATGATTTACAAAAAAAAAGTGTTGAACTAAAAAATGTTACTCCAATAGATAAAGATTTAGTATTTTAATTACATCGTTATGAAATTTAATGTTTTGTAAGATTTTCATGTTCGTTCCTTCCTAACAACAACTAACTTCGTATTTTCACATTTATTTCAAAATAATTTTTCCAACAATATGCAATAATGACAATTATTATTTTATTAAATAATCTAATAATGTTTATATAAATTGTTTAGAAATAAAATAAATAATAATGAGATTAATGCTTGATTACTTAATATAAATATAAAAGTAAACCTAATATAATTAACAAGATATAATAGTTAAATTCCTATAATCTACATGTAAAAACTATATTTACTTACCAAGAGAATATGGTTATTTTCAAATAATCTTTTAGCAATTGTACAATTATTCAAAATACTTCTTACACTTTAAAACGTTCTTTACCTCTGTCACAAGATAACATTTAATATCAGAAATGCCGAAAAATTCGATTCCTTTCAAAACATTCTTCAATTTTGACAACAAAAAAATACTAAAAAATAATACACGTTTTTAGAGATCTTATTAAACATCAAGTTTCATTGCCAAATATAACTTTTTTATCAAGAACTTACAATTATGAATATTTTTTTAAGAAATAAAACGCCGTTAATCGATCTTCATTCAAAATTCGATCAAATTTCGCATTTCACCCTTCATTTAATTTTTTCTCATTCCCAAATTGTCTGTCAAAATCTTTTTTATAATTATTTCTTTAATTTAGTTCTCTTTACATTAACAATATACTTAATCGTTTGTCATATTAAACTAATTACCAAACTCAATGTATATTATTAGTGAATTTCCATTATCTGTTGTAATCCTTCGTGTCATTCCATTTTTCTTAGTTTCTTTTAACACTCAAATACATTATTTCTCATGGCATCGTTACCATAAATCAATTTTAATATATTCAAAATTTTATTTGCATTTTTATCTAACTTGATAAACGCGTGTATACAACTACTATCATCACTTTGAACTACAGACTTATTTTGAACAACTCAAGGTAAGAGCTTTAATTTATACAAGTAATCATATAGTTCTATCTAAAATGTCCAAACATCATTTTCTGCTATTTGAATGCCATCTTGTCATATTGAATATCATCAGGAAAAGGAAAACATGGAAATAAAAAAAGGAATTACAAAAAATATCTTGCATAAAAGATTATTTTAAGTAGAAACATAATATATTTTTTTAAAATAGCTTTATTTAACCTTACTAGGATTTTCTTTTTTTTGAATAAACTTCATATACATCTTAATATTCACAAATCTACAGCACTATTTCTAATTTATTCTAAAATATATACAGAAATATAAATAACTAACAGATTCTCTCATATTCTTACAATAATTATTGACTATACACACTTGTAATTAACAACACAAATGTCTATTTTATCCTAATTGTGAATAAAAATCCTAATTCAAATTTATTTTTTTAATAACCTACAATTTTCAAATCAAAAATAAATAAATAAATTTATCACTATTAGTTTTGGTACTGTGGTTCACTTTAACACAAATGAAAGATTTTATAAAAGTACCCAATGATCACTAATTATACACTTTATTAATTGATACGTATTTTGATGATAATTTCATCATTATTAGAGAGCAGTATTATAAATTTATAATACAAAACTTTGATGATAATGGAGCAGTCAACAAAATTAACAATAAGTGATTACTGAACACTTTTATATAAATGTTATAAGTAAATATTGCTTTTTGTGTTAAAGTAAATCTATAAAAAGAAGTACTTTCAGAAAAGAAATTAACTAAAATTTAATAAAATATATCTCTTTGTTTATATAGTCTTTTAATAAAATAGATCTCTCTAATTTACAATATATAACTGTCTCTAAAATTTCACTGCTGATTAAACATCATTCTACCATTTTAATACATATGTTGTCTATTACACATTTACATACAAATACTAGTTCTTTTTAAGATATACAAATTTAGAATAATACCAATTTGTACTTGACAATTCACTTGTTTATTTGAAAATTCACACAATCAGAGAGAGAAATGTTCTTTATATGGATAAAAATGAACAAATTAAAAAAACACACACTAATAAATCTTTGACTAGCAATAACTAAATAAAAAATTCAATAATACAACTAATTTCACTTTGAGTAAATAAAAAAAATAAGCTTGTGTCAAATTGGTAGTATATTTAAAGTCTAAAATTCAAATTCAAATAAATCATGAAATGTATTTTTTATAAATATATTCATTTCAAAAATATAATTATCTTGATGTTAAAAACAAAAACACACTAGTCATTTTATGCAATTTAACAGCAACTTTTTTGTTAGTACATCACTAGAAAAATTGTTATATATAGATTTACTTCATTTTACTATAGTTTGTAAAATTATGCAATTAAATAATAAATTACAAACAAAAATTCTGAAACTTTTATATAAATATATAAACAAAATGTTTGACTAATATGTTTTTGTCTAAACATCAACAAAAACTCACTGCTTCATTAGCTATTTACACCACAATATTCTTGTTACATAAAAAATAAAATGAAATTGTAGTTATCTGCCCTCTTTAATGATTTTATGTGGAATGTATATGTGTATATATATGTGTGTATGTGTATATATATATATATATATATATATATATATATATATATATATATATATATATATACATATATATACATACATATATATATATATATATATATATATATATATATATATATATATATATATATATATACATATATACACACACAGGCACACATATACTTTTAATACTTTTGAGTTAAGAAGTCAACAAAGTAACCTTGATAAAACAGATAATCTGTCAACAGATTAATCTATAGTTTTAATCAAAGTCAAAAATACAATAAAATTTTCTTTAACTATTATTTTTGATATGTTTAAGATTTAACATTCAGATGAATAATTTAACATTATTACTTATTAATAATCATTCTAAACTATCAAAAATAAATTCAAATATTAAATGAATACTAAATAAATTATTTATGTTAAAATCTCTTTGGTTTAAATTTAGTAAAATCAAATCATTTGTTTAATCTAAACAGTATGGTAAGTAATATTACATAGTAGTCATTAACTACTGATAGTAATTATTTTCTAATTTTAAGAATTTGAACTGAGACCAAATTTCAAAGTGACACCTTTATAAGAAAAATTATATTTATAAAAAAATCACAATGTTTTGTATTCCTTCGAGTATTTTTTATAATACTTTTTTATTTCATTACTAATAAAGTTCATAATATACACCAACATATTGAAATATCGTCCTCACCTACTATTGGTTAAATAGAATTTCGTCTGCAGATGATGGACATAAATGTTAGTTAAGAATCAGGTCGTTCTGAATAAAAACTACGGTTTGGTTCATCTCCTTCAACAGCATCATTTTCACTTTCTTCATCATTTTCCTCACTGCGTAATAGAAAATCAAGTACACGATAATCAGTGCCATTATCAGTGTCAGCAACCCAAACTGGTAACCATTTATTTACAAGTAACCAATTAACAGATACCTTACTAATTCGACCAGTATTATTTCTACCGACATGATTAAGGGCAGCGTAATGACCACCATCAATACCGCTTCCACACGATGATGATAAATGACGTTCGATACGTCCGATACCGTGTCCGATCACGTCAATTCGTCCATATGTATTTCCGATTCGGCCATACGTACTAGCTGTACTACAACTAGGTAAACGATCATAACGACCAAAACGAGCCAAATTTCTATCGGAGTTGATTCTCCGAGGCCCAAGTCGAGGTATAGCTGCAGCTACTGCACCTGCAGCAGCAACACCCATCGCACCACCTTCATCAATCCGCTCATATATTGGTTCAGAACCATCATCATCTTCATTTCCAATAATTAAAGGTCTATCTCTTCTGTCAACATCACCGTTATTATTATCGCGAGGTAGGTCTATTGATTCATACACATTTTCGTATTGTATTGAATTAATTACAGATAAATCATAGCCAACCGCACCTTCAGTAGCACTGCTTTCATCGCAATTTGCATACCTGAACAAAAATGAAGTTTGATTTGTTTCATCTAATACTAGTAATTTATTTATGATTATATTATATTTCACACGCATAAACCTCTAATTTGTTAATATATCATAAACAATAAAAATTGATTACAATAATTAAAAATAAATAAACACCTTCCAGTTGACATTCCATTCCCCGCGACATAAACTGACCTTCATATCGACTTATCAACAATAGCAACACCTGCATAACTCCGACCAATACTCATAGATGAAGGCAACATTGTCCATGAATCTGTTTTTGGATTATATACTTCAACTGAAGCAAGGTTTGAAGTTCCATCATCGCCACCAACAACATATAAACGGCCATCATATGCTACAACACCGGCATTTCGCCTACACATTGCCATATCAGAAACAGGTGTCCAACTACGTGTTTCTGGATCATAAGCTTCAACTGATTTACGAACAACTGGTCCATCATGTCCACCAACAGCATATAAAATACCATCTGAAACACCAACACCTGAAACAATGTAATAATTTAAATTTTATTTACAAGTTATACTGTAGTAGCATATATACCAAGCATATGTTGCTAAAAAGGTTATATGAAAATGAAAAATGTATCAAAATTAATCGTAACTACATATAATAACAGTGACCCTAAGATGTCATTCTTAAAAGAATGAAGTTCAAAAAACATTACATGTGAAATCTTACAAATACTTTTTTACCTGCACCACTCCGCCTTGCTGACATATCACTTACAGAAGTCCATTTATCAGTTTCAGGGTCATAGCATTCAACTGAACTCAAACACTGCCGTGAAGCACCATCATAGCCACCAACCTACAAAAAGTGATTTAATTTTCATCCCTTTCTATCACAATATTTAATTATTTTATTTTCCTTACTGCATACAATAGTCCATTTACTACACCAACACCGACACTACTTCTTCTTGTTGACATTGGTGCTATCATTCGCCATTCCTGACTTCTTGGATCAAACATTTCTGCTGAATTCAAACCAGATGAACCATCAAAACCACCAACTGCATATATACAGTTATTAAGAACTGCAACACCTATTAAGAAAAAAGTATATAAATTTTAACTTAAAAAACATATCTGTCTATTCACATGAGTCATAATTTTCTATTTCATTTTTTAACAATGACAAATTACAATTATTTTCGTACTAGTTAATTCATATTTATATAATTTAATTATTCAAAATTGTTATAAAAAAATTTAATAACTGTTTACTTTCCACTAATGCACATTTCAATGATTTATTTTTTCTTATATTCTTATGTAGTTATATCTAACTATCTTTATTTAATGATAAGTTGTTAGAAAATATTGAGAAACAAAAATTATAAAATATAAACTGAAATATTTTATTATACAGTAAAATATCCTGAAAATGTAAAACTCAGTGAACTGACAATGTCAGTTAATATATCCACTAAAATACATTCATTTTATTAAAAATAAACAGAAAAACCTTACTATAATTGTTCTAAAATTGCTTTAAGCCTTCAAAATTAATTCATATTTTGTTCAACAGAACTCAAGTTTATGTTAAAACTTTAAGTATTATATAAATAATAAACTAACAATGATTTCAACGAGAACTTAATTGTCAATACAATAAAAACAAGTGTTTTTATTAAGATATACGGTACATGTGTAATACAAATATATATCTATTTACCTAATGTAGATCGTCTCGCTTCCATGTGTGCACAAGGAGACCACTGATCAAGAGCCGTATCATAAACATCAACAGTACGCACTCTCAAGGAACCATTAAATCCACCAACAGCATAAACTTTCCCATTTATAACACATAAACCAGCACTAAAATGCAAATTATGCAAACAATATTTTGTTTTAAAAAAATAAATCAAATATATAAATAAATATTTTAATACTAAGTATATTTTTTTTTCTGTACATTTTATAACCATAAGATAAGCATCAACGGCATTAATACTTTAAACAAGAGAATTTAAAATTGTACAATTTATTATTTTCATAAACAATTTCAATCAAAATTTATGTAATTTTAGAAAAAGTTATAAGTACATACCGACATCTACGTGTTAACATTTCAGCAACCTGGTACCAACGTTCTTCCTTGAAATCAAAACATTCAACACTACGAATTGCTTTCGGTGCTTGTCCACCAACAACTAACAGCACCTACACAGTAAATTTTCAATTTAAAGTTCAGTACAATACAGTTTTTTAATTTTTTTTATAATTTGAAAATAAAATTTAAATTTACCTTTGGAAGACCAACTGGCTGTCGTGGTTTTGTCCTTGGTGTTTTAAAAGAATTTTTTTGTTCACCTTTAAGTAAATGAAACTTCAATGCTTCAATGATATAATCCTTACACTTTAAATCTGATTTAAGTAATGGTTCCTCTTCAACTCTCTGTACAAGATATTCTTGTGAAAGCAACGGTAACCGTACATGCTCCATCAATTCTGCTAAACGAGACATTCGTATCTCAAGATCGTTATGTACCCATGTCACAACACATTCAAAAACCTAAGTAAAAAAAATTAATTAACATCAATTAATTTAAACAGATTTTCTTTTAAAAGAATAAAACAAACAACCTTTTCTTCGGATGGCACTGTTAATCTATCACTTGAAATAAGCTTTGAAACTTGCTGATGTGTTAATGTAAGAAACTCTTCACATTCAACAACTTCTGAAAAATGCTGCTCTATATATGTTTCTGCATGTGAAAGCAGATCAAGACAACCATGTAAGTCAGCAAATGCCCGAATACCAAGGCAATTAGTTGGATGTAACTGAGCTTGGAGAAAGTCACAACAGGCATCTCTTACATCAACAAGTTGCAACAAATTTGCAGCAGGTAAAAGAACCTAAATACATATAAAATTATACTAACGTGAATTATTAAAAAAAAAAATTATTAAAGTATATACTAATTATTTATTTATTTACTCTTTTTTACTTCAATGAACCCTGATGGTGAATTTGTAAAATATATTGTGCACAAGTACATTAGATTTCATACATAAAATTTTGATTATTAATGTTTTATAAAAAACGAAATATTATATATATACTAAAGAAAACAATAGAAAACATTATTACATCATATAAAATTTCAAATTTAATTGTAATATTCAATTTGGTTTTTATCAATATATTTTTTTAAGACAGATTTATTTATATACAAAAATATTCACATACCTGAACATTCTCTTCAGTTACATGTACTTCAGATGTATACACATACTCAACTAGTAAAAGCAATGCCTGATGGTCCACACCTTGTAAAGTTATCCTATCCTGTTTACTTTCCTCAAAACTTGTAAACATAGCATAGAAATATGATGAACAAGCAGATAAAACCAACTTGTGTGCTGGTATTTCCATGTTCTCTGCTATTAATATAACATCACATAGCAAATTTTGCCTACAGAAAAATGAAATTTATATTGTATACTAAAAAACAAAGTTATATTCTAATTTTTTTCTTACTTCCTCATAACATTAAATATATCAAATGCTCTATGTGTGTGATGATGGTTTCTATATGGAGGTTTTTCTTTACCACAAGGTCGAGGAATATGTTTCTGTGAACTCTCATCAAGTGAATTTTGACTAGCATATCGAAGTAGCAAGCAGCTAAATAACATAAAAATGCTTCAGCACACAATTATACCATTAGCAAATATCAAAAATATACTTGTATTTTTCTGTTAATACAAATTATAGCAATAAATGTAATTTTACAAAACTAGTCAATAATAACTTACAAAACAATTCATGTATATGTAAACATTATTTGAAATTAATTACTAGTTACTTAAATAGAACTGTATCGTTTTTTTAAAAAATTAAATTCTTGTGAAAAGAAAAATGAGGTAAATAAAAAATGAGATAGAAATATAATAGACAATATTATTTATTTGATTTCATACACACAAGTATGTGTGTGTATATGTTTTGTATATATATATATATATATATATATATATATATATATATATATATATATATATATATATATATATATATATATGAGGGTCGTTTGATAAGTATGGTAAAAAAATAAAGAAAAAAAGAAAATTACATTAACAAAATTAATTAATTAATATAGCAATAAACAAATTTACCATACTTATCAAACGACCCTCGTATATATATATATATATATATATATATATATATATATATATATATATACGCGAGGATCGTTTGATAAGTATGGTAAATAGACAAAATACATGCATCAACAAAAAATGACAGACTGACCTTCCTTGCTTTTCGCGATCAGGTTCAGCTGTACTGTTATTAACAGCTTCCATTTTTTTATAAGCCAAATTAAATTTAATCTTAATAATTAATGTACACAAATTACAAAATACGTAACACACGCACAAATGATATTATATTAATGATGAAATTATTTCCCTCTAAATGCTACACCATTCTGTTTTTGTACTATGATCGACCAAGTTCCTTGGGTTCAATTAAATCAAAATAACACTCACTTTTAAAATTATCAACATAAACAACACTTGAGGAATGTTTACACTGAATATAATGACTTTCTTACCATCACTATTTATACCAATTTTAACACAAATTCAATATTACATACAAGTTATGAAATGAAACAGGTCAAACATAGTCACGAAAACAAAGATCAACTTTGTCAATACACTTGAAAAGAGACAGAAAACAATAATCTTTCAAGAACACGCGTTTTAGCAGAAAAATATTTGCATATTTGCCATCTGTAGTTAATCTTATATACTATTATTTAATGTTAAAAGAGATTTCAAAATTATTTAATTTAATTTTTTTACAAATAAAAATACAAAACAAGAAAAATATATTTGATAATAATTTAAATTTTAATTAGTTTATATAAATGTCATATAGACATCAAGATGTTTATTACTTATACTATATCCTAGTTAATAAAATATTAAATATATTGATATTTATATAAAATTGAAAAATGTAATATATATATATATATATATATATATATATATATATATATATATATATATATATATATATATATATATATATATCAGAAATTTATCTCATATGAAGACTTCGTCTTTAAATGACAAGTAATTCAAAGTTAAATTCGCACAACTTGGATATCTCGATTGTTGTACATTATCATAAAATAGTAGAACAATTTTTTTGGTCTTAAATGAAACAACTTTATAATTTTCAGTCAGCAAAACTTGAGAATACCTTTGAGGTTGTCTAGATAAAAGATATTTTCAAATAATAAAAAAATATATTTTCAAATAATAAATGTCAATGAGTTGACTACATCACTTTTAAAAGATTTACAGTGGTTTTGATGTTTACAAGACAGTAATTCATATCGAACCCATATATGTACATCATGTGCTAAAGTCATGTTTGCTTTTTTATCAATAATTTCGATTTATTATTCAATAGTAAATAAAACGTGCAGAATTGTATTTGTACCTTATATATATATATATATATATATATATATATATATATATATATATATATATATATATATATATATATATATATATATATATAAACAAGCTTGCCTGGAGAAAAATAGAATAAAGGAATAAAATTGAACGAATTAGTAAACATGTTTATCTGGTTAGTGGTTTAAAAATTATTAATGATTCAATAATACAACCATTTTTTAAAATATATTTCATATTTTTTATGTATAACAATAAGCAAAAATACATTTTTATATCTTGAAATATTTTCATATGTAATATATGTTCATTTATATGTACAATGTATATTTGAGATGAATTATATAATTGTAAATTATCGCGGACACATGGCATGACGTCCACCATCAACAGGTATACTTGCACCAGTGACATTACTTGCTGCTTCGCTTGCTAAAAACGCAATTACTTTGGCCACTTCATCTGGTTGTCCAGGTCGACCGAGCGCGTGCGTTTCTTTCGTTCGTTCAAGAAATTTTGTGTACTGAACTTCATCCATGCCACTACGTCGATGAAGATTTGTAATAGTAACACCTGGATTCACACAATTCACGCGAATACCCTTTGAAGCAAGATCGAGCGCTACACAACGAGTCATTTGGTCAACAGCAGCTTTTGACATACAGTACGCCAAGACGCCGGGAAAAGATCTAATCCCATTAACACTTGATACATTTACAATGTTACCTTTGCTTTCAATTAAATGAGGCACGGCTAACATTGTTAAATGATACAAAGATCGGACATTAATATTGAACATACGGTCGTATTGAGCCAAACTTGTATTTTCGATTGAACCGGTTTCTATAATCCCGGCATTGTTAACGAGTACGTCAAGTTTACCGTACTGTTTAATTGTTGTTTCTAACACATTTTTCGTTTCATTTTCGTTACTCAAATCACCAGTGACGGTGAAAGGTACTTGCGAACTCTTTCCGACAGATTCACACTTTTCGGCAACTTGTTTTAAATTAATGGTATTTCTACCAGTTAAGGATAGACTAGCCCCGAGGCTTGCTAGATGTACAGCTGTTGCAGCACCAATACCAGAACTAGCACCTGTGATCAATACTACTTTACCAAGAAACGCCATTTCTGTTATAAATTTTCGCGGAAGAATAATTCATCCACATATATACATATCTATTAATTATACAATGTATATAACCTTTTGACTTTAGTCACGTGAATTTGTGCGTTTCTAGAAAATCGATGCGGATTTTAAATTTGTAACAAGTACTTAAAGGTTATTTTTTACTTTAATGTTCTCAATGCTAATTTAAATAAAAAAAAAATAGTTTTAAAAATTACATTATTCGCAATAATAAAATGTTTGTATATAATTTCTATCTTTAAAATAATAAGTGTAGTTCTCTATATTATATATTTGAAGGATTTGTTTCTAATACTTATATTTAGGCTAATGTTATACGACCGTGAAAGTGGACATTTGTGTCATGGATGTGGAAATTCGCAAATAAAAACGTGCTATTAAATTGTTACTCATTTTCATTGTATGTTTAAATAAGTATGTATAAGCAATATATATCCCAACTTGTCATTAGCACAAAAAAGCAATCGTGATTTTCCGTAAATGTTCGTATTCATCCGACACGTGTATAAATATATGTATGTAATACCCAGTAAGTGGCGCTACAGGTTGAGATATCGAGAAACTTCGAAATAACTATTGTATATATCTGTTCCATAACAGTGTTGATTGTTGTTACATTATATTAACCCTTTAACTGCAAGATACTCGAAGCCAAGAGTACAATTTGTAAAGTCGTTATGTACACTTATGTAGATCGTTTCTACAATTATCGTGCACGAATTATTAAAAAAAGTATTTTAAATTATTATGATTAAAGAGTTCAGTGCTCTGTAAATATTTATGAAGTAATAATCCCCAACAACGTGAATCATTAAGGTCATTTTAAATTTAATATTATGAAACGAAAATCGAGTGCCTAAATGTACCTATAATATATATAGTGAATGACTTCGTCGAGCGCCTCAAATACATGATGAGTATTTTTATCAAGTATATATACTAAGAGTACTCAAAAAGTTAATAACAGCTTTTTTAATAATAATGATACATAGGCCTTAATGAAAATCAACTAAAATAATCTGTATAAATTGATTTATTAATATCTTTAAGCAAATTAATCACTTTTAAAATCAAAAAAAGTATATCTTAAGTAATTACTTCTTATTTACTTATTTTTCTATTGCAAATTTCGTTAAATTTTCAGAACATGGATACCATAAAAATGAAAAATAAATAATTATTGACTTTTTATCAAATCTTGTACTGTTGACAAATAATTCATTTCTATAAGCGACAGTTTTGAACGAATCCTATTTTTAATAACTATTTTATCATTTCTCATTTACATTGTAATCAATATCGTAGGAATTAAATTTTTTAATACCTGTTTCAAGAATTTTTTTCAACCTATATCTGTTCTATATCTATTTTAATATATAACATAATCTATTGATTAGTTACGATTTCCATTAAAAATTATTATACAGTGGTGCAATTGTGTTATAATCTGCTAGTTTATTTATATATTACTATTTTTTTAAAAAAATCATTTATAAATAATATTTTTAATTCTGAAGCAGTTTTGTTTTTTATTATTATCCAAGCCTTGTTTGTGACGGTATATGAAAACGAATAATAATTTTTAAACAATGAATTAATATAACATAATTCAAAAATATTATAAGTATATTAATAATTTATAGAAATTGGAAATTGAAAAATTACATTATTATATATTATATTCATTTATTATAACTGTTATAAAAAAATCAAGATTTAGAGGATTGTGATGAAAAAATACGAAGAGACGGAGGAAAAAATTCGATGAATGGGTGGGAGAAAATACTAGGAATTATATAAAAATTTATGGAAGTTCGGTAATGAATCTTTCACAGCTGAAAAATTTAGAAGAGGCCTTCATCTAGCAGTAAATTAACATATGTAATTGAAAAACATATTATTTTATTCTTAATCAAATGAGCTTTTTTGAAAGTGGTATAAGTTTACTTTTCTTTATTTCGAGATATTTAATGTTTTACATTTTACTCTAATGAGCTTATGTTATGTTTTTAAGATTCCAGACATGTTTCATTTTATTATATAACCATTTTTATAAATATTCTATAAGTAAAACATTTTTTCTAACGGTAAATTGATTTACTACTTTCAAAAATAATCAATTTTCAGAAACGTAACTAATACCAAATTTAAATTTATATTTTAATTGAAATAGATTTTTCTGAAATATAAATAATAATAATTATAATAAAAACAATAAAAATATATCACTGAATGTAAAAAATTATTCATTCGATATAGATTTTTGTGAATTTTATTATAATAAGTTTAATAAAAGAATAGACTGATAAAAATAAGAATAGTATCGTAAAAATAGACAATATTAATGATTTTCACATACACTATTCTTTATTTTACTCTGTAGACAATTTCTTGAAATATTCGTGGTAATAAGGGGTATATAAGACAATAAACTCATCATATCATTATATTTAACTAATCTAATAAGTTTTGATTTAGTATAATACGCAATCATATTATTTTACTGATTTTTTTACCTGTGCTAAGCGATTAAAATGTATTTTTTAAAAAAAATTATGGAGTGTTCGATTATTTCTTCATGTCTCTTTAAGAAGGAATCATTTTTAAAGTCTACCATTTTCAAATTCTTTATTTTAAACCATCAAAATCCGATTAAAGGAAAAATAGAGTTACTACTAGTAACTGAATCATTGTTGCAAGTGATCTTATACCAATTTCCAAAAAAACATTTTTGCAATTTCATTTAGTAGTCAAACTTTTTGGCTAATTCATAAGGAAATTGTACTATACTGACTGTTATTATAAATTTAAAAAGATAATATTCATTTGTAGCTGAAATTTAACTCATTTTTTTAAAAAATGGACAAATCATTTTCAAAAAACGACAAATATATCCTCATATTCTTTTAAATAGATAATCATTTTTGTCTACGAAATACATTTTGGTTTTGTTTTCAATTAATCTATATTAAAATGGATAAATGCACAACCCTTAATAGAATTTCTTGTTAATAATTGATAATTATATATAGTGACTGATGATTTAAAATATTTTTATTGATACTCACACATGCACGCATATATATATATATATATATATATATATATATGTATGTATGTAAAAAAGATAGAATAAGTAAACAAATATGGGAAAAAGCAACATGTGGCTCACCGAATGACTATGTGATGTCAACGTAGCAGAAATTGTTTACGCGCACATTACTCAATTAGACCATCGTATATACGTTCGGCAACTCTACCTGTTCTAGTCGGTTGCCAGTTCAGAGTCGATTAACGTGTGTTGATGTGTAGTGTGGGAAAATGTACACATACACATCCTAATGTAGATAAGTAATTAATTTGTAATTTTAAGGTAGCGAAAAAATATATTTAAAAATAAATTAGCGGTACGAAAATTACGGCCAGCATATTTGCTGGTCGTTGTGAGCGCAAAGTTCGAAATCCGTACAATTTTTTTTAAATTTCGAGAGATACATGTGCACGAGTGACTGTGAAAAACATCTAATTTGACAGAATTAGTTATTCGGAGAATCATTTGTACAGTTATCTGTGTTCCGATTGTGATAATATTATATCAACAATGATTAATTGTGCGCGTTTTATCGATGTGTCGTTTGAAATGAATGTGATTATAATATGAATTGTGTCTTGGTTGTTTTTGTGTCGTTTCGATTGTTTTTGCATTATTTTCGTCACTGTTGCATGACACATTAAAATGACTTATTGAAAAAGATTTTGTATGCTTTGAAAACTAACTTATTTTTATACGCATTGGCATTATAAATATTATCAATTGTTCTAAGTGTTATGTCATAAAAAGGTAATATTTTCAATCGCATTAATATTCTTTTTTTGTTCAGTATATATATATATATATATATATATATATATATATATATATATATATATATATATAAACGTGCAATAACAATTAAATAATAAATGATTAAAAAAAACTTCAAATTAAAAGATTATTTTTCCAAACATCATTTAAATAGCTGTAAATTGCATTGAATAATTTAGTATATTATATTTAAGTATTTTAAATACTTAAATTTTAAGTGTTGGACCTGAAAAAAATTAATATTTAATTCAATTAACAAACATGTAGTATAATTGTCATTTTTTTGACAGCTTTGGCTTAATTCAGACATCCTGAAAATTTTCCATTTATTGCGGTGAAAAATATTTAAAGATACAATATTTAATATCAAGTAATTACTTGTTCAACAATGTATTTTCAAGTGAGAGTTCTAATTCAAACTATACAATTATAACACAACTCTTGGCTTAAAATTAATAAATTTGTTTGAAACTGTGGCAAATTTACTTTAAGGGGTATTCTAGTCTAGAATTTCTAAAAAATCGATTTTTTGCATATTTTCAAAGTTTAGACCTTTAAGAATATGTCCTTAAGAGGATTTTTCGAAATTCGAATTATTTTCGGAGTTATAGCTATTTTTGTGACGCGCCAACCAATCCGGTCTGGCCGGAACGAATCAACTTTAAACGCGTTTTTCTCGAAACTACTTTTTTCGACACGGTTGACATGATATCTCAAGTTCTAATGGACCGATTTACTTGAAATTTGGTACAGAGCTTCTCAATATAACAGTGATTGCTCTCGCCTAGGATTTTTGAAAAAAATTGTTTTTTACTATTTTTAAAAAATTCCGAAAGTTGAAAAAAATAGAGCAAAACATGACTGTTTTTTCACACTGTCGCCATTTTACGAAAAAAAATTTTATTTTAAATTTCCCTAGGCGGGGATACTACTACAACCTTCTTTTTCAATAATTTAAAAAAAAAATTTCGGATGACCGGAAAGGTTGGAACCACGTGAACCAGGAAACACCTTTTTTTCAAGCTCCCACTTTGCCAACCTGTACCTTTTTCAATTTTGAATTTTTTGTTTTTAATAATACTTTTTTATACTCTTAAAATGTCAATAAATAACTGATAAAAATGGATAGTAAAAATATTTGTTTGTTTTTTTTTATAGCGCCCGAAAAAACACCTAAAATTCGTGCGTCTAGACTAGAATATCTCCTTAACACAAATGAATGTTCACTTCCAAAATCACAATATGTTATAAAATGTTCAACAATCACTAATTGTCCGTTTTGTTGTTTATAATAACAATGGACTAATGCGAATTTCGATGCTTTTTGTTATGACATAACAAGATTAACAATAAGTGATTATTGAACATTTTATAACTTATTGTGATTTTGGAAGTGCCAATTCATTTGTGTTAAAATAATAAATTTGTTTCAAATATTTTAATTATACAAATAAAAAAATGTATATTAAAATAAGATATTTAATTATCTTAAATATACTGACGGAAAAAGTTCAGTTCGGTACAGAGAATTTGTTATTTACACTTTTATTTTTATTCAAGATATTAATTTCTATGCACATCTGTATAACAGTAATTCTATCACACTGTTTATGTTATTCACTATTGGAAAAATGGTATCACAGAATTTAATATAGTATCATCAATTGATATATGATTATTATATCTATCATATTTTATGCACAAATGAATCATTCATCCTAACACTATAAGATAAATTATTATTATACATTTTTAAATCATCTTTTAGTTCTGAGCTGGGTGATTCATTTTTGTTAAAGATATTTAGTACATCAAGCGACGTATCTATCTGTTTTTATAAGTAATATTGAAAATTATAATTTCTAAGTTTCTACTGTACACATCTCTCATAAATGTATAACATATAATATTTAACAGCATCAGACATTATTCTAATCATTGGATTTAAAAATCAATTAGCTATATATTTAACACAAATAATAATCGTGATTTATTCGCAACAACTACAAAAATGAAGGTTATAAACTGTAGAAGGCAAATTGTTGATCGTAAGACGACGTACTCAAGTCTATTATTAAAAGAAATGTTATGTTTCAAGAAATTAGTATAAGAATAGCTTCATTTTTTATTATTGTTAGATAAAATGCGATCTATTTTTGCCATATTTTATCATAATATATCATAATATGTATTAATTATAAATGATTTGATTATAAGTACCAATTTTGTTCAAGAAAAATGCTATACATATGTAAAAACAAATATAAGAAATAATTAAAACTTATAGAAATAGTTAAAAAAAATAAACATAATGAGATTAAATTTAATATTTGTAGAAATTTTACCTTTTCACAAAAATAAAGCGAAATAAATTTAAAAAAAGAACGGCATAATTGTTGTATATAACCTAACAATAAATTAAATATTTATGTTTTTAACTTGTAACGTAAGCTTAAATAAACAACCTAATTTCAAACTTTGAAATAAATTAATTTAATAAAAGAGGTTTAAAATTACCAACTTGTAATATAAAGCGAAATGAGTAAAATTTATTAAATCTATATATTGTTATAATAATCATTTATTTATGTTTATAATTAAGATATTAAAGTTATTTATTTTTCCATTTTGTATCCATCAAATAATTTCATATTTTGTATAGTTGAAACAATTTTAAATAGCATAATTGAGTGCAGAGGAATGTTTAAAATATAGCAATTAGCGTATTCATGTAGTTTCAGTTCTGCTTTTCAAAGAATTGATTTGATTTTTTTTATTTTATTTGGCATTTTCTCGTAAATTTTTTTATTAAAAAATATCGTTTGCTCTTTTGGTTACTCTATAACTTATAGTCTGTAAATTTTATGAAATCTAAGATTATCATAGATTCTTTTACGTACAAAATTGTAATTGATATGCAGACGGTCTACTAGTTGATTAAGAGTGACGTTCTTATTCGTTAGAACTATATTATGTGCATGTTCAATATTATTAGTAATAGTTGACATAGATGGACAGCCTGATTATTCTTCATTCATGACACTTGTAATAATATCCTTGAATTTCTTAATCTTTCGCCGAAATTAAGTCATTATATATTATATAACTGATGTTAGATTTTTGCCTATGTCGCACTTTATAATTAATAGAAAAATATAACATATATGTAAATATATAAATTAACAATATAAAATTTCAAACAAATTTATATATGAGTAATAATAACTACAATAAATAACATTTACAAAGTTCTGTTTAATTAATAGTAAAGATGTTTTTTTAGGTTAGATAGAATTTTCGATAGGAATTCAATTTAAAGTTCTATCACGCTTAAAAACACTCTTCAATCAGTAGAGAAAAAATAATAAATACATTTATTTTAAATAACTATCACTTCCTCTAAAATTATTATAATTAAACTCTATTGCTTAACATTTAAGTATCATTTTTGAACGTTATAATTAATTCTATATTATTTTTCATTTTGATTCTATGAAAAAACAATCATCCACCTCAACATTACAAGTTTCTATAAAAGTGTTCAATAATCACTGATTGTTCACTGTACTCATTCTGATACTCATACAAAATTGCAATTAGTGTGATGCATTATAAAATTTTATTTATTTATAAAATTTTCTAGTGTTGTTGAATGATTAAATCTTTATTTATTGAGATAATATAGTCACTTTATATTTTATAATACTAAATTATAATATTTGTTTCCTGTTCTCCATTTTTAAATCACTTTTTTGAACTTTGTATTTTTACTAAACTTCTTAGGTAGTGTTATATCTTATTTATTGTTTCCGGATTAATTATTTACCAATAATCGTTTTCTTTATCCATTCATTCACTATTCTTCTTTTGCCTATCTAGACAATCATTAAAAAAATTAACATGCATTTTTCATATAGAGGTATATTATATCTTTTTTTGATATTCGTAGATCTATTCTCAGGTTTGTAATATTTTATTTTTTTATTTTATCATTTCTCTTTTATTCTATATGTTATCTGTTTTTGATTTGAATTATTTGAACATATATTTTTATGTTTATAATATATTATTTTATTGTCAAGTGGTATATATAATTATGTAGATAACAAAAATATTAAAAAAAATAAAATTGATCAAACTAATGAGTTTTTATATTAAACTACTTAGAATTTGAAAAAATAACTAATTTTCTTCTATAAAATTAAAAATTTAATTGGAGACGATTAAAGTTTTGTAATTAATAATTAATGTAGTTCTAAAATCATATCCACTACTTTTCTATAGAAAATATTTGTTTTGCCAATAATGTGCCTTAAGAGGAGGCACTGACATAATTTTAATTTGATGTGATGCCAAACCACGAATAGTTATTGACACATATCGTGTATGTCAAGTTCTGACATATCAGTGATAATTAGAGTCGATGCAAGCGACACATGTACAATGACATCGATCTAAAATATATCTGGCATGCAGAAAAGATATCTATTATTTTATTTTATCCACGTGCTTTATTAAAATGAATTTTTAAATAAATGGAGTTTTGATCGAGAATATTAAAACAGGTGTTAACGAACACAAGAAAGTATACTCCTTCTAAAGGATATTCAACTGATATTCAGAAATAAAAATAATAACTATTAAATAATATCAATTAGTTTTAAACAGTATCTTTTTAACAATTATTGTTTTCTATTTTTCTAAAAGATTTTACAACACAAACAATGATGAATATACAAAAACAACTGGAAAATTATTAATTCAAAACATACAATTATTTTTTTTCTATTTAATTCTAAGAATTTTTAGATTTAATAATTTTAAAATGATATAATAACTATCAATTTCACGCATCACCAATCATGATATTTATCAAATTAATAATTTAATTAAAATTCTCTTTCGGAAGGAAATGTCTTCTTTCAAGTATATTTTCGTTTCAGTTATTTTAATTAAATGATAAATGAAAAGCTTTATCATTTTTACAGATCAGTGTACACAAACATATTTTTAAAGTCAAAATCGAATTGACTGTCGTCATCGTCATGGATACAATGTCATGATTCTGGCGACGTCGTTGACGTCATGAACGAGAACTTCCTACGCTTCGCTTATTCCTATAATAAAAAAATACATTTGTATTGAGTGTTTTGTGGCATATATCAGTGATTTTTAAACTTTTTATTATTACAAAGTACCTTGAAGTATTTTTAAATTTAAATAAATAGTGCGATAAATAAATTTTTCATCGCCCATTTGTTCTTTGCGTCTCGTTAAATGAAAATGTAATGCATGAAAAATGTTATAAAAAAGAAACATATTTTTTTAAACGAAATCTCATTTTTATAACTAAGTTTATATCACTTTTTCGTTCTACATAAACTGGTGCTCCATTTTTATGATATTTCATTAAATATAAAATCTCATTTAAATAACACCGTTTAATCACATCTTATCAGTAGATTGATGATAAGCTGTTAATAAAGATAAAAAACATTTTAAATAATTTGGTATAACTAATTACAATGTTTAATTATTATTCGGTATAAACAAGTTATAAATCGATTATTTTTCACAGAAAAAAAATTTGAATCTGTACTTAAACAGAAAAAGAAAATTAATTTGTTCGAAAATATCGTTATATTTTTATCAATGTTTTATACAAAGGTCTATAGATAATTTTACGACTTTAACAAAATAACTCTTATGATAATTCATTTACAGATAACTTATTTCGTTTTTTTTCGGAGTACCGGTTGAGAAATTTTGATCTATATTTCGAGTCACGTTGCGTCTATACATCTACCTATTTCGCCTGTTTGTTGCTATTCTCACAGTTTGTGTCTGTATAAAATAAATGTGTACGCAAATACGTTTTAGGAATTTTAAGTAGATATTTTACAATATATACAAGTGTTAATATATATATATATATATATATATATATATATATATTCATCAACATTTCCAACCTCCTTCAATCCATTATATAAGTAGTACAATCTTTGTCATTCATTATATTTATGAAATGTTACGTTTTCAAATTGCTATTTATTTTAAATATTTCAAAATTATTGTACAGACTCAAGAAAGTAAAATGAAAAAAATATTGTTTTACATTATGATATTTTAAAAGAAGCATATTTTTTGTTATATTATAGAAATAATTCTAATTTAAATTCCAAAAAATAATAATATGTATTAAGTTAAAAAAATCATTTTTAAAATATTGGAAATTATAACATTCTATATAATTTTAATGAATTTTTGTATATTATACATCCACATATTTTTTATTTATTTTAGTTTGTTAAATCTATTTACATATTTATGTATACATAAATATATATATATATATATATATATATATATATATATATATATATATATACATAAAAACTTATATACATTTGACATTAAACCTATTATTTTTTTTTAATTTCAGATTACCTAATAAGAGACAACACAACAACGTGAAAAAAATGAATGAAAATGTATAAATTATAAATAGAATCTTGCCGAGAAATTATATGTTTCATAAATTTAATGAAAATTCAAGAATGTGGGCGTAAATGAAAAATGTCATAATTTTAAAAAAATGCTCTTATTTTATCATCATTTTTCATTAGATATGCAGTTGGAAGTAAAAACATAATCTAAATGTAAATCAAAATGCAAATAGCTTATGTTTCATCAAGTTTACTTCTTAGTAGACGAAACTTAAACAAATCTGAAATAAATTCATATTAAGGTAAGTCTGTAATGAATTTTCTTAAATGTAATAATTAGAAATAACAAAATTCTTCATTTATATTAATATAAAGTACGTTCTTATATCAATATAATAATGATATCAATTGAATAATGTCACTTGTGTAAAAAAGTAGATTTAAAATAAATCCAAAACTTAGTAGCCAATTCAGAAAAATCGTTTTAATAAATTTCAGGTCTTTTTAAACATTTAATTCCTGTAAAACATGGAATTTACAATTGTTTTTCATAATTTTTTGCAATGTATTTAAAATAAAGTTTTAATGTAGTTATAACAAATTTTCGCTTTATGATATTATCGATTAATATATCGATAAAAAAATAATTTGTTCACATATTTCAAAAAAATGTTTAAATTTTATATATATATATATATATATATATATATATATATGTATATAATATTAGTATGTTTACAAAATTTGTTTCACTTGTAATAAATTGAGAACAATCTAAAATAACAATAGCGTGTACGTGAAGAAGGAAACGTAATATTGCATAAGGTGTAAATAAACGTATTTCACTTAGTAATTAATTCGCGCTGTTATTTCACCCACATATTTCGTAAAAGATTTATGTACCTGACAACCCGCATCAGAAATTTACATGTTTATATCAGATATTTTCTCATTCATAATATTAATTACGATATTAAATTGACGCAACACATCAAACATGATTTCAATCAACCTACACATCCTTATATCTGAATTTATCACAAAATAAAAAATCCTTGAAGTGATTCCTATAAAATAATAAATATTTTCTATTGCTTGAAAATGTCATTAATTACTCATTTACAAAATGACTCATGAAAAGTCCAATATAAATATTAGGTTGGCAAATATCTCCCTTCCGCCTTCTGGTCTTTTGAATTTCGCAGCTATGTACAAAAAAAAAAAAAAAAAAAAAAAAAGCGGAAGGGAGATACTTGCCAACCTAATATAAAATTTACTCGATTTTTTAACCAAAAATTTATATCATATTTATTTAAATTTTATTTTCTCTCAAAAATCAATAATATCAGAATTAATGTTTGTAATAATTATTTGAAATAATTATTACCAAATAATACTTTTATTGACTATTTTTGATTTATAATTTATTAAAAATAATTGGAAATATTTTTTTTCTGAAACAAGTGGAAAATGTATTATAATTAAATAAAATAATATTGAAAAATAATATAAAAGAAATTTCTTTATGCTTATAAACAAAATATTTTAGTTATAATCTTTACATTTGAACACACTTTCGATAACATGTTAGTAGTTATATATCGTTAGATAATTGGAAATATTTATTTTTATAGTAGAATTTGTTGTATTTCTTAATAAGACGTAAACAAAAAATTGTTACGTTACAACGTAAAAAATTTTTTCATATATATATATATATATATATATATATATATATATATATATATATATATATATATATATATATATATATATATATATATATATATATATATATATAACACAAATAAAAGGAAAATAAAGCATTTAATAAGGGAAATTTCCAAGTGATGATATTATCAATATATCTAGTTATTTAATGATTAGTCTCGATGTATTTGTTTAAAATAAATAAAAGGAGTGATTAAATGTTGATAAAATGATATTAAATTTATTTGAATGGTCAAAAATTGTTAAATTATTAAGAAGTCATTATATGAAAATAAAGATGAATTATATAAAAATATGAAAATGAAAAATTAATTAACAACGAAAGCATACTTGTATAACTGAATTTTAACTTAGAAGGATAAAAATATTTATAACAAGAACATACAAAATGACTTTTTAATCAACGAAATCAAACAGGAGCAGAAACATTAAAATTCTAATTGAACCAATTACATTTCACATCAAATTTCTAATTGACTCTCGAAAATATAAATTTGTATGCTTAAAATTAAACTGCTTTTTCTAAATATTTTGTAGGCAGCTTTCATACTTTAGTTTATCACTGTATTTGCATGTTATGGAAAATGTATTTTTTATGCAGCTTAAATAAAGGTGAATTATTTTTTTTAAAAAAAATAGTAATTATTAATAACAAAGAACTGTTTCTTTACCCGCGAATAAACATAGCTTTGGTTGTCAGTGCAGACTTCTTATACATCCGGTCTACTCTCGACCGGAAATGTTAAACACGCGGCGACATCCTGACGTCTTTAGCCACTTCCGTGCTATATCTATGTACAAATATACTTTTAAAGCTATGTCTATATGAACATTTATACTATGTGTTTATATACGTGTGGAAGTATGTATCTATATAATGATATATATATATATATATATATATATATATATATATATATATATATATATATATATATATATATACATGTAGAAAAATATGTACTGATGTACAAAATTCACTAATGTAAATTTTAACCATTAAACTAGAAAATACTCTAATTTTTATATTTTTCGTTCATTGTTGTTTATTTTAAGTTTAAAAAATTACAGTAATACTGTTTTTATCACATATATAGTTCTAGATGTTTCAAATGTATTGAAAATAATCAATTTTTATTAAGTTAATTGTTCAAACATATATGAGAAACTTCTAGAAATTAAATTTTAATGGAATTGAAAGCAATAAAAAACAAACATTTTGTTGCTATCATTTTATTAAATTTCTAGTCGAGTATTTTTCAATATTACATTTTTTTAATATTGATATGTTTTTAATCTCGATGCATAATTTTTTGTATCTTCTTACTAAAGAAAATGCATCAATATTTTATTTTAAATTTTGCTCAACTGTCTTCAATTCATTATAGTTGTTAAATCTTCTGTCACTACCTTCTTCATTTATATTAAGAAATATAAATTAGAAAGCCTATTGGATGGGTATTGAGAGTTCTCAGTTGAATTATTAGAATAATTTGTGTTTAATTTATGATATGTAGTACGTGTTATATATTTAAAAAAAACTTCAAAATTAATATGTATCATTTTTGTTTTGTAGTCTATCAATATTTTCTTATAGGCATTATCTACACAAACAAAACTTTACTACATACGAATATATTGATAGCAGATTTCTTTGATAAAAGAAAATTAAAATTAATGCAATAATATTTCGATTTTTAAGGGAAATTATGTTAAAAAATAACAAGATATTTTCAATCTAATGAAATAATAAAAATTGTTAATGTCTTATTATTAACTAAAAGAACTGATGAAGATATTTAATGAATAATCAAGTGTAAAAAATTAAAGTAATTTGTTTTGTGTTATATAAAAACACAGACAATTATATTTAAATTACGATATTGTCTTTTTTTTAAAATGTAATACAGTAAAGTGAACTTTTTGTTTCATTTTTTGCTAATGTAATAAAATAATAACATATTACATTTCTGCTAATGTACATTTCAATGACTTATCAAAATACACCTTTGTAAAATCAAACTGTACACAGATTCAGTATTGGATGTAGTTAAAAAATAAATAAAATGTTGTGTTTTCAATAAAAGAATATTTTTGTCATTTTATATTCACATTTTTACAAAATGTGAAGTATTTAGGTTAAAATTTAAAAATTAAATGGAATAATTCAAAAACAATCTACCTTAAATCTTTAAAAAATAGTTCATTCGCAAAAAAACAATTATATTACTTATGCAGATCAAAAATAAATTGGAAGTAATTATTAATACTTCAATTTTCATAACATTTAATATTCAGTTTTAAACTTCCATACTCCTTTATCTATTATTTATATGTAAGTTGCATTATTTATTAAGTATAAGAAAATTATCTAGTATTCATTCCTACAGAAATTTAAATTCCTTTATAAATATTATACAAATTATATGTTCTTTAACTAATAGTATTCACTTAATATTTTATTTCTTACTAATTTGTAATTTTTTTATAGTTTATTTTTTATGTTAAAATTTTCTCATTTATTCAAATGTTTCTTGTGCTAATATTATTGATAATAATTGTTATATTGATTTAAGCTTTTTAAGTTAAATATTGATGGACAAGATTTATATACAAACTAGTATTTAGTAATACAAACATTATTGGTAATACAAACTAGTTATTAGTTAGTGAAGTTTCACATTCAACTAAATTTTGTAAGTATAACACACGTTTTTCTTTAAAAGCTAGATTTTAATGGACTTTGTATACAATTTATTCATTCAATTCACAAATATTGAGAAATGAATATCGTTAATACAAGTTTTCTTTTAAAAAGAGTTTTGTCAATGTAGACAGATGTCTTTTGATAAAAAAATATAACTGAATGATTTGAAAAGAACAAAATCAGTGAGAGAAATTAAAAACATTGTTAAAAGAATTAATTCCATAGTAAAAGATGTCATAAACCAATATAACAAAAGATTCTTTTTAAGAAATAAAGATTGTAAAGAAGTTAGTAAAAAATATTCAGTAATAAAAATGAATGGTGGTTGGATTAATGATGTGAAATGTAATTTCTCAGTAAATATATAAATGTTAGAAGCAAAAAAGATAAGGAAACATGAAAGAATGGATACAGACACAATTTATATTTATTTTATAAAAACAATATCTAATTAATACTATAAAAGCTTTGTAAGGTGAAGGAAAATAAAATATTTAGTACAATATTTTATAATTTTTATGTACATACATACTGTTATGTAAAAACATTTTGGTAATTTTAAATTTTGATGTAACATATTTTAAGTTGTTATTGTATTAATAATTTTTGTTAATATTAGAAAAGTAAAATTAATACTTTATTAAATTTATTGTTTTTATGTAAATTAAAAACATTATCATAATGTGTATGTGTTCTAGTAAAAATCTAAACTTTTATATTCTTTAAAATATTTAATTCCTTGTTTTTATTTTATGTTTTTACAGTATTCATTACATAATAGACTAATATTATTTAATTTGTGTTTAGAAAATATTTATCATTTTCTGCTATTACGTTTGTTCTTTATGTCTCTAAATTGGCGACCTATTTTACCGACATAATACTTTTGACAACTGTAAAGCAAGCACGATACTGTAATATAAATTATGTATTGATTTTTTTTTAAATTCTTTGTTAATATTTTGAATGTTCTAATTATTACACGTTTTCTTTTAGCGGGTGTTTTATAATTTTTAGAATACTTAAACAGATGATTAAGTGTCAATATTTATTTAGTAACTTGAATCAGGGCTGTTTTTATTTATTTGAAGTTATCGTTATTTCAAACATATTTTATTTAAATTATTTTTTTTGATATTAAATTTCACTAATATGTATTTAACAATAATACCATTATTTTCATAGTGCAGTTATAGTCATAATGCTAGGTTATGAAATTCATGATTGAATCATCAATACATACTTAATTTTAAAAAAGGTTATTTTTTTATATGTATTGTCTAATTCATAGTTATTGCACTTTGTTATCTTAAACTTTGTATTAATTAGAAAAATGAAAACTTTTTCTCAAAAAAGTATTCAATCTTTTTCAAATCATTCTTGTTTTAACATAGTCAAGTTAAAGAAAATCTATAATTGTATATATTTTTTAAAGAAGCAAACTACAACAATCGCTTTAATTATTGATAGGTTTACAAAACTTGTGTTAATTTATGCTTATAATTTTTTTATTTTGATACAACCAAATTTTTTTCGTAAATTCTTAGTAACAGACAAATTGATTTTGCTTTGAAATTTAATAACAAATCTATATTATCAAAAAAGTTCATAAGCTTATTAATATTGGTTGTTTTGCATGAAATTTAATTTTTTTTATTTACATATATGATAAATAGCTTTTAACTATTTGACAACATAGCTTCCCTCCAGAAATGAGGCATTTGTGAAGATGTTATTTTTTTCTTTGAAAAAGTTGATTAAATATACTAAAACATCAACTTTATATTATCTTTACCTTACATTAGTGTTGAATTGTTTTGACATTAAAACTCTTTACCTAGAAAAAAATTAGTCAGTTGATGCCAAACTTAAGGTAGATGTTGAAAGAATTTCCATTTGACTTGTTGAAGTTATCTGATGTTTGAACTGAAATGTATAGTTTGGCTGTCATAAAAAAGAGCTGAATTGATTTTAGTTTTTTAATTACTTTTGGTAACTTTAGAATCTTGTAGTAATTGTTTGTTTATTTTTCTTTCTTAATACATAAAATTAAATGAACAGTAGTCTACATTTTTCAAATATATATTAATGTAAGACTTTTTTGATAAAAGTATACAAAATTTATTCACTAGTATGATAAATGTTTTAGTATTGGAGGACAAACATCTTGAGAAATAATTGAAAACATTTAATCCAATGACAATAAAGAAATTGTTAAAATATTATCCTATTGATTTTAAACTAAATAGAATTTAGTTTTTGTGTTTTACATTTTTTTTAAATTTTGTTATTGTCGTCTATAACTTTTTTCTACTTAATGAGGTTTATGTATATATAATGTATATGTTTGTACATAAATTTTGTTATGAAAAATATGTGTACTTCTACTCATAGTATATTTAGTTGAATTATAAACCTACATATAATAATAAAAACAGAAACTTTTCTACATAAAATGGGCGTACATAAGAAATAATTAAATAAATTTTAGTATGATTTGATTGAAAACAACTTTTTCAATCTGAATAAGTTCAAAAATAAATATTGTGTAAGATAATAAACAGTTATTTAAATATATTGTTTAAGAGTACTTTTATGTATTGTTCTTCATTTCTGGGATTAAACATATCTTGATGCCCTCGTGTTTTTGGCTTAATATTAGTATATTTTTCCTGTTATTTTATCATGTTTAGTTAAGTTATTGAACAGACAAATAAAAGATAAAAATACAACAGTACATGAATGTGAATATTAAATTTATTTAAATAGAGGGCATTAGACGAGAAATAGCCGAATTGCTGAAGTTAGAGAATAAAAATATAATTGAAATTAAAAGAATATTTAGGTGATCGCGGATTCCGTCTAAGAAAGATGAATATATTCTAGCGTAAATAAGAAACAATATGTAAAAATTGAACTGTTAGTGATAGAATCGCAAATAAGAAAAATATGTGAATATAATTAATATAAACTTTTTTATGTAAAAAACGCTTAAAGAAGTTATCAAATTTTTGAAGGTATGAAATTTTCTTACACGTAAAACAATATAAAATACAATAGTGGTTTGACTGTATTAGAGATGTATCAGAGATGGAATTTGTTTGATACATACAATTAATGATTTTGACAAATATATTGTATATACTTAAATGTTTAAAAAATAATTTGCATAAATTAACCGAAAATTAGATTTCTAAAATAATTTTCATTCGACAATTATTGTTTAAGAATAGCTTTTATAAAATATTCTATAAAAAATAATATATCTGCAAATTCTAAATCTCAATTTTAGTGTACAAATCTAGAATGAATTAAAACTTAATATACAAGTAAACATGATTTAGTTAATCGTTTGAAGAACGACTAGAATTAAGTTGATCCAATTACCACAAATAAGCTAGTAAATTCTATAGAAAATACATTGAATGCACTATTAATTCAAAAGATTATTTGATTAGATAATAAAACATGTTTATTATTTAGTAACTACGATTGATTTGTCTGAATAATTTCGTGTATTTAATTTGTTGATTTCACATTTTTTCTTTTTTTGGAATTTTATTACAGTATTTATATTGTATTATTAAATAGTAATTAATTTTTCTCTATAAATATATATTCCTTGTTTAAAATTATAAACTTTATAGCAAAAGTGAAAAGATAAAATTGAAATGAATCGATCATGTAGCGAGAAGAAAAGCTTACTGATGAACAAGAGAAATTGTTCATCAGTGAGTATTCATCAAGAGGTATAAAAAGGGCCAAAAAAGACCAGAAATTTCTGGGTAGATGGAGTAAAAACGTTAGAAAAATCGTCGAAATGGAATGGAAGAGAAATATATTGAATCGCTTGAAGTGGAAAGTTTTAAGGGGGTATTCTAGTCTAGACGCATGAATTTTAGGTGTTTTTTCGGGCGCTGTAAAAAAAACCAACAAATATTTTTACTATCCATTTTTTATCAGTTATTTATTGACATTTTAAAAGTATAAAAAAGTATTATTAAAAACAAAAAAATCAAAATTGAAAAAGGTACAGGCTGGCAAAGTGGGGGCTCGAAAAAAAGGTGTCTCCTGGTTGACGTGGTTCCAACCCTTCCGGTCACCTGAAACAATTTTTTTTTTAAATTATTGAAAAAGAAGGTTGTAGTAGTATCCCCACCTAGGGAAATATAAAAAAAAATTTTTCGCAAAATGGCGGCAGTGTGAAAAAACAGTTTTTTTGCCCTATTTTTTCAATTTTCGGAATTTTTTAAAAATAGTAAAAAACAAAATTTTCAAAAAATCCTAGGCGGGAGCAATCACTGTTATATTAAGAATCTCTGTACCAAATTTCAAGTAAATCGGTCGATTAAAACTTTAGATATTACGTCAACCGTGTCGAAAAAAGTAGTTTCGAGAAAAGAAGGTTTAAAGTTTGGAGTCGAATTTAGACCGGATTGGTTGGCACAAAAATAGCTATAACTCCGAAAATAATTCGAATTTCGAAAAATCCTCTCAAGAACAAATTCTTAAAGGTCTAAACTTTGAAAATATGTAAAAAATTGATTTTTTCGAAATTCTAGACTAGAATACCCCCTTAAGAGAGGTCTTCATTTAGTAGTGGATAGAAGCTGTTGTTACTGATATATATATATATATATATATATATATATATATATATATATATATATATATATATATATATATATATATATATATATAATTTGCAAATAAATTAAAAAAATGAATTATGTCATACAAGGATAGAAATTTTTATGTAATAATTTTTACTAATTTCTATATATTTTAATATAATTGATTGGATTTAAATACTTCATGTTATAATCGAGAAATTTTTTTCATTTTATATCATTGTTTTTGCATGTGAAGGTAAATATTAAAATTGATATCAACCAAATGAAAAAAATTATCATTTTAAGTGTATATATACAGTTAAAATCAATGTAATACTTCACTATATAAAATCAAATGTAAATCAATACCTCTATAGACCGTTTTTATAAATTACAAATAATAATTATAAAAAAATGTTCTGATCTTCAACAAATTCTTTAAAACATAAAAATTCTTAAAAGAACATACAGAATCACGGAATTAACGGTAGCCACGTACCTAACTGTAGATCGCTGTTCAATTTAGTAAAATAGATACATCATCGACCTTAGCCATCTACATATACTGATCTATTTTTAATACTAGACGAATTGAAACAAAATTATCAAATATTCTTTAATATGCCGAAAAAGTACACGCGTCTTAATTATAACATGACGTTATTAAACGTATTTCAATACGAGAAAAACGAACAAAGTAATGAACAAACACATTAGTAGAGTCTAGTGCTGTGGTTTAGTTACTCAGTCGTCAAGTTCTGTTGTTCCCCTCGCCTCGCCATAGCACTCATCAATGGTAACACGTATCATATGTTGTGTGTGCGTGCGAGCACTCACACTGAGAAATAATGCTACTGCAATGGTATGTAATGTGCGAGAAGTGCGTAAGTGTGAGTGTTTATATATATATATATATATATATATATATATATATATATATATATATATTTATATATATATATATATAAATAATGTTTTATGTGTATGTGCACACAAATGTATTCGAATGAGTACTGCATTGTACGCGGTAAACGTGGACATGTATATTCAGTTGTGTTTGGTGTGTGTGTGTGTGTGTGTATGTTTACTGTGCTGAATCGTTCATGGTTGCCCGCACCCCTGCTAGAACGTTTCATTGTACCGTCGTGCGATAGCGTAACCAATGATTGTGCAGTCCACACGGCACGTCTGAACTTATCGCCTCGGCAGACTGATGTTTGTTGTTATATTTATTGTTTTGAAAAATGCTGTTTGTCAACACTTGATCAATGCTTGTGTAGATATTTCTATATAAATATGTATATACATTTTATATTTTAATATAAAGTTGTTTTCTTAATATTTTAATAACAGAGATGAAGTTCTATTCATTTTTGCGTTATATTATTAATCTCAAATAAGCTTGGATATCTGTACGGATTGTCAACTATATGACAAAATTATTTACACACATACATTTATATACATACATACATATATACACAATCATTCATACATTGTATATTATATATATATATATATATATATATATATATATATATATATATATATATATATATATATATATATATATATATATAAATATTGCATGTTGTGTGTAATACTTAGTGGGCGATAAGACACGCATCACTTCTGATATGCGCTTGTACTCCGCTCATTTACTTGTCTACTTGTAACTGATTGATAGAACATGATTTATAAATGACATGTGTGTGCCCTAGTATTTCCGAGATTCGTCTTCCAGTTAGAGTGGGTGTATATATTTATATTTTGTGCGTCGTGCGTTTGATCAGTGAAATTTGTGAAAGTGTTTACAGTAGTGGTGTGTGCATCTTCTATCACAATTCGTTGATATTTTTCGTAATTTTTTTCTTTTCTCGACGTTGGAGTTGAGTATCAATGTAAGTAGATTTGTAAACAATCACACTTACATAATAACATGTGTGGTGACGTCGACAACGACGCATAGCGGCGCCTCACGCAAGGTCAGTTTCTATGATAGCACGTGGATTCTTGTTTATGTTTGTTGCGTTTCATGATGGCTGCACGAGTGTGTGTAAACACATGTTTGAACGCACATGCATATGACACTAGTATTGAAATCGACTGTAATGGCGAATTGATATTCATTCATACATTTTTATCCGTCTTTTAATACGATTCCATGAATGTTTCCTGATATCGAATTAAATATTTCTGATTGATATCAGGAAACAATAGTTTAAATAAATTCATGATACTACTCATGATGTGATAAACTGAAATGGGAAAACCTTGTCGGTATTTTGGAAAGTTTTGTTGGTGTTTTGGTTAACTAATTTTCAGATAATCAAGTATAGTAAAATATAGACAACTTATATTTTTTATTTAGTTCAGAGTTTTATAGTATCAGAGTTCATTCAGAGTTTTATTTAGTTTATCAGAGTTTTAATTCACCATGTACATTTTAAAAAAATATACATTTTATCAAGTTAGGTACTAAGGAATATATCGATACAAACATTTGTTAATATATTTAAAAATATACTAAATTTAAGTAAAAAACGGAAGAAAAACTAACACCAAAGTGTAGAATATAATAGTGAACATATAAAAATAATGGTCTGCTGAGTGATGTTTTTTAAAAAAAGTGTAATTCAATTTCAATATTTTATTGGCTAGCCTCTCAAAAGGTATCAGTTTTGTGTTAGAATTACAGTTTATTTTATTTTTCCTCTGAACAGGTTTTAACATTTTCTTATTGTAAATCACACATTTTGTATAAATATATATGTATATATAAGTGTATGTATTTGTGTGTTTGTATAACAATGAGTGTGAATATAGATTAACAGATTGTAATCGATTAGTTTCCCCTATAAATGTTCTTAAGAGTTTTTCAGGTAACTAAAATTATTTTTAAATCTCTTTGTGTATTATACAGGGATTCACTATTTTTTTTATAATAATAGAAAGTTGTTTGGCAATGAAAATTTTGGATACTAATCAATATTTTATATTAAGATTGTGGTTTCTTTTGTCACTTATAAACTGTTTTTGTTAGAATATCAGTATAATTTTATACTATTATTTTAAAGATTTTCTGAGATTTCTAGTTTTAAAAAGTTTAACTTTTTATTTTTTAAAAATGTTCAATCATTTTTACTAAAATCAATGAAGAAAAGTTTCAACATATGTAAATAATTGTATAATTATATTTAAAATATTAATTGCCTTATGTATATTATCCTGATCTAAGTAATAACAGTCCTCAGTTTCAAAATTTTGGAAACAATGTTTATACTATTTTTAAAATATCTAAGAGATTTTATGAATTCGTCAGTATTTGTAAATATTTAGATACAACCATGTAGACTCGTATTTGGACAAAGCTGCTACTATGTTTTACGTTAAAACATTTTTTTTTATTTAATTCTTCATTCACTTTCCCTTATATCTTCGATTTCATGAAATAGTTTTGATTGTTTCTGGAAATGTATCATTTATTAAATATTTATTCTTTTTTACAGTTAGTTTTAGTACTATTTGGTTTCTACACAAAATTATAGATTGAATAGTATTTTAAGATAAATGATTTTTTTTGGCTGTATTTAGAATATGGCTCAATTAATATACTTTTCATTAAAAATAAGTTACAAAAATGAATTTAGCAAATAATTTTATTTTAAATGTTATGAAAACAATTACATTGTTAAATTCTATTAAATGATATCGTATTTTTTATCATTTTCATTGGTTATTAATTCAATAAGTGCGATAAAAGAACACTAAATCTAAGTCAATACAATTAAAAAAATGGCAAGATTATTTACGAGTGTAATCGTGAATAATATATATATATATATATATATATATATATATATATATATATATATATATATATATATATAAAGAACTGTAAAATATAATCACATGATTCATTCGAATTGGAACAATTAATTTAACAGTACATAAATACAATTAAAACAATTGATGTAATTCGTTTGTGTGAAGCCGTGCGTTTAAATTCGTTTGACTCCGACCACGAGTAAGTGTTATTACAATGAAGACTAGGGTTTCATGATGAGTGTGAGTGTACATAAATTATTCTTATCTGATTTTTATTGTTATACTATACTTGTATACACACACACATACATATATATGATATTTTTCAAGTTAGTGATGAAAATAATGTATCAATATAATTTACCAATGAGACTGAAAAAAGAAATAACCGGAACTTTTCGAATGTTAATGTCAATAAAAACAGTTAGCAGAAGAACCAGTGAAATGATTTACAGAAAAATTAGCCAAGATGATAATCAATTTTATAATGATTTCATAGAATCGAGGCTAGTGGTTAAAAGAAAAATAGTTAGAAAAAAGTGGTGTCAGGTAGTGCATTTGAGATTGCAATGCATATTTTAAAATTGCTTTTCGTCACCGTATTAGTAAAATAATATAATATTTTATTTTTAATAATATGAATAGAAAATATTTTTAATAGGAGTATAGTTCTATAATCTCTCTCTCTCTCTGTCTGTGTGTGTGTGTAGTTTGTAAAAAAATAATGTTCGTATTATTTTATAAGAATTTAATTATCTTTGATTCTTTTGATGCCATTAAAAATCTGTAGTAGTTTTGTCTGGTCAAAAAACTTTTTGGTAAGATTTTCAATTACATGAAGTGGAAGTTTATGAAAAAAAATAATATAAATGTATATATATATATATATATATATATATATTGTATGTATGTATGTTTGTTTTGTGTATGTACGATTGTTTACATGTACACAAGAGAATTAATTGCATTAAAATTATGTTTGAAATTTGAATAACAATTTTGAACTTCGAGTTTCGATAGAAAACCCATGTGCATACCACAAAATCACGCGTTAAAATCTGATTCATCTCCCTACCACAATAATGGAGAAACGAAATGAGTTCGACCGTGCGCACTAATTGACTAACAGCATCAGCACAGATTAAAGTCAAAGGACAAATGATGCAATTACATAGAGTTCATTATTAATGACCTCTTCCTCCTTTAATGTGTGCTTTCATTACAATAATATGTGAATGTTTAGAGTGATTATATATATATATATATATATATATATATATATTAGATTGAGTGTTAAAAAATGTTATAGGTAACAATTAAAGTCATTTTTCAAATAATTCACCGTTTAATAAATAAATTCCTTTTCATTCGGAAAATGAAACTGATTTTTTCAGTGCATTCATAACAAATATTTCAGACCGTTATCTTGCTAAGCAGTGATATTTATGATTCATTTTTTTACAATTTGTACTTGATTTCCTTTTACATAATTCCATTAATTATCTATAATTGCTTCAAACTGTTTGCTAATATACACTTCTACATGTTAATAAATCATTTCTATGTTTGATAGTTTGACAGATGTTTTTTAATTTATGATTGTATATAATTTTGTTCAAACAGCTTACATTTCTTCAGTTCGAGAAAATATTATCTTATTTCGATTGTATAAATTAAACGATTTAAAGAGTTTGAAGGTATTCATTAATAATTTTTCCAAAATATGTTTTTTATGTATGTATAAAATTCAAGGATAATGGTGTGTGTAGGTTATTTATTAATTGATACGGATTTCGTTTTTAACAAGCTGTATTTAATTTATACTTGTATTAAATTTAAATACAGAAAATGTTATTTTTATTACACAGAAAGGCTCTGACGATGATGGCGTCGCCATCGAATTGCATCAGCCGATATAATTATAAATAACAAGTGATTATTGAATACTTTAAATTATTTTGGTATTGGGGTGAAAATTCATTTGTGTAAAGTAAATCAGCCACAGTTATATAAACAACCAATACAGAAAATATTATTAAATAAATTGTAATTATAAATATTTAGTTTATTTTAGTACGAATTGTTAAAAATAAAACTTAAAGAGTTTCATACATAACATAAAACTTTTAAAGAGAGACTAGTAGCAATGTCAAGACAGACGTGTCTGAAGAGTTGAATGTAGTTACCATTTTTTCATATATTTATTTAAAGTACACCGCATCTATTTTTATTCTATAAGAAATGTGCATGTAGAATTCAGAGTGAAATAAACGATATCATTATATATATATATATATATATATATAACGATATATATATATATATGTATATGTACACACATATACACGTATATTCATAAATACACACGTTCATGATTTTTATTTATTTTGTTAGTATAGCGTGTTCGTTGAATCCACACATTCCGTAACATTCCGGCGCCGCATCTAAAAATAGCAACGACACGTCAGGCGCGTCGCGACGTCGTCATCCGACGCACCCAGAAGTGTCTTTGGCTGTTTATTTCTTTCGTTACGAAACAGACGTTGATTTTTTATGTTCATTGCAAGATATATCTTTATAATTCACATAATTATATTCAGACAAACTCTCTCCCCCCCCACATACACACATTTATATATATATATATATATATATATATATATATATATATATATATATATATATGTAATAAAGCATAGTTTCTGTTTCACATTTATTGTTAATCTGAACTTAAACATCTTCATTCATATTCAGAAAGCATGATGTGAAATGAAAACGTCTCTTAATTATAATATAAAGCATTAGTTATATTAATATATATTTGCAGTCAAGTTAAAGCTCTGCATGATAATTTTTAGTTTTAAATTCAAATTTTTATCACTTAATTATATTTATATTACAAATTTTTAATAAACAGTTTATATATATATATATATATATATATATATATATATATAGAGAGAGAGAGAGAGAGAGAGAGAGAGAAACATACAAATGCGACGTCTAGATTTGTGTTTTATTAAAAAGAAACTATACACATGTTTCTTTTTAATGAAACACAAATCTAGGCTTCACATTTGGATGACTCCCCCTCCCCTTATATTTATATAATTATCAGCCTCTTTTTATCCATTACTGGATCAATTTTTATCCTAAAATTATTTATTTCAAGCAGTTTAATATTTTTCTTTTATATTTCACACTGATAAATGTTTTTACGTCTCTATCTCACCTATTCATATGTTTTTTCTAGGCCTTTTTATAGTTCTGTTGCCAATTAATAATTTCTGCAATGTAACATTGATCTTCTCTTCTTGCTGTACGACTGGCCAATTTCCATTTAAAACTTTTCATTGCTGTTGTAACGCTTGTTAAATTCACTCATTTATTTTCTTACCCATGTATTATTTTCAACATGTATCTTTTTATGTTTGTAATCAATGGATTTTATATATATATATATATATATATATATATATATATATATAAATATAAATTGAAACATAAAAGGTATGAATCAGGCGTATGATAGAAAACAACAAATTAACACAAACAAATGGTTTTATTGACTTCCTTGTAACTTTATCAAATAAAAATAGCGTAGTTAAATGTTTTTAAATTCAAATAACTGTTTACATAAAAAACTTAATAATTATAAAACAGAAATCAGTCGAAAAAAATCATGGCACAGATGAATATAGATAATTACTTTTAATTAAAAGAAACGAAAATTTAATGTTATTAGATTTTCTTTAGTTTTAAATTCTTTTTTTAATATACATTAAAGTACGATATATATCCAATTAATTTTAGTGTAATAACGACGATGTGTTGTTTGGGAATGATTCCTCGTTAAATAATAACAAATAAATGAACTTTTTCGAACGTGTTAGTGATAAAGGATAATAATGGCTACGAAATAAATGCACGTCTTATAGCCACGTTTAATGTCGATTGTAAAAGGAAACGAATTGTCATTAGTAATGAAATCTCGCGTGTATTAAATTGAATGTGTACAAGAACTATGAATAACGAGGTGATCGAACTCAGTTCGTTAAAAGAAAAACAACCAAGTATTGTACAACGAATGCATTCTTCGAATGATGCAATTCTGTAAATCGTGTACTAAAAACATTATGACAATCGTAACAGATAGATTGAGAGAATAGGTATCGTTTGTAGCTCAATTTTTTACCGTGCGAACAAGAGAAAACGATTTTTGTACGAACGGTAATAATAGTAATAATAATTGGAAAGAATTGGATTACTGAATAAATATTAATTGAAATATTCAGTAAAATCTGTATAATCTTAATAAAGAATAGGTCATATATATATATATATATATATATATATATATATATATATATATATATATATATATATATATGTATATATAATATGTTTGTATAACTTATATTTAATAATAAATTATTTTTTTTCTATATTAAATATATTAATAAGAAGTCTATCAATAGTTAAACAATAAACATATATAATATAAATGTGTATAAATTTATAATTCAACACTTTTGCATCATTTATGGGTCATATAAGTTATGGAAAAATTAAATAGATCTTAAAATAATGTAAAATAAAAAATGGTTAGTAATCAGTAATATTGTATATGGTAATAGCCAATATAACAGAAAAACTTTTGTTAAAATTATAAGAATTCGATATGCTCGTTATATTTTCTTATGATGTATAAAATTTGTATGGGGTCATCCAAAAGTGACCCGTAGATTTGTGTTTTATTAAAAAGAAACATGTGTATAGGGTGATGTATAAAGAAACATGTATATAGTTTCTTTTTAATAAAACACAAATCTAGGTGTCACATTTGGATGACCCTATATATGTTATTTAAAACGATATTATCAAGTATGTTCTCATATGGAGAGTTACTGGATGTTCAATTCCATCACAGGTGTATTTTATTTGGTGATCTGAAAAGCACTCAATATTGCTAAAAAAGTTATAATTTTTTAAAGAATATTTTTGTATTATTCAATACAGTGATTTATCATAATATTTGGTGAATTTTATAATATTTGTACGTTATAGCAGTGTAAGGTAACATTTTGCGGACAATACATTTGTGTTCTTTGCTATAAATAATAATAAATAGGAATGAAGTCCTAGTCCAGAATTTTTATCATGTACTATCGGTGGCTTAAGATTTTAAGTGTTATTTCATAATAATTACTTAGGGTTCTTGAAACATTTTTTGTATATTTCATAGTTATTTGTCACATATCATAGTTTTTCTTCATATAGTTAAATATTATTACTTTTATATAATTAGTAAATATAGTAACGAATTTTACATACATAGTGGCAACTGCTGTAGTATTTTTAAATAGTATATAAAATGTGTATCATTAAGATAAATATGAAAATAATAATTATATTTTTTTATTATCTTTCAATTTCCTATTCCAGAGTATCATGAAAAATTGTAGATTACATACAACCTATAATATAGCTAAAGAGAAAACCGTATATTCTATCGATATTATTTTATCGATAGAACACAATTTACAGCACCATCGTCATACGATTGCAAATATCAGTATTTATTTTATATTCTTGACAGTTCGAAGGACATCCTTATTTATCACTTTGTCTTGACATTACTTTTAAAGTGATAGATACATGGATACTGATGAATACAAAGAGAAAGACAACTTGTTACTAATCGATTTTGTATTTCACAGGATTGTAATATAATTAAGTCTATTTTGATCGACTTTGTTTCTAACCTAGAACAACAAATATTGAGTTATGAAAATACACATACATTTATGACTTTTCTTATTTTATATATATATATATATATATATATATATATATATATATATAAATGTATATATACATATTTATATGTTCAAACAAATATACATACATATATGTTTACTCCAGAAAGTAGAAATTTATTTTCCATCAAGATATTAATTTTAAATATATGTCTTAATAAACAATGTATTTATTTAGAGTAATGACAGATCTTCCTCTAATCAACGAGTGTTAACATCATTGGACATGTTTGAGTTTAATGAATAATAAATTAAATCCATTTTTTATAAATGAATATTCTATAAATTTAAATGAATTCTAGGAAACAACGTACAACTTTTAAAAAAATTAATTATGAAGAAAAAATAAAAAAATATATTCGCAAGTCTTTTCAGATCTATAATCACCAAACCGTGTTTAAAATTAGAATTTTTTTTGTGTTTGAACATTAAAAAGCAAATTTCCTAAATTATATAGGTCATCCAAATGTGACGCCTAGATTTGAGTTTTGTTCAAAAGAAATATATGTGTAGGGAAACATGTGTATAGTTTCTTTTATTTTTTTAATAAAACATAAATCTAGGCGTTGCATTTGTATGACCCTATACATTGATTTATATTTCATTCGATGATAAATATTCCTTAATAAATTATATAACGATTATATAATGTTAAATTGTTTTCAACTATGCGACCTACTTTTTTCAACTAGAATTCAAACACTAATTATTACACAGAGACGAAGTTGAATTTTAATAATTGATCATATTGAAAATAAACTGACAATATTGAAAATAATTTCAGATATTCAAACGAAAACTTTATTAGGTCAAGAACTTTTCAAACAATCCTCTTCCTTCTCTCACTCTTTATCCTTCTTTATATGTATATATGCTTGTGCCTTTATTTATATGTACGTGTATGTGTATACATGTTTTAAAAATTGATACAAAAGTAGAATACATGGTTTTAAATATAAGAAGAATAAACAATTTTATTATATTTACCAAAAAATGAAAATTTTAGAAAAAAATATCCTCTGTAAATAAAATTGTCTGAATATACCATTTTGTAGCAAAATTATTTAAGAGTCCATATTAATATATAATTAGATTTCTGCAATAAATATATGAAAGTTACGAAAATAAAAATATAAGATATATATATATACATACATATATATGTGATATAATTGAATATGTCTAAATTATAATTAACATTTTAATAATGTATACTTTTATTAAAGAATAAACTTTATGAATTTTCAATGTTCACAAATGCTCAGTGTATTACAAATATTTTCTTTTATCAATAATTAAATTTTAATTAAAAAAAAGTCTTTTGACAATCAAATAATAAGTAGATTAATTCATAAAAATAGGTCACAAAACAATTATGAAATGTTTTCAACTTGGAAATTGTATAAACTGCTGTCATTTGGAAAATATATTATAAATTATTGCATTACATATATGCAATACAATCGACAGTAATGCAATAAGAGTATCTACAAAGACATTTCCACACTATATCGCATTTATACAATTGTTAATGTATTATCAGTAAATGTAATTATTATATAAATAAGATTTTAATTAATTAAAATCTCAACAAGAGGGAAGACACTTAAAATTTGAAAATTAAATGTACATTTACATTATATACATATATATATATATATATATATATATATATATATATATTGTATATATACAAATATATATTTATAACGTTTCTGACTGAATGAAAATATAGGGTTATCCAAATGTGACGCCTAGATTTGTATTTTATTAAAAAGAAACTATTCACATGTTTCCCTATACACCACCTTATACATATGTTTCTTTTTAATAAAACACAAATTAGGCGTCATATTTGGATGACCCATAGTATAATAATATATTATTTTAGTAACAAATGTAGTTTTATAGGATTTATTAACAAATGAAATTATTTTTAAAAAGATTAGTTGTACTAATTTTTTTAAACTATAAAGATATCGGAATTACTAAATAATAATTTATATTGTAAGAAGAGTATATATCAAATATTATAAACAACATTAATAAGAATCTTGAATTTAGAATAAGAATAGTTAAGGTTTATAATTCCGTAGTAAGAGAAAAAAACTATTTAAGTTTATTAAGATTGTTATTTGAGTATTGTTTTGGATTATATTGGATCTACATTCGATTATGAAAAACGTAAATCATAGATCTAGTATATAGAAGATTTGTTCATTTTATAATAAATAAATATTTCAGGCTGATAGTAAAGTTAGGAGGAAAATGCATTTACCTCGAGATTTGTAATTTCATTTTACTTGTTTAATGTTTTTGTGAGCTATCAAATATTAAAAAAAATAACTTTTTCTTATTTATATGAAAGAAATGGCCATATATTAGAAATTAAATTATAAAATTAAAAAAATAGTTAGGAAACAATTTGATCTTTTATAGAGATGCTGAAGTCTGGAGTGATTTTATTTAAATATATTTTGATTATTTCCCTTTTTAATGAATACATTTCAGTTGAAACATGAAAATAATAAAAATAAAATTTCTGCTTTCATTAGAATCTACATTTCTTTGTTCGAACTAGGTATTTCGATTATTATTTTTCTTATATATCTTGTTATCATTTTTATTTGTGCTTAATTATCATTTTTTACCTTTAAATGAATATAATTGCTTTACTTGATAGTTAAAACAGTAAATTGAATATTATTTTAAACTTCTTTCTTAGCCATTGTAAGTATGGAAAAATGTACGTTATTAATAATATATTTTATCGAATTTATTGTTTGGTTTTATAGCAATAGCTTAAAATACAGTATTTTTTCAATTCTATCAAACATAAAAGGACCTATTGATACATATCGGTTTTAAGAGAAATCAATTGCGATTTATCTTGTTAATTTTAACGTTTATTTTATCTACGTTATTTTAAGTGATCTATTTATTCATATTCATTATAATACGTTATAAAAACGAATCTTTTTTTGCTTCATTTTAATAATGTTTCACAAAATCACATCTGTTCATATATATTTAATAGTAACGTTTTCAAACACAATGCTAATTTTTAAACTTAGGTTACTACAATATAATTTTTTTATGATAGTGAATAATCTGGGCATTCATTAAAGCTAAATTTGAGTGTTAATGGAATCAAATTCCCATTGAACATAAAGAATAATTGAAAATTTGGACATAAAACATTAACAAATATGAAAACTATTTTTTGTTGATGACGTATGGATGCTATATCAATTTTCAGAGCATAATATTGATTAATGTGATTTATTTATTGTGTATTTTACAGAGGATAAAAAATAGTTATATAGGGTCATTTAAATCCGACGCCTAGATTTGTGTTTTATTAAAAATATATGAAAGAAACTATACACATGCTTCCCTAAACACCACCCTATACGCATGTTTCTTTTTAATAAAACACAAATCTATTTAAATGACCTTATATATGAAAACGTAAGATAATAAAAGGATGTGTCTGGATTGTCTGAATTTGTTTCGGTATTGTGGCCGATTCTCTTTAACCTAAATGAATCACTTCAATACCACACAAGTGTTCCAGTAGTTACACTTATTGTTTATTTTATCGTTAATGTGAATTTTGATGACCGTATCATCGTCAGAGCACTGTACTTTAAAATCTACTGATTTGAATGATAAATCTTTTGTTGTATATTTGACAAGATATACGAGATATATTCATTTTGAATTATCGGATCGTGAACAAATTTACAGTACATACATTTATACATATGTATATGTTTTGAGAAATTTGATCGAACAAGATAATCACTTATAAAGAAAAGATGTATCAATATTAATAGAAAAGGTGTGTTATCACATTTTACGGATGTTCTTAAAATGTATAGAAAATAATTACTTTAAATGAGAACTTTGAACTCAGTTCGAGTATTCAACTAATCTTATTCTTAAAATTAATTACGTTTATCACTTAATCTGGCTGCTTGACACTTTTTAACTTTGATAAAATATACCCCAACAAGTGGTATCGAAAATAATATAATTTTTTCTATTGATTTTAAGTCGAAGGATTTTTTTTATAGAATATCATATACAACAATCTTAGAAAATTTTTAAAAGAAAATTTTATGGAATAATGAAAATTAGTGAAGAAATAACGTGGAATTTATATTTTAAATTATTTAATGTTTTTAAGAAATTTTTATTATTAAAACTGTTTTTTTTTTAAAAAAAAAAAAAGATAATATTAAGAATGACTCTTTTGATATTTATTTTTATTATTTTCAAAATGATATAAAATATACTAATGAAATTAATTTGTAAAAGTTCAACATTGTTTGATGTATTAAATATTTGGGTTACAGTAATAACAGAATGTCCCTAAGAGAATTTTATCCTTAATACATCATTTGTTGTTTGTATTTGTATCATGGGTATAGTTTAGTAGATTAGATCAAATCACTGAATTATATTAACAATAACGTTGAAGATAAAATACAGATTTCGTGGTATAATAATGGCCAAATGATATAGTACATAGATCAGTCGGTTGGTCAATAATGTATAGTTCGATGTGATAATTGTGCGTGCGTCTGTTGAGTATCCGTCAGTCCGTTCGTATGTACGGTCACCGTGGGATTTGTAATCAAATTATGGGCGCGCGATGAAACAATCATCCAATTCTCCAGGCACGCTTAATATCCTGTCGCCTAATGAGTTTTGCGATCAATATTAATGAATGTATATGCACGACTCACATCCGATCTCACGGACGCCCACGGAACGTGTCTGTCTGCGATGATGTCATATACTGTGTAATTTTCAGTTACTTTGCTGTTGTCATTATAAATGTGTGTGTACGTACATATATGTATATGATTGCCACATTTACCGAGTTTGAGAACATCACTATTGTCTAGTATTTTTTTATCTGGAAAAAAGAAACTTTATGGGAAAAAATCAATTTATAAATATTTATATTTAATTATCGTACTTAAGTGATTTGCTGAAGTAGAAAATGTTAAAAGAAAAAAGTTTACTAAAATAATTTACACACTTATATATAGGGTTTTCTAATAAGAATGTCAGAACTTTGACAGTTGGTGGCAGCCATGTTTGATTTTTTAAAAACTCATTTTGACATTTCAACTCACTATAGTTTGGTAAATCATCATGGAACGTTTAACACTTCAACAACGCTTAGAAATTGTAAAAACTTAGTATAAAAATCAATGTTCGAATCGTAAAATTTATCGTGCATTTCGTGAAACTTAACACAATTATCCAAGTGAAAGTACCATTTAATTATTGAAAAATTTGAAAACAATTTTACTCTACATGATACATCAGTACCTGTAAGACTAGGAAATGTAAAAAGTGAGGCCAATATTGCTTCTGTTAGTGAAAATTTCAAAATGAAGCTGGAGATCACGTTACAGTAAATGGAGTGCGTTACCGAACCATGATTAATGTATTTTTTCCAAAAAATGATTGAAAATGGTTTGCACGATATGTGATTTCAACAGAACGGTACTACGTGCCATACAATAGACTTATTGAAATAAAAGTTTAATGAGCCATTATTTCACGAAATGAATAAATGAAGTGATGTTATGTGAAATCATTGGTTTATGCTGATAAACCACAAACAACACAAGCATTAAAAATAAACATTGACCGTGGAATTCATGAAATTAGATCACAATTATTCGAAAAAGTGACTGAAAATTGGACTAAACGAAAGCACTATGGCAAGCGAAGTCATAGTGGTCATATAAGTAAAATTGTGTTCCATTATTAATGCCATATAATATGCTTAAAAATAAGATAACAAAATAAGTAATTAATTAAATACTTTTTGTTTTATTTCCATTTAAACTTCTAAAGCGCTCATTGGAAAACCCTATATATAAATATGGTAGAAGTAATTGTTTTTAAGCGGATTTTAAGAAAAATCCCTTGAATATCATATTTTTATGTCTATAAAAGTATATACAATATATTTATAAAAATTAGTTTAAATACATTTTTTATATTTCGTTTCAGTCCATATTTGGTAACTTAAAATTATTTTATTTTTGATTTTTCTAAACACACACATATCAATAAAAGATAAAAGGCGCAATTGTTCTTATTTTTTTGGCTAAGAATTATGTAAAAAGAATATAAAATAGTTTAAAGAATTAAATGATGTTAATTGGTAAATATAAAAAACGATAGTATTGTTTAATTCGTTTATTTTTTGAAAAAAAATCGAAATAGAAGAAACAGACATTGATGAAACTACTAAGTACGTTTATTTAGTTTAGGTAGTTAAGAATATTGAATTATTTTTTAAGAAACTAAATAGAAAAATAAAACTAGGAAATAAAGGTCTTTTAATATTAAAATTAAAATCTTACTATGTTTGAAGCAAAAGGTACTCAAATGTATATCCTACCAGTTTTTATTTTTGGAAATGAAACACAGAAACAAGTAATTAGCAAATATTCCAAAAGAATTCTATAATTTCCAAAAACAGGTGTATAATTTTCGCTTACTCAGGCAAAATTTTATTTCGAGCTGGTCTTAATATGTATATTTTTTTTTATTGCTACAATTTATTTTATTACTAATACGGGAGTCGTTTGATAAGTATAGTAAAAAAGTAAGAAAAACTAAATTGAAAAATTTAATTAAATTAAACAATAAATAAATTTACCATACTTATCAAACGACCCTCGTGTATTGAAATTTCTGTTTTGACACTTTGAGAAGTTATTATTTTCTTTAAGTACATTTTTCTTATTCTTGTTAATTGTTATGTCCAAAGTGATTTGAATCGTATTTATTTTTCATTTTGATATCAATGTTCATTTCTTACATCTATGGTATCAATGTGTTATTTGTTACATAGATCAATTTCCAATCACAATCTTCCATTTAAAATAAATATTTCACCATAATATGACTTAGTATTTTCTTCGATTTCAAATACTTAACTGTTTAGAGATTCAAAAACATAAGAATGAATTACTCAAGTGCATAATAATATAATTTTTACATTCTTTTCTATTAGAAAAAATATGAATTGTATACATTCATGAATATATACGTAACATTGACACAAGAAGTGGTCTCATACGATGACGTCTGTTAATTGCTGTCATTAGATAGCTGGAAGTTGTTTAGGCGCAATGTCTTTCTTTCTTCACAACAATAACATTAATAACATGTCGTACGTTATCATCGAGTTATACATAAGACACGGTCAAAGAATGTAGGTGTCGTGAGATAGGATGTGCTTTTTAATGTGTTAATGTACTTCCAGAAATCTTTAAGTTACTTCTGGATTCTTATTAAAGTAGGTAGTGGTTCAGATTTTTTTTTAATTTATAATTTGATTTTTTCTACGAAAATAGATTTATGGAAAAGAGTCGTTTTTCGACCAGACTTGAGCTTTTCTAAAATTGATGAAAACATTGAAAGTATTCAAATATTTTATTTATTTATTTTCATTTTTTTATTTGTCCTTATATTCTCGATACAGTGTATGGTTTTATAATAACTTTATGCTAGATGGAATATTTAAAAAATGTATTCAATTGATTAAACTATTTTTTACAATTAAATGCAATGTAAAGCAGGAAAAACAATAAATAATACACTTTAAAAATTTACTAATTTCAGATTGTTTAGGGACGATTGAAGATATATATATATATATATATATGTATATAAATTTAAAGAAAGACAGAGTATGGAAATATATATAATTATACAATGATTAAAAAAAGAGAGACTTGGTTGATCCCATAATTATTTTTTGTCAGGTGCATTTGCTTTCATTAACATACAATTATACATATGTATGCACTTGTATATATATATATATATATATATATATATATATATATATATATATATATATATATATATAATATACACATGTGCACTTCTAAATTGTGCATTTTTTTATCATGTTTTTATTGTACTGATATCACGGAAGTACTTAAAATTCCATAATCCGGCGGTGCGTATTTAACAGGATGAAGTCCAGTGGATAGACGGATTGTTGACTGGATGTAGTTGAATGAGATAATTACATTTCTTGGGAGTCATATGTTTAATAGCCGACAAGTACACGACCACGCGTTCTGATGATGATGGGTAATGAGTTGTGTGCGTGTGTGTATGTGTTGTATGTAATGTCGCGTCATTCATTCATACATTCACTTTGTGTCCTAAGAATTTATGAATGAAATTATTGTTGTTGTATCATATTGATGATACTGTTACATATGCAGAATTTCAACATGTCTGATTAATTTATATGTATATATTTTTCGACCATATTTGTCCGTAATGACATAATAGGATTTTTTCAGTGATCTAATAAATTTATGTGGAAATATAATGAAATTTCTAAGATATATCAAGGTGTGCAGTCTAATGAAAAATGTTGTTTCTCTTATGGACAGTGGAATCAAAAGTATTATATACAAAAGTATTTGAGAAAAAGTATAAACTCGAATAGATATTTTTTTAAAATAGTCTATATTTACACTTTAAAATATTTATTTTTATATATGTATTATATATTCTAGTTAGACTTAAATATTTTAAAGTATAAATAAGAAAAAAAAACATATAAGAATAAAAATTGCAAATATGTTTGTATGCACAAACTGACTCAATAAAAGTAGAAAATAAATTATTTAAGAAAAGAATTTCTCTGTTTTGATAAATCATAATATTTTCAACACATTTTGATCGTTTATTACTAATAACATTTAGTTGTCGATAATGATTGCTGGGGACAAAATAAATTCCATCTCAGAATAAAATCCAAAGAAATTTCTTAAACATATTATACGCCCATATTTAATGCCGATTGCATTTCTTTTGGCACATATATGCATCCATGTATATATTTACATTGACTTCACACGACACTGAATGTATTAATTTATATACATAACTTGATTTAGATTTGTTTGTTTTCACTATTGCACTCAATGTGTATTTGGCTCAAAAAATGAAGAAAAAAAAAATAACAGTAGTTGGATATAAAATAAAATTATTTTTAATTGAAAGGAGAAAACTACACGACTCAGTTATGTTTTGGGTGTATGTAGAAGTTTTTTTTGGAACGAAACTATAACCTGTTGCATATTCCTTGTTTAAATATTTTATTGAAAGCAGATGCTAAGAAAAGCATTAGTTTCAGAATGTAAAATTGCTATTTATTTCAATATTTGATGCATATTGATCCTTATTTTTTCTATAACTTTCTGCTGTAATATTAAATTGATTGTTTTTATTCGTGAACGATGAAATAGCCAATTTTAGATGACTTTTTTTCCAAACAACAAAGTGAAATGGCAATATTGTAAGTTATAACTTTTTGTAAAAAATATTTTATTTCTTTTTACTCTAATTCCAACACATCCTCTCTATAAAAAACAAAATAAATGAAATATTTTTATGTAAAATGATATAAAATTGTTTAAAGGTATTATTGGAGCCGGAATATCACCTCCTTTAAGACCATGAATCGTGTGATAATATTTATAAACTCCCAATGGATTCACACGATCGTTTCTATAAAGAGACGGTATGATTATATTGAATTCACGTGGCATGTCGGTTTCAAGAATGTGTGAAGTTTTACATTGGTTTCACATGACACTGAACGTATTAATTTATGTTTGTAACTTGACATATCTATTTGTTTTCAATGTTATTTTTTTTTTGAATTATTATTATTTTATATTCTCTCTCTCTCTCTCTCTCTCTCTCTCTCTCTCTATATATATATATATATATATATATATATATATATTTATGTATATAAAGAAAAATAGATTTTGTAAATTGTTATGAATTTAATAAATATGTATTATGTATATAAGTGAAGTAATCTGATTATACAATTAATTTGGAAATTATTTTTTAATTTATACAGTATTTTTTAAATATTTAAAAACAAATGTTATTTATAAAATTAAATAAAATGTTAACAAAAAGGCTCTGAATGAATCAGCAAGTTCCAAAACAAACAATTAAATAAAATGTGAAATATTATCATTTTGGTCATAGAAATTAAAATTAATTTTTGTATAACAAAATGTTTAATTTCGAACATTTCATTTAATTTTATTCTATTAATTGAATGTCTAATAACATATAATTTTCACAATATAGTATAATATTGTGTATACTTTATATTTCACAAAGAAATCACTATTAAATTATCATAAGATTTACTTTAATCTTCAGTACTTGTATATTGTTCATTGTCTTATGTGGTTTTAAATTTCGTATTTTCGTTTGGAAGAAAAGGATATCATTTACGATCAAAGAACGCAAATTAATATATATATATATATATATATATATATATATATATAAACTCTTAAAATAATAATAAATCAATCTTAACATACTTAATAAAATCTTATCATTTATCATTTCATGGTACTACTACGATTTAATCTTACTATTTATAGAGTATATATATAATTAGATTCTTTTAAAAGTTTACACATCCACTCAAATCGATAAAAAAGTATACATTTCTGTGAACTATGTTTGTAATTTCTTTCTTATTTGTTATTTATCAATTTGTCTTAGTCTTTATCATTAATATCTGTTTCCTAATATTTTTATGATTCCTAAAATTATAAACAGACTGTTCAAATAATTCGCAATCTAATAACGATTGATAACATAATCTATGTGTATACAATCAACACGAATTGTCTGAGTATAATTGTGTATTCTATAAACTATTCGTTTATAAGACAGAATTACAAATTTGTCACGATATGATCCTTCTTGTATCAGAGAATGTTTGTCTATGATTTGAAGTTGAATCTTGTTTAAATCTTTCTTAATGGATCTTGCAATATGTAAACGATTACTGAGTTAATATATTGGTAGTGATGAAAAAATTTATGGATTAGAAATTATAGTTTATGTCCAATAATGTAATTGAAAATGTAAAATAAAAATAATAGGAAAATATAACAAAAAATGACATTTTAAAATCATCCCTGTATATTTTTATTCTCTCTTCTTTTATTCATATATTAATATTTTATGTAGAATATTATTTCTCTCATGTGATAGTTCGTGTATTTAATATAATACATTGATTTATAGAAATACGGTAAAATAAAAATATAAGGAAGTAACGAATTAAATATTTTTTACATTATACCTAATTTCTGTACGAACTAAAAAGTTGACTATTTTGGCTATAATGACATTCTAACATTGAACACATCGCGTGTTGTAATGATATATTGATGATGATCGGTCATTCACATTTGCTGTTGCGTCGAGACGCCATTGCCATTATCGATATAAACTGCCTTCTGCAAGAGCTATTTGTCGTTGTTCAGTAATAAGGCTATGGTCACAGCTCCGGTTTCTGTCAATTATTATTTTACCTTATACGATCGAATAAACACTGATATATGTTAACAGCAAAACTCTATTATAAGCGAATTTTGCAGAAAAATAATTCAAATGAATCTATTTCATTATTTATTAAATTAATGTGTGTATATATGAAGGTCATTTAATAAGTATGGTAAAAAGTAAGAAAAACTAAATTGAAAAATTTAATTGAATTTATTAATTAATTAAATTAAACATAAATATTTTTACCATACTTATCAAACGACCCTCTTATATATATATAATATTTTTTATACTATGCTAATTTACATAAAGAAAATAAATGTAATTTAATTTAATATTACTTCAAATGAAAATTGTGTTAGATGACTAACATTAAGAAAAACTTGCAATTTATTATGACTAGTGTTTTAATACACCCTATAATTATTTCACTTCTGTTTTTTATCGTACCTTTGGCCTTATTTGAATGTTATATTCATTAAATATACTAATATAAATATGAATACAAATCACAATACACACATATAGTCTCTCTCTCTCACACACACACACACACACACATAAATATATACATACATACATATGTATATTATATGTAAGTGTAATTATTACTTGATACATTTTTCCTAATTTTTGTTCAAGTGTTGATATCTAGTTTTTTATAACTGGTTTTATCAGGTTGTTTCAATAAAATTAACATTGTGCTATTATATATTATCAACCCGGTTTATCAGAATAATTATGTATACAGCAACGTGTTTTGTAGTTCAATATTATCATCGTTATTGTTTACATGAAGGTTTTTTCAATACGTTGTTTTAAAAAAATAACGAAAACTTTTAGATAGGTTTGATATTATTGTATAATAAGGGTTTTGTCATATCGTGTATGCCATATGTAAAATTCAATGGAAATTTCAGATTTGTCGTTATATTTTTCCTTGTCATATATATTTTTTTTTAGTTTTTATGACTTTTCATTTTAATGTGAAGTTTTTATTAATATACAAATTTCATTGTCTATTCATTTTTCGTGATTTGAGTAGTTTGTAGTATTTTTTTAATGTAAAATAATTACCAAAATAATGCATGTTTGTAATATATACGTAAATACATGTTTGATGTATTATTGTCGAAATAATGTACTATTATGATAAAAAAAGAGTGTTTATACAAAAAATTCTGTAATAATTTAAAAGTGGTTTGTAAAATATCAAGCCGGAAATTTTTCCTTGAAATGTGTTTCACGATTTAGTAACCATTTTGAAATTCACGATGACAAAATCGTAATAATAATTCTGAAATTATGTTGTATTTCGAAATAATCAAGAATTGTTCAATATAATGTAATATTAGTTATTAAATATTCAGAAAACTGCTTATATATTTTATCAGGATGTTTAGTTGTTCCAAATATTGAATAAAAAAAAATATTAAATTGCACATTTGTTAAATATATATTTTTTTAATAGAAAAATATTTATTTTTATGAACTTTGCTTTACTTTAACAAAGTATATACATAGTTATTATATAAAATCGAAATATGTGACTACATTTATTACTCTAGCAATTATTAAATATATGTTAACATTTTTGTTGATTATCTGTAAGAAAAGCTATCATAATTTAATTACTGTTTTATAAATTAGTTGTTTTATAGTGGATATATATATATATATATATATATATATATATATATATATATATATGTAATTAAATATTTTTTTATATTCAATAATGGTGAATTATTATCTGTCAATTTGTAGAAATAAATAACAGTATTTCTAAAATATAAAAGAATACATTGGTGCAATTTGTGTTATGTCTACAATTAACATTTTATGTACAGGTTCTTGGACAAATATCAAACTGGCGTCTCCAGGCGGTAATCCGTCGCCACCGGTGCTGTGGTGCTCCCGCCGCAAACCAGGTCAGCCGTTAACTTTTTGTTAGTGAAATTTTTGAATATCATGTTAATTTCTGTATATACTTCACTAGTTAAAAAATATTAATATTAAAAAGATTGGATTTTTATATTCAAATTTTAATACATAATTATTTACAATTTAGCATTTTCAATATATATATATATATATATATATATATATATATATATATATATATATATATAAGTGTGATTATATGTCTTTATAAATTGAAATGAAATTTTCATAATTCTATATACATATATTTTATATTAATTTCCATGAAATTTATTATTACCGTATTTATCCTAATTGGTTACATTTTTTGTTTCTTTTCGAATTTTTCGAACCAGACAATGAAAATTAAAAATCACAATTATAATCATATTAGCATGCGCGCTGGAGAATCAGATAAAGCTGAAACGTTTTGAATAGAGGGGGAAGATTACAAAGCACGCGAGTGAATGACAATTTAAGAGACTGAACGATTCGATTACTTTTTGCGTTGGATGCACGCGCTCATTGTCACCAGATCGCTGTGTCGTGTGATGTCGGCACTTCATTTAATCTGGGATTGTATTTATTACATAGCTGTTCGGTTGATTAGAAGATTTCAAGGAAATACGGCCGGAAACAGTAAAGAAACGTAAAATGTGGCTGATATGGATCACAGAAACGAAATGATCCTGTTAGTCAGTTAATAAAAAAAATATATGTCTGAAGACAATTAGAGATGTTACTCGAATCAATTCTGAATTTTTTTTTAGAGTCAGTGTACTGAATCGCTTATTGTTTTTAAATCCTATTTGGCTCATTCCAGCCTTAATTGTATTCTTTTTTGAAATTAATATCAAGAATATGATTATTTTTTGATACAAAAAATAAACTTGTATTATATTTTAAGTGTACATACAAATTTAATATTTGTATTGTAAATTTATTTAAAAAATAATTTCGGTTTGATAAAATGAGAAGATATTTATATTGTATACATACACACAATTTATACATATGTAATTATATATATATATATATATATATATATATATATATATATATAAATTATTTGATTTTTGATTTTTCTAAACACACACATACCAATAAAAGATAAAAGGCGCAATTGTTCGTATTTTTTTGGCTAAGAATTATATAAAAAGAATATAAAATAGTTTAAAGAATTAAATGATGTTAATTGGTAAATATAAAAAACGATAGTATTGTTTAATTCGTTTATTTTTTGAAAAAAATCGAAATAAAAGAAACAGACATTGATGAAACTACTGAGTACGTTTATTTAGTTCAGGTAGTTAAGAATGTTGAATTATTTTTTAAGAAACTAAATAGAAGAATAAAACTAGGAAATAAAGGTCTTTTAATATTAAAATTAAAATTTTACTATGTTTGAAGAAAAAAGTACTCAAATGTATATCGTACCAGTTTTTATTTTTGGAAATGAAATTATATAATTATAATTATATATATATATATATATATATATATATATAAAAGGTTTTCCAATTAGAATGTTAGAACTTTGACAGCTGGTGGTAGTCATGTTTGATTTTTTTTCAAGCTCATTTTGACATTTTAACTCAGTATAGTCTGGTAAATTATTGAAACAAAACTTTAATGAGTTCATTATTTCACAAAATGGACACCAAAATCATGAGATTTAACTTAACAAGAATATTTTCTGTGGGGTTATGTGAAATCATTGGTTTATGTAGATAAACCACAAACAACAGAAGCATTAAAAATAAATATTGCACGTGTAATTCATTAAATTGGACCATAATTATGTGAAAGAATGACTAAAAATTGTACTAAATGAATACACTATGTCAATTGAAGTCGTGGTGGTCATAAGAGTGAAATTGTGTTCCATCATTAATGCCATAGAATTTGCTAAAAAATAAAAATTAATTAATTAAATACTTTTTATTTTCATTTAAACTTCCGAAGCGCTTATTGGAAAATCCTAAATTATATAAAAAACATAATATCATTATATCTTTGTGCTAAATGGTAAATTAAACGAAGAAGTTTCGAAATTAAATCCCACATTTCTTTTTAATCTGATTTTAAGTTGATGCATTGCATTCATTTCGTTTACGAGTCGTAATACTCGTTGCCCATCAGTCGTACACATGACATATAAGATTGGACCGACAGTACATAAACGGATATCCTTGTTTGGGGTCATAATTAAAGGCATACAGCCACTTGATTATTATGTTCTTGGTTAATAAACGTACGTATAGTTTATGGATATAACGGGTGGAAGAGGATATGCCGATTTTTTTTGTGAAATTTTTGCATTTTGTGGTCGTCGCCTGTAAAATGTTGAGATGTTCGTTTTGCGTTTGATTTTATATTGCATATATATATATATATATATATATATATATATATATATATATATATATATATATATATATATATATATATATATATATATATATATAATAGACATATGAGAAAATTCGTCGGTGTTGAATGGGAGACAAATGCATTGTATTACTGGAAGTAAACAATTTTGGAAAAGGCCTTATCCCATAGTAGCTAGAAAGAGGTTTATTATGATGATGGCGATCTCTCTCTCTCTCTCTCTCTCTCTCTCTATATATATATATATATATATATATATATATATATATATATATGAATGAAATAGCCAAATGTGATAAGGAGAAAATAAGACATATGAAGAATCTGAGGTAGTATATATTACAAGAACAGCAGATTATTGATAAACCGATTATTGCCAAACAAGTAATTTAAAAAGATCAAGATATACTTCAGTAGATAAGTAAAATAATCATATTAGTAATTTTATAAGAAATTTGAAAAATGTGAGGCAGTGATCATTAAAAGTGAATAAGATAAAACAGTCAGTTAAGCTTAATTGCTCATATAACAGACGTTGAAAATACATATTATATACATACATATATATATATATATATATATATATATATATATACATATTTCATTTAATAATCTCATAGGATAACAAAAATCTAAATTCATGTTTTAATTCAATATACACTACTATGAAAATATTTATTTGTTGTACAGTATAATTATTTGCATTAGAATATTTCTTTTGAGACCATATTTTCAATTTTATATGATTAATTTTATTTTCAAATATTATGTTACATATTTATTCATGTATTTATTGAAAATTGTATATTCATTTCTTATGTATTTGTAACGTATAATTATACTGTCCTTGATTTCCATTTCGCAAAATTCTTTGAAATTCTTGAGTAAGAAATAATAATTTCTTCTATGTATTATTAGAAGTAAGTTAGATAATAAAGTCTAACGTTATATTAAAATCATATCAGGGCTATCTTTTAAGTAAATATATATGAGTTGTATTAAAACTGAAGAAAGCAAATATGCGTTGATCATGATTATGCGATATCGCATTGATCTCAATATGTATTATTTTATATTTGAACGTGATTATCAATTTCTTTATTATTTCAAAGCTGGAATTTAATTATTTTTATTATTACATTGAATTACATATTATTTTATTTGATCGTTTGTTGAATAGCATGAAGTACATGGAAATTATTTACGGTTATCATGTAGGATGTGTACTAATTTAGTCTTGTTCGTATTGAATGATTTATATAGTTTGTTTTAAATTTATGCTTGAAAAGAGCATAAATTTAAAATAAATAGGCCGAACGTTTATATATAGTCGTATATCATTTAACTATTCAAGCTTACTTTAACGAATAGTTTCCTGCTTCTCTGTACTCAATATGTGTAATATCTATAATATTATTTTTAATTGCATTAAGAAATATATAAATTGTTTTTTTCTGTTAAGTAATGTACGTTTTGAGGATATTAACAAATGCTTGATTATCATAGTCTAGTGGTATGAGAAACAACGAAAATAAGAGTAATGGGTATATATTTTATAATAAAGAAAAGAATGAAGGATTCTAAAATATTGCAAAAGTTTGAATGCAAAATAAATATATTTTAGAAAAGTAAAAAAAAAATAATAATCAAATATTGAATTCGAATAAAATAAATGTACAGAAAAATTAATGAAATGTGTAAAAAGTAATATGAAATAAAAAAGAGAAATCTGTTTATTTAGAATGAATTTAAACTGATATAATAAAGTAACCAATTCATTTAAAAGAATTCATAAAATATTTTTATACAGAATACAGTTATGCATTATAATATCTGTTTTTGAGTATTATATTAAATTATTTAATTTTCATATAAATTTAAGTAATACATTACAAATATATGAGATTATGTTAAATTTATCTGGAAAATTTATTGAGAATCAACTATATATGCATATACGAGGTCAGACAATTAAGTAATGCGACCGATTTTTTTCTCGGCCTGTGGTAACACTGCGAACCTATAACTCCGCCACCGTAATAGCAGATCCCTACTCTCTCGATTGAGACCTTGACCACCCTCGTACGATCATTTCTTCGCCAGCTGTTTAGTGTTTTGTAACAACGCGCGAGTAGTGCATGTCACGAAAATGGAACAGAGAACATCGCTCAAGATTGTCTCGAGCAGGTTGAAAGTGATCCTACTCTTCTCGATCGAGTTATTACTGGTGATGAAAGTTGGTTCTTTCAATATGACCCCGAAACTAAACGACAAAGCCAACAGTGGCTGTCCCCTGGAGCACCAAGGCCAAAGAAGGCGAGAATGACCAAGTCCAAAGTGAAAACCTTGTTGATTTGCTTCTTCGACAGCAAAGGGGTAGTTCACAAAGAGTTCGTACCACCTGGACAACCGTAAATCAAGTATTCTACCGCAATGTGCTCGAAAAATTACGAAAAAAGGTGCTCAGAGTGCGTCCAGAGATCGTGAAGACTTGGATTCTGCATCACGACAATGCTCCCTGTCACAGTGCGTTCAGTGTCTCTCAGTTTTTGGCGTCTAAAGGCATCGCAACGTTACCACAACCGCCCTATTCAACGGACATGTCACCCTGCGACTTTTTCCTATTCCCCCATATGAAAAAATTCGTCAAAGGTCGACATTTTGACTCCGTTGAAGATATCCAAGAATCTGTGACGAGGGTACTCGGAGAGGTCCCACAAGAAGTGTTCCAGAATTGTTACGAAAACTGGAAAACTCGCTGGAATAAGTGTATAGATGCGGGAGGGGACTACTTTGAAGGGGATCGCAGCGATGTACCTTAATTTTTAAATATACTCGATTTTTGAATTTTGTCGCATTACTTAATTGTCTGACCTCGTATATATTAAAATAAATTAAATTTGTAGAAATATGTGCCTATTTAGATTTTTAAATTTATCTCTTAGATTTTGACTAATTTTGTTTTTTATAAGACATATTGTAATATATAGAAACAACCTCGAGACATTTGGAAAATTTACTTTTATTAAATATGTTTAAGATAAGTGATTAAACAGTGTCTAAAATTGTGATAAAAATGAGGAAAATGAAGAGAGAGGGTTCATTTTAATATTTAATGGTTACTATTGTATTGAAGAAGAGAGATGTTTTAACTTTTCATTGACAATTTGAAAACTTAAATATAATTTTTTTGGAATGTAACTTGTGCGAAATCTTGTTTATATTAGGTATTGAAAATAATAATTGGCACAATAATTTAAGGAATTCAATATTCTGTTTGATATAAATTTTGCCTTCACGTGTTTTGAATAATATTTAGTATTTTTTTTATCTGTATAAATTTTGAAGAATCTGCTGTCAGGATACATGCTTACTTGTTTATCTTACTGGATATATAAAATGATACTGTATGAAATTCGAGAGCAATTCACACACAAACGAACATTATCGTCTACAATTGAAATTGGTTGACAAAGCACAGTCTACATCATGGACCTAATTTTGTTGATAATTTATCAGTATGCAGTGGGCGTATATCGACGGAAACAGATATATGATGTTGTCATGTTCAGCAAGTAACAAATTTTCACTCTTGAAGAAATGAATAAAGTGTTCAAAGAACGTGCTTGTTATATGAGTATGGTCATATTTATTTTAAATTTTCAATTTATTTTAGTTTAGTGTTGCTTTTTAATCTTATGGGATTCGTTGAATTGTTGTGTGATTTAAATTTGTTCTAACTAAGGAATTATTAATTAATAAATTTATAAAGTTAAAAATCTTTGATGTGAAATTTGATTACAAGATTTTTGTTTCATTACAAAGACCGAAAAAATTTTGATTGAAAATATTTATTTATTTAAAATCAAAAAAATAATTAGATATTTTACGGAAATAATTTTATCTTCTCATGAATTGCTTTAACTTTAATAAAATTTTCGTAATAGTAAAATAATAGAACGTTGAAAAATATTAATAAAGGTGATTTTATACACGGGAGATAAATCTAATTAACTAGTTATAATTAGTTTAGTATTATGACTAGTTCATTTTTACAAAATGTATTCTTTTTTAATATCATAAGATTTATGTTTTTAATAATTACTTATTATTCACTTTTTTCTTTAATTGACTTTTCATTGATCATACTACAATTTTCATAATGTAACATTATAAAAGATTTTATAATCCTGCTCTTTGAATGTAATGGTATAGTCGTTGAAATATACATTAGCCAAAAAAATTTGAATAATTTATTTATCAACTTTTGTTGATATTGGAGAGTAATTTATTTGAATAAAACTATTAAATCAGTTATTATATCAATGAAACACAAAGAATATTTGTATTTTTAAAATATATTTATGTGTATAGTATAAATATATTTTATAATATAAATAATTGGGTATATTTTTTTTAATTCAATTTAATTTATCATATATACATGGTATATAGTGTTGTAGAATAACATACACATTTTAATATTAAAAATTAAACTTCATATTCGTATTTAAATTTTAATAGATTTAATTATAACTTATTGAGAAAAGTGAATGAAATAAAATCAATTATTGGTATATAATTATTGAACAAAAAAACTAGTTTAAATTTAATAATGTTCAATAAATAATGAAAATGCTAATGCATCAGAATAAAGTTTTATTTTATATAATAAAAAAAACATTTTCTTTAAAAAAAATAATATTTATAAAGTCGTTAAAATGTTTTTACATAGTTATTCTATTTTAATTTTATTATACATATACATATATATATATATATATATATATATATATATATATATATATATATATATATATATTGAGAGATTAAATATATTTTCCTACTGATAAATATATTGTCGAAATTTTTTTTCTTACTCATTTCTAAGAAATGTATATAGATATATAAACTTTTGTGGCATTTTTTCCTTCTGTAATGTGATTTTTTTAGTTTCAAATTATCGTGGTTACTTATAATAAGAAATAGTAAATTAAATGAATTTTTATTTTTAATAATATCAGGAAATGTTATTTTTTTTAGTAAATATATTTTATTTACTTTATATAATCTTTTTCTACAATAGATTAAAGTACTTGCTATCAAAAAAAATAAATAAATAAGTTATGATATCTACATTTGTGAAAGATTAGAATATGACCTTGTTCTGAAATATTTCCTTCAATGTTTTGTTTTTTTATGTTTTCGTTTTAAAAAACAGAATACATAAATAATATAAAAAAATATTAATAATATTTATTATCTAATATCTCGTTACCATCATTTCGATTATAAAAAAGTCCAATAACATTCGTTCGTGTCGGTATGTGTTACCTTTCTGAGCGGTCAAAGCAAATCCACTCGGCGCCTTTGTTGTGAACTGGATAGAAAATGTAACTGACATATGAACACTATAAAAATGTAGTCACGAAATATACGCGTGCGTTTTGAAAATATACTCGTAGTAACTAAAGACAGATTCGCGCGAGCGTACGGTTCTATTTTACATATTAAAAATACAGGTTTAATCAAAGCAATTAATTACATTTTTAAAGCAGATAAAAGTTTCAGTTCACTGGTACACCACACAATGTCTTCTTGAATTATTTAAAGGTGTAAAAATATTAAAGTGACAGATGTCTTTTAACATTACAACAATGTTTAATCGTACAGAACAAAATTCACTATTGGATTTTTGAAGGAAAGAAATATAAGTTATTAAACGTCATCGAAATGGCTATTCAATGAATTAAAGAAGAATTTATGTGAATGTCAGTTTTTTTCAGAACAGAAGATATATGATGTTGTTATATAGTGTTTTGAGATGTTTCCGGAAAATATTTAGTGTAATCCTTTTAAGTTACAAAAAGTAAAATAAAATAAATATATTGTTGTTACGGAATATTATTTCAGATATTTAGAAATAAATCTTTTTTCATATTTTAAGTCGTTTATTAACATTGCAAGACTTTTAATTTACGTACGTGTTATTTTATTCAACTTAATAATATTTTCATGTTCAGAATTATGAATCTATATTCATATTCTTATTAAAATTTTAACATTATTAATTATAAAACTTATTTAAAGTGAATAAAAATAGAGGGAAAAATGAATGAAATTATAATAATAAAATAAAATTATTATTATTCATAGTGATAAAGTCGTACATAGTATTAAGAAATTTATCTGGAAAACAGAAAGGATTACAAAAGAATGGACGTAATTACAATGTTGTTCTTTAAAGAGATTTATAGTATGAATAAAGCAATATAGAATTCCATTATTTTATTAGAAATGAAAAAAAAAGATTAAGGAGATTTAACTTTAAAAATGTCTGAAATTTAATGGATAAATAGAATAAAAACATGTATCAAGGAACTTAAATACCTTTATAAATGACAGTATAAGCGTAAAGAAAGAGAGAGGTATTTAAAAAGCAGTTTGTTTTAAAAAACGTAGAAGAGAAGAATTACTACATATTATTATGTTGAAAATGTTAAGTCGTCTTGGTTGTATGATGCATTCGTTTCACATTGTAGCAATATATTTTAAATTCAGTCTGGTATTTCATGCAATTTTAACTTTTTCTTTTACATTATTAATGTTTATCAAGACCTTTGTATTTCACCGTACGTAAGAATGTAAATCGTTTTATTTTATTCATAACAGTAATATAAAAGATGATAGTTTGTTCATTTTTAATTGTTGGAATTTTTACGTGCATGTCAATCAGTTTCTAAAATCAGCTGTATAATGGCAAGAATAAAGAACAAAACCTGTTATAAAGTGTACACAAACATCCACAGACATAAGTTGCGTGCCGTATTACTTCTACAACTTGCTGACGCTGTTGTTATTGCTATCTTGTGCTGTTCGTCGTCTGTTGTAACCGCCGGCTAACTGGCAACCAATCGTCGCTGAAAATTCTCGACTTATTGCATTGTAACATTGGCGAAGATAGATAACAGTCAACAGTGAACTTCACGCGAATGAAAGAACGACTGATCGGCTGTGTTTGCCAGAGCGCGCCCGCCGGCAAGGTCAGAACGCGCGCGGTCAGCCCGGCGCCAGCGCGGACATGTACTCGTTCGGGGCCCCTGCGGGCCTGTCGGTCGCTGACGTTCCGACTTGTTCTCTGTGCCGTTCTTTCATTTCCTGTGTCTTAGAGCGACACGACTTTTTCGTTTCAACAGTACCATGACGTCTTGGCCGCACTTTGGTCAACATGGAAAATTTGCACGATGAATCACACGACGTGTGTCACATAATTTTTATTTAATCAAATCATTCGTTTCATTGTTGTCATACAGTGAGTGATTTCCGAAGGTCGAATCACCCACTGTTCTTCTGTTATGATCGAGAATCTGAACAACTGCCGACAAATACATGTACATTAATTACCGAACGGTATCAAGACCGCTAATCGATATTATTTTCAAGGCCGGAAATGTAAGTTATATAATCAAGTGTATATACATGATACTTGTCATGTTAATGACAGTGTGTAAATTTTCTTTGATTTCTTATGAAGTTGAATTCAGTTATCGCAAATAATATGTGAATGAATTTTTTTCGTTCACAAATACATATAATTCATCAGTATCGCTAAATTCACTTTTATCATGGAATTAACATTTTGTATATTATTACCAAAGTGTTTTATATCAAAAAAGACCGATAATCGATTATTGTTTGCACGAAGTTTATTTACGCTATTTAGCTACACTGATTTTATGCGCATTTCTACAATAATTCCACTTTTTTATGGAATTGTTATATAGGTACTTGCATATACAGAATGTAATAAAAATTAAACGATTTAATTTTTTAATAAATTTTAAAAGAAATCATTGGAAATGATATTATTCACTTATTAATTTTATTTATTGAGACTTTAATATATAATTTATTATTCAATATATAATAGATTACTTATTAATAATTGATAACTAATTTATTACCTAAAATAATGTCGTTTTAATTCTAGAGCTATTTAAAATGCACAAATTCAGGTCATCTCTGATATTTTATCACTTCTATTTATAATAAATATATGTTGTATATTATGTATTTTTTCAAAAAAGAATGTCATAGTTTTGAAACATTTCTTAAAAATCCTTCATTTATGAATGTAAAACTGTATTTTCTTTTGTTCTGAAACTAAAATATAATTTCATTTGTATATAAACGTTTTAATCTGTCGACAAATAAGAAAAATAACTGGAGACTTTCTTATCTTGTCTATAATGTATATTTTTTTCATGCAAATAAATGTACATATACAGAGTAAAATGGGTTATCGCAATTCTATTAAACGACGACGAATTAATTTTGTATGCGAGTTCCTCTGATAACGAATAGTAGTGATAACATGTTTGTAAATAAAAGGTTTACATATGTGTGTGTGTATATATTTGTATATATATATATATATATATATATATATATATATATATATATATATATAAAGAGAGAGAGAAAGGGTGTATATATGAATTTGTTATTGAATTATTCATCTAATAATTTGGAATATCATTTCATCGCCACTGAATGGGACTTAAAATCATAAACTGTATATTAGTAAATGTGTTATTTCCACTTTTCTAAGTTGCTACCAGTTTTTCAATTTTATAATTTAGTAAAATTTATTATTTTACAAATTTGAAAATTTGTTAATAAACTCATTGCGTTTTCAAATTTTGTATCGTATTATAAGATTTGTTATATTTATAAATGTAAGTTTTAGTGTAAATGTTAAATGAATTGAAAATCATTGAAATATAAATAGAAATATCGACAATAAATGAAAACGAATGAAACCGTTTTCTAGATTACATCCATTACTCCCTTACTGTTATGTACATATTGACAAAAGAAGAAAAATATAAATAACGTATATATCCGTAATTGTTTCCGCATTCGTCGATCTCATGATAATATCTGGGGCGACACCGGCTGTTACTTGTCGAAACTCGAAGATCGTGCCGATTCGAATAACCTAGATCAGATCTGATACGCGAACGTAGTACGACATGTTCATTGAACTGTGTGTATAATCTCTCTTTTCTCTTTCCTCATGCGAAAAAACACTGTTTAAAACACACATTTCAAAGTGAAGATAATAATGATATGGGCTTACTTTTAAAATAGGTCAGAGTATATCATATATTCGTATTTGTCATTTATTTTTGACGTCGCAAATAAAACGAATACTGTATATAGGTCGAATAGAAAGGCAGGCAAGTGTGCGTGCTTTTTCACGATATTATTGACATAGTGTTCCGTGTTCCTTTTTATTTCTCGATAAATCATTCAAACCTACCTTATGAGGTGAGGACCAAGATTGGATTTTCAGATCACAAATTTTAAGCAAATCATTAGTTATTTTATTTGACAGGTGTATACCTCTACACAAATATATACATACATACATATATATATATATATATATATATATATATATATATATATATATATATATATATAATATACAAAAAAATATTAGAGAGTAATAATCTCTTAATATTTATTTTTTTCTAAACATCCCGATGGTCACAAAATCTAATCATAATAGTCAAAGATTGATCAAAGAGTATTATAATTTATTCAATGTTACTTGTACAGTTAGTTTGTGTAGGATTATTTCAGTAAGGTCAAAATGACAACTATTTTTGATTTCATCATAAGTAGGATGAAAAATCGATTTAGTTGAATGATTAGATCAAATAAACTTATATTGCTTACTTATTCATTAAAAAAAAGAATATTTTTGATAAAAGAACAAACAAAACATACAATATTTTTTATAAAAGTATTTAGCAATCACTTATTGTTCATTTTTAGTTAATAAGTATTTCAATGATCTTGTCATTATCCTCAAAGAAAATCTTTAAAATTCAATAAAGTCTCTTAATGTTTTGAATAAGAAATTTTAAAAATAATGAACTGATTGTTTATGCAAATTAGAAAAATATGCGTGTGTGTGAACGAATTATTAAAGTTCTTGATACTGACAAATGATTTATTTGCAAAAAATATGAATTAACAACAGTACCAGATAATTTAAAAAATGATTGGTGAATAATAGTTTATTCATATGTATGTACGTAGTAGAGAATTTTGTTCAATGATTAAAATATCTTTATAAATATTATGAGTTGTTCTTTTTGTCACACTGAACAGTACATACGTTCTTTTTTTTATATGTAATGGAATGTAGGAAAATTCCTTGTGACCTTCACCTACCACTATTATCCTTTACAAATATTTATCTGCCGTTATAAGCATTTTGTTCATTGATTATTGTGACTGACGTACAAAGTTCAATTTTGTATCTTTAGATAATTTAGTTTTGTACATTATATATATATATATATATATATATATATATATATATATATATATATATATATACATATACATATATAATCACTTATCATTTAATTTAGTCTATACATATATTATTAGTAAGTTAAACTAGTAGAAAGTAGAAATTATATATATATATATATATATATATATATATATATATATATATATATATATATATATATATATATATATATATATATATATAGATATTGAAATTTAAATGTGCATTAAATATATAATTAAAGATTTTTTAATTATTTTTCAAATGATAATATTTTTATTGTACACAATTATATTAACAGTAAAATTTTCAAAAAAAATCATAATAATAAAATTCAAACTAAGTACTTTTAAATCAGTTTCCTGTAATATAAAGAAATGTTTAGATTCATATTTTTTATTTTTAATGAAAATTATGTTTTAAACTTTAAAATTACTATAATGTAACGTCGTTTCAAATGGTAGTCTAATCAAGATCTTTATAATATATATATATATATATATATATATTGTATATATTTGTTTATAAAAAATTGAGAAATGTAAGACAGTCAACAGTGTTTTAGATTCATCGGGCGCCAGCAATCTCCGGAATAGTAGTCTCTCGCACAAATCGTCTCTTATCTCATACAATAAACCGCAGGCATGTCTTTTGTATGTTATATACTGTAGGGAACGGTAAAACAGGCTTTAAATCATGGTAGAGTAGTATCATTACTTGAAATATCGTTTATAAAATACACATTATTTACAATAGGAACAAATGGTGTGAGTCCTTTTTGTATCATTTACCTGTCTTCACTATTTTCCTTTTATTAGTATGTCAACGTCCAAGAAGTTCCTTGGCCCAATTTGTTTGAACGGTTTGACATACATAATAAAATTGAAAAAAATCAAAGGTTGAAAAAGTCCCGACGCGTCGACGCACACACACACCCATACATATATATATATATATATATATATATATATATATATATATATATATATATCAATATATGTGTGTATATTTGATGTCCTTATGTGTATGCGTGCAATAGGTTTGTATTAGTGTTTTAACTGTCATTATTCATTATATAAAATGGAACAAGGATTTGTGGAAAACATACGGAAGTCATAAAAAATGTTTTTCAGTATTTCAGGTAGAATGATTATTATTTTTTAATCATTTTATTTACTCCCGATTTTTATTTATTCGTAATACACATAAATGTTTGATACAAATAAATTATCACAAGATATTTATTACAATATATTGCATTTTTTTACAAAAAATCTTGTTAAAATTAGTAGAATACTAATAATGAATCTAACATATTTTTTTCATAATATTCCACTTCATTCTGAGTGTTGTGTATAGAATCACGGAAGTAACTAACCTTAAATGACGGTGAAAAATCATTGATTAATGAAAAAGTCGTATATGCTTTATTTTTAAAAAAATACGGGTTTAGTAAAAATAATTCAATTGAAGTAACAATACTTTATTCACTTGCTATGCGTATGAGATTCTGATTATTAAATGAATTATATATTTTTTTTTAGAGGTCAAGTGAGGTTGTTGAATTTTTTTGTCATAATTTAGGAAAATGTTTGATATACTTTTGTACTGTGGAAAGTAAATTTAAATAGGTGTATTGTTGTTAAAGGATATTATTGTATTTTGAGCACTTGTTAATAAATCTCTCTGAAATTTTAAATTGTTTGTTTACGTCTCAAAAGTTTCATCTTGACCTATTTTTACATGTATATATATATATCACCGTTCAATTATATATATTTATATATATATATATATATATATATATATATATATATATATATATATATATATACGAATGTCGTTTGATAAGTATGGTAAAAAAGTAAGAAAAACTAAATTGAAAAATTAAATTAATTAATTAATTAAATTAAACAATAAATAAATTTACCATACTTATCAAACGACTCTCGTATATATACATACACATATTTATAAAAATAACTAAAAACATTTTTAATAACTGTTGTGCATTATACTTGATATATTCTTTAAAAAAATATTCAAATATACTTGATCATTTAAAAGTATTTTAAATTATTTTTTTATTACAGGTATTGCTTTATCCTTGATTCGCAACTTTATCAGATTTTACCACCTTCAAATGTTGTAAGTATAGCTAATTACTATATTTTAGTGTTATTGACACTTTTGTATTTATTTAGTTAAAAAATAACCAGATGACAATATTTATTGTTAGTCTGCTGCTAATATTTGGCAGCAGCTTCCTTTTCATGAATTTATAAATTATCTCGAATGTCAACAAAGTACGTGTGCATAAGAACGATAATCTACTTATGCAGCATTAAAACGAATTCAGATCTTCGTAATATATAGCTCTCATTTATTATAACGAACGTCGAAAACATACTTTTTTTGTTCATTTAACAGACAATTTGGATAATATACTATTAGTCTGGATATATGTAGTTGTGAACAAGTATCAGGTACTATTGTTTTCATACACATGCATAAATATGTGTATGTGTGTGCATGTATATATATATATATATATATATATATATATATATATATATATATATATATAATATATATATATAATTTATATATAGTATATAACTATAATTTACTAAATACTAGTGCATCTATTTAGGAATTTTTTTATTTTATTTTTTATGAAAAATGTAATATCTTTTAAAATCTGTTTTTTTTTTCAATTTTGACAAAAAATTAATTATCGTTTTTGCATGGTTTGTATTTGAGTTTTATTTTTTTAAAAAGTATTCGATAAATCGATATAGACGATAATTTGACAAGATATTTTCTGAAGATATATATATATATATATATATATATATATATATATATATATATATATATATATATATATATATTTCTTTTATATCCACTGCTATATGAATACTTCAAATATGAACATCCAAAACTTTTTATTTCTAGTAATTGAATGCTTTTCTTTCAATTCGACGTTGAGAATTTTTCTTGTTTTTATTCCAAATCTTCACGAGTCTTTTGTTAAGTCTTTTTATATATCGAGGTTCTCAATGAATATTTCGTATTTTATTTCATTTGGGCTTGTTGAAAAAACAGTAATACCGTCAATAAATTGCAAATAACTAAGTATGTCTATGTATTTTTATTTTTTCAGATTCTCAGTTCAATGTCTTAAGTACTTTTTCTTACGGCACTGTAAATAGCTTTAGTCATATTGTATTCCCTGTCTCACTTCTTATACAATTTTAAACTTTCCTGTTACTTCGTATACTTATATAGAGGATGTATCATTTCTATTAGTGTATTTAATATTGCTGTTTTACTGACTAAATTTAAGACTTTTTCATATATATATATATATATATATATATATATATATATATATATATATATATATATAAATAATATCACTCGATAATAAATAATTTAAAATTATGAAAGAAATCCACGTGCAAACATGTTATTCTAAACAGTTATTGAAACCGGAAACTGTAAAAAATTACCTTTCCTACATTCAATTAACAAACATGAAATTACATCAGATCCTGTATAAATACAAAGGAATATATTTCACTCAATAAAAAATGCTTATACACATGAAATTCAATTATTATAGTTTGAAAAAATGACTTCAATAAAAGTATTTTCATCACGAATTTTTTTTTGTTACATCTCAATCTTGGTTATTTTGCTAATAATAAAATTAACACGTGTAATACTTGTGCGCATACAGAAAGTGTCAAAATATTTATCACATTATTATTCTTCGTAATAACGTTTATTGAAAAAATCAGTAGTCTCATCAAGTTAATGTAATGTATTCTGCATATGTATGAGTGTACACATACACACGTTTATATATAAATGTAATAATATTTATACATATACATAAATATATATACATATATTAATAAGAATATATTTGAAAACATATCTGAAAATAGACAATATATTTTTCGAATATGTTTACTAAACAGATATAAACAGATTATATTATTAGCGACTGTTTAAAAATAACATAACTTTGTGCTTAACTGTTTGTGTAGAATTTAATACGAATTTATCGATAATAATACAATCTAGTCAGGTGTATTTATCTATTCTGTCTATACACTTTTTTTGATTAACGTTCAAAATTTCCATTTGTAAATTTGCTTCAGTTAGCAAACAGGATTGAATTTATCACTTGTTTAATAATTCAAATTTAAATTTGAACAAAAATTATTTATTACTGGAATTTTAAAAATCAATTTGTAATTTGTTTGATAATAAATTTATTTCAATTGAATTCATCTTCTAAATTTAATACAATTACCATTTAAAAATATATATGTAATGTCAGTTAATATTTGAAGCGGAATTCGAAAATTGATTTACCGAAAAAAATGTTTTGAATGCAGTTGTAATGAACGATTATATGTAGTGAAATATAACGAAAAAATGAAGGGATGTTTAAAACGGGTGAGCTATTCATGTAAACACATCGTAATGGCTTGTCGGATTTTTCGTTAATGTATTCTACGTCACATTAGCAGTTGTAAATTATGTTTTAAATTATGTACAAAATAACAGCTGAATTTTTAATAAGTAGGTAATTACACTAATTAAAAAATTCTACTGTCATTTTGTATTTAAGCTAATTATAAATAAAAAATTTATAATTTAAATTGAGATATTTATGATTGTATTGTAAAGTTGAAAACTTATTAATAAGTAATTATTACACTTTTTTTATAAAATTATGTGTCGTTTTAGTAAGTGGTTCATTTATTACATAATAGCTAATTATAATAATTTTTAAATTTTATAAACTACATTAGATTAGAAAAAATAGTAAACATATAGTTTAGTTTCTCTTAATGATTGTACTGTCAAGTAATGATTTATAAGATTTATCTCTCGGTTTCAGTTAACAAATTATACCACTAATCTAGAACCGGAAGTAGAAATAATGAATAATGGTATTAGGATTGAGAGTTTTATCAGGGAAAACGTTTCACATTATGAAATAACTTGTTCACCAAGACATAGTTGTTTGTCAAGTTGTGTGTTTAAGGTCTTGCTTAATTTAATGTATAATAGATATAGATTTTTCCTTGATATGTGAAATTTTGTGTTATAATAATATACATTTCTGATATTGCTTTTATAGTCATGTGTGTATGCTTTCATTTTATGTATATTTAATTGTTGCACATTCGAAAACTGTAATTGTATTTTAATGACAAAAAAAGTTCAAAATACTAGCAAACATTCTGTAAGCATGTTTTAAAGTTAATCTTTTTGAATTCATTAAATGTAATAAATATATAAATGAATTTAACTTTTACTCAAGTACTATTTAAATAGGTATTTTTAAACTCGATAACTTAGTGAAATGTGAAAACAATTAAAATGGGTTAGTGTAGGAAAACAGAACACTTGTTGCAATATATTGTCTTTTTTAAAAAAAAATCATATAATAGATACCTTATTTGGAAAAAGTGATATCTAACTTTGACAATTTCATTCTTCTTGTATAAGAAAAATCAAAAGTATACATTTTAAGTACAAAATTATATAAAGAATACGGAAAAATATTTTATTTTCAATAAAAATGCCAAAAAACTGAACTGAATTTCAATTTTACACTTTGAAAGTATTCTCTTCTTCCATGTTTCCTTTTTTAAAAAAAAAATTGATACGGTATAATTTTGTTTTAAAAAGATAATTCTTGTTATGAGAACTAGAAAAATCCCATATTTCGATAATTCCTATTGCTAGAACGACGAATCATCTCCACGAAACTGTTTTATTCTTAGAAATTACTATTTTGTGTTTATTGTTTATAGATTTGCGAAATTTACAGCAAAAAGATAATCGCACGCGTGTCTATCATTCTGTTTATTCACTTTTAAATAAACTATTTGCTGCACAAACTGAAATATAAGAATCTATACGCGTGTCAGTCAAGTGTTTCTCATATGATATTCTCATTTCTGCAATGCTGGCGCCTCCAAGATTACCATAGAATCAGGTAAAAATGCGAACTTGATGCGTGAATCATCCATACGACGTTTATTGCACGTGTTTGTGTGTGTGTGTGTATACATTCTATAAGTTTTATACTCGTGTGTACCCTTATATGTACACTTATATAAATTTCTCGTACTTCTAAGATCAAATTTCTTTGTTTTCTTTAATAAAAAGATTAATATTTCTTTGACGATTTATATGTTGATTTTGTATTGGTATGATATTGCAAAGAAAACTATAAAAGCATTTTTATTTGAAGTATTTTTCAAGAAATTAATTCTATTTTTTCATATATTCTATTACTTTGAAAGTCAATATTTATTATGGATTACATGTTTAGTATTTTATTAAACTTTTTATAAATTCCGAATTAGAAATTATATTAATATGTGCATATTTTTTACGGAACAAGTAATTATAGCTTATGAAGTAATTTAATTTCAATAAATATTATATGGGTAATTAATTTTATTAGAAAATATTTGCGTATCTAGTTTAAATATATTTTAATTAAATATAATAATAATAAATCGACAATTTTTTATACTTAAATATTCTAGAATTTTCATCTATAAATTAAAATTATGTATACAAAGAATTTTTTAATATAATTCATATAAATTTGTTTGATATACAATTGATTTTAGTTGATTATAAACAAAAAAATAAACATTTTAAATGCATCGTAAAATATTTTTATATAACAAAAATATCTGGCTGTTAATTTATCATGCATAAATAAAGTGAATCCTCAACTAGTTTTGGTGATTGTGTGTGCATCGTGTTGTCAATATAACAAGGTTGTTTGAATGTACTTTTGTTTTCTTTTTTCGTATTAATGTCTTTTATTATGGATCTAATGTCAAACATACGTGAAATGAATATATTGAAAAAGAAGCTTATTGTAAATAAGAAAACGTATTCATGATAAAACATGCTAGTAACACTAAGACTCCATATAGTATAGATAATATCATAGTCATAGATAATATCAGAGATATAGTAGAAGATAATATTAGAAAACATGGAACTGAAAACTTATTAGTCAGTAAGGCGCGAATAAAAAGACCGAGAATATTAATTGGACAGAAAAGCGGATTTTAAAACGGATGGAAATAAATCTAGGTAGTAGTGTTAGAAAAATATATACAATTATGTAAGAGAGTACGAGAAATAATTTACATACTAAAACAGTTCTTCGAAATATTAACAAACAACAAATATCATGATCAAGATTTAACGAACAGATGAGAAAAAGATTTGAATTTGTTAAGAAAATTAGTTTCATTGCAAAATTTTCACTGGTGAGTGTAAATTCAAAATATTTCAGAAGAAAATAAAGAAAGAGTTAATAAAAATGATAAGGATATTTTAACATTTATGTTAATATAGAAAATTTGTAATTTAACTCTTTAAGTGTGGAAGTAATTATTTTTTTAATTTACCTGTAGATGGATGAAATTAGGAAATTTGATTTCATTAAAAATAAAATAAATCAATATTTTTTTTATTAACATTTAAAACATAATTTAAAAAGTTAAAGATATCAAATAAATTTGCGTTCTTCGAAATAATAATCCAGGTTATGTTATGAAAGTTAAAAAATTAATTCCATAAAGTATACTAAAAAAATAATGAACAGATTTTCCACACAGACGAAACCACTTACCTCAATATTACAAAATTTTATGTATTCAATAATCACTTATTGTCTTGTATTGTAATGCTTTAACGGTGACAGATATGGCTGTCAAAATGTGTATCAGTGAATAAGAAGATTGCATATTTCTATAAAATTTTATGATTTTAGGGGGTGAGTAATTCATTAGTGTTTAAATATAATAAATAGTTTTGTTTCATTTGTTGGTTAAAAAATTAATGTCATAATTGTAAGACGCATCTGTTCCTTAAGGTAACAAAATATTTTGAACAGTTTGATATTTATAATTATTTTTAAATTTTATTTTACGTTATTAATGTGTTTTATTATGACTTTAGTGGCTTCGTATAGCACATGAAAGAAATGTAATCAGATTGAAACAGAAATTAAAAGCTACATGTGTGACTGTCTCTTTTGGGGCTCAGTTATATTCTGAGAGTGCGTTTTCCCCCTACTTTTCAGTCTGTTCGCGCGACTCGTAAAAACTGGTCGGTGGGGAGTACGAAGGGTACTTCGAAACACTGAACATCGAAACCGACATGTCAGTATACGGTTGTATTTCAGTCGTAAATGTGTTGGTTGCTACCGGTGTGGTCGAAGTAATATCGTGTGTTTTAATTTACGCGAACATCTCTTTTTTTAATTTAACTTTAATTTTGGCCTTCGTTAATTTCTTTCGGAGTAACAAATAGAAAAAATAAGATAGTACGTTACTAAAAAAAAATATAAATAGTGCTCTAAATAAATATTCTTTTCAAGCAGTGCAATTTAAATATTGTTTGTGTGCAGTTCAACAGATGGGTTTTTGATTTAAAAATATTTTCATATTTATTATCAATCAATTGAATAGTAGTGTACGAGTGCATACGTGCGTGTTTGTATTATTGTTATTGTTTATTTCAATATTGTTCAAACATAGAACTATTCTTTTATTTGATATCGAGTTGTTATTTATAGAAAAATGTAAGTTTTCACATTTAGAAAATCGATTTATTATATTTTTATACAAGTAGACGAAATTATTTCCATGTTAAAAATATTTATATAAGAAAAATAATAAGCATATTTCCTTGTAATTTTAATAAAAAAAAATAATCACTATAGAATTATTTATTTTATAAAATTTTATCTTGATTAAAACTTTCAATTACTATTTTAAAATGAAATATATATATATATATATATATATATATATATATATATATATATATATATATATATATATATATATATACTATAGTATGTATACTACACATATTCGTACGTACACTCATCTATATAAACATACAAATACAAGATGATTTATGCACTATATTCTATTAATGCACTTGGTAATGTGTTGCTAATAGTTATATATGTTTTAGTAAACACAATTATTTATTGATAAACTCGTACTAATTACAAATTCAATATTTTAAATCAAATTCTAACATATTTATGTACTGAAATTTATTATTTGCATAATATAAATTTGAATAGAATTTAATTTTTCTAAAGAAAAATTAATGCACTTGAACAAAACATAATATTTAATTGGATCATTAATTACTATATATATGATTAAAATAATTGGTGTTTTGAAAAAAAATTAATAAGAATATTTTATAAAAATGAATGTATTCTGGAAATTAGTGGTAAACTAGATAATTCAATTTGTTAAAAAAATAATTTTGACAAAATTATTAACGTTAGATAAATTAATATCGTTGAATATTTATTAAAAATCATCCGATTTCATATTAAACTTATAAAAATTTATATTTTTTTGGCTATGAAAATAAATTCATTAATATTCTATAAAAATATCCCTGTTTTGTTAAAATTCTTTGTATCGTTTTGATATAGTTTGTATATAAGGCAATGAAGTTTATCTAATGACATTAATTCTCATGTTTTTCTTTCATTATTTGATTTTAAATGTTCATTTTGTTTCTTAATCATCTTACCTTTAAACACGTCTATAGGTTTTTAACTGAATTCAAATTAAGTGACTGTGATGACCAATAGAACTATGGACTGAAAATATTTGATCATTTTATGGCTATGTCCAAATAATAAGTATAATTTGGAATGTACATTATGACATGACATCTTCCAAATTATTAATGTATATTTTCTTTATCATTGTTTCATTTATTCATAATATTGTACCCTCTTCAAACCATCTAAAATAATTTGTAGACTTATCAAGATTGTTTGATCAAGATGATTTAATTTTATTATTATATACCTGTCAGTGATTTTTAAATCTTTCGAAATCTTCAATTATATTTTATTTTCTAATTCAATGCAATTGTTATCATCTTTTATTAACATTGATGAATTTTATAAATTTCACTATTTGATAAGATAGTAATCTGATGATAATGGATGGTCATTGAAATTCTGATCAGAAAGCAAAGTTAACAAGTGATTTATGTTATCGATATTTTTTTTATAAAATATTGATTCATTTGTACAGTTTCCAAAAAAAATTATATTCATTTTCCTCCTTTTTAAATTATAATTCCAATTTTCCTGTCTACATTATTTACACGTCTTATATTTTTCCTTAAGTCATAAGCATTATAATTGATTAAATAAGTTTTATTTCACATGAACAACATAAAATATAACAAGTAAATATTATAAATATCGAATTTGTATACACAAAATCAATTTATATCTATTTTTATTACATTTATATGCTTGTAAACTTTCTATACGTATTCGATGATCGTATGGATATGTTTGACTCAGAGTAAACGACACCTCGATTATCCCTTTATATGCACAGTAAAGTCTTTATCGGCTATAATTCACTTTTAGATGTTGATAGACGTGTTTGTTTAGGATCCCAGCTATTGTCTTTTTCGCCATATGTTTATATACGGGACTCATTTTTCTTCCCTTATAACAATTCAGTCTAGAAATTGACTATTTTTATTTCAATTCTATAATGAAATACATACACGAAGTTGCTTTTTAATATTACGTTCAGATAATCGATAAAGTACTCAGATGCTAATATTACTTGCTTTTCCCATTTTTTTAAAAAAATATTTTAAGTACTGTGATATAAAGTGGATTTATAATTTGCGTACATTTTAAACATTGATTTAATTTGACTAATATTTAAATTTGTATTTATTGATAGTCTAAATTAATCTTATTTTATAATTACAATCATCGTAGGAGATTTTTAAAAATCTTTCCTTGTACTCACTTTATCTTCAACAAATACTTGATATAAAATGTTGGATGTCGTTGCTTTTCTAATTATTTGAAAAATATTAAACGTTTAATGATAAATAGATTTTATTTTTTAAATTTTACTGCCATATTTGTTTTGAAACTTTGGCAAATTCACTTTAACACAAATTAATTTTTACTCCCAACAACACTTTATAAATTATTGTGTTGAGAGTAGACATTTGATTGTATTAAAAATATTGTTGTTAATATTTTTTTAAAAATTATTCAAAGACATATGAGTATATTAATACTAGAATTAGAAATAATAAGGATGGAAAAGAAACGAAATTCCAATTCATAAATTTGTCCTAAATGTGGGTATTAAAAAGATATATAATGTGATATATATAATTTCCATTTCATATATTTATTTTTTCTGTCCTTCAATAATAATTCTGACTAGATGTTTACTACTTTCAATGAAATTTCTAATATTAGATTTTCTATTAGATGTTCTGAAAAATATTTACCGGAACTTTCGCTAAATTTATTTAATGCTTTCAATTTAACTTTTTTAATTAAGACCTTAAAGTCACTGCTTATGCGGAATTTTGCTGCGATCAGTTTTAGCACTTGTGTCATTTGTGGTAAGGTACCACAGAAACTGTGTTTCTAAGGTTTTAATTAAAAAAGTTAAATATAACTACGTGTAAACACACATAGAATAAAACAATTAGAATTCAATATTTTAAAATTCTAAACATTTTATCAAGTTTTTATATATATTTAAAAAAATCACATGAAATTTCTATTTTATGAAAAGAAAAAATGCTATCAATTAAATGACATCGTAAACAATTACATATATTTGTACTTTGTAGTTCGGATGATTTACTACGCCATATAGTAAAGTCCTTGTCCTTAATTTATTGAAGGTTTTATAAAATCGGGATTGTATTTGAATAATGTATTAAATATTAAAATATTTTATAATCATTATTTTGTTTGATGTATTTAATTAGTCAGTTGCAATAAAATACTAATTATTTATTTTTAATTATATTTTGGTTAAAGTTTCCCTTAACACTTTTGAAATTTAACAAAAACTGGTTTTATAATTTTTAATTTAAATTGATATAGAAATATCACAATATTTTTTTATAAACCCCTTATTCTATAAAAGCATGGGAAGTATTTTGATAATTTGTGTCTGATAACTATTTGCCTTGTATCAACGAAATATAATAATATAAATTAAATATAATAATAAAAATCCTCTCTTACTTCTCTCTGAATAATTTTTTGCACCATTTTTAAAACTTAAAAAATAACATACCATTACATAATCCAATATTCTCTCATGAGAGCGCTATACTATATAAATTGAGTTTACTTTCTGATAGTTTTTATCAGATAGTCAAGGTCATTTGTGATTGAGAGAAATATCATCATTTACATTTAACATTATTGTTCTTTTACTCTTAACATGCCATGTGTGTCCATTTATGTGTGAATTGTAATAATAACTATCGACAATATTTCAATTGGACACAAACCATATTCATTAATAATTAAAACATGATTGGATGTGTCTTCTAGGGAAATAAAATGAGAATCAGCTCTAAGAATTGCATATTTTTTTATTTTATGTATGCAAATATTAATTTAATCGAATAAAAAATGTAATGGTTTAAAGTAGATTTCATATGAATTACTAATAGGCATTCTTGTTAAATGTTTTAAATATCAATTGAAAGTATAAAGTGTATTTAATTGAAAATTGTATTGCCAACCCTGTAATAATATGAAAATGTCTTCAATATATTCTAATGAACTTCGCATGTATCTTGATGCGTTCATTTTCGTAGAACACATTTCGTCATCAGTCAGTCAGTCAGTTCTTATGTACAAACGTATAATTCACACGCAACCATACATTTATATGTTCATATAGTACACACACACAGATACATACATAACACATGTATATACACAAATACATATACGCAAATCCGTAATCTTTTGATACAATGTAATAATAATAATGTCGCGTTCGGTACATTTCCATAGTTGTCTCGGTCAAATAATAGTGTTATCAATTGTGTTTATCTTCGTATATATAGTGCGCAACGAGAAGGCAATCAAAATAATAATAATACGCGTAAAGTAAGGAAATAACGGTATATAAATTATCATGGGAAGAGCAACTATTCGATAGTCAAATATTGATATCAATGAAAATAGTTAATTCTTTAAAAATGTACTGTAATTTGTAAATGAACATTTTTGTTATTGACGGTTTTTTTAACGATTAGATTTTTTGTGACGTTTTTTGATGATTAAATATTCCATATGAAGAAATATGTACGTACGTGTTTTTAAAATGATCATATAGTGTACTCTTAGAATGATTGTATATTTGATTTTTTTAAGTTTAAAATTCAGAAAAAATATTTTATATATTCAAATGTATTTTACTTAACTATTTTATGGTTTAATTTTCGAACAGAAAATATTCAGATATCATTTTTTATTATTCTAATATATATCAAATTTAATTCTAGCGAGTGGAGAGTATACTATAAAATAATATAAATTACTTTTTACGTTTATAATTAAAATATGTGTGCTTTGAATAAAATTGTAACGTAATTTCAAAATATGAACATAAAGTTAAATGTTACTATGTATTTATATTTCGTTTAACAATAACTATCTTTTTTATAACATGTTCTGTAGATGATAGTTTGAAATGTATATAAATAGCAAAAAATAAACGTTATGTTATTTTAAATACTTTTATAAAATCTTGTGGTGTTAAAATAATATTTGTGCAAAAGTGAATGTATAATGCCAAATGAACGAACAATAATAGATTGCTTTTTCAATTTTTCAATCTATAAAAAGAGAATTGTACAAACAAGTATACTAATTGCTCAAAAATAATAAATGTAAATGATAAGAAACGTATTTGTTGAGAATTGAGAGTGTAATTTATGCTTAAAATTACTGTTTTTCGAATGATGTAAAAGCAAGCAATATGACTCATGACTAAATCGACATTTAATTTCTTGAATGAAAATCGATCATAACAATTTAAGTCATTTGCGTCACTAAAACTGAGCTCAGAGCAGATTCTGAATCAGCCGAAATGTATTCTGTTGTATAAACCCAAGCCGGATGAATAAAAATTACCTGTGTTTTAATAAAAGTAGTCACATTAGATTTTAATTGTTTAGCTGGTATCGACTGAATCGTCGACCATCGGCAGAGATCAAATAATTTTGTGTGTTTTTTTCAAACACTACAGAAATTAATTTAAAAGTAGATTTATTAAAAGTAGATAATAATTAATATAAGTATATATTAATAGTCAAATTATCAATTTTGTGGTATATCATAAATAATAATTTGTATATTTATTACTAAAATTTAAATTATTCGAATTTTTATATTTTTATTTTCACTTAGATCAGTGATGGCGAACCTTTTTGAGAAGTGGGTCAAAATTTTGTTCATTATTTTTTTTAATACTAGCCCGTGGGTCACTAAGTCAATGGCATCACTGAGTGTGGGGGAGGTTATGGTAAAAAAGGTACCAATAATTTGGAAACACCGAAAATTTGTTAACAGAAAAACTTGAAAATATTTATACTTTTTTTTAATATTTTCGATTGTTTATTCTCTTTTTTATGATATAAAAAGTAAGTTTATAAAAATCAACGCGTGGGTCATTTAAAAAGCCTTCGTGGGTTAGTGTCTGACCCGCGGGTCATAGTTTCGCCACCACTGACTTGGACTATCTACAAATAGTTTAAAATAGTTGGTAACAAATTTATAATATCATTATTATTTGCTGTGGAGATGTGGCGAATTAATTTTCACATAAATGAAAAAACTACAACATATTGAAAAAGTGTCCAATAATTATGCATTATTTACTTTTTTTATTTATAAGGTAATGTGAATTTCAATAGCAACACCATCATTATCAAAGCGCTGTGCTATATTAGATTTTTTCTTTAAAAAAAAAATTTTTTTTTTAATAATTTAGATCATTCATCCTTATCACCACAATATTTTATAAAAGTGCCCAAGGATCATTGTTTGTTCATTTTATTTGTTTAAAAACTAATGTTTTTAATATTGAAATGAATGAACACATTTTGAGGCATTCTAAAATATTTAAAATTGTTTTAACAAACGAGAAAAAGAATACAAACTTGTCATGTTTTTATCTTTCACTGCAACAATACTTGATATCGTAGGGAAAAAGTAACAATTGTATTTCACAAGCAGAGAAAAGTAAAAGTAATCAAATATCTACTTAATTTGTCTGGTTTAGCTATTCGTTGAATTAAAAAAGCAAGCGTATATCAGTTTTCATCAAAAAACAACGATATGGCGTGTTTTTAATTTCCTTTCATAAAATATTTAACATATTGTTTTTAACAGTTGTAGAAAGCAAAATGAGACTATTTGAAACATTCGCAAATAGATTTTTTTGAAATCATAATCCTTTGTTTACATTTCAAACATTTTATCTTATCTTATCAACAAATTCGTTATGATAATATTGAATAATTTGATTTATTTTATCACAAATGAATTATTTATGCGTGGAAATGTAATACTCCTGTAAATAATACTCTTTACAGCATATATGTATGCTTCTTTCGAAAATAATTAGGAAAATAATAGATGCTGTAAATTACAACGAAATTTAGTTAATAAAGATCTAATGACATTTATAGAAATGATTTTTACGGTTCTGAAACTATTTTTTTATAGTTATCTACTGGAAAACCCATTAAATTTAAACGCCCAAATATATATGATACTCAAATAAACAATACATTATAAATAATGTTTGTTCGACGTGAATCTACGATTACAACTTGAAGTTTTGTTAAAAACGTATAGTTTGTTTTGGCGGCTGTTGATCGATAAGATTGTAAAAAACATATGGCCGAGTTATTTAAAATAATGTATTTTTTATATTTACAACTGATTCGAATTGTTTGCTAACGAATCGACTGTAAAATATGATGCAATTGATATCGATGCTTATCATCTACGTAAAATGTTTATTGTCATTAAACTTTTATTATTATGTATAGATATTATTGAATTGCTATTTTTTTATCGCTTATTAATATTGGCGAAACGTTACATAATATTGAATTGTTATTAAATATGACCGTAACTAAATTTTACACTGCCACACATTTCTATTATTATGTTGATAACGTCATATGATTTTTTGAAATATTGATTTGCTCAATAGAAATTGAAAATTTATGTTTATTACACATTCAGTTGACATGCCATTTGTATTTTCATAACACAAAGAAAGTATGATATATACATGTATATATATATATATATATATATATATATATATATATATATATATATATATATATATATATACACGAAGAATTATACTATTTCCTGTATTTAATTTCTCTAGATGTAACTTTGTGGATTCCGTGTATATTGTTATGAGTATTAGTTTTGAAATTGAATTCCGTCGAGTTTAATTTCACAAGGATTGAAGCTAGTCTTAGACACATACATTAATGAAGCTATTCTTTAACACTACGACTACCAAGGTGCTGAGAGTGGTAGAGATACTAGCTTTGCAAATATCTGACGTGACTCATAGGTCGAAAAATTATTTTACATTATTGGAGATTTTTTCAGTTTCCTCACTGGAACTGAATAATATTATTTGATAAGCGGTGTTTCAAACTACCGATGGAGGTAGACTTTTAATGGTTAGGTTGATGGTTGTTTCTTCGAGTCCATTTAATCTTAACATATTACGGTCTGCAGTATTTCGGCCTAGACTTCATCAAACATTTCACAAAAAAATACACAAAAATAACTTCTTCATAAAATCGATGTAATTCTTAAACCAATGTACATTTTGAAATGAAATTTCATATATGCCTATAAAATGGTTCGATGCATAGATATATGTAAATATAATAGTGGTTTTCAATCTGTAATGAGTGTACCAGCGTGATAAAGTACAAAAAAGAGATGTTTTATAATAAATATAATTTATTATAAAAAAAAACACTTAAGCGTAAAAAAACATCTAGAAGGGATAAAAATATGATAAATTACGTAAAGCATATATTCTATATACAGAAGTTGTTAGAAAAAAAAATAAGAGAACCAATTTCGATTTTATTTCAAAAAAACAGAACTTCGCTAGGGATAGAGATTATTTTATTTAAAATATCTGAAATATTTTTCGTAATTTTTATAATTTACCTATATTTTGAATATATACAAAACCATCTTTTGATGAAATTAGAAAAAAATATAGCTTGTTTATATATATTTTTTAGCGTCAAATGTTCATACAACGAAACACGCGTTAACGCGTGAACGGACTTACAGTAGTCTAATACGATATCGTGTTGAAGCGTGGCCGGGTGGTAATGTGTTAAACAAAGAATGATACTTGCACTTAGTATTGAAGTTGATATTTCCAAGTTTACAAATAAGTGAATTATCACTGATTACCGTTCGACTGTATATCCATATAACCTGTCGAGGGACAAAGTTATCTATTGTTGGAAGTTGAAGATGAGGAAGAATGTTGTTTCTCATCAGGCAATGCGTGTCGGTTATGAGTTATGTTCACCGATTCTATAACACCTGAAACTATTTGATATTTATTGAGTGATACTTCCAAAGAATATAAAATTGTAGTCGCGAAACAGCATATATTGTAATTTTCAAGTCCCTTATGATAAACAGTTTTATTGCCTTTAAGTACCCAGATACGGAAACTATAGTAATAATCATTTCACAATGATTGCCACATCAGTTATCAATAAGTTATTGTACAATCATTGCATTTGTAATAATAATATTAATTAATATTTCGATATTTTTATGTCTTTTTTTTGTTTCGGCATAGCAGTTAAATCATTTTTTATAAGCAACATCGTAATATTTTATCAGTTTATTTACTTTTTACAAATATACAATTCAATAGCCATGCTATTATTGCCTCTAACAGGCTATATTATTGTTTCTACAGAATGCCTCTAATGCCGATGACATAGTTATTGAAATAAACATTAACGGGAAAAAATGAACAATAAGTGATTATTAAAACGTTTTTAAAATTTCGTGATGAGTGATTCATTTGTATAAAAGTGATCGCTTTATTGACATTTACATTTCGATAGAATTGGTTTACGCGTATTGTAAAATGACCCTTATTTTCTATACTGTAATTATAATCAAAATGTGAATAGAGACCAGCACGCAAGCAAGCTGTTATTTGTACTGATTGTATATTTATTACAGCTGTGTTCTGTGGCTACTACTTCGATACAAGTTGAATAATTTGTTATTTCGACGCAATATATTATCAGTTAGACTATTGGATACTTTTTTTATATAAATAGTAAAGGATACAAATATTTAAACCAAAAAAATTGATAGTAAAAAAGATTAGTATTGAATTAATAAAAAATTGCAAGTCACCCTAAGAAAAAAACAGTACTTTTTTTTAAACATACTAAATAATTAACTATTAAGGAATATAAAACCAAAGTTTTCTCAATTATTTATGTCATTTATTATTTTTTAAGTCGATAAATAAAAATACTCGTAATTGAATAAAAAAGTTACTTAAGAATATTCTACGCTAGAGCTCTTATAGTATGAAAAAAATTATAAATATTTTTCTAGTTTAATTAAAATATACATTTTATATATTGTAAGAAATGTGATGTTATATTCGTATTCATATTCCTGCATATTAGTATAGAAAAATAGAAAGAAGGAATAGATTACATGAATTCTGAAAAGTGTGAAGCAATTTAAGTATCCACTTTTTTAATTCACTGTTTCTTGTAATATTATTAACACCTTTTTGATAGATGATGCGATATTGTGTCATACTTGAACATTGTCATGTATTACAGATGACGTAAGAGAACAATGAATATCGCAAATATAAACGTGCTGTAATAAAATCAGTAAAAAATTGAACATGCAAAAAATATATTACAAATCGCTGCATCTCGATTGCAATTTTATACAAAAGAATACGATTTGTTATCTACATCATATTGCATAACACGGCTCGATCCGCCTGGAAGATTATCCGGAAATTTAAAACATAAAACAGAAAGAGTAAACACTTAACAACGATCGCTTTTACAAGAAAACGTTGTCTTGTATATTATGAAAATAAGAATATAAGTAACGCTATATATATATATATTTATATATATATATATATATATATATATATATATATATATATATATATAGAGAGAGAGAGAGAGAGAGAGAGAGAGAGATTTCCAATAAGAATGTTAGAATTTTGATAGCTGGTAGCAGCCATGTTTGAATTTTTTTAAGCTCATTTTAACATTTCTACTCAATATAGTTTGGCAAATTATCATGGAATGTTTAACACTCCAACAACGCTTAGAAATTGTAAAAACTCCAATAGATTTATTGAAACAATAATTTAATGAGTCCATATTTCACAAAATGGACACCAAATCATGTGATCTAACTCCATTGGATTTTTGAGAGGATATGTAAATGATATTGGTTTATGCTGATAAACTACAATCAACATAAGCATTAGAAATAAATATTGAACATGCAATTCATGAAATTGGACCACAATTATGTTAAAGAGTGACTAAAAATTGGACTAAACAAATGCACTAAGTTAAGCGAAGTTGTGGTAGTCATATGAGTGAAATTATGTTTTATCATTAATACCATGGAATATGCTTAAAAATAAAAATAAATAATTAATTAAGCACTTTTTGTTTTATTTCCATTTCATTTTGAGTCGTTTATATATTGAAAAATGTTTTCAAAAATATTGTACAACTTTATTATATTTGTTATCTACAGATACAATTTTTTCCAATATTAATTGTCAGTTTGTAGTCTTGTTATTAAAACACTAAATTTAGAACATGGTTCTATGCTTTTCTACCAGTTCTATATTTTTGTCTATGAAATACTAGTTCAAATGTGACATATAATATTCAGTGTGTAAAGTAAACTTGTCTTTAATTTTCAAATCTTTTCACCATACATTATTTTTTTAATTAACTTTTATTTACCATTAAACACGATTTTACTTTATTTCTAGTAACTTCCATTGCTAGGCAGTAAAAGTGATTGTACATCTTTGATTGATATGAGAACAATTTAATTTCAGTTTAAAATGTATGAGTAATTTATATGTACACCTAAAAGCTGTTTTAGATTTAAAGTTGAACAGTCTTCAGTACAGAAACCGAAAGTGCGATGCTATTTCTTTTTGGCGTCGTCGGTCCGACAGTGAAACGTTGGGTGATACCCACTAGTAGATATGTAGGTTAAGTCTGTACACATTCTCGAACGATCTTGATGTTAAAATTGTGTAAACATATAGAGACTAACATGGGTGTAGAATGTGAAAGTGTAACGCGTTTTGTAATATTTCCGCTGTTGCTGGCGCTTGGCTGTCATCAAATATTGCAAGCATGGCATAGATGCGCTGTTTTCCATTCTAGATATCCAATCGCTACTGTGTTTCTTTATTGAAATGGAAATTGATGAAGAAAACCAAATTTATTTAAGTATTAAAAAAATGATTTAACTTGTTTATGCGTATGGAGTATTCAAGTGTACGCGCGAATATATTAATGACATAGATTATTCAGTATCTAAATATTTTGATTTAAAATACCATTGAGTAAAGGTCGTCTTGTAAGTATTCTACTGATAATATTTATGTTTAATGTTTTTATTATCTAAATATGCGTATACGTTTTATTTTATTTTAGTTTTTCGCCATCGAATTTTTTTTAAATAGATTATAAATGTGTAAACAAGTTTTATTGTGTACAATTCTTAAAAGTGTATTTTTTTCAATATTTTCATTTACTATTACCGATTTCAATCGTGAATTTTAGAAAAGATCCATTAATAAATAAATATATATTTTAGTATGCATATATAAATCAATTTTTTTAACGATTTACTATTTCAACTATGTATGTAAAAATGTTATATATGTAAATAAATATAAATAGATTTCATAAAGTTATAATTTTGTAAAATACTGAACTGAATGTTTTCTAATTGAATTCATCTCTAAGTTTTTAACATATAATTTATAAATTGGAATAAAGAAATGTCATTAAATAATGGATTGAATATTTTTATGAATGCAAGATGTGCCCTAAAAATTGTTATATTTTTAATAAATGGCGTTATAATAATCTAATCATGTTCACGGTTATATGACATTCATTATATAAATATACAGGATACCTCGCATAGTACTGCTCCGATTAGAACTGTTTGAATTTCCAAAAAGTTTTGCGGTCTTTTTCTTTTTCTAACAGTTTTCGATTTGTAACTCTAGAGTAAAGTCGATTTTTTGATAATTAAATTTTAATTGAAAATGTATTTAAAATGATTGTATAAACCCATGATTTTGTTTTGTTGATCCATATAAATATTTGAATATATTACCCTCGTTTCATTTACTGAAAAACTGGAAAAAATGATTTGGAACCAATTAACGTTTTTTGTATTTAGTTAATGTTTCGACTAAGTCTGGTTTCAAATAATCCGGAAAATCAGTTGAATCGATTAGCCGCACTAAGCAAAGTATTCTTGTATATATTTTTTGTTTACATCTATGATTATTTTTTTAATGAATTATTATTATTCTAATTATATCAACTTACTGCTGTGTCAGGGGCAGTCGAGGTACACATATGCCCGAAATCATTTTTAAATATTAATGTCATAAAATTATCTTTCGAATAATACCAAATAAATAGTCATCCTGTCAGTTAACATGTGTTTTATTTCAGTTTAAAGTTTTATCACACTTAAAAAACACCTATATCTGTATATACCTGTGTGCCTGTGTGTATTTCGAAAAAAAACATTGTGTGTTTGTCGCTGTAAACACGTATCATTCCTTTATCGGAAACTTTTGTAAGTAATAACTATATATAAGGATAATTTTTAATGATCATAAAAAAGAAAATACGGGAAGTCGATTGATCAGTAAAAAAAAAACAAAAATGGTAATAGTAAATAGGCTATTAAATTTATAATAATCAATGTAAGGAATGACAACAAAATGTTTTGAATACCAGGAGTGTAATTTGAAGATATGGTAAGGTAATATGTTTAGTTATGGGTGACTTTTAACGATTTGTGCATAAATACAGGTGGACATTAAAAAAATTGTCATTTAACCAATGATTTAATAATAAAGAGTATAATAAAAGTAATAATAGTTGTAAATGGTAAGAAGACGACGCTCAAATGTACATCCTACGTGTACGCAAGCACGTACGCTGTTCATTTGATAAATATTAATTGGTTAATTAGACGGCGGTATCGATTATATTCATAGAAGGAATTTCTTAATAATATTAAAAATAAGAGACATACTAATTCGTACAGTGCAATGAAAACAAACGGCATACCTCTTAATTTTTGGAAACGATAACGCATATCAATTTATATATATATATACATAACGAAGAATACGTCTGAATAGTACATTAATTATTTGAAAAATTTTCGACATCAATAAGTGTTTGTGTATATATATATATATATATATATATATATATATATATATATATATGTATGTATGTATGTATAAGTGTGCGAATATAATAAAACGACAAACTCAACGTTTTAATTACCACAATATAATGTAATTAGTGAAAATTGTACATTTTCGGCAAATAACATACCATGTAGAATTTTATATGAAAAAGATTTCATATATGTTGTAAACCAGAGTTTTTATGATTTTACAAATTACTTTGATTACAATATAAAATAATAATTTAATTATTTTTAATGACTGATTTATATACGTAAAAAATTCAAAGAAGAAAATATTTGATCAGTGTATTCTAATTGTTGTTGTATATAACAGTAAAATATAGATTTTTAAAATCAGAATAACTTTGACTTCTAATATCTCGGATAAACATAGGTAGATGTATGTTAGGAATAGTAAGAAAAATAACAAGAGAATAGATTAAATGCATAAATCAAATACGAATGGAGATCATAATAATTAAAATAACTAGAAATTCATAATACAAGATTTATAACCGTTATTCGAATTGAATAATTTTGATTTAGGAATTCCTTCTTGTTTTTTGTATTTATTAACCCTTATCGGACGTTAGCATTTTGTACTTAATTTTCCGCTAGGTCGGAGATATATTTGAGTGCTTATTGTAAAAGAAGAGTAACTAAACTTATTTGATATAAAAATATATTTTTGTGCATAATAATTTATAGGCTCTTAAACATTTCCGAAGATTTGGCGTCCTATATTTGTAAAAGGAATATTTGAAGTTAAATTGTCTTCATCATCACTGTCGATTTCAATCCAATCTTCATCACAATCAGGAACAATTTATCTTTTCATTTCACTTTCCTCTTCACTTGAATTTTGAATAGAGATCAATTTTTTTCCTTGATTGAAATATAACACTTGTATCACTGTCTCCTTTATCACAAGAATTAAAATCACTTGCCGAATATTCAAAATTTTCACATATTTCACTACAACTATCACTGATACTTTCCATATTGCTGTAGTTTTCTTTATTCATTTTTGGAGGAATAAAATGTTATAATATAAGTAAAATAATTGCTGAAATATGACAGAACGTGTTGTCTGCTATCGAGTAAGAATTAAACTGTAAAAACATACAGTGTGTACATTCAACAATGAGGACGTTGTTACTTGTTCAGTCTTGTCACCTCGCACGTGACATACGACCGATAAAGTTGTAATGTCACGTCAGAGGTGACATACGACCGATAAGGGTTAACTTTATTACAATTAGTTTTATAAATGTTGCATTTTTCTTCATATCAGTGATATTTTAAGATGATTTTATGATCAGTATCAAAAATGTATTCTCTTTTGTAACTTGTTTATGTAAAAAATTCTCTCGTTTCTTTTGTATATTTAAAATTATATAAATTTATCAGGCGTACATTTTACATTTTTAAAAACACTTGAACTATTCAGTAATGAATACTTTATATAATTAGGTCTCAATCAAAAGAAAGAGCTTAACTACTTTCTCTTATTGTTATTTTTTGAATTACAAAAGACTGATATACACATACACACACATTTACGGTTTCTTTTTATGTAATTGACCTTCAGTTAGGCGTTTTCTTATAATTGTTTACTCTGTTAGTTGTATTTGTGTGTTCTGTGTTTATTATTCAGATAATAACAAATAATGTGGTTGTATTCTGTACGTAAAAATAGTGACTCACAGTGAAATAATAATAAAATATATTTTTTTTAAATAAATGAAATTGGTTGACAAGAAATAAAGCTGAAACTTGTTATATTTTTCGATTATTTTTGTTACTATTCTACTATTAAGTGAATTTTCATAATTACTTCAAATTTTTTTCAGAAAATAGTTAAAAATAAGCATATGTTATTATTATTTTGTTACTAGCTAGTTAATTATTTTTTTAAAAATGAATCATGCATTTTTTGTAAAAAAAACACACACACAATCTAGATATTGTAAGCTCATTCTCTGACGATAATGAAATGGCTATCGAAATGTGTATTAGAAAAAAGGAAAACAATTAAAAATTATTAAATATTTTAAAATCTGACGGTGTTGAAGTAAATAATTCATTTGTAGGAATGTAAATTAACTCAGTTTGTTTTAATCGACAGATTAATTGAATTTATTTTTATATGTAAATTTGTTGTCAACGGTTCATTTTAATATTCCTTAATTTGATTATTATACAAAATCTGTCATTTTCATTGTATAATATAGAATATTTTACACATAATTGTTTAAAAAATGGTATGTACGTATTTTTTCTCACAGCTCGTATATTATAAATTCCGTTTTAATTAAATTAATTAACCATTTCTCTTACATGATGACAAAAACTCGAACACTTGTCGTTTTCAATGTGCAATTTTATCAACACAATCATGGGCTACATTGTTTATTATTTTGCATACAATGCTGTGCTAAATATTTACTTCCGTCGAGGAAATCGAATCAATAGTCTATCAAGTGTACAAATGAAAAAATATAAATGTGTTTTGTATATATCATAAATCCGGAAGCCGGTGCATTATTGTTTGGCTAACATTGACTGGTGAGCCTACTCTCTTTTGTAGAAATTACGTGATATTCTGTCAAGGACAGATTGCGTTTACATTGTTAGTTGTTAAATCGCGGCGTTTTTTTTTTGAAGAGATTTTAATTAAATTTATGTAAAACATTGAATGAAGAGCATATTTGAGTAAACAATTAGGATATATTTCTGTTAATGAAATATTTTGTTAATAAATTAGAATGATTATACGAGGAAAAAATGTTATCTGAAACGAACTGTTAATTTTAATTGAATCATGTACGTATAGTACGTACTTCATCCAACCACATGTGTAATTTTGTATGTATATCTTTAAACATAAGACACTTGATATAATGTTAGTCTAATTGATATAATTCAATGTTTTTATTTGATTTATTCGGCCTGTGTAGCAGACTTACTACACTTCAAATCAGTACAATGTAGTAAATAATTTAATCAAACATAACATAGAAAGAATTTTACATCTGTCAATTTGAGTTGTGATGTGAATAGTGATATGGGTTTTATTAGATTTTGCTAAAGAAACCTTAACGGCTTGTGAATAATTTATTGTTTATTGTTATTTATGAAAAATTTAACCAAAAATTAAATTATTTTTTTTGACTGAAAATGATTCCATGGTTAATGAAATGCATATTAGCGAAAAAAGTAATTATTGAAAATTTGTAAAATCTTTGATATATAAAAATAATCCATTTATATTAAAATAAATTAATTAGTAGTGACGAAATTATTATATTTTATTTTTACATTAAAATAAAGTTTCGATTTTTTTGTAGTGATATACATTAAAAGCAAATTGTGACAGAAAATGAAAAATGTGTTTCATTCAGAAATGTAGTGAGAAAAAAACATTGGCAGCTTAAAGATGTAACCGCGTCGGTGATTGCAAAGGTCGAAATATATCAAAATAATCTGATACTTTACTCTTAGTGGGATTGCAGAGACATGGCATATTTTGATTTTTTCAAATCTGGCGAAAACATTAATTCAGATGTCTACTGCCAAACATTTATTAAATAAAATAAAGAACTGTTTGTCAAAAGGCCAGAATTGGTGATGAACAGAAAAACATTTGAATTATTTTTAGATGTACTTTAGCTTCTTTTCTTTTTGAAAAATTGAATTTTTTTAATTACATTTGTATGGAGTGAAAATTAATTTATCAATCGCATATGTAACAATATATTCAAGTGTACCGATAAAATAAAATTGTTTAACTTGTATTTATGTAATTTAGTGCTTTCAATATTGAGATACACTGTTTTAGAATATAATTTCAAGTATAAATCTTAAAAATGTCTGTTTATAAATCTTCAAAGAGAAAGTGTTGAACTTCATGTGTTACTTTCTTAGAAATGATCGATCGTGATTTAAAAATCTTAGTAATTGATCAGTTCACACGATAATTTTGTTATTTTTAAAGTTGAAGGGTGTTCATTAAACTCGGTATGTTTTATAGTTTAGACCAGATGATATTGCAGGTCTTGGTAGAGTCTATAAATATAAATTTTAAAATGTTTTCAAATGCGTTCTAGGATGAATATATTATTAAAGTTGTTCTTGTTTTGAATCATAAAACACGGATTCGATTTTGGTTATAAATGAAACATTTGTTCGACTTGGCTCACATTTTTTAAGGACATGACTGATGTTTTCGACACGTGCGCACATAAGAAAAAATACGATTTGGCAGATTTTTGAAAACGAAAGTCATATCGGAGGCCTTGACCTCATGGGCAAACAAACACTCTTGTACTGTACCATTTAACGGCGTCAAATAGAACGAACATCAGGAAATCAAGTGATATTTCTTTTTTAATTTATTACAAAAAAATATAATATGGGTATTTGAAAATTTGTATATATAGTAGAATTTTATTTATATGATTTTTTTTCATGAAAATAGAAAATATGTTTATTCAATTTTTTTAACTAAACTGTTATCTGGAAAAAGATTATTCAAAAAAAATCATACATACTGTATATTGATTGTCCAAATTTTATTACTTTTTTATTTTCTAATTTTTAAGATGAAAACTGTATAAATATATATAATATTTCCAAAGTTCAAATTCACTATATTCAAAATATTAAGAAAATATTTTTTTTATTTTTCTCTGAAATGTAATTATTGTATTATAAAATATTATCTTGTAAATTTAAATATTTTATCAAGTATTTTACACTATTGGCAAATTTTATTGTTCTCTTGACCGTTTGATTGCACGGTACTCGAAAACAAAGTGCATATTGTGTACGACCCAGTTACAGCAATCGTTGTTGCTTAGTATGCTGATTATTTTCACATTATATAATTTTCTTTATCATGCTTACAAATTATAAAAAATATAACACTTAACTATTGCGAAAGAAAAGTAGGATGCTTAACAAACATTTAGGAAGTAAACACTAAATAACGTAAGTTACTTAAGGCAATTTTTAAGCCACTATTATGAAAGTAAAATCAAATTCTTGAAGACACTGACATACACGTTGAATGACTGCAGTGTCTATAGACGTCCATAGCATTAAAAAGATTTAATGATCACATATTTCAAAATCATAGACTATATAAAATATAATGTTTATATATGACCGTAAATCCGGCGGAAAGAGTTCCAAATAAGAAACATGACTACTTTTTATTCTTTTTTCATTTGAATCTATACTTAAAGATTTTTGTTGAAAAAAGAAGTAATTTGAATATTTTGGAATGAATGAACTTTCTCCGATTTATTTTCTATATATTTTTAATTTATTTTTAATGCATGTTAAAATGACTAACACAAATTCACCAATATGTAAATTAATTTCAAATACTGTTCTGTTAGATATTAATATTATTCGAGTTAAAATTTATATAATTTTCAAGAAATTAATTGATCATGCTCATTAATTACATTATTAGTCTCGCAAATATTGAATTGTTTTACAACAGACGAAAGTAATGTTTATAATTAAATTTCATTCATACGATAAAATATTTTTTTAAAAAATATTAATATTACTGGTAAATGTAAAACACTATTTTTTAATTGATATACTCTTTTCACTTATTTCTTATCTGATTATATCTCGAATTGAAATTATCTGTTTTCCAATAAAATGGTTTATTTTGATGTACAAAAATTGGCATTATTTTAAATCAGATGTTATTTTAATAGTAACAGTATTTTGTGTATCAATGTCGACAGAAGATTTTCTTCTCTCTGTACTGTTTACTGTCATTGTCGGTATTAGATTATACTCTATTTTTAATTTCGAATTTATATAACGTACGAGTAGCTCTTTGTATAGAGGCCGCTGTTAGATGGATTTTATTTCTGTTATTAAGTCCACATTCGTTTGAACTACGCAGTTAATGCCATAGACACTACACATTAAAAACAGACGTGTAGGGACATTGAGGACGTGTATATAAGTTTTATAAAACTTTGTCGAACAGATTACTAATTGATATTTTACATGATGTACGGGTATTGTCGTCTAAGACACGATTGTATGTGTTCTGAATATAAATTTATCTTAATTACACATATGAAAACAATATAAGCTAATGGCTATTACGATTCAAGCTTCTGTTACATATTTATTCAGATTTTTTATGATTTTAATGATTTATTAATATAAAAAATAAAAAATATGTATACAGTTCCTTTCTTAAATATTGGAATAAGTTGGAATTCTGAAACAAATTGATGTTATTCAGTTAAAAAACAGTTTATTTCAATTTTTTCAATGGTATTTAATAAAGTTTTTTCATTAGTTCGTCGTTTTATAGCAAAAAGTTATAAATGCAAAAAGTAAATAAAAATTTCAAACAAGTTACTTAACAATATCAATTTCTTTTATTAAAAAAGACTTGTAAATCTACTTATGAGCTGAAAAATGTAAATTACTATTTAATTTGTAAACATCTTAAAATATATTTTAACAATAATAATTAAAAGGAATCACAACTTTATATATAACAATAATAATATATAAAGGAATCTCCCTTCGCCTTCTGGTCTTTTGAATTTATATATAAAAAAAAAAAAAATATATGCCAACCTAATATATATATATATATATATATAAATATATATATATATATATATATATATATATAGAGAGAGAGAGAGAGAGAGAGAGGGAGAAAGAGAAAGAAATGTGTAAATACCACTGCAGAAAATAAATGTAACTAAGTTATAATTTTTTTTCGAAAACGTTTTTTTTTTTAATAAAATTTAATCTGTTTTAAGATTGAAAAAAATTAAAAAAAGAAATTATTTTATATAGTTATTTCATTAAATGGAGTTTAATAATATTTTTAACTATTTTAAAAAAGTAAGTCTTATGTAAATACTTTCTTTATCATTAAAAGTTTCTTGCTTTCTTATTTTACTATGTAACCTTTTTTCTAATAATTGAATTTTGTCGTGACTTAAATTCTATTAAATGTTGATAACACGACTAAATTATAAGGGACAATAAACTCCATTCCACAGATTTTGTTTGACATTAGCTGAAACATTTTCAATTGGATTGAGATTCGGTAACTGATGGCTACGACATTACCGTAACTTTGTTGTCACCAAACTATTGTTTATTTCTTCACACGGTACGCCGGTTGGTAGTACCATCGAAGCGGCATTTCTTGTTTTATGTGGGATAACATGCTTTCATTTATCTTTAAATAAATATCTTGAATTATACGTTCAGTAGTTTTGAAAATTGGATTGGCCACGTATCATGAAAAACAAACGCGTAATAATATTACTGCTTCTATTTATAGCTTCGTAGTATTTTTTATATACTGCGAAAAAATCTACCCTGGTAGTAGGATTTGTGAAAATGTAGAGAAAAATAAATAAACTTTGTTAAATCTATAAATATTGTTTTAATATCATTAATTTACGCCTGTACTTAAAAAATATTAAATTTCATACTTCATGTTTTTCTTTACTCAATATCGTATTTCATATACGTAAGTAATTTTTAAAAAATAGTTTCCAAATATAGCATAAAATGTAGGTGCGATTTTTTTAGTATGGAAGTGTATATATATATATGCATTATAAAATTAATTATATGTAGCAAACGATTGGAATTAGTATGTAATTAGTGTTTGATAAAGATGTCTCAGATTAAAGTCTAGAAATATGAATGGAATTTAAATATAACAAATTGTTAAAATATCCATTAAATGGTTATACGTATTTTGATACACCGGTATGTTTTTCGATGACGAAACTCTCGTTTTTCTTTAATACGTTTGTATTGAAAGTAAAAACTTTACCATCGAAATGCATATACATTTTTTGGACTAAGTAATAATCAATTATTTGATATTTTTATAAAAAACTGTGATGTTCATTCATCCGTGAAGGAGAATTTAGATATAATTCTAAACTATGGTTCAATAGTTAAACTCAGACATGCTATTAGTACGACTTAAAAAATATAATACTGTTTTATTAGTGGATGTAGTATTTTTTTAATTTTTTTATAATTTTTAATTTTACAAAAAAAAAACTACATTAAAGTTGCTTCTAATTTTCTTATTGATTTATTTATCCGAATTTATTTTGCTCCTCAACGCCTTTACTCGTTTTTAAATAATTTATTTTTAAATTTCATGAATAAACTTTCATGTAAATATTATTTAATATTTATTTCTTTTAGTGTACTTAAGTCATAGTAATATTTTATTCATAGCACTATTTTATAAATATGTTTAAGAATTAAAGCTTCAATTTACTAACCTACATGTTTAGTTTATTATTTTGTGATGTTTGTGCATTTATTGATTTTTTTTATATTCTTTGTGGAAAACGCGTAAAAATCCATTTAAAATTTTCATTGAATAACTTAATTAAACATAAAATAAATCTAGAACTAAGCGAACTTCTTGATAAGGAGATATTATTTTTTTTAACTATTCTGAAATTGTATTCATTGTAATTAATTGCACTACTTTGAACTTGGCGATAATTTGTTACGATGTAGATCATTCCCGCCGTTGTGTTAATTTTTGTGGCATTGAAAATATTGCCATAAAAATTGTGATGTTTGGGAATGGTAAAGTTGAATGATTTTCCGGATTGTTTGGATTCGGTTTACGTCATTAATACAAGAATTAAGACTGGTTTTTATTCTTCCAACTGTGGCTATAAAGCTATAAGCTATGTATTTAATCAGTTGTTCTATATTTTTATAGCAAAATTATAAAATTATATATATATATATATATATATATATATATATATATATATATACCTTGTATACTGGCAAAAAAAAAATACAGTGTAGTGCAGACGAAAACATATTTTAAAATAATCACTCTTTTAGCCGTTATTATTTTCGTTTTTGAGATTTATAAAAAAATTAGGGTGTACCTAACCAGCTGCTTGTTATTATATATATATATATGTGTATATATATATATATATATATATATATATATATAAATTACACTGAAAATTATATTTGTGTATTTTTAATAGATTCAACCGAAGAAATAGTCTAAAGTTCTGTTTCATCATATGTACAAGAATTAACAAAAAGGAATTATTCTGTACGGGTTTAATTAAGAAAATTCTATTTGATAAAAAAGTGAAGAACAAAATGTTCCAAAACACATTAATCTATACACATATTTATCTGTAATTAAAAATTAAACGTTTGTTGCAACATTTTTATGTAATCAGTTATCGTTTCGTAACATATTGACCTTAACAAGACATTATTTATTTGAAGATTAAATCCAACGTTTAAAATTGTTAAACGACCACGTGCAGTGTTCATGTATTGCTGTGAATTGTTTGTGCTTGTGCCTAAAGGTAACAGGAACGGCTACAGTCGTTACAACGACGACGATCAGCAACGTGCGCTCTATGTTTGTGTAACGGAGTCCTCTGCGTTAGTGATAGGTCCGCCAGATCCATCACCACGGTGTCTACACTAACGTTCGCCATCAAAGAGTGGTGGCGTGATGTTACGTTGTGCGCAAAGGGGGGCGGCGCCTCCGTAGGCCCGCTGCCCCCCGGCAGTCCCCATTTGCCGTGTTGTACGCCGTCAAAATGTCGTTCTACAACGTCATCGAACAACAATAACGACTATAATAGAACGTCGTCAGTTGCATCAGCAGCGACAACGTCGCCATCAATATCTTCGTCGAAGCGCTCCATGGGACACGCTCTCAGCATGTGCAGGTTTCACGGCTGCCGCCACAAAAAGAGTAAGTTGTTGGTGTGAGGTGCTTAAAGTATTGCTTTTCATTTTATTTATTATACTTGAGCAATATGTTAACTTTTTTCATTTGGTGTTTAAGTCATATAAGTAATTAATATTTTTATCTGAAATTGAAAATGAGTATTTTTTAAAAAAAGAAAACATACACATGATCAAGACAATTGATTTTTTCTACAAAAATCCATTGGAAGTATTCGAAACAAATGCTTATTTTAATTCAAACTGAATTTGAGAATCGTTTTTTTAAAAATATTTTTATTTATTATTTAAAATAAGTGGTGGCAATCAAATAAAAAAATATACTTGAATTTTATGAAACATAAACATATTTGTTTCTTACTTGAGAATTGAACTTGGTAAGGGGCCAGTGCTTGACAAATTTATTCAAGTGTTTTGATATTAAAAAACAGTAATAAAGAATTGCCTGATTTAAAATCATGTATCATATATTTTTCTAAAGCTCTAGAATTTAATTTTTATTCCAGTATAAGAAAAAAAAGCAAGTTACTCAGAAGTAATTATTGTTAATTCCCATTTGAAATTTAATTATAAGAACCATTTAAATGTCATCAATAAGATAAAATCTTGAAAGGCAGTCGAAATATAGAGATATCTGAAAATTAAAATCAATGTAATTAAATGTTTGATAAACTTATTAATTCATTTCATGCCTCGCGAGTCGCGTGCATCCCACGCAGGCTTTTCGTTCGGTCTGTTTAATATTTTCATTATTGTAATATTAAATAAAATATTTCATAATGTCTTTAGCTGATGTTGAAATATGTATAGCGTAATGGTTACACCGTGGGCAGTTGGTGTTCTATGCTGTGTAGCGATGTTTGTAAACTTTTTTTATTTTTTAAATTTTATATTTCAATAAAATTATTAGATTTGATAACGTGGGACTAATACAGCCCATATGGTTGAAAAAGTTATTATTGTATATAAACTAGTTCCGTAAAGAATGATTGATTCTGGAGAATTGTAAAAAAGCGATTGTTAATAGAAATGAAAAAATTAAAAGTAATATAAATTGTTATTATATTCACTTTGTCTTGAATGACCCAGCTTAATAGTTCCAGTAAAATATTAAAAAGGTGAATTAGTTCAAAAAGAGGACAGTTTGTCGCTTTAAATCATTTAATGAGTATTTATCTTAGGAGAAGTTCATTCTAAGGTACCATCGTTTATGAGTAAAAAAAAATTAGAAATATAAACTTGAAATATAAAATTTCAGAATAAATATACTTTTAAAAAATTGCAGTAGAAATTTAATTACAATTTTATATTCTGAAATCATTTTTTCTTGTTTATTTATCTTCAGCAGGAAATACATAACAGGTTATAATTTTGTTTTAAAAGGATTTCCTGTTACATCAGATTGATTTAAGTATTTTCATAATAGTACTAGTTAAGTAATTCAATATTTAAAGTACTACAATAAGTCAAATAAAATATTTCACACTAAGAATTCAATATTTTAGCAGCATAAAAAAAATGTAATATATTAATAGAATAAAATAATTTACGAAGCTAATTAATTTTGTACTATTTGTTATAAGTTGAATGTTTGCTTAACGTTTATGTCATTTTTTTTTTGTTCTTTAATTTATGATATTGATAATTTTAAATGAATGTAATAAATTATTTCTTCTATCATTCTTGGTGTCGTAGTCTGCAAGTGAAATACGCAGGAATTGAATTTCATGTAATTAATCATTTTAATGAAGTGAGTAAGCGTTATAAAATATTGTATACAGTTTTACAACTTTTAATATAATTTATTGTAATTAAATTTCGTTCAATTTTGAACACTTCTTCGATCGAATATGTATCACATGTATAGTTCGTCGGCTGCAAGTAACGAGATCTGATCGAGTACTGTTTCATATTGGAATTGAAAACTTATTTGTCGTTTCCAAGTCGATTTCGCGGCTTCTCAGACAGACAACGTACAATACACATGTCCGATCGATTGTTACCAGGCGACTTTCATTCATCTTTCTCTCTCTTTAATATATGCTAAACCGAATTCCGTCGTCGTTTTCGATTCTCGGAACTCGGCTCGTCGAACTACCCATACGGGTATCGTGCACGGTGTAAACGATCTCTTTACAGCCAATGTCTCACACCGATAACAATTGATACTCACGAGTGCAAGATAAAGAAACAGATGGATAAACGATCTGTGCAGATGTGTGCGAATGCCTCGTAACTATTCCGAAAGAGAAGTAAAAGCCTAATCGTTTTGCTTAATTTGAAACGTCGATTTGATTTGTACAATATTTGAATATAAATAATCTTGATTGACAAGGAATGACACCTCGATGATATTGTCATATTTTTAAATGTACTATTGTCAACATACTAGACCGCACACGTTGTCTAATAAAGATTTCTTTACGTGCCTAGAGATAGATGTGCTTCCGAGAAAGCTTTCCATACCTTTATATTTATATGTATGTATACGTGCATAATTACGTCCATGTATATGTATAGTAATATGCATTAAAATCCAATAAGGCAATAATCTCCTACGCGTTTCAATAATAACATTAATAGTAAAATGATTACTTAGTATGTGTTCATTTACATATGTTTTAAATGTTCAATTGGTAATCTTGTTATGGCATAAAATATTAAATTTAATTCTTATTTTGATAATCGAATCATATATTGTTGGAACAAATTCCAATTTGTGTATCAATTTTCAAAACTACTTTTATTTAAATTATTTAAATATGTAAAACATTACTTAAGAATATAAAATATGAAAGTGAAATAGAGGAAATTATTTAATTCTTTAATATATTCAGTTTCAATGTAGCATTCACTTAGAACTCATGTTAAAAAAATATGCTGAAAGAGGATTATTTATACAATAACTTCTTGTAGTGTAAGACCTTAGAATCACATAATACGTTGTATTTATTTTTTGTTCTAAAATTATTGTTATTTAAAATTTTATTTTTTGACTAGATTTTTATTATAGTGTAGAAATTGATTTTTGTTTGTTAAGGGGGTATTCTAGTCTAGAATTTCGAAAAAATCGATTTATTTTTTTGCATATTTTTAAAATTTAGACCTTTAAGAATATGTCCTTAAGAGTATTTTTCGAAATTCGAATTATTTTCGGAGTTATAGCTATTTTTGTGACGCGCCAACCAATCCGGTCTGGCCGGAACGAATCAACTTTAAACGCGTTTTTCTCGAAACTACTTTTTTCGACATGGTTGACGTGATATCTCAAGTTCTAATGGACCGATTTACTTGAAATTTGGTACAGAGCTTCTCAATATAACAGTGATTTCCCCCGCCTAGGATTTTTTGAAAATTTTGTTTTTTACTATTTTTAAAAAATTCCGAAAGTTGAAAAAAATAGGGCAAAAATGACTGTTTTTTCACACTGCTGCCATTTTGCGAAAATTTTTTTTTTTAATTTCTTTAAGTGAGGATACTACTACAACCTTCTTTTTTAATAATTTCAAAAAAAATTTTGTTTCACATGACCGGAAAGGTTGGAACCACGTCAACCAGAAGACACCTTTTTTTTCGAGCCCCCACTTTGCCAGCCTGTACCTTTTTCAATTTTGAATTTTTTGTTTTTAATAATACTTTTTTATACTCTTAAAATGTTAATAAATAACTGATAAAAAATGGATAGTAAAAATATTTGGTGGATTTTTTTTATAGTGCCCAAAAAAACACCTAAAATTCGTGCGTCTAGACTAGAATACTCCCTTAAACGAGTACGTATTTTGTGTTTATCTAAAATATCTATTGATTATTTAAAACATAAATAAAAAAAATCTTGGTAATAGAAATATCTAATACCATTCATATGCGAAGATGTTTTTTTAAAGTATGAAACTCGCCATGACACTTTTAATGATTGACTATGAGAGTTCCATCAGGACCAATTAATTTGACTTTTAGTTCATAGAGAGTTATATTTTTCAATCCTTATCAATACAATTTTGTTACTATTTTATCTACTCGGATTTTTTCAAGGATGTATAGGGTGTTTTTTTTTTAAATTAGATAGAACTTTTGATAGAGATAACTGTCAAGTCAGTTGTCAGTTTATGCACTATAAGTGACATTTGGATTTAGTATACTTTGGCAAATTATTATATAACGATTTACACTTAAGTAACGTTTCTAAATTGTGGAAATTTATTTCAAAAATCAGTGTTTTGTTTGCCAAACTTATAGAAAAAAAATTGTTCGGAGATGAGGTTCATTTTTGGTTTAACGGGTGCGTTAATAAGCAAAATTGCCTTATTTGGAATGAGACCAATCCTGAAGTGATTCACGAAAATCTGTTACATCCACGTTGGTCTGCGAAATGCACGTTGGTGGCATCATCGGACCTTATTACTTTCAAAATGAAACCAGAGAGCCCATAATCGTCAGTAGTATACTTTACAAAACGATGATAAATGATTATTTGTTTTCAAATTTGTATGAAATCGATCTGGAAGAGATGTGATTTCAACATGATAGTACCACATGCCATACTTCAACCGAAACAGTCGAGTTATTGAAATAAAAATTCGTCGATTCGGTTATCTCCAAAAATGGACCTGTGAATTGGCTTGTACAGTCGTGTGATTTGACGCCTCTAGATTATTTTTTTTTGGAGATATGTGAAGTCTCTGGTTTATGCTGATGAACCAGCAATGATTGAGGCATTAGAAGCTAACATAACTCGCGTTATTGCGGACATATGGCCCCAATTGCTTGAAAAAGTGGACTGAGAGAATGCGGTATATCAGAGGTAGCCCCATGGTGCATATATTTCCGAATTCATTTTTAAATATTAATGCCATAAAATGATCTTTCGAATAATACCAAATAAATGGTCATCCGGTCAATTAGTATGTGTTTTATTTCAATTGAAAGTTTAATCACGCTTAAAAAACAGCTTGATTTAAAATAATCATAAATGATTTTTATAGTTCTAGTGAGAAATATTTAATTAGAGTAATGCTTTCCTTTGATTTAGAATTGAATATATCCATTCTACTTCTAAAAATAGTTGATTTATATCTAATTTTATGAAATAATATTTTTAATTTATATAACTGAATATCAGAAAGAAAATAAGTGAATAAAAAGAGAAATGCCTTATAAGTTAGGTGGGTTTGAAGGAACTACACTAATGCTCGTATCGTACAAGGAAGCATTCTTGACATTGAATTCAACACATCAGTTCTGTTTATCTTCGTTGTAAAAAAAAAAACACCCAAAGTCAATTAAACGTCAACAACGGCGCTACCCACATTGTCACGGAACCGTTTGAGTCTTGCGGTGTTTGTCTAGCCGAATATTATATTAAACCAACCGAACCGACTCACCCACTACGCATTAATCAATTAAGACGATAAAAGGCTCGTTGTCACACCATCAAATATTTACACTCATCATATTTTTGTCCCGGTAGAAAATAAACTATGAATATAAACACCTCATGTTTATATCTCATCACGTGTTTTATTCTCATATTTTTTGTAATAATGTCCATAGAGACCTTTTTGTACATACTTTGAAAATAATCTCGGAATTGTTTAATTACACACAATAATAATTGTTAACATTATTTTAACCATTAAAAATGTATAATCTTTTTTAAAACACAATTAAAATTAACAATAAACAAATTATATATATTAATAAATTAATTCATTACCTTTAAATTTATTCGTTTCTAACAACTTTTTTAAATTACTTTTTCTCATCCTTCTATGGTTATGAAGTAGTACCATAAATGTTTTCAAAATAATATTTATTTTGTTCGAATGACCATGATTTTAAATATCAATTGTGTGCACAATAAATCTGACAAAACACATATAAGGCATTGTAATAAAAAAATGTCATTGAAACAACCAAAATGATTTCTTTGGCTCTCGGCAAAGATGCTATAACCCATATTTTTTTAAAAAAATAATGTCAACGATTTCGAGTAGAAAACTTTGAATTGTGTGACAAACTACTACTCAGCTAAAGACATTTGAAGACAAAGAATTGTAGTAACTACTGGATAAAAATCAAATGCAAGTTCAAAAAGAGTTTGATGAATAACTATAGTTTATCAATTTAAGCAAGGAGTTAGAGCGCAAAAGGTCATATACCGGGAAGGGATCACGAAAAATGATACTGTCGTTTTATAAAAGATGCCATTTTTAATTTACGCTGTGATGTTTAATTTTGCCGCACCTGGTATTTTCACTAAACATAGATTTTTCCTACTTTCATCTATTCCGGTTATTACAATATTATTTTATATTAATTATATACATGATTTGCTGTATTACTTTAAAAAAATATATAGAGAGAGAGGGAGAGAATGTAACTATAATTCAAAGTAGTATAGTAAATTGCATATGTAATTAATATAGTTAACAAAAAATGTACCCACCCAGCATGTCAGATCTCATAAATCTCAAATTATTACATCTCATAAATTTTATCCAATTTAAATTGATATAGGGACTTAAATATATTAACACATTACCGCCCGGCCACACCTAAACGCGTGTTTCATATTGGACTACTGTAAGTCCGTTCACGCGTTAACGTGTGTTTCGTTGTATGAACTTTTGATACCAAAAAAATATATATACAAGCTATATTTTTTCTAATTCCATCAAAAGATGGTGGTGTATATATTCAAAATATTGGTAAATTATAAAAATTATGAAAAATATTTCAGATATTTTAAATAAAGTAATCTCTATCCCTAACAAAGTTCTGTTTTTTTTGGAATAAAATCGAAATTGGTTTTCTTATTTTTTTTTCTAACAACTTCTGTATAAAGAATATATGCTTTACGTAATTTATCATATTTTTTTATCCCTTCTAGATGTTTTTTTAGCGCTTAAATGTGTTTTTTTATAATAAACTATATTTATTATAAAACATCTCTTTTTTGTACTTTATCACACTGGTACACTCGTTACAAATTGAAAACCACTATTATATTTACATATATCTATGCATCGAACCCTTTTATAGGCAGATATGAAATTTAATTTGAAAATGTTCATTGGTTTAAGAATTACATTGATTTTATGAAGTTATTTTTGTGCCTTTTTTGCGAAATTTGCCGGACTCTAGATGAAGTCTAGCGCGAAATACTGCAGACCGTAATGTTTTAATACAAATATGTGTCACTTATATATATATATATATATATATATATATATATATATATATATATATTACGTTTTAAAACATGTTAAATACGAATTGAAAGTAATAAACAGATTAGAAAATAAAATTGCAATTTCGCATATGGAAATAAATGTGCAAAATTATGGGTTTTACTAAATAAATATTACAAAAAAATTAAAAAAAGTCATTTAAATTCAATTATTTGTTGAGTAATTATTTTACTGTAAAATAGTTTTGTATTTAATGTAAATGTACTAGTTTTGTGGTGAATTTACTATTTATTTTGTCTCAGTATTTTTGAATTTTTTTCAGTGTTTTCTTTTTTACTGGAAACCGCATGTTTACTTTATGATAATTTTTTTCCTCTATAATAATTCAATGGAGTCAATATCAGTCGATTTAAATAGTACTTCCAGTCTGCTAGGTATATCATATACAATAGATTTTTTCACAATCCTTGTACAGTGTTTAGATTAATTATTTTGGAACAACAAGTTCGGTTAACCCGATTTTATGATATTGACTTTAAGATCATTTTTTAAAATATTGAGGTAAGCAAATTTATCTATTGTCTTTTTAATAAATTGGAGGTTATTCGTTTTATAAATAGTTGCTATGTACTCAATTGTATTATCCAACAACAACCAAATTTAACTCTAAGCTGTAAGTTTTCTTTATTGAATAATTATTCTAGTTTTCTCTACAAGCGTTTTCTTTGAAATGTATCTTATCTCAAATTTACATTCGTTACTAAATAAAATTCGTTACCAAAACATTTTCTGCTCATACACAAACGTATTTACCAATTTAATCTTTGATATTCTATTCACTTTATTTTTAATTTTCAAATAATATTTAGTCATTTAGACCAAGTGAACAGTTTCCACATTTTTTTCGAATTATTTCTTATAGTTTTTTATAAATTCATTTTCCATTAATATTACGGTTTCTTTTACACGTTTTTCAGTTTGTCATTCATTACTCTTGGGTAAAAATTTCGGTTGCCCTGTACGTAACATATTAATAAAATGTTATTGGGTTTTTACTCTATGACATTTTCCTTCATACTGCATGGTATTCCCATTTTTTTTATATTTTTCATTGTATATTCTTATAAAGAAATAACTAAATTTCCTTACATTCAATTTCCTTTCTGTATTTTAACTATTACTGTAATTTTCCATCTGATTAAAACCTCATTGTTGTACAAATTCTTTGGATTAACTTATTATCACACGTATGTAAAAATATTTAGGAATTCCCTTTATCTATGGCGAGTAAATGATTTAATACTTTTATTTATTAATTTTTAAACGTCGAATTGTGGTTTCAATTTCTCATTTTAATATTTTTCAATAAATAAACATGTATATAAATATTTGTATTAATAGATTTTTAATTCAATACACAATTTAAATTCGATAAAAATTCTAAGATTTTTTGATGTGTTGTGTGTGGGTTAATATATAATAAATGACTATAACTGGATATTTATTCTATATTATATGCTAAGTACATACAATTAATACGTCTTTAAATTAATTTCGATGAAATTAATATGCCGAATTTCACTTTAATTAATGAAATACAACCTCATTATCTACATTGATTAGTTGATTATTATTTGAGAAAATATCGAAATTTTGGTTTAATTTAATACTTAAGTGTATTATAATCTTATTAAAAATTAGAAACGAATAATCTATATTCACTCATATCGGATTAAGATTCAATATGAAAATCAATATAAGTTTGAATATAAATGTTTTATAAGAAGGAAATTATTTATCTTAATAACTGCTAATCTACTTGTTGTATAATAAAATGCAATTCTTATTAAATATGAAAAGTCATTTCTGAGAATATATTGATTTAATTTATACCACTTTTCTTTTGAAGTTTTTTTTAAATTTTTTTATTTTATTTTCTACTTTAAGAAAATCATACACGTTATATGAAAATACTACTACCTCCAGTTGTATTTTGAGATTAATTTTTATTATTTTTTTAAACGAACAATATATTTTTGTTCTTTATTTGAATTAGGGTTATTTTTATTTTTCCATTCAAAGGAACAATAATATTGTATGGAAATGTTTGGATTTTATTTTAAACCATTGTATAAATATACACTGACGCACATAAGTCATGGCACACATGGGTAACATAAGCAATTTATTGATATAATTCAATGAAGTCGTTAAATTAAAAAAAATATTTAATTGAAAATAAATAGTATATAATGAATATTATATTTATTTATTTTTTATTTATTGAATTATATCAATAAATTGCTTATGTACCCATGCGTGCCATGACTTATGTGCGTCTGTGTACATATATAGTTATATTCTTCGTGTATCATCATATTCAGTTCCATTGATATGTTCATGAGAATCGGAGTCTCTTCTACGATAGACGCTTAAAAGAAATGAATTCTTAGCGCAATTGTGTTCTACAATCGATGCGATGGCCTTCGCAATAAAATTACAACTATACGTCGTTGTGTTCAACGTCGGAGACCAAGGTCGGAGTCTCCCTATCTCTATTACGGCGCAATGCAGTAAATGTATACTCGTATCGTTTTTATGTGTGTACATGCGTGTGTGTATGTTTCCGTTGACGCACAAACGCCGCATTTTTCAAAAAATCCAGATTTTAATTATCCGAAAATAGTGTGCATGCCTAATATCAATAATAGTTAGTATTAATGTAGCGTTTTTACTAAGTATTGTTTTTCTTCTGAGAAATAACTTGTCATTGGAATAACTTGCTCAGATTTATCATCAGAAGTACATTAAGCACTTACTAAATCATTTTTTGTTACCTATTAGTTATTTCACTCTTTTTTTTAAAAAAAATATTAAATTTATTTGTGTATTTTGTGATTTTTATTTGGCTTAATTCTTGTTAGAAATTCATGTTTTTTAACAACTTTGGTTTTTATTCTTGTCATTTTAATCGTCATTCTAAAATTATGTTCACAGCTATAAAATAGAAAAAAATTGACTTTAGCAGAAATAAAATATTTTTTTTTATTAACTGTTTGATAAAAATTAACATTTGTTAGCTTTAATTGATTTTTAAATTTATATACTTTTTTTACAAAAATAAAAGGATTTTTTGTAAAATATTAATTTCTCAAAACAAAAAATTAAATATAAAAAGAGAGATTTTTATGTCATAACTTAGCAGAAATTATCCTAATCAAATTTATCTTCTAAAAATGAATTTTTTTATTTAGAATTTTCATTTTTAAGTAGACTTATTAGTAAAAATATTGAATAAATGATATAAAAATATGAATGATTTTATTGCTGATTTGTGGATAGAGAGATAATGAATTGGATAAATACAAATAATAATCAATACCTTAATTAGTTCATCACTTGACAATTTTTTTAAAATACGAGGGTCGTTTGATAAATATGGTAAATTTTAAAATTTATGAAAATTTTATTAAATTTTATGGTAATTTTTTTACCATACTTATCAAACGACCCTCGTATATTATAAAAGTATTTCAATTTGTAACTAAATAGTTTTTTTTAATTCGTTGATAAAAATACATTTTAATGTACAATAAGTTATAATGTTTTGATAATTTTGTTAAAAAAATTCTTATAAATACAAGTTCAATAAATCGTTTCATAACTTTAGAATTTAATATTGAAGATAAAATTACAATACTCATGGCATATTTTATGTAGGCAATTCTTAATGTCGCAATTTTAATTATGTAGAAAATGCAATAATTGTGGAAGAAGTAAATATTTATAATTTATTCATATACAAATACATTTATATATGTACATACACACACACATATTATATATATATATATATATATATATATATAATGCTTTAAATAAAAACATACTCATTGAAGTGTGTAATAAAATTATACAGAAGTATACCTTTTTTTCATCAAATCCTCGAGTTTTTTCGGATGTGAACTAAATTTATTGTTTCGTTATTATAATATTTTCTATCTCTGTGTTACATTATTTTCAATATAAAATTTAATTGGTAGTTTTATACAATATACACATATTATGTTTAAAATTATGTATTAACAAATTACACATTTATCATGTGTAAATTTTATATAATTTGAATTTATATTTCCTCATATTTCATGTATTATATTTCACTACATTAAAGCATTTAATGAAGGAATATCGTAAGATAATTTGGATGTTTTTAATTATTTTGTTTTTCTCAGCTCCTTTTTTAATTTAGACTAAAATATCCTTTTTTTCTTGCTTATATATGTATATAGGTAATATTTTCTTTCAGCCTCTATTAATTCATTATTAAATAAAGGCCTCTTTTAAATTTTCGATGTTTGAACGATACATTGCTTTTTTAACAAATTTTCACCTATCATTTCGAAAGTACCGGGCACATATAACTTGTCGCACTGATCCTATGCAGCAAATATCTTTTCATTCTAACCGATAATAGGTTCCAAGTTTACTTTGCATGGATAAACATACTAATATTCAAAAGATATCACAGTACGTTTTCTTAGAATTCTGTTCACACCTTTCATCGCTTTGAGGTAACGAAGTAGGTTTATGCAAAAATGAATCTTCAATTTTCGCAATTTAAAAATCATTTATAAATTTCATATAACCTTGTCTGAAAAATACATGAATATATTGATTTCTTTATTTATATAAAAATGGATAAGAGAAAATTACATTTAATTGTATTCGAAATAGACTCGATACGTATTCGGATATATATTGCGTGCCGGAACGAACAAAGTATACGAATCCGGATATTTATTTTTGAAACGTTCATTTAGTCACGAAAGTTATTTCATATATATTTATAAATACATATTTCAATTTACTACTGCAGACATTTGTATAAAAATAAATATATACGTAAATGTACATATATATTTACTTATACACGTGGCGATGTTATGAATGTACGTATGTATGAAGTGTAGAATATTTTATAATTTATATGACGCACATTTATATCGGAAAAATATACTACGCTTAAATTGTTAACATCAGTAATAATATTTGGATTTACAACAGGAGTATCATCAGTGTTTTTCAAACTTCGTAATTAAGTTTTTTAATACATATGTATATTTTTTTGCTAATTGTGCGAATGAAACATTGATGTTGTAGTTTTGAATAAAAAATCTATACATATATATATATATATATATATATATATATATATATATATATATATATATATATATATGTATATATGATATAAAATGAATATAGCATTCATGTCAGATATATCGTCCAGTAGTGGATAAATATATAATATATATATATATATATATATATAAAATAATCTTTCTGTGTTGAAAATGAATTATTCATGTAAAACTATTTTTTCTCAAAAAATCCATAGAGCGATAAAATTAGCAGAAGATTTCGCAATTAAACATAGACCGGAAGTTGTAGTAGCACTGTTATTAATTTGAATGATTATTTATTTTGTTATTGTTGAAAATTTCCTTTCACACAAACGAATAATATTGTATAATGATTTATTGTTCATTTTATTCGCTTAGAAGCTGATACGTATTTCTATAGCCATGCCATACTTGTCAAAACACTAAATTGTAAAATCTAGGATATGTAGGGTCATCCGAGATTTGTGTTTTATTAAAAAGAAACTATACACATGTTTCTTTTTAAGGGGTTATACGCAGTTAGAAATTTCAGAAAATCGATTTTTTTTTGCATTTTCGAAATGCACATATATTTGAGTATATTCTCTGAAAATTTGAAGTAAATCCGATAAATATTTTTGGACATACATCTGAATTTGTAAAAACTTTTTAACTATGTGTAAACTACTTCCAAAACTTCAAACGCGTTTATCTCAAAACGGTGTTTTCATAGTCGGTGATCTCGATATCTCAGAAATGGCTGAACCGATCGGTCTCAAATTTTCACACAATCTTCTCAAATATATTCCTCAGGTATTGAACGAAGGAATAGGGTTTACAAAAATTATTACTATTTTTTTTAAACAATTTGGAGCGAAAATTTTAGTAAAAAACGAAAAATTTTTTTCAAGTAGACGCCATTTTGTCAAAAATGAAAATTTTTATTATTCCTTCGTTTAATACCTGCATTAATCTATCCTTTAAAAGAATTGACCATATTTTTTGATTTCAAATAATCCAAACCGCCGATATGGAGATCACCGCCAAGCGCCTTTTTTTGGAGGTCGTTCGGGACATCGTCTGCAGGAGCGGTGCACTTCAATATTTTTTTATGATCGACATATTATTTTATTCTTGAAAGTAGGATCTCTTCAAATAACCATAATTTGTAATTGCAAAATAAATACTGTTTCTAAAAAAATTCCTAAAAAAACGTCGTTTTTGCGCCTCGCAAGTGCGTATAACCCCTTAATAAAACACAAATCTAGGTGTCACATTTGGATGACTTTATATAATGTTTTATTAAGCAGAGCTCTGATAATATTGGCATGGCTATCGAAATGTGTATCACTTTATAATCAAATAAAATGAATAATAATTGATTAGACAGTTAAAAAATCTGGTGGTGTGTGAGTGTGATCGATTCATTTGTATTAATTGTAATGGTATTGCCTTTTTAAATATTGATATCATAATTTTTTATATTTGTTGTTTTGTAACTGGTTGATTCACTTTACACAAATGAATTTTATCCCCAACACCACTATAGTTTAAAGTGTTCAATAATCACTTATTATATATAAATGCATTAACCGATATAATTATAGACTATATAATTATAAATAATAAGTGAATAATTAATTATTGTGGTGTTGGGGTTAAAATTCATTTGTGTAAATGTCATAATTTTTCATATATAATTTTATATTATTTCCATTTTTTTTTTCAATTTGTTCTTTGTACTAAATTTACAAAACATGAAAAACTTAATGTTATTTTTTACTGCATATCATATACTGCACAGATAGTTCACATATTTCTTTGCTTTAATTAACATAACACAAATCTCGTCTGTTCGTATTGTTTAGCATTTGCAAAGATTTGTCTGCTGTGCAAATATTTCGGAAGTTTACATACAGCCATTGACACTGCGCTGTACCAAGTGCGAGCACGTTCTAATATGCATTCTTCACGGTTGTCCACTCTATCGTTTCTTATTTTACTGCATTGTTCTTTTCTCCTCCTACACTTCATTTCGACGTTCAGCAATTCGAGTGGAACCTTGAATTTACGCATATTGACTAGCTGTCTTTCCAACACACATTTGTCATTGTTTATTGTTTTAACAGTAGTTTTAAGTCACATTTGTTATTCTAAAACTAATTATTTTTAAATGAAAAAAATAAATTATTTTCGGTTAGAGTCAGTATTATGTTAGATAATATCTGTTCTAGTAATCGAAATACATTTTGAAATAAAAAAATGTGGATTTTATGTCTACCTGCGTATTTATGAAAGTCTGTAATTTTACAATTGTAAATTATTAATTTAAATTCGATTAATGGATTTAAATATGTTATTGATTGAAAAGTTGACTTTGTTTTTTTTCAAAATATTTAATTTTTATATATTTTTTAAAAAGCTATTCTTACAAGTAAATTTTGAGTTTCTGTCTATATTTATTTATGAATGTTCAATTTTTCGTACAGGTGCTCGAACTTGGAATATTCTTTATTCTAATTTTCTATTTCACTAACTTCTTCAGTGAAGGTTTTTAAACACAGATTAAAAAAAGGAAATACTAATTAATTGCCGGATTTGCATTCTTAAATAAACGTGCTATTATTATTCTGTTATGTATTTTTTTTAAATACTTTTTATTGTATTCACTTATTGTTAATGCTGCAAGGTTAAATGTATTGTAGAAAAAATAGGTTAAATATGTGGAATTTAATAATATAAAATATTTGAATTTTGAAATATTATACGTAAAAAAGAAAAAGTATAAATACTTTTATATATTCTATATACCCGCCTACAAGTCTATAAATTTCGATATTATTATATACATTTTTCTACCGATATTATGTTTTTCAATTCAGCGTGTATGTACACATGAACAACTTGTATGTGAAGACGATATTTATATTGAATGCGAACAGATAAATTTAAAGAATGAATCGATAAGACGTGGGATGCAAATTGAAAATTCGTCGAGCAGTCATCAAAAAAGATCAACATTCTTGGTTAAGCAGCTACTACACAAGCGAGACATTGACACAAAGGGACGAACGACGCGTTTTCACAAGGCGACGTCGTCCCCTCGTTCCCCAAGGCTTCGACGTCGTTGACGACATCCAGAAATAGACACAGTTGTACCTCTCACTCGTCATCTTTAGACGTCAAACAACACGGCAAGAAAGAGCAAATGATTGTGAGGCCGATACGAATGCAGGGAGTAGATCGACGTTGCTATAATGGATGTTTCATTTGTTGACATTTGACGCGACGGCTGCATCGGACAACGATGGCCTTTAGTTCACACCCAGTCTTTTCTTATTGTATAGTGGTATTTTTGCGCACGCGTGCTTATATATATATATATATATATATATATATATATATATATATATATTTATATTTATATTTATATATGAGGAAAACTCATTTCATTTTAGTTTCTTAAGAATGATTTTTTTTATAAAATTTGTTAAGATATAATATTTCGATAAATACAAGACAAGATGTAATAATTTCATTACAAGTTTGAAAAACTAAATAAATCACACTTTTATAAAATAAAAAAATAACTATTTTTTAATTGTTAAATTTAATTACTATTGAATTTACCTCGTGACTAAGTCACCTTTATACAAATGAATCACTTCAACACTACAATATTTCATAATAGTGTTTAATAATTTCTTATTGTTCCATTTTATACTGAGAATTTTAATGATCGTTTCATGACTGACATAACTCTATATTAGCAAATAAAATGAACAAAAAATTATTACTGAATACTTTTTATTTCAGATCTTGGGACGAGTTAATAATTTGTGTTGAAATCATTTTTTTTTGTTTAACTAAATATCAATTTAAATAAAGCTTTGAAGATTTTTCAAATGATAAAAACGACTTTTTAACTAAATAATATCTAAGAGTGGAATTGGTAAATTCTTGGGATTGCAAGTTGCATATATGTATTTATTTGACAAGTGAACTGATAACAATTATATAATTTGTAATCATCAATGAATTAATCTATAGAGTAGTACAAAAATGTATTTAAAATGTAAATTGTAAATGAGTGTAGAGTTAAAGACTAAATAATAATGTAGTAAACACTAATTAGTATAAAAAATATAACAAAGAGAAGTGAATATGTAACAAACAATAAACGAATTAAACAGTTTCAGCCAGAGGACTTCTTCCACATACTTGATTCTAATAATAACTTAGTTTTTATACACATGCCAGAATGTTGAATAGCAATACGTGATAAGATCTAATGAGTTGTATCAAAACAAAGTTGTTCAAATGTTAAATACAAACTGTTCTTTGTAGTTTAATGTAATTTAATTTTTATAATTAATTTGATATTATGGATGATTCACTATTTTCACAAATGAATTACTCACGGACACAATTGGATTTTGTAAAAATGTTTGATAATTACTTACCGATTATGATTTTTGCTAATACGCATCATTGAAGTTAAGTTGTTATCATCAGAACGAGACATTTTTGTTAAAAGCAAAATTAAACGTACATACATTAAAATCATATTATATATATATATATATATATATATATATATATATATATATATATATATATATATATAGTAATACCTCGATTAGTCCGGTTTGAAATTTCCCAAAAAAAGTGTTACTTGAAAAAAATCGTACTAAAAAGTTTTTCTTGAAAAAATCACAAAAAAATAATACATAAAATTATTTTTATACGCAAATTTTCAAGTTTTCCTTCATTATGAAAACTAATAAAAAAGAAAACCGAAATCGTATATGTACATTATGCGTAATGCATGCGCAGTTCTAATTTTGTGATCTTTTCTTTTTCTGTTAGTTTTCGATTTGCAATTCTAGAATAAAGTCGATTTTTTGATAATTAAATTTTAATAACCCATTTGAAAATGAATTTAAAATGAATGTATAAACCCCTGATTTTGTTTTGTTGATACATACAAACATTTGAATATATTACCCTCGTTTTATTTACTGAAAAACAGGAAAAAAATTGTTTGGAACCAATTAACGTTTTTTGTATTTAGTTAATGTTTCGATTAGTCCGGTTTCAAATAGTCCGGCTAATCAGTGGAACCGATTAGCCGGACTATGCGAGGTATTCCTGTATATATATATATATATATATATATATATATATATATATATATCGCAGCTATGTACAAAAAAAATAAAAAGCGGAAGGGAGATTCTGGTCTTTTATATATATATATATATATATATATATATATATATATATATATATATATATATATATATACATACACATCATCCACTGTTAGATGAAAGTTTTTCCAAAACTTTCGCAAAGTTCCCAATCGGTAATTTCCCTTGTCCATCGGTATTCTTTTCTTGCTATACGACCGGCCTTTTTCCCTTTTAAACTTTTCGCTTTTCTGATAACGACCGTAACTTTTATTTATTGTCAAGTCTGCTCGTTCCTTTTTTCCCTTTAAACGCTGTTAAACCCATGTACATATTTTCCATGATTGTTTGTGGCTGCTAATATATAAAATAAATTATTGATTGGAATTATAAATGCAGATATATAGGGTCATCCAAAAGTGACGCCTAGATTTGTGTTTTATTAAAAATAAGAATGTATATAGGGTGGGTGTATAAGGAAGCATGTGTATAGTTTATTTTTAATAAAATACAGATCTATGCGTCACATTTGGATGACCTATATATATAAGAAAAAGATCGGAATTAAATAGAAGAAAATGACATTGGGTTACTTGAAATGGAAAATTTTGCGACAAGAGGGTAGAAAAAATTGTTAATTATATGTATATATTTATCTGATATCCTTAATTTGCATTAATAACATAAATTTATTTCATGCTTATTTTAAATAAAACTAAAACCACAAGATTTAATATAAAATAATAACAATCGCTGAATTTTTATAGTAAAAAGTATCATAAGATATAAAATACAAATACTCAATTGCTTCTAATTAATTTTAATGAAACGTTTTTGAGAATATTAGTATAGACATTTCAGAAATTAAAATGTCAATCTGACATTTTCTTTTTCCACTTCAGGAACATATGACAAAATCAATATGGAAAATATTAATATTGATGATTAACAAAAAATATTTATTGTAAAGTAGATTAAATTTACCCTTATTTATTACAGTATTAGTAACTTAGTTTCATATTTTGTGTTATCGTTGTTATTGTATCTAATAGTTACGTGTTACGTACACGCAACCCCAAAATGAATCAAATTTAAGTAACTTGAGCTCTGTACTTTAGTATTAGACAATATGCCTGCGTGTAAAACCTATATTCATGTCCTAGAAAGCTTTTTACTAACAATATAGTACGGCTATTCTTATATATATATATATATATATATATATATATATATATATATATATATATATATATATATATATATATAATATTGTGAGAGCATGGGTTCGTCGTAACTTCCACTCAACTTTTAATTTGGATACATGTTATAAATAAACTCTTTACGCAATGTACTTTTTATCGACTTGTTTTTACTCTTTTCTCCAAAAAAACAACAACATACATATATATATATATATATATATATATATATATATATATATATATATATATATATATATATATATATATATATATATATACACACACACACACACATATCTTGTGAATAGTATTCTTTCTTTTAGTCTGTCAAACAAGATATTACGTTAAAACAATAGTTACGGTACACATACGATATAAAAGAATGGCTAACAATTTGTATATGTCATTACTATGCTAATATAATTTATAATCAACAAAACACAATACATCGTAAAAATTAAAAAAAAAATAGAAATATATTGGCATATTCTTTAACTTACCTTTTAAATAAATACTTAAAAAAGTACTTGTTAAATTGAATTGATATATTAAAAGATAATTCTTAATTTTTAAGATATTTCTTAATTTTAACACTATGTTTTAAATTGTGTTATTTATGTTAAGAAAATAGAATATTTCAATATTAAATGATTCATAAATCTGTTATCTATACAATTATTTTCAATTTGATATTAAATTGATTGTTTATGAACATTCAAAATCCAAACTATTGAAATACAGTTAATAATTGTATTTCTATATTTAATAATAATTTCGTTTATAAAATGCACAGATGTAATATTGAGATGCTATTTTTAATTTTACTTGTATATAATAATGCTGTTATTGTTTATATTGGTATATTTCTTATTATTGTTATTTATTTGTTATTTTTTATAAACCATTGATGTTGATTAAGTCAGGATTTACAAAAAAAATATTCTGAGTTATTCATAGAATTTCGATTATGAATTCATTGAAAATCATAATTATTTTACGTAAATCTTGAATGAAAAAATTAATCGATTTCGTAGATGTTTCAGATAAAATATTAATATTATATTATTTACAAATAAAATTTATAAGGATTTTATAATTATTTTTATTGAAGGCTTAACTAAAAAAAAACTGAGGTATAATTGAAGATATAACTGGATATTATGTACTGAAAATTAATATATGTATATATTAATCACTTAATTTTATTCAATAAAAAATTAGCATCCCATAATTAAAATACTGATTAACAACAAATAAATATGTATGAGAATATAGAAAATATCAAAACAGTTACAGAAATTAAACAGTTCATCTGAATTTTTTTTTATTTTAATAAAACAATTTTGTATTTAATATAATTTAAACCTATTTGTACATAATATAGGGTTATCCAAATGTGACGCATAGATTTGTGTTTTATTGAAAAGAAATAGAAGAAACTATACACATGTTTCTTTTTGATAAAACACAAATCTAGGCGACACATTTGGATGACTGCATAGAAATAAAATAAAATAAATAAAAGAATAAACCAGCATTTAATAATAAGATAAAATACTAAATACATTTCATTTTATGTCGAAAAATCTATATTATACACCGAATGTTAATATCTTTTGAAAAATTTTTTTTTAAATATTTTATATATATATATATATATATATATATATATATATAGGTCAAGCTGGATATTTTGAGATGTAAAACAATGTAAATAAATGTTTAAAATAGTTTTTTTTCAATTGTATATTTGTTAAATTCTATTTTATATAACTTAAAATTATTGTTCGTGTTTCTGAGATTAAAAAAATGTTTTTAATCGTATTGATTTTCATTATATATTATTATTTTTTTAAAAAATACAAAACAACATAATAGATGTGTTTGTTTAGAAACCATCTATTCTTTTTCTCATATAGTACTCATTTTATTCTCTACAATAATTCTGAGTAGGAATTAATTAGTTAATTAAATGTACAAAAATCAGTATCCAATTCTACGCTCTACTAATAAATGTGACACTTATACGATATATAATTTACTTTTTAAATATTGTGATATTAAACAAGTTTATTAGATTTCTAATTTGTTTGCATATTAAATATGGATTTAATTTTATTCACATTTTACTTTGTGTAAAATTTGGTTTTTATCTAAATAAATTAAAAGATAAACTTTATTTTATCTTTCTTACACTCACTATACTATTAACTAATACTTTACATAATTTTTGATTTTATTATATCATTTGATTTCATTTTCTATTCGTAAAATATTCATTCAAGAAAACGCTTTTCATAAAACTAATAACAGTAAAAAAACCTAACCTCAAATTTAACGTACATTCAAAAAATATAGTACAATATAATAAAAAAATAAGTGAATATATGTATACACATTTACATGTGTATGTGTGTGTTCGTGATTACGTACATATGTGTTGAATGTAATAAAAAATATTTGATAATAAAATTTCAAATAGCATTTAAGGAAAAATGTGTTTATATGGAAAAAGTTGTATGAGAGTTTCGTAAAATTTTAGTGTTTCACTTATAGCATTCGTATCTGTAGTAGAGCAGTTAACAAGTTTTCGTCTCACCAATATATATATATATATATATATATAATACTTTAATATTTTTCTTATACAATGTTGAGTTTCTAATCAAAAAAGTTTATGTGCTTTACTTATAAAAAAAGTATTGAATCTAAATACAACAAAAATGAAAAAGATAATATCTTTTAGAATTGCTTGGTTCTTACTTGCATCATAAAGTTGTTTGAAAAGTATTTGCTGATAATGATTTGAAATTTATCATCGAACATTGATGTTGACTTGTAAAAGTTTTAATATCATATATGAAGTTACTATTTTTATTTCGTTTTGTCGTCGAGTTACATATATATACATATATATATATATATATATATATATATATATATATATATATATATATATATATATATATATGTAATATTTTTCTTATTGTAGTAACAATAACGTTAAAAATCGTTATATGTATTTTAGAAAAAAATTAAATAAAAAGTATTAATAATGTATTACTTGTTCTTGAATATAAACGTTTCAGTACAATATAGTAATTGTAGTTATATAAATCCGTCAGCAAAAATGGTATTTAAGTTTTGTGTGTATGTTTTAAAAAAATGAAAATAAGATATCCAAAAAATATTAATAGTTTTATTATTAAATTTTTTGTGTTTTTTTTTAAAAAATAGTTACAAATATTTGACTAAATTTATGCTAAAAAACATTTTTAAACAAAGCACTTCTATATAAAAATATTTCTATATTTAAATATTTTTTCATTTTTATTTTTTATTATTCCTAGCGTTAAGTAAGTGACATATTTATAAATTTTACTGTAATAACACATATATAAAAATATGTCGAATTATAATAAAAAAATATTTAATGGTATTATATAAAAATTCTATTAATGTAAAATCAACTTGCACAGAAACATCAATTCCTCATGAAGTGATAAGGATATATTTTTTTTAGAAATTAAAGTGCAGGGTGTAGAAATTGTCATAGAAAATATATTTTGATGAATGAATTGTATTTAGAAGAAAAACATTTCGTTTTTTTATTATTATGATAGTTTAGTGAAAAAATATCAAATAGAATTAAATTTGTTTATCTGTCTGGCTACGCACACACACACACACACACACACACACACACACACACATATACATATATATATATATATATATATATATATATATATATATATATATATATATATATATAAAGACAAAGATAAAGAAAGATATTTCAAAGTAATGTCTATAAAAATTCAATAAGTACCTACATCGTATTTAGTAAGTTTTTAAAAGTGAACAATACGAGAAGTGGTATCATTATTATCAAATGATCGACCAGTGCAGGAAATTGAAAGATTCATAAAACACACACCGGACGTGGTATATGAACGTACAATATTTTTCGAGTCTGACATTCGTTTTTAACGTAAACTATTTGTTTTAATCACAAAAACTAATGAAAAACATTTTTTACAAATGTAAATTTATATTTTTTTGTTTATTTAAAAATAATATACATATTTTATTTACTTTAATATTCCTGCTCTCAAATATCATATATAATTTATTGTTACTCGTATAAAATGTTAACTTTATTCGATTGTATTTTATTTAGAAGACAAAATGTAAAAAATAATATATTTTTTAAAATTATATAAACAAAACCATTCACTAAATGTAAACTGCTTGGAAAATATTTATAAAAATTGAAAACAGAATTTGATTTAAAATCAATTTTTAGTTAATAATATCTACATATATTCATAATTGAATTCACAAACAAAAAATAATATCTCAGTATTTTTTAAAGTATATCGTATTTACGCTGGCCAAGAGTGTTTGATATTTATAGTATTCTAATAAAAGAAATCAATATTTTTTCCACAAATAAAATTATTGTTTTATCTGAGTCTTTTTTCGAGTAATTCTTTTTTATAAATGATATTTCGTGAAGTAGATTACGTTTTAGATTATTTCCAAGAAATTCTTTGGTATTTTTCTTCAGTCAATTCCTTCAATTGTACCTAGAATATTTAATAAATTCCACGTATGTCAAGATAATTTAGTTCTGGAAACAAGAGTATCGTAATGAGTATTTTAAAAAAAACACACAAAAGTTTTATAATAAAAGTGATGTGGTTTTTTGATATCTTATTGAAAATATTAGTCATTTATTAGACTTACTTTTTCCTCATTCTAATAAATAGTTAAAGAATTACTTAAAGATATTTATTCTTATCTCTCCATAAAATTTACTCTTAACTACCTTTTCAACCTTAAACATAAATTATAATCTCACCACCCCTATTTATTTTTTATTTATCAACTGGAATGAATTATAATTTCAGAATATTATTTAATTCTCCATAAGTGACAAATACTGTTGTCCAATATAAATACAACAAAACATTTTAATTTAAAACAATTCCATTAATTAAGTGAAATAATATTTTTAGTTTGGCAAGTTAACCATGAATATATTATTAAAAAAAATTAATTTGTTTTCAATTTTCATAAATAGTTTTTAAGTAGTTTTTTGTATGACGAATAATTTTGTTTCCTGGTGTTTATACAAAGTAATAAAAAATGATATTAAAAAAATATCGTTTTAATATAAAAAAAGTTTCACTGCACGTAGTGAGACGGTAATTTGGCGAAATAAAAAGTACGTGTCAAATATATTTATGCTTTCAACAAGTTTCAGTAAAATTGAACGTGATTAGCTTTAAAAATAACTTTTCCTGTTTATTATTTTTTTTTATATTAAAACAACTATATATATATACATACATTTATACATAAAATTTAGACATATTTATATCAATAAATAAACGTAAAATATAGGTAGAATATATGTATAATGATATTATAAATATTGTTAATGTTGTTTGTGTATCAACAATTTTGTCTGTTGCAGGCTTGCACTTGCGCAGCGTAGACGAGCCGCGCATGACCGCCGAGACTGCGGCATCAAGTGGCGGCGCAGGCGTCGGGGACGGCGCCGGGGGTGCGGCACCTGGTTCAGGCGAATCGTTGGCCGCAAGCGGTAAAACAACATCGGTCTATTTGCGCCACAACGTCGCTTCTACCGTGCAACAATGCTACGATCCGGAATACGCACGCATGGAAACGTGGCTCGATGAGCATCCGGATTTCGTGCAAGACTATTTCTTGAGGTAGGTTCAGGTGAAATTTTTCACGTGTATTTTTCTTTTATGACTTTGCATTCTGTACGCTTGCGTGGTTCAAAGCAGCTCTCTCTAAAAAATGATATTCTTTTGTAATTCAAACATGTTTTACTGTACGTTTTTATTGTAATTGCAGAAGTATTTAAATTAACATTTCAAATATACGAACCGTTATTATAATTTTTTTCAATACGAGCAATATAGTCATAAACAAATATGTCGAAAATACAGATAAAAATATTATGGTAGAAATTAGTAAAACTGAGGAATTGTTTCAATTGTTTAAGAATAAATTTAACAGTAAAGAAAGAACAATGCTTTAAAGCTTTTATAATGCAATTATTGTTATTTTGATAGTATAAAATTAATGAAATTTATGTACAACGTAAATGTTTATTCATTTTTTTTAATTTATTGTATATTATATTGAAAAATATTTTTCTGCTAATATAAAAAATGCCAATAAATAATTTTCTTTTAAAGATTAAATAATACAGTTATTTAATTTTATGAAAAAGTCCTGAAATTTAAATTAGAATTTAAAAAGATTGTGTACGGTTGTTTAAACATACTTAAAGATTTTTTTATGTACTTAAATTCATTTTGTAAATTTTATTTTAGTTTCATTGTATCAAAATAAATAAATCACTCTGAAAAAAATGCGAACTAACTATTTTTCATTTTAAAAGTAATAAAAGTTAAAAGAAAAATGTAATACTATTTTCTGTTCAATTTGTAATTGAACGTTATACGAATAAAAACTAAGTGATAAACACGTAAAAATACCTAATAAAATGATTGATGAATAGGAAATTAAATCGGCGGTTTGGATTATTTGAATTGAACGAAGGAATAATAAAAAATTTTTAAAATAAAATGGCGTCTACTTGAAAAAATGTTTCGTTTTTTACTAAAATTTTCGCTCCAAATTGTTTAAAAAAATAGTAATTTGTAAACCTGAGGAATATATTTGAGAAGATAAAATTTATCGGTTCAGCCAAAATGAAAATAAACATAATAAAGACATGAAAAGTTTCAATAAAAGATTACTTTCATAGATGATTAATAAAAGAAATTCGCGAGCTTAAAAAAATTTGCTCGTGCTTATCAAAATAAAAATAATAATTACTGTAAGACAGTTTTATTTTTGTATAAATGAAAGAAAAATTAATTTTTTTAAATTATACTAGATATATTATTACCTAGAAAAATTAATACTGTCTTACAAAAAATCTGTTTATGTCCTGCGTTAAAGAATACAAATAAACACTAAGAAATTAATGGTATAATTTGGGACTATTTGTTTGTTAATAATGTTGCAATTTTAATATTTTTTAAAATTACTGTGAAATTATACGCATATTTAAATATCGTAAAGAAAAATCATGGAAAATCTTTGTTAAAAATGATTGTTATATAATTGTTTATGTATTAAAAAATTACATTTTAACTATTTGATTTTAATGTAGTAAAATATTTATCGTGTAATTAGAGAACAAATAAACAAATCAAATTAAACAAATGTGATTTCAAATGAGCTCTATAAATGGAATGAAAAAATATATTCTTAATTTTAGATTTATGTTAGTAGTCAAGCCTATGCGAAATGAGGCAAAAAAGTATACATAAAACAACAAGAAGCTTTTATAGTGTTAGAAATATGAACAGAAAAAAGTTGAATATTTATGTTATATAAGTGCTATGATATAATTTTAAATAGAAAATAATTTTGTTATTACACTTTTAATATTAACAAAGAAACAAATAATTAGTTGTTATTGTAATACATTATAAATTAATAAGATTTTGAATACAATCCTTACTTATACACAGTTTTATTAATTAATCTTACTTATTATGAAAATTTCAATAATAAATAAATGCATTGTTTAATTCGTGAGTCACTCTGTGACAATAGTACTCTGAAAACGTAATATATAATTTATAGACAGTGTAGTAAAACTTCACTTCGTGTCTTGACGTATTCCACATCAATTTTTTTATTATATATATTTATTAGTAATTACTTATTTCATTTTATTTTTATTACTCGTCTGTGGTTTGCATTGAATTTTAATTGAATTTACAATGTTATATTCTAGTAATCGATTATATAATCAATATTACAATAGTAAATAATAAGTAAAAACACTCAATAGAGCTATTTTATACCGGGGTCGGCGACTTAACAACTTTTTTTTGTAGTGTAATGTTTGTTAAATGTTGATCAATACTAATGAAAATTTAAGAGTGGTTACTTCGTTTTATTAAGAATTTGCATCACTCCGTGCCTTTATATAAAATGTTCACTATTTCTTTACTCGAAATTGATCTAATTTATTCAATGTTTGTTTTTTATGTTATTTAGTTTGAAATCGTTAATATTCAAATTAATCTGTTTTTTTATTTAATGATATTCTATTCATTTTTTTTAATGTAAGGCACATTTTAAATATATATATATATAAACTTATATTCAAAGCGAATTTTGGCCTCCCACAATGTTTTTTCATTCTTCTTTGTTTGTAGCCTTCTTGTACCATCTTCTAATTCGAATTACCTTTATATTTTATTCCTTATCTTGCAACCATTTGTGATTTTTTTAAACATGATCCTGTGTTGATCATTTTATGGTATAAATCTTTTCAAAAGTACTACTTCTCTATATAAGACTAATAAAGTTGATTAATAAGAATGACCAGCTTTTTCACCAAATATAATCCATTGAATTATCCTATATGAGATTGTTTTCAATTTTTTTAAAAAAAGTGCAATTAATTCACAATTTCTTTTAAAATTTTAATATTATTTTTTAAAAATATCTGTATATTTTATTGAAGTTTTTATAATTTAATAATAAAGTTTTGGAATGATATTTCTGATAAGGTCATTTAAGAATCTTGTGAAGCCTTTAAAAAATGACTAATAGTTGTAGCAGGATTCAAAAGGAAAAGGAATAAAAATATATTAGGGAAATATATATTATTATTATTTTTTATTTTATGTAATTGTTTTTTTTTATTATAACTCTTGTTTTTATTTTATAAATATAAAAAAATTGAGTCACCACATATATATATATATATATATATATATATATATATATATATATATATATATATATATATAAAACAAGCTAAGTAATGAAATATGCCTTTTCTTTAACTTAAAAAAGTAGTATTGAAACTTTATTTCTAAATTATAGTTTTTAAATGCTTAATTTATAATTAAAAGTAAGAATACAAAATATATATATTGCTTGCATTGGTTAAAAATTATAATACATAATTTTTGTATAAATACTAGGTTTTTTATTTATTGGTTTAGATCTTTGAAATGTTGGTCTATATCGAATTGGCATAATGTTTTATTTGTCAGTATTTAAACTACTATAATTTTAGACTCAGCCTTTTGAGGAGAGTTCAGTACACCTATCAGCCCTATGCAAACCTTTTTTTGACAAATTAAGTAAAATTAGTAATTTTTTTAAAAAATATTTAATATTCAAATCAGAATATATTAAACTATTACTTATAAATAAAAGATGTATTGTATATATATATATATATATATATATATATATATATATATATATATATATATATATGTATATTCACACACATATGTGTATTCAATTATACAAGCTATTAAAATAAAATACTAAAAATTTATATCAAAATTACTTACATTTATTATTTTATGAATATCTTAACTTATTATAAAACAGAACTTCAAATAAATATTTGTGTTTGTTACATTAAATTTAAAGGGGTCACATATATTGTACATAAAATGATTACCTAACCAATATTATGCACAGTGTTTATTTTCAGAAAAGCTACACGACAAATAGTGGACACATGGCTCGTGTCACATGCGACTCCAACGTCTTCTTGTGGCGGAGTTGCAGCAGCAGCCGCAGCCGCTGCAGCGGAACTCGCATCACCGACGCACACCGGCGGCGGCGGTACAACGTCTCGTGGAGGATCCGGTGCTACGACGCCTGTGCGTAAAATTTCTGCACACGAGTTTGAACGAGGCGGTTTATTAAAACCAATTGTAAATACAACGGTTGACGGTACACCGACATTCTTGTCTATACACGATGAAGGTGAAATCGAAACTACAAGCACTAGTTCACAGCAACCTTATGGATCTACGAGTGGTAGTACGATGGGACCTGGACGGCCTCAAAGACGGTCACGTCATGAACTAAGACATCTAGATGAAAAAGAGCTTATCTTTGAACTAGTAAGAAAATATATTTTTACATTGTGAGAATTTATTCATAATTGATTTGGTGGATTTTTGTAGGTAAAAGATATTTGTAATGAGCTGGACGTTAGATCTTTATGCCACAAGATACTTCAGAATGTATCGATATTGTTACATGCAGACCGTGGTTCCTTGTTTCTTGTTCAAGGTGAACGAGGGGGTGGATGTACACCGAATTTGGAAAATACATATAATAATGTAATGGAAGGTGTAAATCAAGAACAGAAACAGGATTCAAATGAAGAAAATTTATCAGTCAATGACGGTTTGATTTCAAGACTTAATTCATCAATGGATCATGATGGAGATAATGGTACAATGGATTCATCTTTTGGAAATCAAAGTGATGTGGACATGTCAACAAATCATCATGAAAACATTGAAGTTAATAATGAGAATATGAATGATCAAGGCTATTTTACACCCAAAACACGTTGTCTCGTATCAAAATTATTTGATGTATGTCCGAAATCGACACTTGTTGAAATTGAAAAAAAAGATGAGATACGAATTCCTTGGGGTACTGGTATTGTTGGGTATGTTGCTGAAAGTGGCGAGTCGGTTAATATACCGGATGCTTATAAAGTGAGTTTATTTTTTGTAGATTCAGTTTATTTGTGTCAAAGTAATAATTTGTTTTAATACTTATACAATGGAATCATATATTACTCATCACTCTGCTATGAGGAGGTGACATTTTTGGATTTTATAATTACATTAAAAAAGATTGTTTAATTATATTCTCTGAAGATCACAGTGTGTCCATTGAAATGCTTATTATCAAAAAAGTAATCAACAAGTGAATTGTTGAACATTTTTAATGCAAGAGATTTTTGTGTCTTTTGAATTTCTCTTTGAATTATAAATTAAATCAGAATTGTTTTCATTGTCTGTTAATATATAAATTAATGTCTAGAGCAGGTGTATATTTTTCAATTTATTTAATTAATATGCCTACCTCTGCTATGTGTTTATTTGTTTATTTTAATTATTATTTATGTGGGATTAAAATGGTATCACATTATTTTTAGGATGAGAGGTTTAATCATGATATTGATATATTGACTGGATATAGGACCAAAGCTTTACTATGCATGCCGATTAAGGATACAAATGGTGATGTAATCGGTGTAGCTCAGGTGTGGATTATATCAGTCATTTATTTGTTTGAGATAATGAAAGTCAGTGATGAACTTTGTATTTTTTTATTGACAGGTAATAAATAAACAGGGTGATACATGCTTTACTTATGCAGATGAGAAGGTGTTTGCTAGTTACTTGCAATTTTGTGGTATTGGGTTACGGAATGCACAATTATATGAGCGTAGTAGGCTCGAAGTAAAACGAAACCAAGTATTACTTGATCTCGCTCGTATGATATTTGAAGAGCAAAGTACTATTGAACATATGGTGTTACGAATACTTACGCACACTCAGTCTCTTATACAATGCCAGAGGGTGCAGGTAGATTACATTCAATTTTTAATTTGACTTGAAATGAAATTAAGTCTATAGTGTAATATCGGTTTAACAGCTTTTTAATTATTATTTTTAATATTTCAAGGTTTTATTAGTCCATCAGGCATCAAAAGGAAGTTTTTCAAGAGTATTTGATTTTGAAGCAAGTGATCTTCATACGCAAGACAGTGATTCTAGAACAAGGTATGCATTTATTTGTTATCAGTATAACAGTTATTGCTGTGTTCCTTTGATATTTTTTAAATATTTTTGTAATTATTTGCAGTCCATTTGAGAGCAGATTTCCTATTAACATTGGTATTACGGGTTATGTGGCAACAACTGGTGAGGTATGTTTTACCTTAATGGATTAAATCAGTATTTCATCTTTGCATAATTATTAAAATATATCTTTGTGTAATTACAGACTGTTAATATTGCTAATGCATATGAAGATCCTCGTTTTGATCCAGCTGTTGATGAAGGTACCTCATTTCATCATCGGAGTATTTTATGTATGGCTATAAAAAATTCTAGTGGGCAAATCATTGGTGTCATTCAGGTAAAATATTTATTATAAATTTTAATCTAATTTTAGATACAAATTTTACTTATATACTTCTGTTGTTCACAATGTTGTGATTTTTTCCATCCAGTTTTCCCTACTATTTTTTTTTCTGTATTTCCATCTTATATAAAATGTTACCTTATTTCCTTATCTAACTGAAATGTTCATTTTAAAATTCTTTGATTTTACAAAATATAATTTTTGTGAACTTCTCCACTATGCATTCAAAGTTAGGTTGAATGTGTGAACTCAATAAAAAGTAATATTTTATAATTGAATATTTGAAGTTGAACTAATTTGTTCTTTTTACAGCTAATTAACAAATTTGATGATTTAGCATTTACAAAAAATGATGAAAACTTTGTTGAAGCATTTGCAATATTTTGTGGTATGGGCATTAATAACACACATATGTATGAAAAGGCTGTTATTGCTATTGCAAAACAGAGCGTTACACTTGAAGTCCTGTCATATCATGCATCGGCTTCTATAGAAGATGCCATAAGACTTAGGGTAATATATATTCATTAATTTTTATTTTCTCTATGAATGACTTTTTGATTTCTATAATAAATTAAATAATTATTTATTAGAATTTACGAGTACCATCTTCTGCTCATTACTTTCTTCATGATTTTAAATTTGATGATATCAGTCTTGATGATGATGATACTCTAAAGGTAATTAGAGAAAAATATTTTGTAATCATTTTTGTTATCATGGATTTATTAGTAAACTTTAATTTTAGGCATGTCTAAGAATGTTTCTTGATTTGGATTTACTGGAACGATTCCATGTAGATCAAACTGTGTTATGTCGGTGGTTACTTAGTGTAAAAAAAAATTACCGTCGCGTTACGTACCATAATTGGCGGCATGCATTTAATGTCGCTCAAATGATGTTTGCAATTCTTACAGTGAGTATTGATTTAACTTATTATTCAAATTTATATCTTTTAGTAAATATGTATTAATGTGTCTGTATACTTATTTTTATTGTATATATTAACTTCATGTATTGTTTATGTAGAGTTAATAATCTGACATAATTAGAAGGGTTAAAATAAATTATCAAAAATGTCAAACTGTAGAGAAAAGAATAGAATGAAATAAAACTAAAAGCAATTTAAAGAGTACTGTAAATTAAAGTCATGTTTGTTATTTAATTTATTATTGTTCAACTAAAGTAGTAATATAGTATCAAATTATTATTTAACATTTATCATTAAAAAAATTAATATTAAATGTGATACATTTTGTGTCTAAATTGAATCATAGTTTTGGGTAATAAAAGGTTGACTTGTTAAAATTATATTATGCGTAGGCTAAAATATGCATGAACAATATGAAAATTTATTTAGTATGATAAAAACATTCATATGTTATGTGAAAAAACTAATGAATTTATTTCATTTCTTATTAAATTGATTACAGGCAACTCAATGGTGGAAGATTTTTGGAGAAATGGAGTGTTTAGCACTCATGATTGCATGTCTATGTCATGATCTTGATCACAGAGGGACCAATAATTCTTTTCAAATCAAGTAAAGATTATTTTTATAAAGATTTTAATTAATCTTAAGTTTCTTCATTTATATTTAAGTAATCCCACATTTCTTAATAATTTGAATTTTAGAGCATCATCACCACTTGCACGCTTATACTCTACATCAACAATGGAACATCATCATTTTGACCAGTGTCTTATGATTCTTAATTCACCTGGAAACCAGATTCTTGGTAATGTTTCACCAGATGAATATTCAAGGGTTGTAAAAGTACTTGAAGATGCAATACTTTCAACAGATCTTGCTGTATATTTCCGGTACAAATAATTTTTTTTTAACTGTAAAGATTATACAATTAAAAAATATAATATTTATAATTTATTTACAGAAAACGTGGTTCATTTTTAAACATTGTACAAACAATTGCTCGGGAAGGAAATGACATAACATTTTGGGCAGTTGAAGAACGAAGAGAACTATTACGCGCTATGTTGATGACTGTGTGTGATCTTGCTGCAATTACAAAACCATGGGATGTTGAAAAAAGAGTTGCTGAGCTTGTCTCATCTGAGTTTTTTGAGCAAGGTGATATTGAACGGCAAGAGTTGAATATAACACCAATTGTAAGTTACATGAAATTCTAAGATTTTCTCTAAAACCTAATTCATATATTTTGTTTTATTTACAGGATATAATGAATAGAGAAAAAGAAGATCAGCTACCACTTATGCAGGTTGGATTTATTGATTCAATATGCTTGCCAATTTATGAAGTAAGTTCATTGTAGTTTATCTTTGTTTTTGTAAAAATTGAATTTGCATTATTGATTCTCAATTTGGTTCAATTAAGAGATAGTAATTATAGTAATATTGATTCATTGTTTGTAGGCATTTGCATTATTATCTGATAAATTAGTGCCACTTGTGCGAGGTGTGTATGAAAATAAGCAGCATTGGCTCGAAATCGCTGCTGCTTCAAAACTGATTACTGACGTACCAGCAGAGTGTGAAAATACTACTGAGTCATCAACGAATGACTCTATGTGTAATAATGACAACAGTGTATTAATTTCAACACAAATGAATAGTGTAAATCATAGTGAAGTGGATGAAAAAGAAAAGCATCATAAACAAATATCAGAAGATCATGATTCTTCAGAAAGTAACAGTGAGAACGGCACAAGTTTTACTTCATATTCATCGCAACAAGTGTCAGTGAAATACTCACCGATGCGATCATTTGTTCAACCAACATCGAACACTACAAATCAAAAGTCATATAATCCAAAGTTTGACACCTAGATAATAATATATAAATGGGCAATGTTCAACGACTCCAAATCCTTAAAGGGTACACTTTTTGGCCAGTATGTGTGATGTTAATGGTTTGACAATAACAGCATTGTTCATACATATATATATATACGCATTATGTGCATGTGTGTTTAGATACACATATATTTTTTATTATTATTGCACAGTAGCAGAATTAAGTTCTTTGTTTTTCAGTTTTCATAAATAACTAGATTTCTATGAGATCAATTATAGTGTTCTCATATATAATTTAAATCTATAAATGGATGATAAAAATTTATAATTGTATATTTTGAAAAATATAATAAAATATTTTTTATAGTGTTGACGAAATTTTTTTTTCATTTACTAATATTTTTTTATGAGCTTGATACATAGTGAGAAAAATATAAAAAATTCTATATTTTATATTTGATATTTTCATTCAAAAGTATCTAATAAATATGATTTATAAGTAGTGTTATGTGAAATAAACATTATTGTTATCATTTTCTATTTTTGTTAAGAAAAATGGTTTTTATTTTTTTATTAAATATTGAATTTTTTCTTGTCAAAATGTACTTAGTAAAATTTGAATCTAAAATGATTAAAAAATTGTTTACTTATTTGTTACTATGCAATTTATATATATATATATATATATATATATATATATATATATATATATATATATAAAATATGTATGTGTGTTAATACATTAAAATGAACATATATGTATATATTATATATGTATAAAAAGAAAATATAAAGAAATTAAATTATTTCTGCTGCCTGTTCTTGGTGCTGAAATTAAAACATATACTGTAATGGTATACTATTCCTAGTGACTTAAATCTTATTAGTATGTATTAATTTATTCTTTAAAACATATTGTTTATTATCTAAAATTGTTTTCAATTTATGTAATATAAAAGTATGGAGTGCACCAAAATAATATTAAAAATGTTATTTTATATTCTAAACAATAGAAAAAATATTTGAAAACAAATGTACAAAATATATTCTTTTATATTAAAGATATATAAATTTTTAGAAACACCTTTTCATCTTGTATCGTTTCTTGTGTGTGTGTGTGTGTTTGTGTGTATATGGATATGTGTATTATATATATATATATATATATATATATATATATATATATATATATATATATTATATTGTGTATATATACACATATGACTATACATTTAGGTACAGCAAAATTTTAAAAAAAGATTTAACATTTGTGTAAATAAATTTATAAAAATAAAGTGAAATGTTATATAATAAATTATAAACAAGTGTTATTTGTTAAATGGAAAATATCATTTTTATATATACATAAGCATGTGTGTGTATAAATGTCATTGATTAAAATATTAGAAAATTTAATTTATTTTTAATTTAATAAGTGTTTCTTTATTTCTATTTTCTTAACATATTTTTCATTGAAGTATTTTTTTAATGTTAATTTGGTGCAAATATAATTTATATCAAATAATAAAATGTGCACCTTAAACCAAATGAATGTTTTAAATAGATTATTTACTTTAGCAAAAGTTAATGTAATATTTAAGTTAATCTATTGAATGGTTCATGTGATTAAAATATTTCTCTGCTGACGATTGTGTACCTAATTATAAAACTGATGAATTAATGGGTCCAGAAATATTTTGTAAAAATTTTTATTAAGATTTAAAAACAGAACTACCAAGTGACATATTTGTACACAATGTGATCTGTATGTATTTTATATATACTTATACATATACATATGTGTATGTGTGTATATGTAAGTATGTATGTGTTGTGTGTGTGGATATATATATATATATATATATATATATATGTATATATATATAAAAAAATATGTGTGTATGTATGTATATGTAAGTGTACAAACATTATATTTGTGTTTGTGTGTGTGTATATAAATACTAAATTATAGTTTTGTCTAAATAATAAATTATATATTAAGGTATGTTTTTTTGTTATTTTAATTGTAAGTAATTTATGTTGTTACACATTTTTCATTACCACATTATAAAAATACATACATTAATGAATATATATATATATATATATATATATATATATATATATATATATATATATATATGTATATATGTTTAATTGAATTAAAATGTATGTGTATACAGTTTATTGTTGAACTGTACTTTTTTCCTTTGTAAATTAGTATTGTAAATATTAAATTATCACTGAAAATCAACAATACACTTCTGATAAAAAATATATTTATGATTTTATTTTGACATCTAAGATAATACTATATCTGTTATTAGTATATCTACACTTTACATTAAAAAAATTAATATTTATGTTTAATATTTTGATACTATTATTTCAAAATAAATTATAAAATGACTGAACAATAAAATTATAATAATACTATATTTATATTGATTTATAAATCAAATGTGTGTATGTGCTTGTGTACGTGTTTAAATATATGATTTATTATGTACATTGTTGTCAAAATTATTATTTTTTTAATATAATATTAAATACGGGATTTTTCAAAATTCTACAAATTTGACAACAGCACTTTTTCATAGAATAAATAAATCTTTAATATAACTCACAGCTGTCCATTGACTTTATTTTTTGTGTGATTTTAGTTATTTTTATATATTTTTTAAGCTTATTGAGATATATTACTTTTTTTTATTATTATTTTACAATTCTGACCTTAATAATAACTGATTGATAATAACTGGTTTAATTAAAATTTTTAAATAATTTAAATATTAAACGACCAATAACATCGTTTGATGAAAAACGAATTTATATTGCTTACAGTTAATAGCAATTTTGAAAAGAAAAGTGTGAAGAAAAGACTTAGCAAGTATAATTGTGTGAAATATTGATATTTAAGTGTACAGATTTGAATATCAAATTATAGGATATAGGATTGTAAAAATGATCATCTAAATACGGATTAGTGAAAAAAGTAAAAAGTATTTGATTACTGAACATTTCAAAAATGTGGGGTTAAAAGTGATTCATTTATGTAAAAATAGATTGCTGTTTAATGCCACACAATTTGTTGTATTTAAATAAAGAAGATTATTTAATAATTATTGAAGAAGTATTGAAAATGATCAGAAATAAACTGTGTCAATACTCATATTTTCATCATTTATCTGATTTAGTGTTATTTCGATATTCAGTGAATTAAAGAACATTCTGTGCGGTGATCAGTTTTTATCAGAAGATGATTTTCTTATGGAATTACTTTTTTAATGATTTCGAAAATACATTTTTATATCTCAAAACATCTAGCTGGACTCATATGTACATATACATATGTATGTACCAAAATGAAGGTAATATAGTATTTTATTTCTATTTAAAAAAGAATAGTCCTTCGCATCCGTGTTGATATGAAAATTTCATTTCCGAACTTTCCCGAAAATTGCCAAAGTACAAATTTTATGAAATATGAAAATTAACAAAAAATGAAAAAGATAGATTTTTAGGCAGAATTTTTGGACAAAATAAATTTTAATTGTATTGCAATTTTATATATATATATATATATATATATATATATATATATATATATATATATATATATTTATTTATTTGCATTTCATCTTGTGATTGGATATATTACCAACATATGTGTTAAAATAACAGGTTAACTCAGTGCTATTGTCTTTCATTGATTGTTAATTTTGTAAAAGTGTTCCGAACTATACAGTCGAAAAGAGCTGACCAGATTAAATTTGCTTGCGGTACGTGTAGGCTTCGAGCTACGACACGGATTAAATAATGAACATGCGTGTACGCACAACCCTCTCTTGTTATCAGTGAACCTAATTTTATCTTACAAGATCTGTTAAAAGAATTTCAATTAAGTTACAACAATTGTTTGCCGTTAGTTATTTAGGTGAATATGAAACTTAAATGAAATATAACGTTAATTAAGAAATTACAAAAGAAAATATTAATTCTATAAAAAAAATAAATATGTTCATGACAATAAATATTTTTTTTATAATATTTTTTTTCTTTATTTTTATAGGGTATTTCATATCACGTTTATCATTTTAATTTATCTTTTCTGTATAAATTGAAATTTTAAATCGCTCACTAACATTTTTCAGGGTTTCTATTATTAATTTTAATGGAAAAGTTCCTTTGAAATTCATTAATTGAAAATTATTTTTTTTGATTAAATTCTTTAAATAAAAATTTTAAAAAAATAATGGCTTGATACTATTTGATACAAACAAAATTTTATCAATTCATCCTACTTTATTGTTGAAGTGGGAACCATAATCTTTTTGTATTAAATAGATACTTCATAATGGATAATCCTTGTGAAATCATTAAATAGCACGAGTGAATGAGTATGGAAAGTAGATAGAGACTCGCGACTTTAATTTACATTTTTTAAGTTTGTATGAGGTATCGGGGTTAAGATTTTAATGAAAAAATATTTCTTTTCTCTATATGTTAAAAATTAAGATTTTTTAAAATATAGTTGAAGAAAGTTCAAGTTTTGGTACTCGGGTTCGAAATAATATTTATTCCAGTATTTTGAAAATACCACCTTAATAGTTAAGGTTGTTAAAAATCAAATTAAGATATGAAAAATGAATAATATATAGATTACTCTAAAATTTGAATCGTTGACACTGGTTTGTAAACCTACGTAGGTATATTATTATTTTGAATATTACTCGGAATTCTGGTGATTGGTATTATACATTTTGTACATGTGTAATTTAATTATATTCGGTCAAATATGCTCATAACTTATAGTTTTTGACCGGTATCTTTGACATAACAAAAATATAATAATTTAAATATCAAATGGCAAATAACTTATGTTAATACTTATATAACGAACGATGCTGTGGTGTAGTAGTATTACTTTTAAATGTAGATAATAAAAAGAAATAATAAAATGGAATTAACAAATTGTACAGTAAAGTAATTTTTAATAATTAATTTTTACAATTATATATTTAAAACAACCAATATACATTAATATATAATTTAATGTTACCTTTCAAATAAACGCAATAAAAATATCAATAAAATAATAATATGTAAATATGAAACTTTAAATAAATTAAAAAAAATATTAGGTTGGCAAATATCTCCCTTCCGCCTTCTGGTCTTTTGAATTTCGCAGCTATGTACAAAAAAAAAAAAAAGCGGAAGGGAGATACTTGCCAACCTAATATTAATCAATATGAATAAAACAATATTGCATTTTTTAAAAAATATAGAAAACTAACACAACAATAAGCAAATAAGAGAAACGTGATTAAATGCTTAAAATATAACTTTATTAAACAACAAATAAAATAACTGCTAGCAATAGACATCGAATAAGCTATAACAAAGGAATGAAAACAAGGAGAGTTTAATTATACTCTGGGATACAAGCATGAAAACTACAAATTTCAATTTATATTAAATCGTAGTAAATTTTAATAAATGAACAAACCGGCCATATATTTATGTGGTAGCACATTCAGAACGTTCTCTTTGACATGATTTCTCTCTCTTTTTTGTTAAAAAGGTCTAATTGTGTTTTATTTCGTTTGATGATTTTTGTATTACAACCACATAAAATTTGTTTATTCCAGTACTTTTCAAATCTACCCTCTGAATATTTTATAGAGTTTATATTCAGTGACTAAAGGAATCGTTGCAATTATTAATATTATTGTTTAGTTTGAAAGTTTTTTTATACATTGATTTCTTAAAAATTAATTTATTTTTTAATTCTAATTTTTTAATGGTATTTTTGAAAAAGTCCTCGATACATGATTTTATTTCTTCATATGAATTTTTACCTATATAATTTTGCAGAGAAGTTTGAAAGTTCAAGATCAGGTGAATAAGGATAATGTGTAACGATTTCTCATTCAAGATCTTTAATTTTTTTTGGATGTTCATAACAACAAGTAGTTTTACATTATTTTATCGGAAGATAATATTGGCTTTTTGATATGTAATGCTTTATTTAATATAGTCAATTATTGACTGTAATGATCTGAATTAATAGTTCCACTGGATTTTTAAAAAAATAAATACACCAAGTCTGCAACATATCACTTTATTTTGGTATTTTTGGCCTTTGACAGTTTACATTTTCACATTTAGTTGACCAATGTATTTTTTTTTCACCTTATTTGAATAAAATTTATTTTTCCTCTATTATCATAATTTATTTCAAAAATAGTTCATTTGCTTGACGAGAAAGTAGCTACGCAAGTGATCAATCTAAGTTTATTTTTATGAAATCATGTAGTATATAAATATCATGATTGAAACCGTATTAAGTTCTTTTAAATGGTCCAAAATTTTTGTATGATAAATTTTGAATGTATTTTATTAATTCTCGTAAAATTTATCGTGGGTTTTTGGCTACCGTCTATTTGGAAACGTCATAATAAACTGTTGAAAATTTTCCAGAAAAGGTTTTTTCACTTAAGTCAAAATTACTACAATAGAATTTTTTAATCAAATTTGTCATATGAATTAAATACTGCATTACTTCCAAACATGTCGCAGATATTTCTCAGATAACTTGTAGCATTGATATCTTTTTTAAACTCATGTAACATTAAGAATTGAAAAATCATGTTATTAGATGCCATGACTCCATTTCGCAGGTAAAGTAATATTTCGTTTTGAAGACAAATTTATAAATATTTTACTGACGTTTTCTCTTCACAGTATTCATAACTGAGACTCAATAAGAGTATTAGGCTGATAATTTTATCCGATGTGGGTATAACCGAATAGACTTTCTACAAACCTAGTATTAGATAAATGTCATCAATAACAATGATGAATACATTATAGATTAAAATGAATTGTAATCATTTTTATAAGAAAAAAGTTGTTAAAAAGGGATATTATAATTTGCTGAGTAATTATCAGTTAAATATATTTAAATTTCATTCTAATTTTTTTTAGAAAAAAAAAATAGAAAAATATATGACATCATATCTGATACATTTTGTATTCTTGAACTTAATTGTATTTATCACAAAAACAAATTCATTGGTCAATTGTTATGATTGTATGAACACTATTCGATCTTTTTCAATGCATCAAGCAAATCCGTCGTTTATTTACCACACGGACGTGATGTTTATGCTGAGAAGATTATTAACATTATTTCAATGTATATTAAATAGAACACTGCCGTTTTGCGCGTGAATCGCTTGTTCGATGTTGTTGCTGTGCTACGTTCGTCTCGGTTCGGCCTTCACTTCGGGTATTGGTGGAGCTTCTGTATCGGTGAGCTTTTCAGCGTCGCTGTGGCTACGGCTCGAAAGCTCGACTCGTTCAGTTACATTCCGTCATCGGTCAACATAAGGTTTTCAATGCAATAGCGTCGTATAGTCTCTCATTGCACGTTCTCTCTTTCTATCTCTTTCTGTCTCTATGTACATATAATATTCTCACGCGTGTTTGTATCCGTTTATAAAAACAGAAACTGTAGACGTCGGTATTTTTTTTAAATATGTTAAATGTCATATTTTCTAAATACTATATGTGATTGTTAACATTTCTTTTCATGTCACAAATCTAATCAAATAATAAATTAAAATTTGTGCGATTTGTGCACTACCTTATACAGCAAGATTGTATATGTACTAAGGTAAGATTTTATGAATGATTTATATATATATAATATTATTTTTTGATTTTCTTAGTTGCTATTACTATAACATCACATTATTTGTGGAATTAAAAAAAAATGAATATATGAATTAAAATATACAAATACATTTATAGCTCTAAATGCAAATATAAGTATATAACTATTGAATAATATATATTCAAATTTGTAAAAATATTTGTTATCTGCTGTTAAAAATATTATAAAGAATTAAGTACACGTAGGAGACTTAATCAAAGTAATTAAGAAATACACAACTAGTCTTATGTTTTTAATAAATCATATTTCACATAAAAAATAAATAAACATATTTTTAATAAATTTTATTATCATATATTATTTTAATTAACTTATGCAAATAAGCTCTGAGAAAGTTTTTTTACTATTTATTTAATATTTTTAAATGGTTCATATTTATTTTATAATTATTTGAAATTATAAAAGCCTATCTATTTTAACAAATTGTGTAAATTTTATCTCTGTAACATTTTTATTGCTTTACTTTATCAGAATAAGTTCTTAAAATATGAATGGAAAATTATGTCAGACAAATATAGTCATTTTAGTATTGAAATTTAAATTGTTTTCATTAAATTAAAACTCTTGATATATTACTTTAATACAATTTCAGTAAATTGTTTTTTTTTTATTACAGCTTGATTTATTTGTTGTAATATGCAAATAAAATAATTAGGTTAGATATAAAGTTTTTTTTTAAAAAAAAAGTGATAATGTATTTTTGTATTATTTGAAATTTATTTTACAATTTCCTTTTTTCTTTAGATTTCTCTCTCTCTCTCTCTCCCTACATATATATATATATATATATAATATGATTTTTCTTTCAATTCCAAGATTTTCTCTACTTCCATTCTTATATTTTCACAATTTAAGAATTTATTTATATTTTAGAAATTTTGTAGCAATTTGCATAGATTACAATTTGACTATTAATAAGAATAAAGTAGCTGAAGTAAAATCTCTAAGAGAAACTGTTATAATTTCTAAACGCTTTACATGTGATCTAATATTGTTTTAATAAAAAATATCACACCTATGTTGGATAAAATTGGATGTGCACGTTTGATTTCTTGATTCAAATTATCAAGTTCCACACAACAAAGATTGGGATTAATGTTACAGAAACTCATAAAATGAAATTCCTTTACGGTTTCACTAACAGTACAGCTTTTGATATGTTTTTGTTATTAAGGTGGAAATTTTTTTTCGTAAATATAAACTGTTTTTATTCTTTATGAATTTGTCTTTTAATATCTTTTGTAACTAAAGGTATTAGGAACGAGTTTCTGTTTGATGAATAATACTTGGAAAATGTATAGAAAATTTATTAATTTTTTAGTTTGTCTGATATTAATATATTACAGTTTCGTATTGTTTAATTAAAAACTTATTTAGAGACAGGATTAATTTGAAACAAATAATTTAATTTTAAATTTTTGTTTGTTGAAGTCATGTCAAAATAATAGTTTCATTTGTACAATACATAAATACCTATGTACAAGTATGTTAATTGCTTCGTTTTTGTAAACTGAATATTCTTGTAAATTCTGTTTAAATAGTTTCTTTGCGTTTTGTTGAATTTTTTTTAATTTCTTTCTTTTAAAAAATCAAATAATCTTTATTTACGATTAAATCGCAGATTGTAGTAAAATATATCGAAAATGTATTATTTTCCATTTGTTCTTTAATATCAAGTACAAAGTAGGTTAACCATATTTCCATAAATTTGAAAAAAAGACCTGAAAATATTTTGTTTGTAATGGAATTTAAAGTTCGATAAACTCAAATACATTTAAAATTTCGCAACTGAACAAATACATCACAATTTTCTTCGTCATACTTTTGAAACTAACAGTTCTAACTTTCGAAATTTGTAATTTTAACGAATTTTAGATATACAATTTCATTCACCGTTTCACTAATATGTCTGCATGAACTTTGTTATAAGTTAAATGAACTGCACAATTATGTACACATGCTCATTAATATACTAAATTTAAACATAAAACTAAGTCGTTTGTTGTGATGAATTCCAATCATGACTAAATTTAGAGATGTCAGGGTGGAAAATACGCTGATTAATACAAGTATTGATTCATTATATCGACAAAGTTTTATAAATACTCTCGTATCTTCTAAATAAAAGTAGTTAGAATAAACATTTTTAATATGTTGTCTTTATTGTTAATGACTGAGACTAATAATGATTCCATACGATGCATTTATTAATTAACAATTTTACTGAATAATGAAATAGCACGAATTTTTTATATTATCTAATGTTAATTTCTTATAAATAAACTATGATTAAATTCCTTTTTTTAAAAAAAAGGTTTTCATTTTAATTCCGACGCCTAGAAATATTTTCAAAAAATAAAAGGAAGTATGTAAATAAATAATAATCTGATGTGACAAATTTAAACGAATAAAATGGTTGATTGATAAAGAAAACAAATAAAATAATAAAATAATTTATTTAATTTAATTACATCCATATTACACATATTGTGATATAATATAAAAATATGAAATAAAATAAAATACAATTAGTTAACATATAATATATCATAATAAAAAAATACACCATTAAAAATATTCTAACTGAAAAATGCGGTAAAAACTTTGAGACAAATTTAAAAACTTCATGGAACAAGTTTAATTAATTGCGATAATTAAAACGACTTGAATGAACATTATTTATTATCGTTAAGTAAATTATGTTCCTGTAATTTATAAGATATTATGTTCATAGATATTTTTTAATGCTATTTTCTTCCATTATAAAATTTAAATATCACATTTCTGACCAAAAATACACACATGTATTTGTGTATATATATATATATATATAAATAAAATCTTTGGAAAAAGCAAAATATGTTTTTAATTAAATGTCATAAATATATCAATAAAAACTTTATCTCAAAATTATTTATATTTATAGATCATTATATTTTAAAAATATATATTAATATATAAATTGTAAAATAATTTAATAAAAATATTAAAAAAAAACAACAATAGGTTATCCATATTAAAATATTTCCACAAATTGATTATAGTCATTTATTACTAATAGTAAAATGTTTCTACCACTAAAACCTCAATTTCTCAGAACTCTTTGCGATTCTCTGGTAGATTAGAAACTATGTTTAAATAACTTTTATTTCGATTTTTTTTTAATTTTTCCAATTTTCTATTTAAAATCAACTACAAGTATTTTCGTAAACAATTATTAAGCAACTGGTAGACATGTGTTGAGAATATTAGAATTTATATAAATTGGAGAATTTCTCGATTAAATGTTTCATTTTTCATTTCTTCAGATACTTTTACAGTTGCGATAGCTATTAATAAAATTGTTTTTAGTAGTAATTATCTTCATCGATATTATCTTGCTCTTCAGTGAAATCCCGAAGGATGCTGTTGAACGTTTCATGATTGTTATAGTGTTCGGCTTCATCTGAAGGCGTATTATCAAAATTGTCGCTCGCAAGGTAATCGGCTCCACGTGTTAATAATGTTTTTACAACAAGTGGATTACATTCAATAGCTGCCACATGTAAAGGAGTCTTACCTCTGTCGTCGAGTGCATTCACTTTGGCACCGGCTTTGATTAGCGCCTCAACAGTGTCAACATGCCGCCCATATTCGGCATTCCTAAGTACTGTTATACATTCTTCGTCCAGCGTCTGATTTCCCGAAATAATTAACTCGTTAAGAATAGCTTTTATCTTTTCACGTTCAAAATGTTCGACAGTCAAATTACGAACGTTCGTATCGCCTGTACGATGGGTTAGTGTATTCATATTGCGCACGATTTCTGATCGACTTAATACAGCAGAATGCAAAGGTGTTCTGTTTAAACAATCGACAGCTGTAACGTCAGCCCCGGCTCGTATTAACGCGTTGACAACTTCGACGTTTCCTTCCAGTGCAGCGTAATGAAGTGCGGTCCTGTTCTTAGAATTTGTTGTATTGACATTATATTGGTTGTTTTCGATTAAAAACAGTACTTTGTGTACATTTCCGATATATGCGAAGTGCATGAAATCGTTATTCTCAAACTGAAAAGACGAGAATGAAAATAATGATGTTAATATATGCATGTGTGCTTTTAATTACATACTTATAACTTAAATTCATTCTAGGTAAATATAAAATATGAGTAATTTATGAAATTATTGACATGCTTAATAAATTTTTAATAATGAAGCTAATATGATTTTTAATTAACTCAAAAATGAAACTTAAAGAAGTCAAAGACTGACTTATTAATTGAATATAATTTACAGTAATGATGAAAAAAAACAAGATGAAACAAGTTGATTTAAATTATTTTTAGGTTTAAATGTACTCGGTCTTTGCATTGAAATACATGCTACTTACCAAATCATCCATTTTGTTGAATATAATTATTTATGTAAATTTTAAAAAAATCCTGATGAATATTATTGATATTTATTTTAAAAATGTTACTGCTTGTAATATTCTGAAAAAAATAGAAATAATATAAATGTATTTGTATGATTTTAGTAAAATTATGATATATTTTTTTTCTTCAATATTAAAAAAACAGAGGTTATTTTAAGTTAAAATATGGAATTTGTGTGAGGGTATATTTTTTTTCTTTTAAATCGATACAAATGAAAATTCTATTAAATATTTTTTAGTTAGATCTAATTAGGCAGAAAATAATGATCATAAAAAATTAAATATTCGTTTTTTATTCCAAACTGAATCAAAATTTATATATATATATATATATATATATATGAATTAAATTCTGGTTTAATTCTAATCTGCTGTTATCTTTAAATATATTGTATTATATATTTGCACTTCCAAATGAGAAATAGTTAAATATACAATGCACTAAAAAATTTAAATAAATACTGCTGAGTAACATCTATTTTAAGGATAAATAAGTAAATATGAAAAATGAAAATAATATTGACTAAAAACTATTCGAATTTATTGAATGCATTGGATTTGTAGGTCAAAATATTATCTGCTACGCGCATGTGTCGTTAAAATAATAGATATAATATACAATCCAGTGGTGTTCTAAATGTGGGACAAATTTATTGAAATTGTTTACATTGAACAAATATTTATAATAAAATTACTCGAAAAAAATGTCAGGTATAAAATCAATAGATCATTTATTTAGATGTTTGCGAAATTTTATAAGTACGTTGATAATTTATTTGATATTGTACTTCACTTATCTCTTAATGTAAAATGATAATATTGATAACTGAAATGCGCGGGAAAAATATGATTCAATTTTTTAATAAAAACATATATTAAATTTTATAATCTAATAAAATTACTTAAAGCGAATAAAAATGTCTGGTATAAAATTAACAGATCGTTTATTTAGATATTTGCGAAATTTTATAAGTATGTTGATAATTTATTTAATATTGTACTTTACTTCTTTCTTAATGTGAAATGGTAATGTTGATAACTGAAATGCGCGGGAAAGTTATGATTGAATTTTTTTATTCTGAATATATTTATTTTCTATGGTTTTAGATTATTCTAAGAATACAAGAAAATACACGTATATGCAAGTTTAAATTAGTAATATATATATATATATATATATATATATATATATATATATATATATATATATATATACACGAGGGTCGTTTGATAAGTATGGTAAATTTATTTATTGATTAATTTAATTAAATTTTTCAATTTAGTTTTTCTAACTTTTTCACTATACTTATCAAACGATCCTCGTATATATATATATATATGTATGTATATATATATATATATATATATATATATATATATATATATATATATATATATATATACATATACACACACACACACATATATATATAAAATCAATAAAATAATTACATACCAGCGTTTAGTTTTTCTACCGTATTGCAAACACACACCGATGCCAAAAATATTACGTGTTACTCTCACAATATTCACGACTTTACTGAAATGGCGGGTTGACTACGAACGGCCTTTATAGAATGCGTATGAGTCATCCTACGTAACTAACGCGCGCGAATCAATTGGGTTTCTTGGAAAAAGCAAAATCACACAGTTTTATTTTAAATGTATGTTTGCTGTTGTATTGTTGTCGTAGTAGTAGTAAAAAGTACTTCTTTTTTTGAATTAAAATTTAGTCAGTCGACTTAAAAATTAATGTAAATCTAGTTTATATTGAAATATAATGTTAGAAACGCTTGATTAAATAAATAAGTATGTATGATTGTTTCCATGCAAAGTAAATATAAAAGAATTGATAAAAAATAAATATTATATATATATATATATATATATATATATATATATATATATATATTTGTATGTATATATATTGATAATACTATATTGATAAAGAAACATATATATAAAAAACTCAATTTTAAAATTATGTATGTTTATATATAATTGTTTATTTTTAAACATATAAAAAATTCAAAAAGAGTAACAGAATCCCCTATTCAAATGAAAGATAATAAAAAATATGAATCAACTATATAAATGTATCACGTCCACGAAATCGTAAACAAAAATACTGATAACCTTTTTCTTTGATTTTTCGTAACGTTTTTTTGGTCGAATTTCTACTTCTTTGTATTCAGACAGATCGTTAGTGGGCACTTAAAGTCTAATAATGTGATGTTTTTAATTATTACAATTATAGAAATGTTCGTAATGTATAATTATCAAAATAAAATATATTTTACTTTGAAAAATTGCAAAAATAATAATTATAAATAATGTAGAAGCAAATGATGAATACAATAGATTAATCGAGCTAAATACAATTAAATGTTATTCGTAAGAGCTTATGCAACTTAATCAACAGTGATATTTTTATACACATGACCTCACTAAGGTGTTGTTTTTTATTATCGTAACGGAATTATATATATATATATATATATATATATATATATATATATATATATATATATATATATATATTAAATATACACTTACGCACATAAGTCATGGCATACATGGGTATCATAAGCAATTTATTGATATAATTCAATGATGTTAAATTAAAAAAAATATTTAATTGAAAATAAATATAGTATTTATTAAATTTATTTATTATATAATATTCATTATATTTATGTTCAATTAAATATTTTTTTTAAATTTAACTTCATTGAATTATATCAATAAATTGCTTATGATCCCATGTGTGCCATGACTTATGTGCGAAAGTGTATATTTAATATATATATATATATATATATATATATATATATATATATATATATATATATATATATATATAATTAGTTCATGCGTGCATAAACCTGTCTAAGACTTATGTTATTATATGCATTAGTCAACTACAATAAATATACACGTATGTATATATAGGTATTTCAGATGTATATATGATATAGATAATTCAGTTTTAAAAAAATAGATTGCATTATTTTTCACATTAATTACTGTTTATTAAACGAAAAATTAAATTAATTTTTTTTAAAATCATCAAAGAATTTTGTTATTTTTTAAACTGTTAAATGAAAATTGAAATGAAAATCTTCGTAGATAGAAAATGATAATTTCATCATGAATTTACGTATACTGAAGATAAGTTTATCAAATATTTAGAGATTCTTTCATTAGATACTTTTTTCTTTGAAATTTATTTTAATGTGTAATAAAAATTATAATTATATTTATTTTGTTTACATTACTGCTTGATAAAAATTGTTTTTGTAATATATGTAGATACATTCCTGGGTCAAGGTTTCATTGATTGTTGGTTCATTCAAAATACCTTAGATAAATTTTTACTTATAAATATATAGTAATTAATAAAAAAATATATCTTGTATTAATTGTTAAAGTTGAGTTAATTGTGAAAACTTGGGAATATAAAATTAAGATCATTATGTATGAAATATTCGTTCGTTACAATTTTTTTTTTAAATATTGTATATACAATATTCATTTTTTAGCCATTTGGCTATAACTATTAATTATATTTTTTGTATATTGTTAAATGTATATCAAGTATATTAATGGATGTAATTATATTTAAAGATGGAATTACGAATTACTTCTTGTTCAAAAAATAAATTACAATCATAATATTTTTCTGATGTAATATTAATAAGTAAAAAAATTTTATTTGATAATGATTAAAAATCATAAATAGATATATAATAAAAAATGATAAAATATTTTTAACATATTATAAATAAAACAGATATTTGCATTTGTCTTAAACTAAGTAATTCATGCAATAAAATTTCACCTAAAATAATTTTAATTTTCAATGAAACTTGTGTATGATATATTTAGATATGTTAAATTTAATACATTAGAAAAACGAAGAAAATGAACAACACTGAAAAATCAATTTTAAATTATTATTAATAAATTTTCAGGTACACAAAATTAATTATTATATCTTATTTTCACTAGTTTATGTAACTGATTTGTTTTTTAAATATATATATATATATATATATATATATATATATATATATATATATATATATTAAATATGCAGATAATTTATAATATAAAACAAATTTCCAACGCAAAAATATTGAGTGAGTAAAAATATTTTTATTTTAAAAATGATAATTTTTAAAATGTAAAATTATTTTTATGGTATTTTAAATTCGACCAATATTTAATTAATTTAATATTTTTTAAAAAAATCGTAAGATATAATTCAAATAAAATAAAAATTATAATGGAAAGCAGTATAATATCGAACCATAAAAGTGATTTGCAGAGTATAAATAAATAATTTAAAATAAATGGTTATTTAGAGAATGAAAAATATTTGTAGATAAATTATATTCGTATGTAATTGAATATAAAAATGATTTGATTTTTATTACAAAAAAAAAATGATGACTGGAATTTTTTACAGTAGGTAAAAAATTCAAATTTTAATAATAATTATCAAGAATATATTTATAATCAACTATTATTATATTATTATTAGAAAGATTCAATGAATCGGAAAAATAAAGTTTACATTATTATTCGTATTCCCTACGATCGTACTTTTCGGATTCTATCGACCTTAGAAACACTACAAGTCTAATTGGAATTCTATTTTAGAGAATCAAATGTCTATAAACGATTCTATTCACATACATTTACAACACATGAATTCAGTTTATAATTTTTTGCATTCATCATGCGTGACGATCATTGTAAAAGGTATAACGTTTTTTTTATCGATCTGTCACGTATGATGAGGAAATAAAGTGAAATAATGAACGAGAACGTCTTCAAAACGAAACGAAAATGATTACAGATCTCGTTGATTCGTGAAATACTTTCAATGTTCACTTAATATACGAACATATTAGATAGCAGATGTGGTGTCCTTTATGATGAACATAATAGATTTGTTATCATATATAGATATTATTTTATTATATATGTGTGTGTGTGTGTGTTTATACATACACATACACAGTTATATATATATATATATATATATATATATATATATATATATATATAACATAAAATAGTTAACAGCGATAAATTTAATCCATATTTTATTCATTATGCTTACTAAATATTTTGTTTTGAGAAATGTGTAATTAGTTTTGATGGACTTATATAAAAATGCACTAAAATAATTATTTAATCATTTTTACTCACTTCTCTATTTTGTTATCAGTAAAATCTTGAAAATAATTGTATATAAAAAATTATTTGTAAATAATTCATCATATGACAGTTTTGAATTCTTAAAAAAAAATAATAGGTTTCAAAAAGTGATGTTTAGGTACCACATAAACTAAGGGAAAGAAAGCCCGAAGATACACATATTATGATTTGCACGACTTTGTTTTCTCGTCAAGCCAATGAACCGTTTTTAAAATGACTTGTGACAGGAAATTAAAAATATGTTTTATATATATTGTGAAAAAGACATTGGTCGCCGAAATATGAAAATTGTCAACCTCCATTGGTGACTATAAATGTCGAAATACACCAAAATATAGCGACGATTACGGACATGGCGTATTTTGTAATTTTAAAATAAAGTGGAACTAGGATGTTATTTTTCAATTATGATAATGTAACTTTAAATGTGACTATGGACATTAGGGAAAAAATGAAATTTAAAAAAAGAACTAGATAATCCTCCATGTTCACCCTATCTGGCACCTTCGAATTATCATTTATTTTGATGTTTATAAAATTATGGTAATGGAAAATATTAAATTTATATAACGAAATAAATTATGTATCGAGAATTTTTTACACCCAAACAAATATCCTTTTATGTCAATAAAAGAAATAAATTTCTTAAAAAATAAACACGTTAATAAAAAATAATAAAAATGATATGATCAATCGAAAAAAAAGTATTTTTATTTTGATTCATTGAAAAAAATACATTCTTGACAACTAATAATATGAACAATTATTGCTATATAGAAATATATATGTTAATTTTTCAGTAATTTAAGTACTTTTTTTATTTTTTAAAAATTACTATTCTGAAATACCGTTGTGTATTAAAATTTTGTAGTTTTAATACATAGTAATGACACTTGTTTTTTGAAAAATCAAATATATGCGAGAAAGAAATTCTAGATTATATTAATTATGATTTAAAAAGTTAGTATGAATTAGAAAAATGTTACTAAATTACATACTGTATAACACTGTTATTAAATGAACGTCTAAATTCAACTGCACTGTTAAAGTTTTACCTGTGCTAAGGTATTTTATTGATTTTTAAAATAGAGAAGTCGTAGTTCATTAAATAATAAAAAAATGTCTTAGAACAAAAAACATGTGATTGAAATAAATTGAAAATATTCTCAAGTACTAAAAAAAGACAACATTCAAATTAGATTTGTATTCGTAGTATAGACATTTTAAATGATAAATCAAAAAATAAAGCATTGAAAAATAAAAATTGTAAAAATGTTCAACGATGACAGCCATCGTTTTATTTTTCAAATATAGCAGGTACAAATTTATATATTCTTTTATAATATTTCTGTTTGTTCTGAGTGTCATGGATATGGATCTATAAAAATAGTCCAACAATAATAATGAAAAACGTATGTATAGTTTATTCGTGAAAAGTACCGATTCAGTAAAAGCAATTAAATTGTAGAAACAGAGCATGGTTATAGCTAATGGTACTGGCTAAATGGTACACTATACAATATTTTCTCGAAATGCTTAAAGCTATAAAAGCGTGAGCGGTTTAATATCGTGGGATGATAATGCTTTATTTCACACAATATTGCTGAATCACAAAAATCAAGGTTGAATTTTATAAATAAAGGAAAGGTAAAAATAATCGAATACTCATCTTTTTTACATGTGTTTTTTGATATTTTATAAATTAAAAAAATATCATGTGCATGTAACTTAATGAATTATTAACCCTTTAACTGTTTAATTTTGTTTAATGCTTAATTATTTTCAGCGAAGACAGTATATCGACATAAACAGAGTAAAATGTTTCTGCCTATAAAAGTAGGCAATTATGATTAAAAATCAAAAGTTGCGTGTTGGTTTTTTGCCAAAAATATATATTTTTATTCGTTGTTAACAAACAAAATTTATTTCATTGATAAAAAAATAATAAAATTAAGGCATTATAGGAATGAAAACAGAAGCAATAAAAGACCAACTGAATTTGAAATCAGTTACAAAACTAAAGATTTAAATTAAGATTTAAAATAAATTAATTTAAATTAATTTAATAAGAAGTTTTGTAACGGTACTTCCCAGAATTTTTATTGTGTATAAGATTTTCAAAAATACTAGTTGATTATTTTTAAAACAGTAAGCTTAGATAAATTTTTTTATTATTCAGTTAAAGATTCAAAAATACTAGTTTTATTTTTCAATGTTTTAGATAAGTTTTTTTTATTATTCAGAAGATTTTTTTCAATGTTTATAAAAAAATATTTTTAAATTCTAATTAGTTTGATTTACACATTACATATAATAAAAATATAAAACTATTCGAAATTTAAATATTCATTTTTAAAATAATTCATTTTGTAAAATTTTAATAAAGTTATATATATATATATGTATGTATGTATGTATGTATGTATAAAATTGCAACTGATTATTACCCAAGAGAAATAAATAGTATACTAGTCCTATTACAATATTTTAATCAATATTTTCAGAATGAGTGACATTTTTGTAAAGTTTATTCCTTGTTTCTTTTTCAAAAATCATATTCAATTTAATTGACTCCTGTTTTTTATTTCTAAAACTGATTAGTTCGTTAAAAAACACCGTTTTCAAACGATTGAAGAGATGAAAGAAAATTTAAAGGTTGATTTAAAAGAAATTTTTAAAAGTGTCTACAAAGATTATTTACAGAATTATAAAAGACCTTGGTAGAAATATAAATCTATTGTATGGGGGAGAAAGGTAGGTTTTTCAATAGGACAATTTTAATTTAGAATATGTTTTTATTAATAAAGTTGTATGATGATATTTCGTATATTTTTTGATCAAACCTCGTACTTCAATCATAATTTATTTGTGAACAAATGGTATATATTTTATCTGTAAGGTCTGTTTGATAACGATTAACGAAAAAATGATATTCTCTTTAATTATTATATAATTTGATTTATATTATTAACATTTATTTTATTAATATTGTTAATTAATGATAATATTTAATGTTATAATAAAAAAATTAAAATAGATAACAAATATCATTAGTAATTTGAATTTTATTTTAAAAGTATAAAAATTCTTTCAATATAACAAATTAAAACAAATATATTCGAACATCGTTGGATGAATTTCACAATGTGTTGAATTTTTTTTAATTATTTATATGCAGTATAACTCGACATTCTTGATATGTATGTTATTGTTAACCTGGCATGTGTATCGTATCAATCGTCGAGAGAAAAAAAACGAACCGCAAAAAAAATATTTTGTGAGAATATTAATGGCACGAGAATGTGACTGTAGTAATAATCCACACTCCATGCGTGAAGTATGCGTCATTTTATTAATTGTCTTTAATTTGACGTGCTCATAACGCGGCCGTGTGTGCCAAATGCCTCTTCTTATTATTATTATAAAATATAGAAGATAGTGACTGAAGTGTGCATTCTTTCCACATCCTTTTGTCTTGTTTTATCGAAAACTCATATAGGTATTTTTCGATAAATGTGTGTTTGTGTCATATTAACGTTTTTGTTTACTATAGAATTTTTTTCGAATTAAACGTTCAGTTAATTATGCGAACATTGATTCGATTTAATTGGTCGGTATGTACATGTTTATTTTTATTTTATTCTTAAAACATCCGTTTTTCAATTTCATAAATTTATCTGTGTATAAAATCATTTAAATGTGTTTTAAATGATTTGTGTTTTATTGAAAACAAACATTTGTATAAGGAAACATGTGTATAGTTTTTTTTTTAATAAAATACAAATCCAGGCGCCATATTTGAATGACCCTATATATATATATATATATATATATATATATATATATATATATATATATATCACATACAGACAAACATACATATAACCAAGTATAAAAATCGATGAAAAAGTGGAGTAAGGATATTATGACTGACGGGATTAACAGGTGGGATAATAATTGGAATGGAAAAATTTGAAAAAGATATTTATCCGGCAGACAAAGCTAAAATAATTAATATATATATATATATATATATATATATATATATATAATATGTAATACGTATATAAATAATAATAATAAATATCAGCATCTGTCAGTGTATTGTTAAACGAATGGGTTTTATTTTTTTATTTCGAACGATTTATTTCTTTCTTTTTTCTATAAAATTCCAATAAAATCTATAATTGTGATATTTCCTGTATTCATTCTCGTGACCTCGTTTTGTTGCAATAAGTTTTTCGTTGCAACCTTAGGGTTATTCTTTTTGTTTGGTATCATACTGCAATCGGTTTCGACAGTTTATGACATCTTTTATTGATAAAGTATCAGTCAACTACCTGAAGATGACACATGTTGTAGTATGATATCAAATAAAAAGGTATATATGTTTTCTTACAATATAATTTTTTATAGCATATATACTTATATATATATATATATATATATATATATATATAATTATGTATAATTATTTGTATAATTATTTATCATTATGTATAATTATTTATCATTATTTGTTCTGGTATTGTGGAAAATTTATTTTAACTCAAATTAATCATTTATATTTATTTTAATAGTATAATAAATTCAGTTTGCACAAATGAATTTTAACCCCAACACCACAATAATTTAAAGTGTTCAATAATCTTTTATTGTTATTTATAATTATATAATTTATAATTATATCTGCTGATGCATTTCGATGGCGACGCCATCATCGTCACAGCCTTTCTGTTAAAATCTGAGAGATATATAGATAAATGCGTTATTGGTATATATATATATATATATATATATATATATATATATATATATATATATATATATATATATATATATATATATATAATAAGTACAGATGATTTATACATTTTGATAATGTGTTACATTAGCAGGTTATCCACGGATATTTTGCTATATAAAAGTAGGACAATGTTTATGTTTTGGAGTTGGGAAATTTTGTTTTGAGTAGGGCTCACAGGAAAATTTTCAAAAGCTGTATATGAGTTTATTTATAGCTATCCTGTTAAAATCTAGACTAACTTTCTTATATATACCTATACTAATTTGTGTTTTGTATCCTTATTCAATCCATCTACAACTGGGGGTTGTATCTTTCTTTTTTCGTCATCTGGTCTGCAAGAATGAAGTGCTTTCCCTTATTTGTTGTCTTTACAACATGTTCTTTTTCAGAGATTTGTGACCTTTTTTGATAACATGGATTGACTTATTTATTACTTGTGACAGTATTCGAAAATTTTAACAATTTGTGAGGTCTGTTCTAGATGAATTGAATATCTGCATGCGTTAGTTTTTGTGATTTAATTTTTTTAAAAATAGATTCAGTTTAAAAGAATAGATCACATTTTGAAATCCAGCTCTTTGGCATAATTGGAATACAATTAAAATAAGTACCAGGAAATGAAGTGAATAATAAGTGATTATGGAACATTTATAAAATCTTATCGTGTTAGAATGAGTAATAATCTATTAAATAATTTTTCCTGATTTAAAAATGATACTAGTTCTTAATAGGGACATTGTTTTATATGATAATAGTTGAAACATCTTTAAAAATCATTGTGTATATAAATATATTTTTTTTAAAATAATCAGTATATATATATATATATATATATATATATATATATATATATATTTAGATATATATATGAATATTATTGTACCAAATGTATTGAATCTTGTTAATGTTAACTTTAATTGGTAAATTTTATTTTAATAGAGTTTAATAGTACACTAGCACACATGAAAGATTTTGTGTGAAAATGATGTGTTGTTCACTTTTAAAAATAAAGAGTAAATAATGATTATTTTTATTGAACAGTCAAACAGAATCTAATAATGTTGGAGTAGTTGATTCTTTTGTGAAAATTAAAATTTTTAATACCAAAATATACAATGAAGTTAATATAATTTGTAATATTACTAAATATCGTTATTTGTAACAATTAATTTTTTATCGTATCACCAAGTAAATTATTATACCAAAATTATGATTATGGTAGATCATTAGCTAAAGTCAATTTCTATAAACATTATTTTTTTAATACTAATAATACATTGTTTTTTTCATATCATTACTTGTTATATTCATTAAATAGCATTAATACGAAGACTAATTTTATAAAATGAGTTATTTCCTGTATTTAGTAATTGATTAAAGGGATGATTTAATCCTATTGTATTTCTGTATGTATTATCTATTCAATAGAAACCGCACATTTTAAAAATATTATATTTATGATTATTTATTTATTTATTTTAAATGGTTGGTAAGATAATTATTTTAAATTTAATATTAGTTGTACGAAAAAACACAAACTGAATAAGAATTTACACGTAAAATAGTTTTCATAGGATAAACATTGCAATATATTTTATTTAATGCTTGTTTATTTACTAAATTATTCTATTTTTCATTTTGGCTTAAAATGTAATTTACTCATTGAAACCACAAGTTTTTGATTGTCATATTATCAGCTAATTTTTGATTTCCGGATGTGTAGGTTAATGTGGTTGTATGTTTTTATATTCGTTAATTTGTTTATATACCATATGTTTATTTTATATAAAATATAGATTTTACTTGAAAATAAAAATCTGGAAAGAAAAAAATATTTAAAAAAATATATTGCAAGTCACATATTATTAATGAGATAAAATATTTGTTTACAATGGATTCAACAATCTAAAACATTACATTTTAGCGAAAATACAAAACAAATTTTGAATTTAGTTCAATAAAGATGCATATAAATATAAAAATATAAATGCATCAATACGATGATCATTTTTCTCTAATATGCATTTTAATGCCATTTCCATTATATTTACAGCTTGTCATTATTATCAGAGTAAAAACGAATTATTTATGATTATTTAATAGGTAATAATATTTTGTTGTCTCGTGGAATGTCATTTATGTGAAAGTAAATTAGTTACTACCAAATTTTATTGTAATATGTTTGTACCTATGTATTTTGTTATGAATATTAAATGAATTTAATATTAATATAAATTTAAAACAGCATATATTTATATATATATATATATATATATATATATATATATATATATATATACACAAATATATATTAATGACTAAAGCGTAAAGTGAATAATAATCCACATTTTTGTGTAAATTTTAACGATAATAATGGAGAGCAGATATCGACTGGTTTATTTTAATTTTATTTTCATATTTGTTTTATATACGAGTAAATAACAATTACAGAAAACAACTCTCTAAAATTAAATTCAAGCACGTTTTGGCTCACGTTCAGCTCTGGTGTTTTATTATAAATTAAATTTAAATCACGTCCCTTCGTTAGTATATTTTATAAAACATAATACTTCTATTAAATGTTTATTGACAGTCCGCTGAAATATACTGAAATATACAAACGCAGGGTTGACGAATCATAATTTAACAACTTTTTTAATAATTTCGTTCTCTTTTTGATTCTGTTTCTTGTTTTTTTTATTTTTTGTTTTTATATGGATTTAAATATATATATATATATATATATATATATATATATATATATATATATATATACATTTTTTAAATGTCTGTTCGAAGACTGTCTTTACATTTTATTTGCAACAGTCATTGAAAATTGAAAACATGTTTTACGTTATGAAAGTTTCACTTCAGCTTAAAGAAAAAAACACAATGGATACTAAAAATTCTTCATCGTCTTCGGACACAATCAAAAATTTATACTGTAGAAACAAGATTACACGAGTTCATATTTTTTGCTTTATATCACAACCGAATATGAAAAACTTTGACAAACGTTTTTCTATTTTATTCCTAAGAAAAATAAAAAAAGCTTTCTACTGTCCGTAATTCTGCCACATGTTAAACTTATTTTGTTTATTTTTTCGACATAGCGTTTATTGACGGACGAAAAGAAATAGCAGGAGACCGTTTTATGAAAGCACGTAAATATATATATATATATATATATATATATATATATATATATATATATATTTGAAATGTAAAGATTTCTAAAACTGAAAAGAAGTTACATAGTCTTCATTTTATTTGTTGACTTTTATTTGTTGTTATCCATTAAAAAGAAAAAATAATTAGTAATCTATTTTTTTATTTCGTATAAGGATGAGAATATAAGTGTATATATATATATATATATATATATATATATATATATAGAGAGAGAGAAAGAGAGAGATAGAGAAAGATTTCTATAATGAAAAAAATATACAATTCGTAATTTTGATTTATTTACCATTCATTATGGTTAAATTCACCGAGGCACAAACTTTAAGCTGTGAGTTAGGTACTTAGACATTTTTTGTATTGTGTTTTTCATTGTGTTATATCGTGTTTTAACTCCAAGAGAAAATATCTAATGAAATTTGTTCAAATACTTGATTTTATCGATTTTTCGTAATTTATTAAATATAAGGTCATCTAAATGTGACGCCTGGATTTGTATTTTATTCAAAATAAACATGTGTATAGGAAAACATGCGTATAGGGAAACACGTGTATAGTTTCATTTTAATAAAACACAAATCCAGGCGTCACATTAGGGTGACCGTATTAATATATCCTATTTTTAAAGACCAAAGATCTAAATATAGATCAATTTTTAAAGTTAATCTCTTGAAAGGTATTTATGACATTTTAATAAGTAAAATATTTTTAAAATAACTTTTATTTAGTTCTACAAATAATTGGTCCTTAGTTAAGCTGTATATATATATATATATATATATATATATATATATGTATGTGTGTGTGTGTGTGTGTAAATAGTATAATTTTTTCTTATATATTTTTTTAAAAAAAATCACTTAAGTTGTAAGTAAAATACAGTTTAAGCAATAAATTAGTAATTTAAAAATTCTGTTTAATACTTAATTTATTTATGAAATTGTGCTTCTTTGAGATGAGCCCGATTAAAAGTAGTACAGGTGTTCATATTTTATTAAAATATTCAACTTTAAATGAAGGCAATGAGAAACAACAAAACGAATTTCTAAGAGATGAAGAAGTGCTGTTAATTATTTATGACCTTTTTTTTATTTAAAAGTGATGTAACAGTATATTTTTGTTGAACAAATAACGAATAATATATTTTTGGGAAAAATGTTTGATATATATATATATATATATATATATATATATATATATATATATATTGTATTTATTGAAAAAATGTACTATTCGTTTATATAGAAATATCTATAAGTGTACTCTAGGTAAAAGCAAATTGATTCAATTGATTATTGTAAACTTGTTCACAAACCTTCATCGAATGATTGAACGGTTAATTACAAACAGAGAGCTGTTTCAATTTGTCGTTGTTATGTTGTGCTCTTTGTCATACACGTTATTTATTTTGTATCTAATTTCGTATTTGTGATCGTCTTGTTTTATAATCATATAAATATGTGTGTGTGTGTGTACTATGTGTGTGCACTTCTACTTTTCATTTACAAGCGAATCTTCCCTGTAGAAATAATATAATAGTACTCACGTCATATTCACAGTCCATTCTCGTATTTTCGACTTGTATTCACAGCATGCATTTATATGAAACTACCTGTGGAACGTAAGCTTTCGTTCCCCCATTCGAAAGTTTCACGCGCGGTATGACGACGATGTCGACGAGCGTCCTGATTGAATTAGTTGAACGTTGAGAATTCGAGTCGACATTGCGGTCGAGACGAGTGGCAGCGTCCATTTCCTCCTCACCCTTTGCCCTTTTCGTTTACCTATCCTTTCGACTACCCACGCGAGCATTCAGTAGCGAGTAATTAGGTTATCTGTATAGAAAAAGTACATTGCCTTCGTTCCTCATCCTTCGATGTGTACGCATGTAAAGGTAATGGCGAATGGCGGTTTTTGTATCTGTTTACTTCTACCTCAGTCACCTGTGTGACCCACGCGTCGCACTTTAATGAAGATGCACGTTTGATCCAGTAAAATTGAATGTTTATTACGTCGTTTCGACTATTCGTTTATGGAAATTGATTTAAATGGGTTGAGTTTTTTTTCCATAAAACACGTTATAGGAAATTTATGATTTTCACACATATTTTTACATTTATATATATATATATATATATATATATATATATATATATATATACATAAAAATATTTTTTGTCCTACAAAAATGAGCAATTTATTTATTTGTTATTAAATTGTTAAAAAATAAGCTCATCCAAATGTGACGCTAAAATTTGTGGTAGTATTAAAAAGAAACGTGTATAGTTTTTTTTGTTCCTTTTTAATAAAACACAAATCTAAACATCACATTTAGATGACCCTATATAATATTTAAAAATATATAAATTACAAAGTGTTAAAATATATTAAAAAAATCATAAAATGGTAGTTTAATATCAGCAAAAAATGAATTTTATTAATAGTTTATTTTAGTTCTTATAATTTCATACAAAACTATGTTATTCTATATATATATATATATATATATATATATATATATATATATATATATAATATTAAAAAAAATATAATTTTTATTAACGTTCAACTTAAAAAAATCCTTTATTAATCATTCTATAAAGGTTAAATAAAGTCTAAATATTTCAAAGAATATGAAATAAATTGATATTTTATTTATTATAGATTATGGTATGAAAAACATATGTCATTCGAAAAAAAATAAAATGAAAAATTAACAAATCTAAAATATTTAAAAGTGAATGTCTTTTATTGAAAATATTAACAGATAAAATGTAGTTGTAGGTTGAATGTTTATGCGATTAATGTTCAAGATATATGTCATGATGCTTTTATACAAATTATATCCCTGCTAATCTTTGTTCCGAAACGCTTTACAACGACGGATGTACATAGCAACTGCTTGAACAACAATCCGTTTACAGGGAATGAATCTAATTCAAGTGACATCACTTTGATTTGAATAAATCATTATAAACATACGAATGATAATAGAACACTCCTAATTCTACACATTTATAATGTAACATATATCTATATGTATATATATATATATATATATATATATATATATATATATATATATCAAAAGTATTCAAATAAAGCTGAGCTTTATTTCTAGTTAATTGTTATAAGTATATAAACAAACAAACTTTAATATGAATTTATTTATACGTACAGCTTATGGTATTTGATGATAAATATGTAATATTACAATTTATAAATTGTTATAAACATGGATAAAAATAATAAATAAATGCAAAACAATTACACAAACATATTTGGACAATTGGATCCTGGTTACAGTTTTTTTATATTATTCATCTTGTTTTATCTTACTATTTTTATTTAAAACAGAAATAATAATCCTTGTAACCAGTGTGTTTTTTTAACTTCTTTCTTCATATTCTAATTTGTGAGAAGAAATTTCAATTGACATAAATCTTATGTAACGTAATATTAAAAAAATATTATTTTTAGTACTGAATTTATTATTTTTTTTTGTTGTAGTTCGAACAATTTTACTCTATTCGTCCTTTAAATGGTTAACTAAATCCTGTTTATTTAAAATCCTACGTGCATATTAGATTTTAATTTACTTTACATATACTCGACAGGAATGGTAGACTATTGATTTATTTTCTAGTATTATATAATAGTTGTTCTTTAATAATCATCACTAATTGCTGCAGATTATAACCGCATTAAAATATTAAACCCTCTGCAAGATTAAATAATGAACACTTTTACACAAATTACTTTTTAAAGCAATTAAGTATACAGTATTCGTCTTGATTTGATTTACAAATATATTTTTTTTATCTCGTTCAAACGAAAATACAAGGTTCTCAATCTCCATCGAACATTTTAAGTGTTCTTCTGCAAACCTACTACGTTTATTTTAATTAAGTTTATTCAGGTATTTCGTGCGTGTATCTCGACTACCGAAATCCTAATTTCCTGAAACCAGTCGTAGAGTTTCGTAACTTCTGTTCTCTTAAGATTTTTTTATAAATTAGATATGATATTAGAAACACTTTTAGGTAGGAGTTTTTGATTATACTTACTATGTTTTCACTTTTTCTGGTAAAATTCAAAACTTTACAATTTGTATTTATTTTTATCGAGATTTTCAATCGTATATTTTTGTAATATTATATATACCTGTTCATAGAATAATTTGTTTTTACAAGTTCAATTTACCGTATATTTTTTTCTTTTAAATAAATTTAGTACGAACGTATGTTTTTTACTTTATTTTTTTTCTTTATATTTTTATATTTATCTATATATTTAAAAACTACAAAATACACATGTTGAAGGTTATTAAATGTATGTTAAAAATATAACATCGTATTTAAATTGGAGAATTTCGTGATTAAATATTTTATTTTTTAAGTATTTGAATACTTTTTTAAATTCGATTTTTGCATGTGAAATTTTTTACTACTTCTTTCTAAAATTCTATTAAAATCTGTAATATTATCATTATATATCTAAAAATGAATACTATAAGTTATTAAACATTTGTTTATTAAAATAATGAATTTTCTGTTTAAAGCAATTACTTTTGAAAAAGATGGGACATACAAAAAAATAATGAGTATATGAAAAATAAAAATATTCGTTTTTTCTCCATTCCCAAGCTTAAGACATGTTAAAAATACTTTATAGTTTTATTGTCACTTCATGATGTTGAAAACTGATGTACAGTTTTCCTCTTCTCTTCTTTTATATATCAATACACTTTTATTATTAGTTGCTAAGTGCTTCGAAAAGAAACATAGTACGATTTTCACGCAGTCACTGTCATTTACGAGGAAATCAACCGTTTGAAAACCTTTTTGTTACTTTAGATGAAAGAACAGAGTGAAATTAAGTTCAACATGTATTTCTATTGTAGTTAACGTCTTGTTGAGCTGAGAGCTATTGACGATTACTTGTTGTCTTCAGAGTCTGCATCTATCAGGCTGTCTATCTAAGAAAATATATATATATATATATATATATATATATATATATATATATATATATATATATAATGTGTACACAAGAAAGGCAATCAATATCATATATTAACAAATGTCTACATTACTAAAATAAGAAATATGCAGAATAAATGTATTTTTACAGCTAGAGACTTATTGCAAATGAGCAGTAAAGTCACAGTAAAAAATATTTTTCACTAATATATTCTACTTATATATATATATATATATATATATATATATATATATATATATATATATAAAGAATGATATTTTCTCAGATATATAATGTTTTTTTAAAAATATATAATTGATATAATTGTATTATTACTAAAATAAACAGTTTAAAATAATAAATTTCATCGTTTAGAAATTCTGTTTTATGCTCGTTTATTTACAAAATGTTGATACTTACAGATGACTCCAATTAAAAGTAGCACAGGTGTTCATAATTTATTAAAATATTTTACTGTGAGTAAAAACAGTGAGTAATAACAAAACGAAATTCTAAAAGATAGTGAAGTAGTAGTGTTATTTTATTTTGAATATGAATGTTTTTGAATAAAACCAACTTTCATTTATATATTTATTTCACTATTGACATAGTAATACTGTATATATTTGTAAATGTGCGAGCTGTTATTTTCATTTTTAGTGTTTGCTAAAATAATTTAATCCGATATTGAATATGTACAGTTTTTAAATCTGATATGACAATATTGTATTGCAAATATACACACACACGTATATATATATATATATATATATATATATATATATATATATATATATATATATGCGTGTGTGTGCATATATGTGGTGTACACAACCATAAAAAAATTAGAATATATATATGAATTTTTAAAAATCTTAAAAATTAAATTTTGGTATTAATGAACTGTCTTAAGTTTTCTTATATTTATTTTTTCTTAAGTTTTCTTAAATTGTTATATTTTTTTAATTTTGTATTTCTTTGATCTACAAATTCATTGTATATTACTTTTATCATGCTTAGTTTCATTCTAAGATCAATTTTTTGACTTTGTCTATTTATTTTCTTCTTTTTTTGAATTCACCTAAGATTACAGAGAAGAAAATAATGTCATCAGTAAATCATAGGTGATTAGTTATCTCTTCTTCACTTTAATTTATTTAAATTTCAGGTTAGTGTTTAAAACACTTTTGGTAAATAACTTTTGTATAAAAATTGTCCTGTCTCGCTTGTTTCATAATTTAATTTATTATTATATATATTCACACAACCATAATACACAGCCTATAAAAGGTAGAGGTATTAATCTAAATAATTGTGAAACTATCATGCACAGTGACAGTTTGATCGATTGATCATATTTTATTCACAAATAAAATAAAAAGTTCTCAGAAACTAAACATGTATTATGAAATAAGGAAGAAACTAATTTCGGGTCAAACACTAACAACAGCCTGAATTTAATAATCGTGTTAGAGATTATTTTAAAGCATCAAAAAAGAAAAGTAAGAAAACAATTTGTGAAATAATGAAATTACTTTAATGTCTCTTATATATATTTTATTATGAGACCAGAAGATTATTCTACTAAGTATTATTTGTAATTATATCTAATTTTTTGTTGGAGAATATTTTTTATGGAATTTCTATATTTTTTTACATGTTTAATTAATTGTCAGTGAAATGTGTAACATTTCAAAATGGATGTTTTAATTTTTATTAAGAAATAAAAAATTTACGCGAATTAATTTATTTTGTTGAAAATAACTAAATATTATTTATTGCTTAGGGTAATATATAAATATTTTTGCAGAATTTATATACATATATATATATATATATATATATATATATATCAGATTAATCGGAAATCAATGTCGGATTTTTTAAATAAAATAAATGATTTGTTGTTTTGGAATTGTGGCTGATTCAGTTTAACACAAATGAATTTTAACCCCAACACCACAATGATTTAAGGGGTTATACGCAGTTAGAAATTTCAAAAAATCGATTTTTTTTGCATTTTCGGAATGCACATATATTTAAGTATATTCTCTGAAAATTTGAAGTAAATCCGATAAATATTTTCGGACATACACCTGAATTTTTACCAAATTTTTAACTATGTGTAAACTACTTCCGAAACTTCAAAGCGTTTATCTCAAAACGGTGTTTTCATAGTCGGTGATCTCGATATCTCAAAAAAGGCTGAACCGATCGGTCTCAAATTTTCACACAATCTTCTCAAATATATTCCTCAGGTATTGGAACGAAGGAATAAGGTTTACAAAAATTATTACTATTTTTTTAAACAATTTGGAGCAAAAAATTTTAGTAAAAAACGAAAAAAATTTTTCAAGTAGACGCCATTTTGTCAAAAATGAAAATTTTTATTATTTCTTCGTTCAATACCTGCATTAATCTATCCTTTAAAAGAATTGACCATATTTTTTGATTTCAAATAATCCAAACCGCCGATATGAATATCACCGCCAAGCGCCTTTTTTTTTGGAGGTCGTTCGGGACATCGTCTGCAGGAGCGGTGCACTTCAATATTTTTTTTATGATCGACATGTTATTTTATTCTTAAAGGAAGGATCTATTCAAATAACCATAATTTTTAATTGCAAAATAAATACTGTTTCTAAAAAAAATTCCTAAAAAAACGTCGTTTTTGCGCCTCGCAACTGCATATAACCCCTTAAAGTGTTCAATAATAACTTATTAACTCCATATCATTATACTTTATCCAATTAGTAATTTTATTTGAATTAAACTATAAATAGAAATATCGTATTGTAATATATATATATATATATATATATATATATATATATATATATCAAATGCTATTTAAAAGTCTCATTAAAGTCAAATATATTTTTTTAAACGACTGTATTACATCCCTTAATTGTTCTTTTTTTAGAAAATCTAATTTTTATAAGTTTTGCTTACAGTACTTAAATTATATTTCTTTATGTGATTCCAAGATATTTATATAAATCAAATACTTTAATTTCTACTTCATCCAGAGAGTAGGATGAATAAATGAAATTTCGTTTATTAATAAATTGAATAAGTAGGTAATTTTCAAGAGGTTTAACTCCATATCATTATACTTCATCCAATTAATAATTTTATTTACGTCAAACTGTGGGTTGAAGTATCGTACTGTGATATATATATATATATATATATATATATATATATATATATATATATATATTTATTGGCTTTGAATAAAATGTTCTAAAATTCCGTACACTATTTAGTATTTCTATATACTTTAACATTTTAAAAATGTAACTTATATATCAAATAAATTTTTATTAAATACTATATGCAAAAAATCTCTAGGAAACTAACAATTTTTTTTATAAAAAATACCCTTTTGCTTCACAAAGACAGCAAAGCAGGCTTCTAATTTAATAAAACATCAAAGATGAAACCGATGTACAAGTCATTGGTCTAAGATCATCTCCCGGCAGGGTTGATCAATCCGTTCGTATCAGTGACGTAACGGAGGTCCACGTATGTGAACAGATTTGAGTACCTAAGCGAGAACGTTTCATTCCATCGTGTCATCGCTTGCCGATGTACTCGATTGCAGAATCCACGTCTACTTTGTTGAGCTCGAGCCGTTAATATACCCGTCGGTTGACTAAGCCGCTGCATCCATTTGCAGGGTGAAGCGTGGGCGTTTCATCGATCGACGCAGAGAACGATCCCCTTACCGCTCGCTACTATAATATTCGCGACGGCGCCCAGACTCAGCGACATTGCAAGACATATCCTACTTCTGTACTTGCTGGATGTCGCCTTTGCCTGGCGGAATGAATGGCTCATTCATTCTCCACTACTCAGTCCACTGGTCGAATTTTTACATTTTTATATTTGTTTAAAACATGAATAAAGTTAAAATTACAATTGATAAAATTATCTAGATTTATATATATATATATATATATATATATATATATATATATATATATATATATATATATATATATATAAATTGGTTACAGGTTCTATCAGTATTTTCAGTGATGTTTTATTATTTGGAAAAAAATTCTTTCCAATTTTTTCCAAACAAGTTAAAATTTCAAATTATACAAGTTAGGTATTTAAAGATTAACATAAAAACAAATTGTGAATTATTTTTAAAATTTATAGTGTGATGTTGAATTTAAATTATTATTTTGTACAGAATAAAAATGCTAAAGAATCTAATACATTTTTCATTTCATATGAATTTTTGTACTAAAATAAATATACATCTTTTTTGACATTTATAGAATTCTTACAATACACCTGACCTGTGTTTTATATGTAGTATATATATATATATATATATATATATATATATATATATATATATATATATATATATATATATGCACACACACACACACACACACACTTACAATCGGTGTCTCAATAAAGTTTCGAAAATGTTTGTTTGCAACTGTGTGGCGTATTCTACCGTCGTACAATAGAAATTGTTCTTTGTATACAGTGTTTGAATGTCGTCTAGTTTATTGTACAAGTTCATTCTTGTTGAGTGCTATCTGGGATTCGTGTCATGAAAATTTAGATTAAAGAATTATAATTATTTTTTGGGGAAGAGTGTCGAATCGTTGACGAATATTTTACTATATTCAAATCATGAGTTTTCAATTGAATGAAATAAATAAAGTCAATTAAAAATGTCTATCTGTTTATTTAATTGAAATTTTATTAAATATATTTTTTTTCTTTGTAGCTAGGTGTTTAATTAACATTTTTATCTAGGGATTTTGGAAGAATTTTGTAAATGTCTTATTGTCCACGTTCAACAAAAATATGTGTTCTCAGTCAGACTACTGATTATCATCCACTTTTTGCTCTCATTTTGACACATTTGATTCTAAGTATTTTTAATAAACAAAAAAATAATGGCTTTTTTAAGATAAAATTGACTAGAAATTTAATTTAAAATACTGAGTTTTAGTATTTAAAATATACCTTTTTTTTAGAAAAAAAAATCTTGACGTTGCTTTTCATTTATTGACATATTAATTAGTTTGTAAAATTCATTAATATTTATTCGTGCTTCACACTAAACAGTACATGACAAACTTTTATGGAATAGATACGTTCACAGCAGTTATAAACGTTGTCTCGTTATTTTATAACCACTCCATGTGCACGTTGATGTGTTTTTCCGATTTGTTTTCGTAACATCTGTAAATATTCTTACCGAGACAAATGAGATACAAAAAAGCTTCAAAGAGATAAGACTCTCTCTTTTGATAGAGGTGCGTTCGGCGCCTTGTTTTTAAACACTTATTGTGATTTCACGCATCTCATTTAAAGTTTAATAAGTATTCCTCGAACGAAATGTCACCCGAAATCCGTGTTGACACGTCTCTCTGTACGCAACGGAGCGTAAGTTTTCCGCCACCAGGAGAATTTTACATCACCTTCCGCACTGAATACATAATCAATGTTAGTACGCGCGGAATTATTATTACTATCATTCTTGATGAAAAGTTTCAACTCAGATTCCGTCGACAAGAATACTGACGTGTATCTTGATGAGCCGGACGTGTGCAGATGACTGAAAATGTAGATGGACAAATATATTTTTGTATACTTTCAAAATGTTATTATGTAAATAACCGTCAATTTAACGATTTACTTGAGTATTTTTCGATAATCGTTACTGTATACACGAACAACTTTTTAACGAAGAATAAAATGTTACGTTTTTGAAAATAAAAAGATAATCTTGTCTAATGCGAAAATAACAAGATATTTTTCAGGATAAAATGTTGTTGCAGATTACTTGAAATAATTTTATTCGCATTACAAACTTGTTATCATATATTTTTTAGCATTTTAATACATATACAGTGGCTCAAAGTGAAACTCATACAGAGTTATGTTTCCAATAATTTTACACATATATTTTAATATAATAATAATTTTCTTTATTTTCTTTGCTTAATTTCTTTATTAAGGTTATTTTTATTATATTTGAAAATTTCAATCGTAAATTAATACTTTTACTCCAGAAAAAGTAAATATTTCTGAAAAATTAACAAAAAATACATCAAAATGACTCTCACACAACTAACAAATTATTTATTAAATTAAAATTTACAATGGATTGAATTATTTTAGTACTTAGTAAAGTAGCCTTTATTAATTTTTATAGCCTTTAAAAGATTCGGGATGGATTTAACTAATTTTTCACAATAAGCTAGATCAATTTTTCCCCATTCTTCTAATAACGCTTTTTTAAATCATTGTTATAATTAATAGTGTGTTCTAATGGAAACTTTTAAGTGATTCCTTAAATTTTCAATCACACTTATATCAGGTGATTATAGTGGTGTTTATCGGTACGACATTTATCGGTCCGACATTTATCGATCCGACATTTATCGGTCCGACATTTTATCGGTCCGACATTTTATCGGTCCGACATTTTATCGGTCCGACATTTTATCGGTCCGACATTTTATCGGTCCGACATTTATCGGTCCGACATTTATCGGTCCGACATTTATCGGTCCGACATTTATACAGTCAATTAAATCCACGCGGTATTTAATTGACTGTTATTTTTATGATTATTGAGGTTAATATTATGATCAGGTTATAAAAATTATTATACTTACCAAAAATATCAATTTTATTACATTAAATAACACTCTTATTTAAACACAATTAACAACAACTAATTGTATATAAAAATTACTAAACAGAATAATGAAATCATTCAAATAGTAAAAATACAATGTGTGCAGTCTGCAATAAGTTAGCAATGCCGCTGCTATCTAATCTCCTCTAAAAGAGTGCGTATGCGTGATGAACTTTTTCTCATTCTATCGTCTAAGCATTTATGCAAATTCAAATCAAGCGGTAAAAATCGTGAGCAAGTTCCGTCATGTAGGTCTCTATTTCCGCGTCAAGCAAAAATTTTACCCCAATGCCGCTAAAGAAATTTCACTTCAAAATATATTATATCAATAAAAGTAGTAAACAGGCCGGAAAGTAAAAATAATATCTCAATTCGTCGTATGAATGTAAACACTTAAAAATATGGTCTAGACAAATAATTTTAAGATTTCACCTAAAAAATAAACATTTAATTTTTAATCGATATCTTACTAGACAGCACTTGTGTAATATTTTTAAATCTCTATAATATAGAATGTATGAGCTTTGACGTTTTTGAACTCTTCCAACTGTTTAATACAATTACTGTTGATTTTGTCTCATTCTTCGAGTATCGTTTGAACATTTTCTTATTTGAAATCATATGTTTATTTAATGATTGTTTTCGCAATCCTTATAAATGTTTAATGGCGTTCATATCAAGTAACTAAAATAACCTCTCTAGTTATATATATATATATATATATATATATACAAAACTCATTAGGAATGAAATTTTTATGGTTTTATTAACTTTATTTATTCCAGAATTTTTTGAATAATTCAACTATTTCTCTTATCATGTGTCGAACAATTTCCAGGTTTAGCATTTATTAATTATATTTTGTACTTCTACTCAAATGTAATTATTATGATATGTATTTATTTGTCTTGTAATTTATTTTTCCCTTTGATTTAAAAATTGTGGTAGTCTTGTGTGCAATTCATTAACATATTAATTGCAATTCCGATGATTGTCGACCATTAATATTTCAATTTTCAATGATACTGCAGGGTTTACTAGTGATAAATTCTGTTCAACTTAGAAAAATGAATTAAATACATAAAAAATAACACTATTAATTTTAAAATATAATAAAAAATCTAATAATTATTCAAAATAATAAATGGACATCTCGACATGTAAATAATTTATTTTTTAAATAGACATATGGACAAATTTAGTTAATGTAATGAAAATTTTTCTCCAACAAATATAGAAATAAAAATAAATTTCATCTAGTATTCAACATGGTAATAAAATATTATCGAGTTTTTACCGTTTATTATGTTTTTTTTGCATAATTGTATGATGTTGATTCTTTTTTAATTTTTCTTAAACGAGCTCTGATTAAATTTCTATCTTCTAAATTACTTTCATATAATTTAAATATTGTTGTATAGTTTCAGTTAATTGAAATCTCAAATACGTTTGAATTTTTTTTGAATTAAATTAGTATTGTATATAATAGTAAATATGTAAATCTATGAAAATTGCGTGAAAAAAATGTATGCAAAATTTAGTAAACATACATAGTAAATTCAATTTTAAACTAATTACTAAACTGGTTACAGTGCAAATTTTTTATAGTCACGTAATTAGGACAGTAATTGTCAAATGTTATCGTTTTATAAATTATTAGTAGAGAAGTTAATAGTTTTGTATGTTAATTTTTATACATTGAGTTGTGATGTTTTTTTTAATCTATTAATTATATTATTATTTAGAATAAACATTATATTGTTTATATATCTCGTATATATGTATATATATATATATATATATATATATATATATATATATATATATATATATTACATTGTTATATTGTATATTCTAAAAAATATTAATAATTTTTGAATTAATATTTTTTTAATTGTGTATATTGGTCCGAGTGTAATACAATTGAATGTTTTGAATGGGTTGAATTATTTATGAACAACTGTATATTTCGAACGTTAAGTTAAAATATTACCATCTATTGAAATGATGAACTGACGAACCAGGTATTATAAAAATATAAAACAATGAATTTGAAAACGATCGAATATGTAAATTCAACGAATATGTGATATCGATGATATTCAAAAAATATTTTTATTGCAGCGCGCGGAACGTATGTATCTTCGAAAAGAAAAGAGTGTAATGACGGAAACGCTCACAGACTACGATGCCAAGGATGACGGATCGAGAGAAAGAACCTAAGTCCTAATATAATTCAGGTCAGTGGACATGTTATATCTAAACGTTTGTTTCGTTCGTATTTTCTATTTTTTTCCATGCTGCTTTTTTATATAAAGAAAGGAATTTTCCGATGATTGGGAGATAACATTCGCTGACCTTTTAAATAAATAAAATGAAAAATATGTGCGTTTAGTGAAATTAAAATTAGATGATCGAAAGGAAGTATTGATAAATTATATCGTTCACACGTTTTTGAAACAAGAATGTTAAGATATAAAAAGAATTGTTCGTTTATATTTATTTATTGAACATTTTAGCGATTATCGAAGTCGAATTAATAAAATCGATACTAGTTTTTGTACATTTTAACAAGAATGAATTATTCATCCCAACACCAACAAAGTTTTATAGAAGTGTTTAGTAATTATTTTGTTCATTTTATTAGCTGATGTACATTTTGATAGTCATTTTATCACAATTTAAATATATTTCAGCAAATAAAATGAACGATAAATGATTATTGAAAAGTTATATAAATTCGTTTGATGTTGGAGTAATACACTTATATTTGTTAGCACGATATAAAGTTTGTTAATATATTCAATTTATGTTAATAAAATAATACTTTATTTACAATATTATACCCAGTTTCATGTTACATTTAGCGAATTCATTTTATAAAATTTTTATTGCTGACATTCGTTTTATATGTTGACATACTTTTTTAATACAACCTATTTTACATATATATTGAATATGAATTAAAAATCATGTACTGTTAATTGGATTATTTGAAATCGATTATGATATAATATTAATTAATAGTAGTAATACAGACGTTTGAAATAAATAATTAGAAAAACCAGTCAAAATAATAAAAAAAATATGAAGAAAATGGCAATAATGAACTGGACCGTTCATTTGTATTGTGGTTTCATTTATAACGCTACAAATGATTCGTTGAAAGCTTTTCAATCGAGCTCGAGTATAATGAAACAGAAATGAAAGGACTTTTTATATGAAAAAATATGAGACATATATATATATATATATATATATATATATATATATATATATATATAATTTAATAAACTTATGTACATAATTACTCAATTTCTTTTTATATTATTTATTAATAAAATAATAAAAGAAAGATACTGAATAAGAATTAATTAAAATACAAATCTTTTTACATATTTTATATATTCAATTAATAATTCTAATCAATATGTTATCTATATCAAGACGTTATATTTAATTAAAAGATTTTGATTTTTTTGTAAATAAATTCAGTTAATTGTTTCATTGGATGTTCTGAAAAATGAATATATTTTAATAATAATATTTGATTTAAGACTGCAAATAGACATATTAAATTCACCATATATATATATATATATATATATATATATATATATTTATTTATATTCATATGCATATATGTATACATACGAGGGTCGTTTGATAAGTATGGTAAATTTATTTATTGTTTAATTTAATTTAATTTTTTAATTTAGTTTTTCTTATTTTTTAACATACTTATCAAACGACCCTCGTATGTACATGCCTATTTTATGAATTGTATATACATATATAGGGATGTTAAGTGTTTTAGTATGACACTTTTTTCTAGTTATTGTCTTCTTTTTTTATTAAAATTTCTTTAAATTAATGTTTTTGTATTCAGAGTTTCTCTTTATTGTTCTTTCTCTCTTTCTTTATATGTATGTATGTATGTATATATATATATATATATATATATATATATATATATACACCATCGTCATTATTTTCAAGTGCTGAGAGTTCAGTGTTGGATAAATGCTTGACTGTTCAGAACAATTTTTCGAATTCAAACATTTATCTTTTTTTTCATAAATTTTACAATAAAATGTTTGATATTAGTTCATCTTTTCTTTTATCATATTATTTATATTTCTTGGTTTTAATTTTTGCAATCTATCAATGAATTTAGTATATATTTTTGTATCTATTAAGTGATTTATTTTAATTACTCGAATCTTATCTAAATTTTAACTAACAAAATATTTAATAAAAATAGAAAAATATATAAAATTTAGTTACTTAATTCATAGATGAAAAAATTGTAAACTATATTGAAACGCAAGGAAATTTAAACTAAATATTGAATAGTTTAATATTTTTTGAAAAAAAAATTTATTTCCTTTGATTATCAAATCTTCTTGGATACTATCGTTCATTCCTTAGTCTCACTCAAAACAGCAAACGATTGTTCTGTGTGATCTGATAAATTTATAGAATATTACCTGTAGATACCTGAAAATTACATTTATTAAAAAAAATAATGATAATTTGTGCAATTTTTATTTACCATATATTTTAAAACGGAAACTAGGATTTTTATTGATTATAAATAAATTATTTTTTTCTGGAAATCATTTAATTTAATTAGATAGTAAATTTTAACTTACTCTCACTTTTCAGTATATTTTTATTACTTCACATAAAATTATACTATCAGAATTCTTAAATTAGTTTTCATTTCAGCATGTCTTTATTAAAAACTAAATCAAAATGACACAACTTACTGTCTCGTGTAAAAGATTCCGTTAGTTAAGAATCTTGTGAAAAAGAACAAGCTGTGACAGTAATATAGCGCTAAATTCGTTAATATAAGAAAGGCTTCCGCGTGTACGCATTTCGTTAGTAATTAGTATAATTAAATTTGAACTGTTTAATAGGCGAATAACTCATTAGTAGGCGAAAAGGCTTGTCACAACGTTTTGCTTTTACATTCGTTCTCATATCGTACTTCTCTTACATTTTGAGTAGAGTAACTCAATGATGAACCTAATATTAGATGTGAATCTATTGCATTTATATTTATTATATTATTTTTTTCTTTATAAATAGATATGCCTATTTACATTTACACATACATACACACACACATATTCATATATATATATATATATATATATATATATATATAGAGAGAGAGAGAGAGAGAGAGAGAGATTTAGGTACGTAAATAAAAATACATATCAGGACCGGAATTACAATAAGAAAAGTAAAGCAATAATTCCTGGTGCAAAGTTGAAAGGAATGTCAAAAAATCGGTAATCAAAGTAAATTATATAACGAAAGAAGTTTTACAATAGCAAGCAGAAATTAATTAAAAATTATTTAAGATTGCTATCAGATTGAGAAGAAAAAAAATATGACATTTCTCTCAATTAAAATCGAAATAAGCAAAGAAGTAATAATATATATTAATTAGTTTTTATTTCCATTATAGTCATAAATAATAATATAAGAAATTCTGATTTGGCATAAATGAAATATTTTAATTTAAAATTATATTAAATTCTAATACATCTACTTTTCAATTTTGTCTGTTTTTCATATCTGACTCTACATGAAAGGAAATAAATTTATTTATATATATATATATATATATATATATATATATATATATATATATATATAAAATATAATCATAATAAAGAAAGGCACTACATAGCCTATGCAGAATCCAGGCCTCTCTAACAGCATCATGACAATATTTTTTCCGAAATGAGGTTGTCAACCCCATACCCAACTCTGAATAAGTAGAAATCTTTGATCAGGGATCGAACGCAATATCCCATATGATAGACGATGATGCATACCACTACTTCACATTTAGTCTATATATCATCAACTATCTATGTACATATCATCAGCATCTTTTTTCTATTATTGGATGAAGACCTTTCTTAAAAAAACTCAAAATATTTACGATAAAAATAAGCTTTATTATTAAATAATATAATTTATATATATATATATATATATATATATATATATATATATATATATATATATGCGAGGTCGTTTGATAAGTCCGTGTAAATTCCGAAAGATGGCACCACTAGTGCATATCGAGGTTATTTTTAATTAGTAGCACCTCTTGGAAGAACACACATCAAGTTTCAGCCATATCGGTCTATTCCTTTGTGTTAGACAATCGTTGGAATCAAGGAAATCGAGTGATTGTCAAATAATGGACGAAAAAGAATTTCGCGTGTTGATTAAACACTACTTCATTAAAGGCAAAACGCCTCAGGAGACTAAACAGAAGCTTGATAAACATTATGGTGATTCTGCACCTTCGATTAGTGCGGTTTATAAATGGTTTCAAAATTTTCGGAGTGGCCATATGAGCACAAGAGACGCTGAACGTTCTGGACGCCCTGTTGAGGTCACCACTCCAGAAATCATTGATAAAATCCATGATATGGTGATGGATGACAGAAGAGTGAAAGTGCGTGAGATTACTAGTGCTGTAGGCATCTCGTGTGAACGGGTACATAATATTTTGCACCAACATTTGGACATGAAAAAGCTATCCGCCAGGTGGGTGCCGCGATTGCTCACGATCGACCAAAAACGAGGTCGTGTGAAGTGTTGCAACAACGGTTTCCAGCTGTTTCAGCGAAATCCGCAGGACTTTAAGCGTCGTTTCATCACTGTAGATGAAACATGGATACATCACTACACTCCTGAGACCAAAGAGCAGTCTAAACAATGGGTTATCAAGGGGGAATCTGCTCCGAAAAAGGCGAAGACAATTCCTTCGGCCGGGAAGGTTATGGCGACTGTCTTTTGGGATTCGCAAGGAATAATCTTTATCGACTATTTGGAAAAGGGTAAAACCATTACAGGTGCATATTATTCATTGTTATTGGATCGTTTGAAAACCGAGTTGCAAGAAAAACGTCCCCGATTAGCCCACAAAAAGTCCTCTTTCATCACGACAACGCACCAGCTCACACCTCAGCAGTTGTGGCCGCAAAACTAATGGAAATAGGGTTCCAAATCGTTTCACATCCCCCCTATTCTCCAGACTTGGCTCCATCGGACTATTATTTGTTCCCTAATATGAAGAAATGGCTCGCGGGAAAAAGATTTTATTCGAACGAGGAGGTGATTGCAGGAACGAATGACTATTTTACAGACTTGCACAAATCCTATTATTCGGAAGGGATCAACAAACTAGAGCAGCGTTGGATGAAGTGTATAAGCCTAAAAGGAGACTATGTTGAAAAATAAAAACGATTTATTCAAAAAAATGAAGCAGTTTTTATTTTTACACGGACTTATCAAACAACCTCGTGTATATATATGTATATATATATATATATTCTTTTAATTACATATTTGATGGAAGATGACGATATTTGATAATAATGAGCTTTTTGTAATAAAAAGAAAATAAGATAATCGATTATCTCAAGTAACAATGGCACATAAGATCCAATTGAAAATTCAGTTGTAAATACAAAATGAATTTTTCGTTTCAAATAATATTACTGATAATCACAAAACATTACTAAAAGTAATTTTTACAACGAAATTGAAAACTGTTAATGTAACTTAAACCTATATTGCATTTAGTTTACAGTTTTTTAAGGTACATGATTTATTTTGTAATCTCTTTAGTTCATACATTTTAATTTTACCATAATTATTTTTTGATAATTTAGAATTATTGAATTTAAATATTTACATGTCATCTACAGGTAGTTGATTGATGCTGAATTTAATTATTTGTTGTTTTGGGACTGTGGTTGATTCACTTTACACAAATGAATTTAAATCCTAACACCACAATAGTTTAAAGTGTTCAATAATCACTTATTATTTATAATTATATAGTCTATAATTATATCGGCTAATGCATTTCAATGGCGACGCCATCATCGTCAAAGCCTTTCTCTTTATAAATTATAAATAATAAGTGATTATTGAACACTTTAAACTATTGTGGTGTTGGGGATTTAATTCATTTGTGTAAACTCCATTTAATATCAATCAACTATTTGAAGATGATAAATGTTGTCGAAACCAATTATTATACCAATCCAATTGAGTGACTCTAAGATCTCTATAGAAGAGTAATAATAACAAAACGAGATTACAAGAGTAATTTCAAGAAATAACAATTTAATTGTGTAAAAGTGTAATTTGTGTTTTCGTGTTTCAAAATTGATTTCTTACATTTAAAAAGAGTTTAATTTTATGTAATTTGTTGAAATTGACTGATTTTCATAGAATTTTTCCAAATTTACCTCTATTTGATATAAAAAAGACGATATAAAAACGCTATTTCATTTAATGTGGATTTTCAATGTGAACTTAATTTGATATTTTATTTTCTTGTATGAAGATTAAAAGCTCATAATTAATTACGAGATAGTTTAAAATAATATACATGTAAAAAATTAGCAGAGTTAGTCAAAGTTAAACATTTAAAATAAATAATTTATTAAATAAGAGAAGTAGAAGAAATTTGTAAAAATAATATTTGTTTACTTTATACAAATGTCAAAAACAGAAACGTTGAATCTTTCGCATATATATATATATATATATATATATATATATATATATATATATATATATATATATATATATATATATATGTATTCTGAATTTGTGTGAGAATAATTTTTTTGAGCGTAAACTTGATTCGTTGATTGATTGACTGCTGATGGATTGATCGTGAGTTGAGATTTATTTTAATGTCGACGAACTAGAATCGTAATCTCATGAAAATTACATTTTTATTTCCGAATGAGATAAACGCATGTGTGTATTCATACGCGCAAAATTGATGTTGAAAATTGTACCATTCGTCCTTGTACGTGTATATTCATATAACGAATGAGGATTGCTCTTTTTTATTTATTTTTTAAGCATACGTACGTCAACGCGAGTGTGAATGTTTTAGAGAGATGAATTCTCGATATGACCGTTAACAGTCGTGGTAATCCACAGTGATTAAAATTTAATCATTTTTATAAATCCGACGAACAATTTTACGTTTTATCCAATCTGTTTTATATTATACGGACAATTTCTATAAATTTAATGATTGATATTGTTAATTTTATCTTGATTTATGTATTAAGATATTATTTTTATTTTTTTTATACCTATCATCAATTTTTAAATGTCACAATATATTTCACTTAGGTACTTAATCATCAATTTTCCTTTTTTTACGTAATAGTTTATATAAACGTCTATTTGTCAATATATATATATATATATATATATATATATATATATATATATATATATCTTAAAATGGCACAACATATTTATTTTACAATTTTAAATTCATTTGCAGTTTAAAAATAAGTACACTAAATATGTTTAGGAAATATTTTAATCAAAAAATAAATTAAAAAAATTGAATTTAATTTCAATTTAAATCAAAAACTTTTAACCAATATTTGATTTAATATTTTTTTACTTCAGTAAAATTCTCTATAGGAAAAAGCAAAAATTTTTACGAATGTTTATATAACTTCAATATTAATTAAATTCTGTGGATTTTGGAAAGTAATTTTTTAGAATACTTAATACTCTTGCGTAATTTTTTAAATATTTGCTTTCGAGATGATTTCAAAAATGCTGAATAATGTTGCTTGATGAAATTCAATTCAGGCCTTTAAGATTTTAGGTAATTATTTCTGTGCTTTCCTTTTTTAAAATATATCTTTTATTTCGAAGCAGATTATCTTTTTGAAATATATATATATATATAATCTCTCTATATTATTATTTTTTGTGAGTGTATTAAGTTTTCGAGGATTCTAACAAATATCTCACCTATAAATCTACGTGCTGGTAAAATATTTCCTACGTCTCTAAAATTAAAACAATGCCATACCGTGACCTGTCTCGATTCTTTATGCTTGATTGTTGACTTTATCATCTTCTTTTTAAACTCATCGTCAGATTTTATTCATACATAATTACGTCTCTTGTTTAATTGTATTTTAAATTACGACTCATCACTTCAGATAACTATTCTAAAAATTTTGATATATATATATATATATATATTTGTATATTGTGGCAAAGAAAGTAATTTGGCTGTGTCCTTTTTAATAACAATATAATGTCATTTCTGAGAAATTCTATTTGCTTTTCCCAGTTTGCTTAAGTGCTGTTTTATTTTTATCAGTTAATTGAGTAATTATTTACATTATATTTTCTTATGCATTCATCATGTTAAGTTTATTTTTCATCGGTTGCTCCAATTTTTCATTCAATTTTTATGTGTATTTTTCTTCTCCTCCATTATTAGATTTTTTGTTAATATATACTTGAACTCAAAAAAGACTTTCAGCAGTGATATTAATCGAAAAATGAACTCTTCAGTAATTTCTAATCAATTTTCTATGAATTATTTTAGTATTTGAATCCTAATTCAAATTAGATAACTTATTTTTTCATTTATATTTTTTTATATTAACTATAATCAAACATACGATCTTATTTTTATAAATTCCACTTTTTGCATTAATTCTTATGACATACATAATTTAAGATACAATTCAGTAAATAGAGTATTTTTCTTGCAAATTCTTATCCTTTTTAAAAATTATAAGACAATACGTAAACGAAAACCCTTTTTAAAATTCTTAATTTAATGTACGAATACGAACAAATTTTTTCATCACAGGTGGATTTTCTACTCGATTCATTTTAAAACAACTTTCGTTGTCGTCGATTATCGATCATGAAAATTTCGATTTCATGCATATTCGTCGACGCTTCACTGGGCAAATATTTCGATAGGAGTGAAATCGTGTTATATTCATATTCCACTTGCACGCATGAATAATCGTTTGCTTTCAATAACTTGACTATAGAAGACTATATTTGGTCATATATATATATATATATATATATATATATATATATATATATATATATATATATATATATATATATATAGTTAAAGAAAAATTAAATTTTACTATCAGACATCAGAGTTGTCAAATAAATATTGAACTCGAACAATTTTTCAACCAATATTCGTACTATTCTGCTTTGAGCAACGCTAAAATTCAAACGATAGTGATCAGTTGTTCGGTAAAGAAAAGTGCTCATTTTATTGTATGTTCGTTTGTGATAAAATCTAAATTTCATGGCAACTGAAGTGTCGGTATCGACCGTAAGAAAATTACAGATAAGCAGAATAAAAAGTTCACGTCTTGAGCGAAAATCTCTGTACTTTTATAGTTGGGGAAAAACGTACGCGTAATAAGTGAACAACGTATATGGATTCGACATGATATAAAGAATTTGAAGGACGTACCAACGAAATGCGTTTGACAGCATTTCAATGAGTTGACGTTGATGTCAGGATTGAGTGAACTATTCATTTACTACGACAACATAGCATTTATATATATATATATATATATATATATATAGAATCTATAGAGCATCATTACTTTTATTTTCACAAAAAAAGTAGAAAGAAATTTGTCGAAGATAAATTGATTAAATGGTTCTCAAATGCGGGATCGTACAGAAAAGTCTACATCAATAGATTAGCCTTTTATAAGTCAGTGTCAAAAGTAAACTCTTGAATTTGAATGAAACTGATTATATCGATATTTATCTTAAGATGTCTTGTAGTGAAAACGGCAATTTAGAATATTTCCTTTATTTGTTTTTCATTAAATTTGGTATTATTTGGATTTAATTTTTTACTTATTCGGATTTTTTTTTACTTACTCACTTCGAAGAAATTTTAAATTAGGGTACATTTCCTAAACTATTTTTTATTTGATTTAATTATTATTCACGAATATCTCCATTTTGATTTTTTTTTTAAATCAATAAAGATAACTGATTTTTTTTATAATTTTTAACTTTTTCGTTAATAAGAAAAATATTACTATATTCATCCTACTCTCTCGATGAAATAGAAATAATAAAATCTAATTCATGTAAATTATCAGGGAAGAAATATATTTCAAATTTCATAAACAAAGTTCATAAAAATTAAAATTTTGTAAAATGAACCATTAATGAATTGAGTATAATATTTAAAGAAGAACACATCCTTAACTTTGATGAGATTTTTATTTAAGTACTATAGTATTATATGAGATTTGTATTGAGGTATTTCATCAAGGAGGATTTTAATTAAAAATAGTTTCTTCTTTCTATAGCACGAACGAATATTTATCAAAGATTTAATTAGAAAATTCTAAAAAACAAAATGGAGAAAGTTTAATTTTTTATAAATATGTTCAGGTTTGAGACATTTTTATTCCAGTATTATCAAAACAAAAATTTAAAAATCAGATTAAGAGAAAAAAATATTGTAAAGATTATTCCAAAATTGGAACAGCAGACAAAATCAAGCGTATTATTATTATTATTATTATTAAAAAGGAAATGTATATTGTAGTTTACACAAAAATGAAAAAAAACTCATGAACATGATATTAGTGACGTGTATGTAATGTGAACCAATGTAAATATTCTTGTTTTGATTTATATCACATTCAGTGTTACCATTAAAAATTAAATATTGCATTTAATTAAAATGAATTTTCACAGTAAGTTTATTTTATTATTTATACTAAAAATCTAATAAATTTCAATAAATTATATTGAACTGTATAAACAAAATTATTTTACTTGTCGATACAGTAAATTAGACATGTCATAAGTACGACTCGTAACTTTGTGTGGGTGCTATTTGCGTCGTGGGCGCCCATATTGTATAATCAGTTTCGGCCTGAATCTGCCATATCGAAAAGGTTATTTGAAATCTAACTGAATCACTCATCCATACGTTTTAAACTTTTATAAAAGTATTTAATGATCATTGATTATTCATTTTATTCTTCTTCAAAAAGTTGAATTATATCATCATCATCAGACCGTTGAATTATAAAAATTAGATAAAATTGAAATGTTATCAAAAACGCTCAAAGATAGAAATTTATTTCAATTTTAAATAATTGTACATCAAAAAAATCTTGCATATCTAATATTTACAATATCAATACCGTAGGTATCTTATCTGTTCTTGACACGACGAAATTTAATTTTATCTATTGTGTGATTAAATATTTTAAATAAACTTTTAAAATAAGTTAAACTATGTTTTTTATTTCGAGTTAAATTGTATTGGTTTATATTAAATACTTATTAAAAATATCCTTTAAATCTTTTAGATTGAAATTTAATATCAGAAAGCATCTGCCATCAGCCATTGTCATTGCAGGTAATCCATTATAACTACGCTTTGTGCTCCTCACATAATTAAATGGTCTATCCCAAGCGCTGGAACTATCATTAGCATTAAATATTTTTTCCACGTATGAGTCAACTGTTTTACGTTTCATCAGATTTAATTAACGAGAGTAATTTATAATCGTGTTTATGGACAGCGCTACAATTACATTTCCTGTACGCTTCTTTATAATTTTTTAAAAGTAATTTCATGCTCCTATTACAATATACCGAGTGACTATTATATTTTATTACTTTAACTAATACAAATTATTTTATGTGAGTTTTTAATTATATTTTTAAAATAAGAGATTATTAGATATTTTATAAAAGTTTATAATATCATACGAATGAATTACCCAGAGTAATACATGAATTATGATCGGAAATATACATTATTTTATTTGATATCCTATGTACTTGTTATTTTTATTAAAATATGGGCTTTTCAAGAAATCAGTCAAATTTGTTCATTCTTTGACTTTCAATATACATTGTGTACTCGATGATGTTTGCACGATATGATGATGGTAAATGGGAACAATATTTAATTTATTAAAAGAAAATAAAAACGTTATCGACAGACTATATATTGCCGAAAGTATGTCGCGGTATTTGAAGGATATTGATTGATGAATGATGTGCACAAGAAACATATCACGATGCTCATGTCTACCAAGATTGTTTGATGACCATTGTGTACGTAATGAAAAATCTTCTATGCTCACTGTTATCTGATATTGGATATTGTGGTTTATGTGTTTGGATTTTATCGAAATTGATGCAGTAGGTTATTTTATCGATATTGATAATTGAATAGTGACAAGTAGAATATTTGTCATTTATAATCGATTTATGTATAAATAATAATATTTTTAATAATAAAGAATTCAAAATATACTTAAAAAGAACATTGAATAATTCCTATACATTTCTTATTATTAACTAGAACATTTCAGGTTTTCGTTCGAATATCAAAATTAAGCAAAATCAGACAAGGGGTTAGTACTGTATTATATTCACAAATTGATTACCCATTCAAGTACTTAGATAGATAACCAGTTTGGGAATACTGTGTGAAGTTATGTCATTAGGGTGACTTATTTGCGACTCGTTCTCTAAAAAATTGAATTATAGACAGAGATAAATCAAGAAGATTGGAAATAAAAAGATAAAGATTTTTCGTTTAATACTTATGATAGACAGATGAAATAATTTTAAACAAATTGATAATTTTTCAATAAACATTTGAAAAATGGAGAAAATAGATTAAAGAAAATAATATATTAAAGAAATATAGAATATAGAATTTCTTTAATATATTAAAAAAAATATATATTAAAGAAAATAGATTAAAGAAAATAATAATATTTATATCATTACTGTCAGCAACGCTCAATAATTCATTACTAAATGTACTTTGTTTTCTCTGATTTGAAAATTCATTGTACATTATTTTTATCTCACTATGTTTCATCATAAGATATATTTTTGTATTATAAGATAATTTTTTGTATTCTTTTTTTTAGTTCAATACTATATATATATATATATATATATATATATATATATATATATATATATACACAGGAATACCTCACATAGTATTGCTCTGATTAGAACGGTTTCACTATAGTACGGTTTGAAATTTCCAAAAAAATAATTATGCCCATACGCACATTATACTCATCGCATACGCAGTTCTAGTTTTGTGATCTTTTTTCTTTTTCTATGAGTTTTCGATTCATAACTCTAGAGTAAAGTCGATTTTTTGATAATGAAATTTTAATTGAAAATGAATTGAAAATGTATTTAAAATGGATGTATAAACCCCTGATTTTGTTTTGTTGATGCATACAAACGTCTGAATATATTACCCTCGTTTTATTTACTGAAAAACTGGAAAAAACATATTTGGAACCAATTAACGTTTTTTGTATTTAGTTAATGTTTCGATTAGTCCGGTTTCAAATAGTCCGACAAATCAGTGGAACCGATTAGCCGTACTATGCTAGGTATTCCTGTATATATAAACAAGTATATGTGTAAGGTCATCTAATTATATAAACCAGGTTTTTTTGTAAATTTTTCCTTGACCACCACAGACATTTTTTCAAAACACATACGATAATCATAAACCCATCTAGTAATTAATAAATTAGCTTAAGCTAGGACACTACAAATTGTAAAACAAACAACCGTACCATTGTACATGTATTCAACTACCGATAATAAATTTTTTTCTGATTCTGAAGGTCATCTAAATATGATACCTAGATTTGTGTTTTATTAAAAAAAAACTATACACATGTTACTTTTAATTAAAATTCAAATCTAGGCGTCACATTTGGATGACCCTATATAATGTAAATTAGTAAATTAACTAAAGATATTTTTCGTATGATTTAATGTTATATTTAATCATGTATATATTTTTACATGAATTGAGTTATTTTCACCTAATTTAATTCATACAAGAATAATTTATAACTTTCTTTATAGACAACCTAACATTTACCTTTACTATACTTCTTGTTATAACGTTTTATTATTAGTTTTCTATCGTCATTATAATGATTTATTATTGACTTTTAAATACGATTATGTTCATTATGAGATTTATAATTTAGTCGATACGTTAATTACTTATACATATTTTATATTAGAGAATAATTCTATACGCTTATACGTAAGCTAAACGTATGATAATGGTATCAGTTTTATATAAATTGCATAGTTATTATACTATATATATATATATATATATATATATATATATATATATATATATATATATAATGTACCTATCTTTGTATGCTTTACGTGAGAAAGCATATATACACCGACGTATGCGTATATGTTTTATCTGTATCAATATGATTACACACGCCTATGAATTTAAAGCAAATACATAATCAATACTCAGTTATTACTTACAGGATATTATTCCACTGGCTCCGTGTTCTGTGTATCTCCGTTCAGTGTCTATTCATACGGAACCGATCGTTCACCGTTACATGGTTGATGGAAAATAATGCGTGCTTAACGAGGAATGAAACAATTCACATATATACACATATAAGAGAAATATATACACAATACATGTATGTATACGTACGCAATTCTATTTATATGTGTGTGTGATTGATTTGCGCGTATCGAGTATAAAGATATTGTGGTCTAATCACATTTTTCGATAAAAGTAAGTTCCGAAATGAAGTATAAATTCATGATCGCATAAAATTGAAATGTATGTAGAAGTATCTTAATTATACAAGCATGCCAAAAAATGAATTCCGAGAGATGTTAATTCAATTGAAAGATATTGTTTTAATTTTTTATTTATTATCGATAGATTAATATATTTCCATCGATGTGTACACGTTTTGGCTCATTTTCAAACCCCTATCATCTGCTCATCAAATGAATTAAATCAATTCGTCACTAAATATTTTATTATGTAAATATAGCTGTTCAGAATGATTTTAACGTGTGCTTCGGTACATACATAAGTTTTATTCCCAGAACCTGCTTTTTGTTTTTAGTAATAATATGATGGATTCTTATTTTTTTAAGGATCTCCTTGAAGAGAATTTATTAAAAATAAATGATTTTATTTTAATCAGTAAAATCAACTTTTCTGTTTTATCTTTCTTAATTTTATTTATTTATATATGTAAAATTTTAAAAATTGTTTAACATATAAATGTTTTAACAACGGTTCGTGGTTTATACTAAGTTACAACACTCTCTGGTTTTAATCAATTAAAATTATGATATGTACTTAGCCATGTCTTCAGTTAGTAGTTAGAGCTATGTTCAAATATTTTCTAATTACATTTCTATGTTGATAAATGTAACGTTACCATCCCATGATAGTTAAGAATCGTTCATAAACTGTATCGTTAAAATTGACATAACGGTTGTGTTTCCATTGTGGATAGCAGTGTTAATTAAATTGTAATAAATTAAGTCATGTAGTTAAAATATAAAAATTACTTATAATTCTTAATCATTCATACATGTTCAATGTATTTCTTTTTTTAAAAAATAGTTGACCAACTTAAAGTCCATTTTTCGGTTGTGTACATATATGAAGTTTTATCTAATTTAAGAGAGTATTCTAGTCTAAAATTTCGAAAAAAATGTTTTTTTTTGCATACTTTCAAAGTTTAGACCTTTAAGAATATGTCCTTAAGAGAATTTTTCGAAATTCGAATTATTTTCGGAGTTATAGCTATTTTTGTGACGTGCCAACCAATCCGGTCTGGCCGGAACGAATCAACTTTAAACGCGTTTTTCTCGAAACTACTTTTTTCGACACGTGATATCTCAAGTTCTAATACACCGATTTACTTGAAATTTGGTACAGAGTTTCTCAATATAACACTGATTACCCCCGCCTAGGATTTTTTGAAAATTTTGTTTTTTGCTATTTTTAAAAAATTCCGCAAGTTGAAAAAAATAGGGCAAAAAATAACTATTATTTACACTGCTGCCATTTTCTGAAAAAAATTTTTTTTTAATTTTCCTAGGCAGAGATACTAATACAACCTTCTTTTTCAATAATTTCAAAAAAAAATTGTTTCAAATGGCCGAAAGGGTTGGAACCACGTCAACCAAGAGACACCTTTTTTTTTCGAGCCCCCACTTTAGCAGCCTGTACTTTTTTAAATTTTTAATTTTTTGTTTTTAATAATACTTTTTTATACTCTTAAAATGTCAATAAATAACTGATAAAAAATGGATAGTAAAAATATTTGTTGGTTTTTTTATAGCGCCCGAAAAAACAACTAAAATTCGTGCGTCTAGACTAGAATATCCCCTTAGATAAAACATTTAAATATATATATATATATATATATATATATATATATATATATATATATATATATATATATATTAATACACTGATAAATTACGATTTATTTTCGTATTAGGTACGTATTGAATACTCTTAATTAGATAAATGAATATTTGCATCCCTTATATCTTATCTAGCGGCATTTAGATACACGAAGCAACAAAGTTTATATTGTGTGCGTATTTTTAGTGTAAACATTTTATCGCCGAACCAGAACGGTTCTGTTAAAAGGGTTACAAGTTAAAAATAAATTCTCAGCACGGATGCGGTAGATGGGCGCGCACGATGGCACATGGTTGATGGTATGTGTGTTTGTTTATGTACATATGTGGGAGGGAACGTGTACGGTGTGTTTTTGTTTGTGTATACACGACCGAGGACACTATCGCTCTGTTGAATATGTCCAGGCGTGATCTGCACGAACGACACGAACACCGTCAGCGTCGCGACGCACGGTTCGCCGAGCAAAGGACGATCTTGTCGCACTGCTTATTCTCGTACGATACACTGAAGCTTGCTCATGCATTTACTAAAACGGATGTCGGTAGTCGACGTACAGACAGTCTTTTCCTCTGCCTTACTTCCACGCTTTCTACTTATTTTCGAATCCTCGACATAGTGAAGTAACTATAAAACGATAGTTATAGCCAAACGACCATATATGCATATTTTATACGAGCATTAACGTAATGCCCCATTATGTGTAAGAAACAATCTGGCACATCTACTTAAAATATTTTTTGCCTCTTAATTTATATATATATATATATATATATTATATATATGTAAAAATAATTCAGACCACAGACAATTTAAAAAAATAGAAAGATATAAAACATAGAAAGGAAACAAAAAAACAGGTGTTACCGATTAAAAAGAATAAATAGACTGGAATGAAAATGGGCGTAATATTACAGAATAAGAAAACAGATTGAGTTCATTGTAAAAATGAAAAAGTCTTTTTTCAAGTAATGTACAGACGGATGTTAAAAATGACAATGACAAATATTATTTAACAATTAATGGCAAATATAATAGTAGTGTAAAATAAATAGTATTTATATTCACTAAAAATACCATCAATTACCTATTTATCTATCATTACAAATAAAAATGTAATTTAATATTATACATTTTAATATTAATAAAATGATGTCAGTGTATAAAATATTTAATTGTCTATTATTTAAAAAATGTTAAAAAAATTAATAGTTCTATTCTTGTATCCAAATAACATTGTGACTTTTTATTATATTTTGTTCAAAAGGCAAATTTTATTTTATAATATTTAATTATTATATTTCAAATGGATTAATGTAAATATTAATCAGTTTTTTCAACATAAAATTTAGTGTTAATTTTTTTTAAGGTGTATGCAATGACAATTTTAATGACAATCATTATATATATATATATATATATATATATATATATATATATATATATATATATATATATATATATATATATACAGAGAAATATAATGTACAAATATTAGACTTTACATATCATTATGTCTTTTCCAATTTGGCAAAACAAATACGATTTAATATTTCTTAAATTTGTCTACTATGTAAGAAAATAACCCTTATGAAAAATACATATAACAAAACGACCCCTTAGCGACCGATCTTCCGTGTCATAAAAGTGAAAATGTCGAGAACGTTTTGCAAACAAGTCATCATTTTTTTCTTGATCTTGCATTTCTTTTTGTAAATATAAGTTGCCACACGATACAGATGTATCTCTGTGAAATATTTTATTTTATTCATTAGTATTTTATTTTTTGTCAAATATTTTATTTTGTGATGATAATATTATCTTTAAATTAATGATAATATGATCGTTAATTTATTTAGAAAGCATTTGTAGTATATATATATATATATATATATATAATTTTTAAGAATAAAAAAACTGTGTTGCTAATATATAAAAATAAATATTGTCTTTATTACAGGACAGATGACGCGTGATGGACTCTGTTTTGACCACACAAGGTTTACTTTTCCTCGCCATTACCTGCTGCGTAGTATATGGAAATGCAACTATGAAAAAGGTAAGTTAATTTTCATATTTTTATAACGCATATAAAGATGTACACGCATACATATGTATTATATATAGAAGATATATGTGTATTTTATATATATGATAATATTAAATAATGTTAGAATATTGCATTACTGATGAAACAACAAAGATATATTTCTTGTATGTATAAATCTTGAAGTTACATGTCAGAGATGAAAACACATTAACGTATATAATACAAAAAGAATTTTGATGCGCTAATCTAAAATGGCATAAAGAAAAATGTGTCTTTTTCTTTTTGCAAACATTGATCAAACTAATTTTTTGTTTTGATGCAACATTTACAATTATTGAGTTTAATTCGAATACTGCTCTGTTGCCTTCAGAAATGATTGATAAAAAAATTGATTTCACTTTTAAAATATGCATTCTTTTTCCAAAAGTTATGTATTAGATTCATTCGATTTTTATCAACGATCGTAAAAACGAAAATGAAAAGATATATCGAAACCGTAATGGAATCGAGTTTTCGAAATTACCGTTTTCACTATCCCGGAAATCCTCGACGGACGGGTTTCAATTAGAAAGGTCTTCCTTTACGACTTTGCTTTTTTGTTTTTATCTAGTTGGGATATATATATATATATATATATATATATACACACATACACACACACACACAAATATATTTAAATGTGTATGTATTTATATAAATATGTGTTCACAAACGCCTATATAATACAAGATGAATCTAATTCTTCTGTATAATAATCAACATTTGTTTTTAGTAATCTATAAAATTATAGTTGCTAGTTATTGATCATTTATTGAAAAGTTTAAATATTTAATAATCTCTTATATTCATATTTAACTTCTTGCTTGAACTGAAAATTCTAGTCTACATGAATTCTCTCTGCTTAGGTAGTTGAAGAATTTTAACATTTTAAAGTATTATAATAGACCGTCTTATTCTGGAATAATTTCTATACATTTTTATAAACACAATATTTGATAAATAACACACATTTTTTTCAAATTATTTTAAATATAATGATTAAATGGTATGAATGAGTATGCTTATTTGAAAATTAATAATATGAAACTTTTTAAAACGAGTTAAGAATATTTTTATAAATTTTATTGTTGTCATTTCATTTTATAATTTTTTATTTTTAATCTCCTTATTGATAAATATTGGAATTACTGATTTTCTATATTCTATAATTGTTACAATACAAAAATGTACAACAATAATAATTATAATAATATTAATGTTGATGGGAGTTAGATTAAAATAATTTATATTATATATTGAATAAAAAGCTCAATTAAACTCTTAATTCTTAGATTTATTATCTGAAATAGACCTGTTAACAATGGATTTATATCCGTGTTTGAATTGCCTTTTATAATTAAAAGGCAATTCAAAAACATTATTTATTATACTTTTTAGATAATCATATTAAAGTCTGTCATCCTCATTAAATTTTTTATCAAGAAATTTCTTTTATTTAATCAAATTCAATTCGGAAAATAGTTATTTTCAACTTCCTTTCTTTAGAAAAATTTTAACATAAATTTTTATTTGCAACAGTAAAAATACTACATTTGTGTTTTAATGTATTTTTCTACAATGTTGCTCAAATAGTTTTATATAACTGTTATAAATAAACCAGGTCACTATTAAATATCTTTACTTTGACTAGCTCAAACAGATTTGTATAAGTTTCAGTTATGGTTATAAAAATGTAGTTCACATATCATCGAGTTAATTGTAAATATTTTTCTGTTTGTTAAATTGATTACTACAAAATTATACACTCCAAAAAAAAATTATGATTATATAAAATGTAAAGATCTACATTTCTATAGATATTTATGTTTTTGTTCATTTTTAAGTTAACTATTATTTTATAATGTAACCTGATAAGGAAATATATATTGAGATAATAAATTAAAACACTATAAACATAAAAAATACAATATGATTTAGTGATTCATTATAAAATTTTGTTCATTAATTAATTTACATATTTATGAATATCTGCGTGTTTTTGATTAACATTATCTTATGATACATTTGGAAGATTGGGGTCATCAGCAAAGATAGCATCATTAAAAATGAGATTTTTGTGACACAATTTTAAATTTAAGATTTTTAAAAGACTAATAATCATGCAGATGTCTTAATACCTCAACTATATTTTAATATTTTTTATGATTGTGTTTTATGAGTATTTATATCATTTATTAAAATGGATCTGCCAAATATTATTAATTAATATGTATTTCACTATATTACAACTCTTCTGTACTTCAAAATAGTAAGTTAATAGAATGAAATTCAATAAATTCAGATATTTGTTATATTTTCTAGTATTACTTTAATGAAAATATTTTATAACTGAGTAAAAGAATCCAAATTTATAAAAATAAAAAATTAAGTCAATATTTTATATGTGTATATATATATATATATATATATATATATATATATATATATATACATACACATGTACATAAATTTTCTCAACTATTGCAATTAGTAGCACAACATTCAGGATATGGTTTTGACAGATCCACTGAATTCATTTTGCATCCCAAGTGAAATATTGTTTTGTCACAACTGAAACAAAAATATCAAAATATAATACATTTCAATATACACATACATACATACGAGAGTCGTTTGATAAGTATGGTAAAAAATTAAGAAAAACTAAATTGAAAAACTTAATTAAATTAATTAATTAATTAAACAATAAATAAATTTACCATACTTATCAAACGACCCTCGTACATACATACATACATGCATATATATATATATATATATATATATATATATATATATATATATAATTAAAATATATGAAGTATTAAATTGTTAACCCAAAAACAATATCGTAATTTTATTCTCTACTTTGTAGTTCAATTCTTGCTATGTTCAATTATCGAAATAAAATAATTTATTAATTTAAAAATATGTCTGGTTCTTACCAACGTGCCAAAATCATCAAATCTTCTGTACACTGGATTTCACAACATTCATTAGTCATCCGTTTTATTTCCCATGGTGATAGAACTTGATTGTTAAAGACACATTTTCCAGGAGCATCTATAAAATTAATGTATTTTTTAAAAGATTTATTTAATTGAAATATTGAATAGGGTATTTATTGTCAATTTTATTTTATTCAATTACTTTTTGTATGTACATATATATATATATATATATATATATATATATATATATATATATATATATATATATAAAGATTTAATTCAATAAAATTAAAACACGTTAGATGAGGAAAATATTAACTATTAAATTTGATATTTTTTATTGGTTTATTTAAAAGATTAGATAAAAGATTTAAATACAGATAAGCGTTTGTTTTGAAATTAATCTGTGTTATAGTTTATTAACTATATATATACACACACATTATATATATATATATATATATATATATATATATATATATATATATATATATATATATATATATATATATATATATATATTATTAAATATATATTTTGAACAGAAAATATTTTTAGAAAAGATTTGATATAAATTAATAAAATATAATAACTATACCTGGATGATCTGCTTGTATTTCAAAATCATATGCATCTGTTGAAATCACAAACACACAAAAACAGAAACTCACAACAACTGATTTGAACATTATAATGAATTTTATACACTTTTGCAGTTTGAAAAATTTAGCACCTTGTTTAAATAGCGTGGCAAGAATCCTATTAAATGTATTGAATGTATATAATGTGTTATGTGTGTATAGTCTGCTCTAATTTAGTGGCCTCTTTTTAATACTGTCGCGATAATGTAAATGTGTCGATGACCGAATCTCATCTTCATCAACGCATATGTCACATTTCTTCCGTTTTATTATATGAGTTTCATAAAACAAACACTGTATATATGTATACATATGTGTCTAAGAGTGTACAAAGTACTATTCTAAGAAATGTGCTGAGTATACATAAATAACAGATAAGTTAAAAAAGTGATATATATATATTTATATTAATTAATTTTTTTACTCTTACAAACTGTTTCATTCTAAGTCTATTATTATTAAACTGTTCATTCATTTATGAAAAATGTTATTTTTAATTTGACAATTAAAATTACTTTATAATAAGTTAAAATTTTTCTATGAATAAGGGATGAAATTTCTTAAATATATAAAAATGTTAATACTGATCAGTTTTCTTTCTTAATTTAATTTTACAAAAAAGATATGTTTCCTATCTGCATGAAAGATATTATGAAGTACTGACTTTTATAGATTAGTGGTATTGAAAATAAATCAAAACCTGGTTTATTTTGTTTGCTTTTATCCATAAAAAATGTAAAATTATTTATCTTTAATTATTATTATAAATTTGTTATTATTCCGACATTACAAGATTTTATTAGTGACTATAGTCAGATATTACAGTTAATTCACTTAGTCCAGTATCACAAAGTTTTATAAAAATATTTAATAAATACTTGTCGTTCACTTTTCCCTAATATATGTAATTCAGTGCAATTTTGTTATTCTTAAAGCAAAGTACATAAAATCAGATATTGTATTGTAGAATTATTCTCTTCTTCACTATCGGTCTTCAGTAAAATATTTAAGCAGGAAATAAATGACAGGTTATAATTTTCAATGGAACCCTTGTCACCGAATTGATTTTCTCTAAACAGTTTCGTTATTATCATTATTTCTGTAGTAGTGAAATCCATTGTTAGTGCTCAATAGTAAACATCACAAAAGAACAATAATTTAATATTTTAAATCTTAAAATTCAACTTTATAGATTAAATTATTTTAAATAGCGAGAAAATAAATATAATGTACAATACAATTAATATTTATAGCTAAATTAATTGTTTTAAATATAATTTAATAATAACCATGATCTAATTAAAAATAAAAATGATGTTTTTCTAAATAAATATTTTTATTCAAATATTAATAATGATTTTATTTAATTATTAATAGAATTTAGGCAGTTTGAATTTATCACTTAATTAAATATCTAAATTAATATATTTTTTTTAGAAAAAATAAACAAATAATTAATAAATAAATATAAAAATTAATGGAATTAGGTTTACATTATTATAAAATATTTTTTAACGACAAATAATCTGTTTGCAGCATTCAGGATACGGTTTCGATAGATCTTCTTTTTGAATACATCCTTCTTCTCCAAGCACTGTACCACAGCTGTAAATTGATTTAATAATCTGTTATTGTAGAAATATTTTTATTTATACACGTTTATATATATTTATATATATATATATATATATATATACATATATATATATATATATATATATATATATGTATATATATATATATGTATGAAGAATATCTTAAAAAAATATTAGTACGAAAGTTTGGTACAGAAAAATAATTATTCTCTTTTATATGAAAAAATGAATATTTTATTTTAAAAGATTTTGTAGAAAAAATATTCTAGATTTGTTGATTTATGATACTAAAAAGTAAAAATAATAATTTATTTTGAATGACACGAATGAATAAAAATATTAGAGTATAATTTATAATAAATAGATTTAAAAAATAATAAATCTGATGAATATTTATTTAAGCAACTTTTATAATTTAAATATTTTTGTAACTTTAAAAGACTATTTTTTACATCTGATTTGTATACTACATTTATAATTAAGAAAAATATAATTTATTTGTTTATTAAAATATTCTAGTATAACACTAAATAACTTGTTATATTTTTTTGTATCACGATTTTTAACTAATAATGCGATTAAATATTTTAAATTCAGTATCTTTAAGGATTACTAAACACATGTTCTTTTTTTTAAAAAAGATTTAATCTGATATAGTGTCATCCAAATGTAACGCCTAGATTTGTGTTTTATTAAAAAGAAACATGTGTATAGTTTCTTTTTTTAAAAAAAAACACAAATTACATTAGAATGACTCTACATTACTAGTAATTTAAAACCTTATTCAAGTTAAGAATATGACAACTAATTTATATTCAAGTAAGAATTACAGTTACAAATAAGAATAATTAGTCATCTCTAATGAGTAATTGATAACAATAAATAAATTTACATTCCATTCGACTGAACAAGATACATACTGGTAGTATATTATTAATTACGGCCATACATATTACACTTCATCAATTGCTGTCTTTACAAAATTTAACTGGTTCTGTTTTCGACAGTTTTAAGGTTATTTGAATATGTATCAATTACGAAGTGTTTTCAATTAAAATACTGATTAATTACTGATATATGTTTATCACTTTTCTAAGTGTCTATATTGTAATATAGCCTTTATAAAATGTTTAAAAATATTTTTTTGATAAATGCAATAAGAATATATGCAATGATATATGCAATAAGAAAATATGCAATGATATATGCAATATAGTTTTTGATATATGCAATAATAATCTGTTGCGTATCTTTTGATATAGTAGAATTAATTCATTTTCGCAATAGGTATAATATTTAATTTTTAAAGTTCATTATATTATATTTCAAAATAATTGTTTTATATATATATATATATATATATATATATATATATATATATATATAGAGAGAGAGAGAGAGAGAGAGAGAGTTATTTTTCAGTATTTAACAATTTTATTTTAAAAAAATATTAATAAAACATATTAAGACGTTCGCGGACAGTAAAAATTTCAGTAATAGACAGACGTTTTTTTTTTAAATTAAAAAAATCGATTAGACACATTTTATAGGAGTAGTCAGAATATTACATTTTAATAGTTATTTATAATTAAATAAAAAATTAAAATTATAATTAAAAAATTAAGGTTATATAAAATTAAATGAATAATAATTGATTTTAAAATTTGAATGCTACAGCATTAATGTCATTCTGGATCACAATGAAAATGAATAGTTTTAAAAACTATCTACGTTCGTATCACTAAATTTAGTTCTATATCACTAAATTTAAAACTATCCACGTTCGTCTGCGATCGGGGATAATTTTAAATTTTAAAACATTTATACTACTAACAAATATTAATTTATTAAATTTATTGGTATGACGACATTTAAAATACAGTTATTCTTACATTTCATTTCTTTCTTAGAATCCAATTCAAATATTTATTTCTTGACTATATATATATATATATATATATATATATATATATATATATATATATATATATATACATAAGAATTTCTCAGTAATTATTAAATTAATTATTATTACACCATGTAATATTATTAAAAAAATATTTAAAATCGATATATTTTCAGTTATTTTGTGAATTGTAAATATTTTTAAAACTTTATGACTTTTAGTATACCAATTTTGTAATGAATTTATTACTTATTTTATTCCATATTTTTATAAATGTTGTCTGGGCATTATTTTATTCGAAATATATATACATTTAAAGATAAATGTTCAATGGAATTTATTTAAGGTGATTTAAATCGTGTTTTTAGTCTACAATGTATATTAAATTGAATTCGTTCTTCCATAATTCTTTACATGGTGTTTGAAATCGTTATTTTATTAAACATGATCCTAATTTTTCTATATTTACGTTAAGATTGTTTTTTTTAAATATCTAGAAAAGTTCATTTTTTTATAAAACTAAATTCACACACAGTAATCATTTTATACCATATTATATATCATTTATATTATATATTTTTATTTATATTATATATCATTTTATATATTTTTATACCATTATTAAACTAAGACCAAATTTAACTATAAGCTATAAGTTTTTTTAATATGTTTTTTTCGAACTGAATTAAATATTTTAAATATCGTCGTTAAATAAACCATGTCCCTGAAAAATTTTAAACTCAACACTTATTAATTTATGAATTCGATTCTTTTGACTTCATTCGATTTATTCATCCAAATAAATTACTTTTTCTTTTTGTTAACCGAACACTTTAATAATGTATGCCATTTATTCTTGTACCTTTGTACAATTTTTACCTGCAATTTTAAATTTTTCATTCGTTCTATAATTTATCACTCATTATTTTTATTTATTGTCTTATTATTTGATTTTTATTTCATTGATCTATTAATAAAATTTCAAACTATTCTATAAATATCATTTTTAAACAAATAAATAAATATATTTTATCCTGATTAATTTATTTCAAGACTTTTTTTCTACTCATTAAAATTTTATAAAATTTACACAAATTCTTTTAATTAAATTAATTACTATATAGGTTCACTGTGTTTTCATGAGCAGTAAAATTATTTAAAAATTCCTGTCAATACTTGATGTGCAAATTAAATTTTTGTGTTCATTTTTATACGATGAATTATGAAGTTATTTTTTCCAACTCATTTTTTATAATAGGTATATACGATATGAATATAATATTTTCAACCATAATCATATATGTTTGTTTAAATATATTTTTTGTATTTTCAACATTTAAACCAAATTCGACGAAAAATGATGAGTTATTTTAAAAATGTTAGTTAATATTTAAACAACCAATCATATATATATATATATATATATATATATATATATATATATATATAATAAATGAATTTGTTTATACACAGACAAAAACATATAAATTAGTATTAATATAATATGTATACATAGTATATACATATAGATTAATGTTGAATACTGCCTTACAAATATTTCCAATATAAACAATTTTTGCATCACAAAGTGATGAAGTATAAAATAAAAGGAAAAAATACATTGAAAACTAGTTTTCGAATGTTCTGAGAATACCAACAGGTCAGTTACAACATCTTTATGAATATGCATAAAAATAAATTGATATTACTTTCTATATACATGTTGTGGTATTTTATAAAAAAATTAAAAAAATATTGTACAATATTCTAATTCTTATTTTTTTTATATAAATCTTTGATAAAAGTGTTTATATTATTTTAAAATTTAGGAGCTAAATTTTCAATCATGGATACTTTTCAAAAATAAATATAATTTGTTGTAAATATAAATGTGTTTTTTTATTTACATTTAAAAATAGATTGAGAATTTAGATGAACTCTTTTATAATTTTATACATATACAAACACAATATATATATATATATTTATATATATATATAAACTTGTTTTTGTGTAGATAGAAACAAAAACACAAAAATTAAAAAATCACAAATAATCTATGTATATTTTTTTTAAAAAAAAATATAAATATACAAACCATACTCCACCAATATAAAGTTTTTCTGTGCAGTGTATATTACAGCATCTGTTTTCCATTCTTTTTGTTTCTCCTGGATTTAAGACTTGATTGTCGAAAAAACATTTACCCGGATAACCTAGGAATGTAATTGATTTTATCTCTATCTATTAATTAAATCGTGATAATATGTTTCGTGACTAACAGCATCATCAATAATATTTTATATAAATATTTACTTACTTGGATGTTTTCCATTGCCACGAAACGTAGATCCGTGGATGACAATAATAAGAGCGAAGAGAAAAATCACGATTTTTGCGTCCATTGCTAAACGTACACTGGTTTGAAATAAACGTTGCGATTTGAATGAATTGCTTACTTATATTCAATTCACTATTGTGGGAGCTCGAAATATGACGAATACATTTCGTGGATTTACACATTACACGTAAATCTTATATTATTTGTTTTGGTATTTCGTCGAAATTATAGCAGTTTTTTCCTAGTTATTTTATTTAATTATTTTTTTTTACGCAAAAAATATTTTTTATTTACCGTTTATTCCTACTTTGATGTAAATGATACTTGGCACGTTAATGTATACTTAATAATAGAAATGAACAGAAAACACATTTATTTTCTTGGTATGGTAATAATTTCTTCATAAAATTATATTACAATATTATCTCAAGGCCTTTTTTATAATAAATACTCAATTTTTTTTTAGTATTACATACACACACACACACACACACACACACATATATATATATATATATATATATATATATATATATATAAATAGGAATATCTCGCATAGTACTGCTAATCCGTTCCATTGATTTGCCGGACTATTTGAAATCGGACTAATCGATACATTAACTAAATACAAAGAACGCTAATTGGTTCCAAACAAAATTTTTTTCCTATTTCTCAGTAAATAAAACGAGGGTAATATATTAAAATGTTTGTATGTATTAACAAAACAAAATTAGGGGTTTATACATTCATTTTAAATTAATTTTCAAATGGGTTATTAAAATGTAAATATCAAAAAATCGACTTTACTCTAGAGCATGGATCGGTAAACTTTTTTTGGAAAGGGCCAGATTGTAAAATTTTTATGCTCGATGGGCCAGGCAGCAAACTCGAAGATATTTACATGGGCAATTCTACTCATCGAACAACAAAAAAAACAGGTTCAATTTTTTTATTAGAAAGTGATATTTTTACATAATATTTATATACACAAGCTGAAACTTGCAAAAAAATGGAATAAAATATTTTCATTTATTAATAAACGTATTATGGAACTGGTTAAATTTTGTACTAATTGGTGGAATGTAATTGTTTTTCTGAGATAATATTTCATCATACTGGAGTTCGAAATTAGTACTTCCTATCAGTAAAGTTGTGTGCAAATTGTCATTTATATATGTCAGTGGTTAGAGCGCGTAATTTGATTTATTTTTAATTTTTTCATGTAAAAACAATATTAACCCACGGGGCGGTTTGAAAACAGACGGTGGGCCGGATTTGGCCCTCAGGCTTTAGTTTTCTGACCCCTGCTCTAGAGTTACGAATCGAAAACTAATAGAAAAAGAAAAAAGACCACAAAACTAGAACTGTGCATGCGATGAGTATAATATGCGTATGCGCATAATTATTTTTTTGGAAATTTCAAATCGGACTATAGTGAAACCGTATTAATCGAAGCCGTACTATGCGAGGTATTCCTGTATATATAATCTAAAAACAAATCTTAGCTTTCTGTAAATATTTTTGCAAATATCTATATACATATATTATTTCTTAATGGTAGGAAGAAGTATACATGTGCTTGAAGAAATTAAAAATTATGAATTATTAAAATAAATTATTTAATAGTACAATTAAATATTAATTCAGTTTTAACAAATTCAATTGATAACAAATAATTAATCCTCTTAAAATAACTTTTTGATATAATAAATATAAAATATTACACACCCTGATATTAAAATCACAACAGATTTTCCATGAAATCCTATAAATTTTTTTTCGAAAATTCATTTCGTTCACGGATTTCAATAAAAAAATAAAACGACATATTTTTATTTGTCAACTTTTCATTAATTAATATTGAAAAAAACGATATTTGTAATTAAAGAACTTTTTTACTTTTACGATAATTAAATCTATCGATGTATATATTATAAATTATCTCGAGCATAATGTGAAATATAATTAATTGTTACAATTGGTATCTCCATAATAATTATATATTTAAATCTCAACAAGTTTTTTTAAATTAAAATTCGAATTAAAAAACGTATAATTAATTATGTAATGTTTAAAAATCAGTTCAATCAAGAATAGTTTTGTTAATTATTATTTTTATTTTCATTATTTTTTTTTATTTAATCATCTTTTCTAATTTCCACGTTTATATATATATATATATATATATATATTCATGTTGTTCCATTATAATGAGTTTACAAATAGTTTTTCCTGATAAATGAAGAAAAATATATCAAATTCAAATTTATAACCTGACAGAATCAATAGTGTTTAGATAACAACGTGGCAAGTCTTCTTCTTAACAGTTCGAAAAGTTTTGAAACGGCAACGGAAAGTGTTTAGCTCTTGTGCACAAACTTTCACAAGATTGCCATCACGGTTGATTATATAATTAATACATCTTGCTCTTCATAATTGAAAACAGAAGTTTTTGATTTAAGTAACAGGATATAGAAAAGATGACAAAATAATTAATTTCATCAAAACGAATATTAACGATAAACGCATTTTCTAAATGAAATTAAATGATTATCTTGTACATACATACATATATATATATATATATATATATATATATATATATATATATATAAAGGGTGTGATATTTCTATAAGTATATATCACAAATATATATAAATAAATGTTGTTAAATATATCAGACAGTAAAAATCGAAATAAAAAAAACGAAATTTCAAAAATAAATATTCTGCTCATTTATCTTCATCATCTATTGTATTAGAAATGTATCCATTGTCGCTTTTATCTGGACAAACTGGGTAAGAACAACAATCTGGATATGGTTTTGATAAATCTACAGGTAAAATTTTACATTCTTTTGGTACCATGAAAGTTGAACAACTAAAAATAATAAATGAAGAATTATATTGATGATTAATTTAATTTATTATAGTTACATCTACGATAATTACTATTTAAAAATAATTTTTAATGTTAAATTTTCACAACATTAACAATATATATACAAATATCAAACTACTCATAATATGAATATGAATAAAAATTCTGTATTAAGAAATATGAAAATGTTAATGTTGTACCTTTTCATCTATTAACAATTTTTTTACTTATTCATTTAATGCAGTAGTTAATATAATCAATTTTTTGTATTTAAAATATTATTTTTTTTTAATTAAAAATAATGACTGCTTTAAATTAAAAATATTTTTCTATAAGTTTTTTATTTGTCAATTTCGTAGAAATCATTTGGATTATATATTCTATCTCGAGTAAAAAATTATATTTTAAGTAAAATATTTGTTTCCATCATTGTAAATAAAATATAACGAAACATTTTTTTGAATAATTATTTTTAATTGTACAATCGTGTAATTAGCATAAATAAAAACGGTTTAAACAAAACATCTATTGTACAAATGCTTATTTAAATTTTCCCATTTAACTTATTAAGGGGTTATACGCAGTTAGAAATTTCAAAAAATCGATTTTTTTTGCATTTTCGGAATGCACATATATTTGAGTATATTCTCTGAAAATTTGAAGTAAATCCGATAAATATTTTCGGACATACACCTGAATTTTTACCAAATTTTTAACTATGTGTAAACTACTTCCGAAACTTCAAACGCGTTTATCTCAAAACGGTGTTTTCATAGTCGGTGATCTCGATATCTCAGAAATGGCTGAACCGATCGGTCTCAAATTTTCACACAATCTTCTCAAATATATTCCTCAGGTATTGAACGAAGGAATAAGGTTTACAAAAATTATTACTATTTTTTTAAACAATTTGGAGCGAAAATTTTAGTAAAAAACGAAACATTTTTTCAAGTAGACGCCATTTCGTCAAAAATGAAAATTTTTATTATTCCTTCGTTCCAATACCTGCATTAATCTATCCTTTAAAAGAATTGACCATATTTTTTGATTTCAAATAATCCAAACCGCCGATATGGAGATCACCGCCAAGCGCCTTTTTTTGGAGGTCGTTCGGGACATCGTCTGCAGGAGCGGTGCACTTCAAAATTTTTTTATGATCGACATGTTATTTTGTTCTTGAAAGTAGGATCTATTCAAATAACCATAATTTGTAATTGCAAAATAAATACTGTTTCTAAAAAAAATTCCTAAAAAACGTCATTTTTGCGCCTTGCAAGTGCGTATAACCCCTTAAATATCAAATGAATTTTTAAGAGGTTTATGATGATTAATATTGGCCACATTTTTGATACAATTTTTGAAAAGAAAATAAATATTAAATATTCTTAAGTGAATCACTGAATCAAATTTTGACGGTATTTTTTCTTACAGTACTATAAATATTTCTTCATAAAGTAATTAGTAAATTCCACTACACTAGATAAATAATTTATGGATATTGATTTTCAACCAACTTGGTATATTTTGATATTTTTTTAAATATTTCATAAGATTAAGTGCAACTAAATAGTTTATTTTTACTATTTTTCCAATAAAGCAGAAATGTTCTCATCTTCGGAAAAATTTAATAATAACAAGATATCTGATCTCTAATCTGACACGCTCTCCTCATTTTATCAAATCGAACTTTTTTTATATGAATGAAACAATTTTCAAATAATTTTAAATCAATCAATTTTATTTATATTCTATTAAAAGTATTTTATTCATGAATTGAAATCTTTTTTTATTCTCAAAATAAATATATGCAAACAATTAAATTTTACATAACCATATGTAATATATATATATATATATATATATATATATATATATATATATATATATATATACATACGAGAGTCGTTTGATAAGTATGATAATAAAATAACAAAAAATAATTTTAAAAAATTAATTTAATTAAACAATAAATAAATTTACCATACTTATCAAACGACTCTCGTGTATATATATATATATATATATATATATATATATATATATATATATATATATATATATATATATATATATATATATATAGGTAGATACACACCAAACTAATTATATAATTCCAAGAATAATTATAAAATACATAAAAATTCTAAAGTTTGTGGATTGTAAAATTAAATGATGTACTATAATGACGTATGTTGTTGTCTATGAACATTAACATCTATAAATATATTAAGACTACGATTGTGCAAATCAAATCGTTACATTACGATCGCGATGTTGAAAGTTTTAATAAGCTATAAATAAGCTTATATTTAATATATAAAATGTTTTTTTTTTATTTTTATAGCACTAGATAAATATTATCAATGACATTTAATGTCATTGATATAATACATATTCGTTTTTTAATATATATATATATATATATATATATATATATATATATATGTGTGTGTGTGTGTGTGTGTGTGTGTGTGTATGTGTGTGAAAATAAATAAAAAAAATACCATTCTCCCATCAAGTAAGAATTTGATTCACATGTTATTTGACAGCATTGCTCTCTCATTCTTTTCGTCTCTCCTTCTGATAATATTTGTGAGTCAAAAACGCATTTGTTTGGATAATCTGCAACAATTTGGAAAGAAAACTAAGTAATAACTAAATATAAACCAAAAGTAAAAATCAATTAGAAATGTAAAAACATTTAGAATGTTTACAATGGTCTATTAACTTTGAAAATTATCTTTTAATATTATCTTATTGGAATTACATTTTTCAAAAATTATCTAAATTTTTAAATATTACAATTAAATAAAAAATGTATCGATTATTAAAACTAAATTTGTATTATTTTATATAAACATATATATATATATATATATATATATATATATATATATATATATTATTAGTTGTAATTTCTTTTTATTTACCTTTATGTGATGTGTTGCCTTGGAAGATAGACGCATTGATAATTGTCGCCAAAAACAAAATAAAAAACAGCACGCACTTTATATACATTTTAACTGTAAGTTAGCAAAACTTTTGTGAAATGATGTTCCAGATCGGTGTACGACTAATTAATATTTAATATATACTGTGCTGATTTGATAGCGGATGTTTCTTTAAATGACCTCAACAAACGATTTGTTTATCGTCAAACAACAACAGATAAACAACTATGTTTCCCTCTTCGAGACTGTGAAGGCTTTGAATATAATCACATGACAAATTTGTACATTTACACAATAACAATTTTATATAATTCACACACACACAATAAATATATATATATATATATATATATATATATATATATATATATATATATATATTACAACAAGAACTCTGTCCAGTTCATGACATATTCAGTATTTATCGTCATTTTAAAACCTAACAATAACAAAGTAGTTATAATTAATAATATATCAAAATATATTTGAAATAAAATGAAATGAAAATGTATTATTTTTAAATATAATATTTTTTAACAGATAATATTTCTTCTCCGTTTCATAAAATACGTTGGTAAAATTAAAAAAAAATCGTAAATGTATTAAATATTTAAAAAATGCAACTAAATACAAAAATGAACGAAAACTAAATAAATAAGAAAATATTACTGATATTTATTTCGATAGAATTTGTATTAAAAAAAAAATGTTACACAGTCTTTGACAAATTAATTTTAAACATAAATAACACATGGCACAAATTAAATGTAAAAATCTTTAAAATCGTATTAAATAATTAAACATGGTCATACAATAGTTATTTTGAAATATAAAAACATAATTTTGAAATATAATAACATATGTATATAAATATTACCTTATCAATAATTTGGTTACCTTGAAACACTTTTATATGTTTTTATTTATTATACGAAATTATAAAAAGAAAAAACGTACAGACAGATGAGAAATATAGGAGGTACACACTTGTTAATATCTTTAATGAATATCAAGAAATTTAATATTTTTGTAGTGAAATAATTCATTTGCAATAATAAAATCTATTAATGTTAATAGTTTAATTTAAATCTATTTAAATAATCAGCAACAAATATTTGTATAATTTATGGATTTATTAATATACATACATTTAACGATCCGTATTCAACATCTGAAATAATATTATTAAATATTTGAGTATATTTTATAGTATCCACATTTTAATAATTCGCATTTTAAATTATCAATTTACATAAAAGTACTATTATTTCAAAATTCGTTTTTTTATTATATTAAATATTCTTTGAAAGATTAAGTGTTTATTATTTATTTTTATACTAATCAAATGTAGATATTACATTAGAGATTTAACTAATTCCTTGTAATCAGCTGTTTTACTCCTATATTGATACTTGGCCAGCAAAAGTAAATTCTTGTAAATATATTATTTTTTATTTTTTTGATTGAATTTATATCTCAATCTATTTTATATTTACATTCAATAATTTTTATAATCAAAATATTTCAGTAGCATATTATTCATTTATTTCAACATATTTTTTACATGTATTTAATAAAAAAAAATATCAATTATAGTTACTAATATACTTCATTTCTTTCCTTATTGTGTATTTTCGAACTAGATATAAAATTCGATCTGAACTTTTAGAAGACATATACAAAATATTTTTTTGAAATAAATATATTTAGAATACAAGATATTAAATAAATGATAAATAAATTATTGTCAAAAAAGTATATTTATATAAAAGTACATAGATAAAATAACAGAAAAAGACAGAAAGAAAAACCAAACATATTTCCAACAGAACAAACAGTACAACAATGTAACATATTTATTGAATTGCATACATTTATTTTTTATTATAAATCAACTGACATCTTGAAATTCAAGTATATTCGATACAGAAGAAAGCTCTTATGAGACGTTCCATCTAAAACAGGGCTACAAGTGTTGGATGAAAATCTGATGTTGCCTCAGTATTATTTTTTTAAGGTTTAGCCTCTTGAGGTACCACAACTTGGTCGCATTTTACTTTTCCGCAACATTCTGGATGCGGTTTCGTTTCATCGTTTGTGACGTTACAGAATGGAGGCAAATATTCGAATGATTCAATGCCGCAACTAGAAAAAAAACATTTAAAATATAACTATATAGATGAAATATTCAAATATGTGAAAAATGTTTTCAAAAAAAAATTAATTAATAAAAAACTACATGTTAATTCGGTAACATAAATGTACCATTTTTTATAGAAGACATTTTTTTTCGTTCAATTAAAACATTTTTAACGCATATTTTTTTATACAATAAAATAAATCACTCAAGGGAAATTCGTTTTAGTATATTTTGAAATATCCTTTCAAAATATAATATAAATGCCCTAGATAATTTTCATTTTTTGATAATATATGAAAATAAGAGAGAAAATATATATTTTTTCGTTAAAACATAATAATTTACAGGAAAAGTTTCAATCCAATTTAAAGTTTGACTTTATGATTTAGAAAGTTGAACGTTTTTCTTAAAATTGACGCTTGTTTTAATATTGAACAGCCGTGTTGGATTATACAGTGTTATTATAATATTTCTTTATTATATATTATACATAAAAAGTACATTTGTTAGTAAAATAATTATACAAAATATGAGTTTTACATGATATTTTAAAGAAATATTTACCTGTAATTAAACATTATTTATACTTAATCCGTGTTTAATTTCTAGCTAAATGAAATTCCTGAGATTATTTTTGATAAAATTTAAATACAAATTACTGTAATATTTATTAAAACAATTTCAATTAGTCAGATAGTAGAAAACGTCACTATAGATAACGCAGACACAAAAGTAATTTTTGTCATAATTATAGTAAATAAAAATTGTAGAAATATAAATTCAAAAGTAAGAATAGATATTTTATATTATATTTACAAATTTATCCATATATATATTATAAAATTAGTTCATACAGTAAACCACTAATGATCAGGTCCTTACCAACTTTTAACGATATTCAAATTATCTTTACACTCGATCATACAGCAGTCTTCGCCAGAGAATGATTTCTTTTCACCAGGACTAAGTACAACTGAACCTTCTGCGTAGAAACATTTATCAGGATGTTCTAAAAATAAATTTAAGATTCATTAAAAATTGTTTACTCATTCAATTTCGGTGTAAAACAAATAACATTAAATATTTTATGTTAATAATATTTTCATAAATAGGACATTTGGAATTGTTTTTTTATTTTGTAAATAATTAGTTTATTCTAATGAAAACTAAAAATAATACTTTATTATTAATTAGAGAGATAATTATTATCAACTTATTTCTAAAGTACATAAATTATTTGAATTCTCATTTTTTAACACTTTCGATATGGGTGGTGTATATATGTACCACCAAAATTCAAATTGAGTTCATTGTTTTTTTTATTTCATACATTACTGCTGATATACATGTGTACCACATTAAAATATGGATGATACATATGTATAGCATGGCCCCCAGCCTAAACCTTTACTTATAGTCGATATTTATAACCATATTTGATATTCACTTGACAGTCTCAAACTAAACTACTTAAAAATCTGATTTTAATTTGCATTTTCAAAAGTCGTATCGAAAGGGTTAATATAGGTTATCTTGTGAAAAAATTAAATGATGTGTATATTTTGTATAAGTATATCCAGAATTTATTATTTTATTTAAAATCAACAAGATTAATATTCATATATTAGGTTATGTAATATTAAATGTCGGATTTTTATATTATTTTCCGGATAATAATACGATATTTTATCTTTCACGATCTAATACTTTATTAGTTATTATTAAATGAATTTGATTTATATATAATAAAGTATATATATATATATATATATGTATATATATGTATACATATAATATCAAACTAATAAATGTTACGAATTATAAAAATGTAAAAAAATAGCAACAACAAAAACACGATGTATTTAGTCAATTACTTTTAATTATTTTTGTTTTCCGCTTTTATATTAACCTAATTTGCTCCTAAAAGGTCTGTCTTAAAATCAAATGAGTTGTATGAGTTTCGTCTTTACTTTTTTAAAATTACTCTCTCTCTCTCTCTCTCTCTCTCTCTCTATATATATATATATATATATATATATATATATATATATATATGTATATATGTGTGTGTGTGTGTGTCTTTGAATATTTATTAATAATGACTGAATATTTTAAATCTCATTTTTTCAATTTTTTTATCTCATTTTTTCAATTTTTTTTAATAAAATAATTTCATTATATATCATTTTAATTAAATTTTTAATGATACAAGAGTAAAACACTCATTTTAATTTAATCAAATTAGAAATTAATAATTTTTTTATTGTTTTGTGACATATTTTATCTTTATTTAAAATCCATTATTTAATAATCTATTTATAGTAGGTAAATAAAATTAAATTTGCAAACATTGAATTATATATACACATACACACACACACACACACACATATATATATATATATATATATATATATATATATATATATATCTAATATATGTAATTTATAAACATTTATATATATTGTGAAAAATGAATTTTCATTATAAAAGCCAAGTTTAAAATATCAATAACAAAAATTTCAGAAAAATAAAAAACATTGTCAAAAATTTAATTGGTAACATTCATAAAAAACAAAGTATCTTAACTATTTAACAAATAGATTTCACCTTCATTTGTACAATACATTATTAATACATTTGTACAATACATTCAATACATTTCATTGTCATTACTTACATTTTTTAAAATAACATTATTAAACCTTTCGAAAAATTCGACCTTACAGGTAAAACAACATCTTTAATTAGCTTTGTTTTATGTGAATCAAACAGTATACTTTGTCATTTGAAGAGTATTGAATTGTAGCTAAAATTTAACAAGTCACGTAAATCGTTGTTACACGTCACTTTTATCAATCTCTTTATGTCTGTTCTTCGAAGGCAGTGGGATTACCATTCGCATTAGTATTTATATATATATATATATATATATATATATATATATATATATAAATATATAAGATGTGCATATTTGAAAATTTTATTTTAAATAAAATATAATAATAATTACAAAAGTATAAAAAGATCATAATTTTTAATTATTTTTAAAATATATATTTATATTATTTTTCTAAAAAAATACTATGTGAATATTTTTTAAAAAATGAAAATAATAAAATAATATAATACAAAATTGATATGATCATAGAATTATTTGTATTTTTTTTCCAATATTTCCAATATTCAAAATTCTATAATAAAGTATGGATAATATAAAATACTAATTGATTTATATAATTTTGTTCTAAGTTTTCTAATATTCAAATATATAATTGATAAAATACATATTTTTTTAAATCTTATAAATAAAAAAAATGAATTTTATAAATTAATTTTCATAATTTTATATATGTGTGTGTGTGTGTGTGTATATATATATATATATATATATATATATATATATATTATTAAATTTAATTTATTGTATTTAATTCATTAATAAAAAAAATAAAATATGGGAAAATATTATTATGAGAGATTCATTTTTATATAATTGCAATTTAGTACATTTTTTGAAATTTGTCTATTAAATATTTGTTCATCAGGTATTAATAATTAATATAAGGGTGAATACTAGTTATACATTATATATTTTAAATTTATTTTTCCTCGTTCTCTCTCTCTCTCTTTCTATATATATATATATATATATATATATATATATATATATATATATATATATATATATATATAAATTGGATGACTATGTATGATAAATTTAAATGTCAAAGTTACTGATGTTTATTATTAACAAAGAAAATATGAAATGTATCAATAGATGTTACAAGGTAAACACGTTATATATGGGAATTCCAGAGCATATAATGAAATTCATTCGCATACAAAATTCACTAAAAATGATATTATACTCACCATCGTGTCGACCGTCGAGAATTGACTGCGCCGCTTGTGACTGTAGGAAATATACAGTATTCAAAATACAAACGATTGCAATTAGTTTATACATCGTTTTATTTAACTATCAACAACTGTAAATGCAACAATAACGCCAATAACAACAATACAATGAACAGATCTGTTAAAATACAAACGCAAACAACGACGTACAAACCTGCAATCCACACAGTAGGTACCTCGTGATTGCAAGCCCCTCTCCATATCTTTGCACAATTTTATTTTTATTTGTCTTAGTTGGAAAACCGGTTGAATTTCGATGATCATGAACACGTCGAGGTCAACAACTATGTATTTATTGCACGAAGAATCACTCACAAATGTATCTAAATATGTAAACACATCTTTCATATTATGTTATTATTATTGTTATAGAACATTTTTATTTACTAATAGAGAATATTCTCGTTAATGTTTCGGTACTCGACAATATAATGACATTGAAAGTCCCGTTGAATTAAGGTAAAAGTGAATTTTTTTCGATAATAATTTAAAATAAATCAGTAATTCCAATACTAAATGCATTATTTAGAATGTAATATTATATAATTCACTTTTTTATTGTTTACTATTTTCACACGGATGTAATTTAAATATCATAAAATGATTCACAATGATTTGTTCGCCTTTAAAATTAGCATTTCACGTTTTTAATATATTCATATCATTTAGCTTTACTAACAATTTTCTTGAAATTAATTCATTTCCTTATTAATAATTCGGAACAAACATTAATTTTATTCATATTGTTTTCATAACAATAACACACTTGCTGAACATAATAAAGCAGAATTTTCAATATGAAATAAGATTATTCATTAATTCCCATTTTAGTTTGTTAAAAAAATTTCAATAAGAAAGTCAATAGTTTGAATATATTTGACTGACGAAAAAAATTGAAAAAAATCGAACACCTCTATATAAGCTTAAACTGTTACCTGTCTGCTTTTATAATTTTCTAATTTAATTTTTGGTGTAACGTCATTCCTTCCATAAAAAGAAGAAGTTATTTTTTAATTAAAACCCACCTGTTGGATATTTTATAAATACTTAAAATATGTAAATTGAGGCACGAGGACCCATCATTGTTCTAAATTAACTCATCTGAATTGTTTTATGATTTTACTTTGACTATTCAATACAAAATATCTGTTTAAAATGAATCAATTAGCTTCTCTTTGTATTTATTCTATCATATATTCTGTTTCATAATTAACTTGATTTGTTAGTTGGTATTTGTATCAATACTGAAATCAAACCCGTAATAATTGATCAATATCATTATATATATATATATATATATATATATATATATATATATATATATGTGTGTGTGTGTGTGTGTGTGTGTGTGTGTGTGTGTGTGTGTATGTTTATACACTCTTGAGAAAGGTAACAGGAAACTAATTGACTAAAGTTATATTCTCGAAACATTATTAATACTGAGAATCGATATGCAGAATTGCAAAAAAACAATAACGATGATGATGATAATGATATATCATTATATATATATATATATATATATATATATATATATATATATATATAAAAGCTACTTTTTAGAATATTCTATATCTCTATTCTATCATCTTTTTTTCAAGCATTCTTATTTATTTATCTATAAATTTTTTACTACTCCTCTTTTTTTCATTTTTTTTCACTTTTTCTTTCTATTCTTGCAGTATCTCTTTTCTTCTTCGTTTATATGATTACCATTACTATATTTTTCTTGTCCAACGATTTTACTCCATTCTCATTATATGGTTAAACTATATTAGTCTTCATTTTTTCATTTCTTCTTTCTTATCACGGTTTATGTGTTTATATTCATTTGTCTTTTTATATCTTCGTTCGTTTTCCATGATATTATTGTATGAATGTATGTATGTATGTATGTATGTATGTATGTATGTATGTATGTATGTATGTATGTATGTATGTATGTATGTATATATATATATATATATATATATATACACTCGTCCCTCAATTTACGCGGAGTATCCGTTCCACGTGGATTTGTTTTACCGAATGAAAATCGCGTAAATTGAGTCTGTCAGTACAATAGAAAAAATATTGGAAATAAAAGCTAGTAAAGCTGTAGAAACACATATTTATTTCACATAGCTTAACAAAAAAAATAAGGACGTTTTAGAAAACAAAAGTAGATACATATTATTCGGTGTCACTATCGCTACTGTAATTCAAAACAATGAAACTTTTATATTTTTATATCGTGCTTTTTTATACGTTCAAGTAAGAATTTGCGTCACTCTGATATATAATAAATTCCATGAAAAATTATATAAAATGAAATCTACCTGAGCGCGTATAAAAAGTGTCGCGTAAATCAATACCGCGTAAATAAAGGTATAATTTTCCTCGTAAAAAAAGTCCCGTGTAAATTGCGGGACGGGTATATATATATATATATATATATATATATATATATATATATATATATATATATATATAAGGTACATATAGACACATTTTAGCAACGATCTGTTTGTATTTTATTGAACTTAACAATAGTGTAAGTAAAAATTACAAAATTGTAGAAAATTTATTTACCTTTTCGAAAAATTATTAATCTATAATTACATTAGTTTCTTTCTAATAAATTAAAAATGTTTTATTCGATATGATTATTTTTTCTAATACTTGTTTAATTTTATTTATTGGAAAGACATTTTATTTTTTCTAATTAGAAATTACAATTGGAAATAATAGACCTTTATACAATTAAATCTTTCATTAAGGTTTTATAAAAATGTTGAATATGCACTATGTTATTCTCTTTGGATCATTTTCATAAAATGTAATAGATTTACTACAGATACTCGCGGTAAAGAAGGTAAAAATTGTATATGTTTATATTAAATTGGCAATATCATAACTTATTAAATACTTTCGTGTGTGTGTATATATATATATATATATATATATATATATATATATATATATATATATATATATATATATATATATTAACTGAACTATAAACATAAAAGCAGAAGTAAAGAAATATAGTCAAAAAAAAAAATAAAAAGTTATATTTAAAGAAATTTATTTTACGGTTATATTTTACAACTATTAATTTTTTAGAAGATTTAGTAATAAAAATACACATTATTTGTCAATACTTTAACATTGCACTGTTTTACAACATCCTGGATATGGTTTCGATTTATCTTCAATTACTTGACATTTAGATGGTAAATTCACAAAACTTTGTGCACCGCAACTAAAAACAAATTAAAATTAATTAAATTCGCTTACCAAAAAATATTACTATCTTATTATGTACATATATACAAAAATTCATTTTATATATATATATATATATATATATATGCGTGTGTGTGTGAAAGAGAGAATAAAATAATATACATTAGTAAAAATGAATGATTGTATGTGTATAAGTGAGTACGAATGGGCCTATTGCCAAGGGGTAGCAACGACCGAAAACGACGGTCCGTTGTTGGAGGAATACCGCGAGGTAATGCCTCCAGACGCACAAATGCCTATAGGAAGGAATGCACAATAGGACTTTTAGAATTCAGTAGAACAAGCGTTCCACCAGAACTGTTGCACAGCGTTTAGTCAGGGGGAGCTCCAGCCACGGAAGTGGCTCTTGCTGAACAAGTTTAAACAAGAGTCGCACGGACCTTACGATGAAACTCCAAGCGGAGCAAGCAGACGGGGCCGCTTGTGCTTAGAGTACTCACCGAAAAGATCTATAGTCCCCAACGCCCTGATAAGGGGGTTGTCGCTACATTCCGACCGCGCATATAGCCGACGAGCCTGTTCACGAACAAACTCATCGACCGTAGGAAGTCGGAGATCGCGATGCAGGGTAGTGTTTCGAACAAAATGGTGCGCATCGGTCATTATATTTTGGAACACCTGAATCACATTGGCGTGTTATGCCCAGGCCGGACTCGCATACGTCATGATCGGTCGGATACAGGTGAGGTAAAGCAAGCGCTTTGACCTCAACGAGAGCTTCGATCTCCTATTCAGCAGCGAGTACAGCCTGCAGAATCGCAAGAACATACTCAGTATGGCTCTTGAAGGCCAGGCGCCCGTCTAACACGACACCAAGGTACTTGGCCTCCCTTGCCCACTCCACGTCCACACCGTTGAGCTCAAGCGAGTCGGGCTCACGGTGCTTCCACTGCAGAGTAGGTCGAAAGAAGACCGCCACGGACTTCTGCGCGTTCACTCGGATCCTCCACGTTCGATAGAACGAGTCGAGTTCATCGAGTTGAGCTTGCAGTCGCTCATGGATGCACCTCGGGCGCCATGATTGCGCCACAATTGCAACGTCATCCGCAAAGAGGGCCGTATGCTGCTCGCACGGTACGTCATTGACGTACAGATTGAACAGCACCGGCCCTAAGACACTTCCCTGCGGGACGCCAGCTGCTACAGGTCTGGTGGACGACCTCTCCCCGTCCAAGCTCACATAGAAGGAGCGAAACAAGTATAGATGGACCACACTTTCAGGAAACCCCATGTATATAAGCTTGTAGAGGAGTCCAGCATGCCAGACCTTGTCAAATGCTTTTTCAACGTCCAAAAACAACCAGTGCATTTATGTTCATTGAAGCCGCGTGCCACGCGTTCCGTCAGCCGGACAAGCTGCTGGGTCGTATCGTGAGCCGCCCGAAAACCGAATCATCGATCATGGTTCTGCAAGCAGAAACATGATAGTATCCTCCTGAGAAGGGTTCTTTCGAACACCTTACTCAGGTTGGAGAGCAGCGTAATCGGACGGTAATTCACGGCGTGCCTCAGCGACTTGCCGACCTTCGGAATCGCGATAACTTTGCCAAGTTTCCAGCAGGAGGGAAAGTGCTTCGTCTGAATGATCCCGTTAAAGATCTTCGTCAGATACACAATCCCCCGCACAGGAAGACGTTTCAGTGCAGCATTCCCGACTGAGTCGTCACCTGCTGCTTTTTTCACATTCAGTCTGCGAATGACCACAGAGAGATCCCTTGGCGTCAGGAAGGCGGGGGAGTCAGCCGTCGGCATATGGAGATATCGTTGAACGAATGTCTCGATATACCTAAAGCACTCGGGGGACTCATGGGGGGCGCAGGTAAACTGCTCCTCCAATGAATCCGCGAGCACCTCGGCTTTGTCCCTCGGCTCGACGGCCAGGTCACCGTTCTCCTTCAGAAGCGCAACGCACCTAGAGCGACGCCTGGTCAACCGACGAGTGAACGACCATAATGACGAGTCATCAGAGGATAAGTCCACTAGCCGATCGCGCCAGGCCTCATCCCGGTGCTGAGCCACTGCCCTCCCAATCTCACGGATTTGAGAGTTCAGCAGCCTGCGATCCTCAGGATCCCCGTAACGCAACCATCGCTTCCTGGTCCGGTTCTTTCTCCGAATCATATCGCTAACCTCCTGCGGTAGCTCTCTGTAGGGAACTCTGTGCGTGCGAGTCTGCGACTCAGCAAGAGCATCGCATATAGCCTTCTGCACACAGTTCAAAGCGCCCTCAACCTCAGTCACGGTGCCGATGTGACCGCGAAGATCAATTCGCGCATCGACACGCTCACTGTAGCTATCCCAATCGGTCCTGATATTGCTACCAAGACCGATCAGGTCTTGCACGCTCAAAGACGCAAACGAGAGCAACACCGGGCAGTGATCCGAGTCGGAATGGGCCTATTCACACTAGTCAACATTCATATAGTATTCACGCCCATACCGCTCGTCTCACACCCTGTTATCGTCAAATTCCCCCACCTAAAAAAATTAGTTTTCGGGTAAGAGCGTGTGAGACGACTAGTAATGGGCCGTGAATACTGTATGAATGTTGACTAGTGTGAATACCCCCAATGAGTGCAAGAATATGATTGTATGTGTAAATAAATTTATTTATATGAACATGAAAAAGTGTAAGTAAAGAGTGAGTATGAATATAAATGTGAAAAAGAACATACGTAAATGAATATAGGAGTGAGTATGAATGATCCAGTATGATTAAACTAGTTAAAATGAGTGTGAAGAAATGGAAATGTATTTGTGTGAGTATAAATGAGTGATTGCAAGATTTGAGTGTAACAGTAATTATGTATAAATCAATAAGTGTGCGTTATTTTAAAATATAATTATCGTTTATAATCAATATACATTTATTTCATCTAAAAAATCTATAACAATAAGTCTATTATTTTACCAAGCTCCTCTCAAATTTAAATCTGTTTGGCATTCCACTTCACAGCACTGATTTTTTAATGGACTTACTTCTCCAGGATTCATTATCAGTGTTTCTTGAGGATAGTAGCACTTTCCGGGATAAACTAAAAAATGAACTTGGAATTATTCATTATAATATTTTAAACATTTATTTTCATTATTAATTACATTTTTTGAATATATTTGGTCATCATTTAGATCTTTAATATGAACCATTTTATTGTTGTTTTTCGTGTAAAATGTCATACTAACAGAGCCTATATATTATTATTGTATAAATAGTTTAAAATTAATAATGGCATCAATGACTAAAATCTTAAAATACTGCGATAATATTATTGATAATTGTATAAATTAATTAATTTACTTTGAAATGTCAGTTAAACAAACACTTGAAAATTTATAATGTAAGCATATAAGAATTGTCGTTAATAAAACATACACTTTTCATTAAAGAAAAAAATAATATAAATATATTAATCCATTATTGATTTTAAATTTCATAAATTCTGGTCTTCACGATCGATACTAATTGAAAATGCTATAAAACAATTTCATGAAATTATTTTTTTTATTTTATATTCTGCACAAGTAAATTTCAATTTAATCAAATTTTCTGAAACGTGACTGTCAAAACACATCTCGAGCAATTCATAGAATTATTCTCATGAAACCAAATTTAAACGCAGAAATAATTATAAAATATTAATTATTGAACGATTCTTGTATAACATTGTTGTATAATTATTTTCTTTTTTAAAAAAGTATTTTACACAAATATATATATATATATATATATATATATATATATATATATATATATATATATTCCAATATATCTTATATCCTTAATTAAAAGTTCGTATATTGAAAGTAATTAAAATATTGAGAGGAAAAATTCATATTAAACAAAATTTACAAGAGAAATTTATCAATTTGACATTTTTGCTGGCTTGTAAAAATATTTAATTGTATTATATATATATATATATATATATATATATATATATATATATATATATATATATATATATATCTTTTTTTGTAGTTTCGTTTTAAAATTTATTTCATTTTCCGTAAGAGCTATTTTAACGAAAGTGTTTAATACGTCTTCATTTACCTTTACTTTGAAAAAAAGTATTTAAGATATTACTAATTAAGTTTTTTATACCCTAATATTCATTTAATCTTAATTATTACATCCTTTGTCCTTATTTAGTTAATTTGATAAAGATGTTTTTAGTACTTTTGTTTTCTTGATTATTTTTAAAAAAACGTAAATTCATGGATTTAAATTAATATATTTAATTTTTTTCAATATGGTGTTATTTTCAACTTATAGCTAATATAAACTATTTCTAATATAAACTGTTTTTGCACAAGTAAGTTTTTGGTATACTAAGTAGAACCCTAGAATAGTTTGATTATGTGTTAATGCAAAAATATATTTATTATTGTTTTCCATTAAATATTGCATAAACTACATTTAAATTTAAGATTTAGTTTATAATTTATTTTTATGCTGAAATGTGAATTCATCTTTAGTCTCTAGCTATTTGTAAAAAAAACATTCCACCCTCCATTATATGATGAAAAAATTTAAAATACTTTTCAAAAAAAAAATCAAAAACTTGCAATGAATCAAAATGCTGTTTGTAGAACCTAGGAACGATATCTAGAAATAACACGAAATATTCTCAGACAAGGATCCAGTTGAAATTGGAAAATCGCTACAGAACAGAATCAACGACTTTAATTGAATACAATAATGTGCCGTAACAAATCGGCTCAATGCTTTCGAAATGAATTCGTAATTTTTCCTTGAACTTCTGTTAGTAATTAAACTGTTCGCAACAGGATTCACAAAGCTCAGCTTAAGATATCACATCCTGGCAAAATGTCCTCCATTTATTACTTCGTATCGTACATGTCGTTTATTACAAATATATTAGACACTGGAGGAATTAACAACGGTACTTTTCACAGACGATTCGAAATTTAATGGTAGTAAAAGTGATCAAAAAAAAAAGAATATGATGCCCGCATAGGAGATCGATTTGAAGAATATTATATAATGCAAATGTAAAGATTTGGTGGGAATTAAATAACGGTGTAGGGAAATATTAATTTCCATCAAAAAACGGATTTAGTATATTTTCTAACTTGTTTTTAAATAAATGTAAATAAATAAATATATCTGTGTGTGTGTATGTGTTTATATATATATATATATATATATATATATATACATATTTTGGGTAGTCATAAATGTCAAATTTATAATTTTATTTCAATTTTTCCTTATAAGATTTTTTTGTCTTGACAATTTAATTACTTCTAATATATACACTTTTAATTAATGATTTAAGATACATTGGAATATTTTTATATATTTTCTTAAAAAAAATAATTACATTAAATCTATCGAATCGTACATTAAATTAATGTCTTATAATTAGTGTTGTATTGAAGTTTAGTTTTATGAGAATAATTATATGAACTGAAGGACATATATTACGACAATCACGTTTCACTGAATTTGATTTAGTGTTAATTTACTCATCCAGAATATAAAATAGAGAGAAATAATTGACTGTGGGTAGTATAATATGATTCTATGGTATTATTTTATCGTATTTTAGTTCGGTATTAATCAAGAATATTTAAATTAATGTAATTTGGAATCACTAATATTGTAATCTAAAATTATAATATGTAAATAATATATTTTTAATTACTTTTATTCTCAGTAAACAAATTTTCGTTCTATCAACTTAAATTCTAAAAATACATATATAATCTATTAAATTAGTACAATTTACAGAAAAACTTCCATAAATTAAATTTTTCAACAGATTGACCTTTTTTACATAGCAATAGAATTCTTGTAATTTTTAAATAAAAATTGTGTACAGTAATTTATTTAGTTTTGACAAAGAAAATACTTATTTACTCCATGCTATAAATTAAAATATAAAATTTATTTAATCATTACTGTTTTATGCTTGTACTCTTGAAACACTGATATTATTAAACAATATAAAACTCTATAAATCGAATTTTCTGAAATTGAATAAATATCGTTGGTAGTTCATTCTCAATTCAACTTGAAAAGTTCGACTGTATTTAAATATTTTTATGTTATAGCTTTCATGTTTTTTTTATTTTTAATTGCTTATTTTTTCTATAGTTGGCATTAAAAATTAATTACTATTGGTTTTTATACTGTGACAAATTCAACTTAACTTTAATAAATCACTCACTCCAATACTACAAAATTTTATAAGTGTTCAATGATTACTTATTGTTAATTAAATCACTGCATTATACAATTTTTAATTAATTTGTACATTTAAAAATTAGCAGTTTTGTTCATTTTGAAATATTAGTCATTCGAATGGTACTATTAATCCAGTAGTACTTGTATTCAAAAAATGATTGGTATTGTTATTGAAATGTACACAAGGGTCTAAATAAACAATAATAGCTGTCAAAATTCTGATAAAAGAACTGTTAAGGTATACACAGCAATAATTAATTTATGAAAATATAGGCTTTATCGGTTGAATCCGAATTACAATATAAAAAAACAAGCATATGAAACAATAAAAACGCTAAGTATTAAAAAAATTATCAACTTCTAGTAAAGAAATATAACATTAACTCTATTAATTGTGTAAAATTGATAAAAATATTTTTACTACATTTGTGATTGTAACTAAATATTAGTGAATAATTATTAAAAGATATCTCTGTGTTTTTATCTTTTTATTTTGTACCATTGAAGTAAACTAAGCTTACCAATTTGACACTTAATATAAAAATATGGATTATAACAAAAAAAAATATTTTTTAAAAATATATGGGGTCAATATTACATAAAGAACATAAATGTTTCTGGATAGGAAATATAAATTAATAATAAATCTACATTTATCTAATTAATTATTGACTTAAGAAATATTTATTATAAATAATATGTTATTGAGATAAAATATTTTTAAATTAAAGATATTTCAGAAAATTCAATATATTTTTCAAACTTGCCCTAATTAAATATGTTAAACTATTTATTAAAAATATTTATTGATAAATATTTTTAATAAGTGATATTATTTAAGTTTCTTATCATTTGACTTTCTTGTCTAAATAACATTAAAAAAAAAACATCAAGAATGTTGTTCAGTCTTCCAATGTTATTTATTATAAATCACTGTTACTTAAATAACTGTAATATTTTTTTTAAAGAAGAATTACTTATTAAACCATTTATTTTCATGATTATTAAATAATTGATTAATTTCTATTTAAATATAATACTTCTTAAACATGTGTATCATATTTAAGAATAGAATTATTCCACTAAATAGTTTCCTGTTTGATATTATATTAAATATTAACACATCACTGTCCAGAGACATAAAAATATGTTTTTGTTGACTGCTCGTGAAATGCCGGAGACATATAAATAGGGTTTTGTGTAATTTGCATTAAATGCCTGTAACATATAAACATGTATTGCCATATATATGCTAAAAATAATATTTCTTATCGACTAGACTAATACTACGTACTTTGGTAATAATCAAAACTTAAGATAACAGTAAATTTCATCCTTAAACCCTACATTTCCAAAGATTTATTTAAATTGCTTTTTAAAATATTTTATCGCTTTAAAATAAGCCGGCTACACGCATCAATTTTCACGCAAACAGCCCAGACCGTAATGTGTTAGTAAGAAATAACATCCATTAAAAAAATTCAAGGAAAACCATTAATTTTGTGTACTAAATGAATTTACAATCTTTCAGTTAAAAAACGTTTTGTGACAAATTTTTGTTTTATTCAAAATGTATATTAGCTTACGTTTACTGCGACCATCCACTAAAAACACGGATCCATTCGAGAGGCCGATACACACCATTACACAAAAAAAGACGATAAGTACTTTTGACATTTCAACAAAGATTGGAACTAAAAATCTATCAAAATTCTACTTGACTTCTCAAGATTATGTCGCCTTGACGTTCTAACGCAGAATAGATGAATTCTGTTCATCTTAACGGCTTATGCTGAACCGTTTGAGAACGAATAGAAAGAAATTTAAAGGGAAGGGGACGGAGACATTTCAGAGGTCAACGTCAAAAACGTCGCTTTCGTACGACGTAGTTACGAAATTCAATTCGTCGAATGTGAGGCTATATACATATGTGTACTATATCTGCAAATCTAAATGTGTGTTATCACTTTCTGACATAATCGTTCATGGTCTTGTATGCCAGTATACAATACAAATGCGGTTTATTAAAATATCGTAAAAATAAATGTGTTAAATGCGAAACTTACTCATATTTTATTTAAAATGGTATATACAGTAACTCGAAATAAAATAAAAATCAATCAACATAAAAATTTGTTTTTAATAAGATAAATTAATTTTGATTCGAACGTATAAAAAAATCAAAGTACAATTAATTTTGCTTTAAATTAAAAAACAATAAATAAATAAAAATTCAAAATAAAACTAAGAGAGTAATCATTTTTAAAACGTTATATATTTTTATATATAAAATAAATTGTAAAAAAGATATATTATTAATAATATAAATCTTTTTTTTTATAAAAATTAGTATTTATTTAGACACATATTGACATTCCTGTTATTGATGATAGAAATTTTTAAGAAAATGTTAGTTAAATGAAAATGATGGAAAACTATAAATATTTATTTTTTGGTAATACCTGAGCAATTTTCATTCCACACGAATTATTATTTTCGAAGTTTTATATGAATATTTAGAAAATATGATACAAGGAGAAAAACTTTATATTGAAAGGAGAAATTTTTATAAACTTATATTCACAGGATAAATTTTGAAATGAAATTCCAAATATGTTCTCGAAAAGCAATATCACGATTCAAAAATATAACTAATAGCTTTAAAAAGATATAAATTAGAAAATTTACCTAAAACTTGTTAAACACCTATATTTACAGTGTGATATACGAGGGTCGTTTGATAAGTATGGTAAATTTATTTATTGTTTAATTTAATTAATTAAATTAAATTTTTCAATTTAGATTTTCTTATTTTTTAGCCATATTTAACAAATGACCCTCGTGTATATATATATATATATATATATATATATATATATATATATATATATATATATAATGTAGGATGATTCAAATGAGAGAGGAAGATAATAAAGAATAAACAAGTAAATGTATGTCTAAATCCTTCAGTCTCATTTGGGCCACCCTATATATGTATTCAATTGTATTCTTCCATCAAAGCAGTCAGCTCCTAGTGCTTTACTCATTGATTCTATTCTACCAGGAAAAACAATAACAGCGGATGTTTATTGTGGAACTCGAAAGAAGTTACAACGGAATATTCGAAACAAAAGGCGAGACGTATTCAACTCTAAATTTATCACGAACAAAAAAGATCCAGAACTGAACAGTACTTTTTTTGAATACATCGTCATAACTTCTTTAATCTCAATAAAACATCTATGGTGGTTAATCACAATCAACACTCGTAGTAAATAAACAGCAGGGAAAGATTGAATCGAAATGTTACAGTATTTTTTTTAATGGTGGTTTGTAAATATATATATTAGAAAAATAAATAAATTAATTTTAAGTTATTTATTGTAAAATTTAAATTTTCTTAATCAAAGATTTTACCTGGTAATTTTTTTCTTATTTAAAAAAAATGTTACAGCAATAAAAGTGATTGTATATACTCTTAACTATTCCTTTGATACCGATATATTATCTTTAACTAACACGAAATGTCGCTTAAATGTAAACATCAACTAACCGGAATTTACAACAAACAATTTTGTAATACAAGTTTATATACAAGAAAATTTGTAGTTCAATTTGAGTGTTTAAAACAAAACTATTTCTTTAGTACATTTAAGAAAGTAAAGCTTATAACTGACTAGGTTTTGAATTTTTTTTAAAAAAAAAACATGTCTATTATTCTAATTACATTATATAAATTTTCATTCAAATAAATTACTTTTGCTTTATTAATAATGTTTTTTGTTAAGATAATTTTCGTTATATTAAGAAAATATTATCATATATTTATATTTTTTATTATTATATCCAAATTTCTTTTTTTTAGTTCTTGGCTGAACTCATTTTTTTTTGTTATTTATTAATGCTTCTGCTTATAAATTTTTTTTGTACTATTCAACCTAAATCTGATTTAATTCATTATAATTTTAGTTTATTTATTTCTATGATTAACAATAATTTTTGAAAGACCGCTATAATATACAATTTAGTTAATAGTTTGTTACTGTAACATATTCGATAACTAAAATTAAATACAGCTTAAAAATACACAGATCGAACCCATTCCAATAATTCAAATTACAACATCAAACTTAGACAGTCAACAAACGAATATACAATTAATTTTTTCGACATTTGAGGCATTAATCACAAAATGAGAAAACATACAAAAAATAATTACAATTTAATTTTTATACAATAAATCACTTACTCAATGGGGTGAGAGATTCATTTGTGTAGAAATGAATTAGCTACTGTGCCGAATGAATAGTAAAATTTAATTGGGTTTTATGATGCTTTTGAAAATTTAATCCGGTTTTATGTGTTTATTAAAAAGTACATGAAAAATGAGGTTTATAATGACATGGTATTATTCATAAAAAATACAATTAAAAGTTATAAAATTTCTATGTATTCAAATAATGATAAAATCAATTAAATATCGAAATTATTAAAATTATTTAATTATTCAAGTTATAACGGAAATAAGAATTTATTTAAATGACTTATTTACTTTTAATATTCTGTAATAAAAATTAAATGTCTCTTATTTCTAGTAATCAAAAAAGTATTTAATGTTCATGGTTGAAATAGTAATATAGAAATAATGAAAAAATATTAAGTATTGAGAAAATAAATTACGAATCATAATTAAATTTCATAGAATAATCAATGGTAATTGAAAGATATCTTTTAAAGGTATAGGGGATTTAGTGTTTGTTAATAGTAATATGAATAAAAATATATATACCCGAATTTTTTAAAAAAAGATGTGAAAAACTTTACTGAAAAACTGAATATTAAAGATAATTATTGCTTTTATTATGACAATAATGCACAAAAAATCACAATATATTATTACAAACTAACTTATTTATATATGTCGACAAATCATAAAAATCCTATCCCAATCTCTGGATCTTAATTTATGATAACAATTAAAAGCAGTGATAAACATGTCAAATAATAAACAATGATCTAACAAAAGTTTTTCAAATAGAATGAGAAAATATAAGTCTCGAATTTACTTCCTAATAAATTAAATTTTTGATAAATTACCCAAAAAGAAGTAATACCTCAAAAATAAGCTTTTGCAAAAATTTAAATATTAAAGAAGAAGAAAAGAGATGAGGAAAATTTTTTTACTGCATTATTCTAAGAATGAATTATTTTTAAAATATTTTTTAGTTGGTGAAAATAATTTATACTTAATTTTTAATGTTGTACAGATCAATAATTTTTGAATAAAATGTGTTCTTATACACAATAATTTTATTAATAGTGCCATATATCACTAAAATTATTGTAGAAAAAAATATATTGTGATATGATGTACTAACTCATTGGAAAAACTATGTTAATATTTTAAATTTTATCAAAAAATATAATAGGATTTTTGAACTCAAAATAACTTGTAATTTAAAAACTATCTTAGACATTATTAAACCTCAAATACTCATAATAGAAGAATATATTAAATTTGTTGAAAACGAGATCAACATTCGACATTTTGTTGTTATTGAAAACGATATTTGATTCAATTTATAAATCAGCTCAATTTATAATTGAATTTTATCATTTAATGTACTTGTTTATTTACTGGCTATTTTAAACATTTTATCTATTTTTAAAAAATATCTTTTTACATAAAAATATATTTTGCGATATACTTGATAAATATATTAAAAAACAAGCATCTTCTTCATTTAATTTCATTATATAATTTCTTTTTAGGTTAATGGAGAATCGATTATAAATTTCGACGACAAATCAAGTACAGGTCAAGATGTCAACGCGATGGAATCATCGTTACAGTTCATTCACGACGTCGGCAGCGACAGCCGTGGTACTCTGTGCGTCACAGAACAGACAAGAACGCTCCCTGTCCCGATCAGCAGCGCAAGGTTCGAACCAGCACGACTACGAGCAGATATGGCTGCACTTCTCTTACTCGAACTCGGACTATCACATCACAGCGGTCAGTGTATTGGATTCTAGTTTATAATTAAAGGAAATTGATTTGAATTACAGTTTGTTGCACACACGATTACTTACAGATTTTAAAACACAGTTTCAATCTTCTACGAACTGAAACTAATAGTTTTATTTTTTGACCTTGAAAATTGACTGTGAAATAGCCTTGTATAAAATAACTTAATTTTGGATGTATTTAAATTTAAATTACAAAAAAAAAACAGATTTATTCAATACAGGAAACCTTAGTTTCACTTTACAATTGTATCATTTATTCGTATCACACAACATTGAAAAATATTGACACATATGTATTTTCAATTTCTATTAATTAAATAAAGATTAAATATCTGTTAGTCTATATATATATATATATATATATATATATATATATATATATATATATATATATATGTTTAAAAAGTTTTTAATCAATGCATTCTACCTATTTTCACTTATAACAGTGAAACATTGATTTAAAATACTACAATAGAATAACTCGATAACTTCATATAACACAGAGAAGCATAGAAAGAGTCATATTAGATATAACACATAAAGACAAAAAGAAAAATTAGTAGAATCAAAAGCAAAAAAAAATCGAGTATTACAATAAAAGCGAAATGAAATGAAAATAGGTCAATCAAATAACAAAAAGAGAACACCACTATAAGGGGGTATTCTAGTCTAGACGCACGAATTTTAGGTGTTTTTTTGGGCGCTATAAAAAAAACAACAAATATTTTTACTATCCATTTTTTATCAGTTATTTATTGACATTTTAAGAGTATAAAAAAGTATTATTAAAAACAAAAAATTCAAAATTGAAAAAGGTACAAGCTGGCAAAGTGGGGGCTCGAAAAAAAGTCTCCTGGTTGACGTGGTCCCAACCCTTCCGATCATTTGAAACAAAATTGTTTTTGAAATTATTGAAAAAGAAGGTTGTAGTAGTATCCCCGCCTAGGAAAATTAAAAATTTTTTTTTTTCGCAAAATGGCGGCAGTGTGAAAAAACAGTCATTTTTTGCCCTATTTTTTTCAACTTTCGGAATTTTTTAAAAATAGTAAAAAACAAAATTTTCAAAAAATCCTAGGCGAGGACAATCACTGTTATATTGAGAAGCTCTGTACCAAATTTCAAGTAAATCTGTCCATTAGAACTTGAGATATCACGTCAACCGCGTCGAAAAAAGTAGTTTCGAGAAAAATGCGTTTAAAGTTGATTCGTTCCGGCCAGACCGGATTGGTTGGCGCGTCACAAAAATAGCTATAACTCCGAAAATAATTCGAATTTCGAAAAATCTTCTTAAGGACATATTCTTAAAGGTCTAAACTTTGAAAATATGCAAAAAATCGATTTTTTCGAAATTCTAAACTAGAATACCCCCTTAATGAATCACACTATAAATTTCAGCATATAAAATAACAGCAGCATAATTATTTATTTCATTTAATATTATTTATTCTTCGATTATAATTTCAATTAAGATAAAAACAACTTTTCTTTTTCTGTATAGTCCAAGATGCGATAGCAAGAAATTTGCTTATATCTGATTCAACTATTACTTCAGCACGTGTTCTTGCCATGAACTCTTCAAATGGATTAGTTACACACTGTGCATGGTGGGTTCAGACAGGAATGGAAGGTCCAAAGAAACTTACGAAAGATGTTCCAAAAATTGGATCAAGGCCAGAGTCGTCTTATCCTTGGTTTGTGTACAAATTTCAAACAATCTAAGATCATTCAAGCATGTTAATGATTTTTTTTAAAAAAATTTGGCCATTCTAAACATTTGTTTGAAATCATTCTTTAGTTAAAAATATTAATTTTTTTTGAAAACATACAATAATAATATATTCCTTCTATTTTGATTCACTCCTTGTATATTTACTTATTTTATCCTAACACATTTACAAAATTAACTTTCGTAATTTACATAGTAAATTTGACAATATTAGTTTTATTAAATTTTAATTATTCGGTTTAGGTATGAAGATGCACTAACTAGTCCTGGTGTACGATCACCGAAATTTATGAAAAGTCCTTCGAATGTTTCTTTTCGTGGATGGTGGACATATCCTTATTACTCGTGTGCTCGACAAGGGTGGCTTATGTCTTACAGCGTATCGATTGTACCACTACGAAGGCCAGGGTAAGTATTTTTTCTAATATAAATTTTTGACACTAAATATAATAATTTAAAGGTGTTAAAAATTAGTAACCGAAGCGTAACGACATTTAAAAACATGTATTAAAACTAAAAAAGCCATAAATAACATTAAAATTGTTTTATATATCTTTCACAATTATATTATATTAAATGTACATCATTGTTTTTGATTAATTTAACCCTTCAGTTTTTATATCTCGTGAGAAAAATTACGTTCTAAGTTTTACATTGTAAGTAAAAAACTAGATTTTTCACGTTGTATTTCACACGATATATACATTATATAGCGTGTATGTTTCGTGTGAAATACAATGTGTGAATATCAACTTTTTTTCTCATTCGATAACATAAAACTTAAAATGTAACATATCTTGAAATACATGAAGATTAATAATGTTAACATCTTATTTACTAAGATGATAAATATTTTTATTCGATAATAAATTAATGTAAAAAATGATTATATAAAACAAGAATAAAAAACTGAAGCGTTCTCAATTAAATTTTTATATTTTGTCGAATATTTCCTAAAAAAAGAAATATTTTTTGCAGGCCAAAAGGTTATCTGAGTATAGATGTAGATATTTCAATGCTCGAAGTGAATCAATGTGATATTGAAGATGGTGATAGCATAGCTTCGAATCAAATAATGGCATTTCGTGGTACTCATAAATGCCACAATGAAACGACACAGGTAAGAGAATAAAATAATTACTATTGATAGTCAATCATCCAGAAATGTATTTTAAATACTAAGATTTCTAAAATATATTTCAATTGTCATTTTTCAGTCTCATTTAAGCCACCATGTATATAATCATCTCAATGTATTTATTATTTAATACATTTAATGGACCAAATTATGTTACACAATTTTTAAAATAAAAAAATTCATTACATAGGAAAAAAACGAAACAATAATAAAATATTTTATTACAGAACATCCACATGAATAATTTTTGCATTAGCGTAATGTACATAAACTTGTAGTCGTGTTCACCTTTAGAGTCTATTTTATGTAAGTCACTGAAGAGATAGGAAATGACAATACATTAGTTTCTGCATACTAAAGGCGTTACGGTTTTGTGAGTTTGTCGTTCCGTTAAGTAAATTCGAATAGTTCAAGTTTACCGTTCGTAATAAGCAATCTTAGGCATTAACTTGGTAGCTTAAAATTATAGGTGGTAGTTAGCACGCTCTGACCCTGTTAGGTACAGATAGTGAATCATCAAGATCCCTAGAGACATTGGACAATTTACGGTCGGCATAATTTATCGTTGCCAAATACGAATAACATAAATTCAGTAGAAATTCTGGAGTGATATAAAAATACTTTTTTTCTTTTATTTCTCACGTTTGTAAATTTATAGATAATAAAATGTAGATTTATGATTTTATTCAAATACGTGATAATTCTTATCAATAATAGAATAGAAACACTTATTCATGGTTGAACTTTTTTTTAATGATTTTTTTAAAAAAAATATCCACTTAGAAACTTTTATTGCTCCTATTCCACGTTTTATAGAATTTAAGAAAAAAATATCAAAAGTCTGGTATGAAATTTAAGATATATTTTTATTACTGGGTATAAATAAATATAGAGCAATTTATTCATATTAAAATTTTAAATTTTATAGCATTTATAAAGTGTATACATCTTAATATATATGTTCATTTTAAAGCTATAATTTCAATTTTTCAAAAATAAGAACCAGTATGATAAATTACTAGTTTTGATTAAAAAAACGTCTTCTGTGTATTTTAGTTTCATTAACATACTTGTTAAATTATAACATATTTCTTATGATTTACTCTATCATGATAAAATTCTTAAAAAATTATTATTAAGTAAAATGAAAAGCCATACAACTTTATGTTAAAACAAGGTTTTTTAATATTATTTTGCAATATTTATAAATGACATAGTACTGTGACTATTTTACTTTTACATAAATTAATCATTTTTCACTGCTATAAAATGGTTTAATTATATCTATTAAAAAAATTTCATATCCATTTTTTGCTAATGCATATTTCGTTAGTGATTCTATTATCTTCAGAGTTCAAAATTCTAGAATATAACTATTTCAATTAAAATTAGAATTAAAATAATCTGTTATTATACGAATATTATAAGTTTTCATAGACATTTATTCAGCTTATAAAATATTTTTTAATAGTAAATTATTTTTTCTATGCCTAGTGTATATATCGACCACAAACAGGAATCAATGTTGCTATGTCTAACGTAGGAAACGGATGGACAAGAGGTAGTTATCAATGCAGATGCAGATCTGGTCATTATTCACCACATCAGCATGGTATATTCAATGGAACTGTAGTTGAAGGTCAGTTCAATAGTTATATATATATATATATATATATATATATATATATATATATATATATATATATAAACGTATATTTAATAAATTGTAGTCGCGTGGAGAGAATATGAAGAAAACACTAGTAGTCTTTGGCAAGAAATATTTAGATGTAAGAAATGTGCACCTGGTTGTGCAGAATGCGAAGGACCTCAACCGTGCCTCGCCACATATAATTGGCCATTCAGGTATTTTTTCCATTATTAATTACCTCTAATACTATACAACTTAATACTTCAAAATCTCTCCATATATAACATTAATACAAATTTAAATTACTTAAAAAATATTTCGATTAATATATAGGGTCATCCAAATGTGACGCTTAGATTTGTGTTTTATTAAAAAGAAACATCTGTATAGAGTGGTGTATAAGACCATGTATATAGTTTCTTTTTAATAAAACATAAATCTAGGCGTCACATTTGGATGAATAGTATATATAATTATAAACACGAAATATATTTAAACAAATTCAAAACTAAAAAATATAATATTTCATTCAACGAATTCTTTTACTCTGTTATTATTTAAGTATTGCAAATGTCTCAATTTAGCGTTCATTATTCATTGAAATGCATAAAAAAATCGAGGGTATATAAATTTCAGTGACATTTTTAAAATAAATACACGAAATTCCATTTCAGAATTACGCTTCTTGTCGTGTCTGTGACATGCGTTGCAGGTTCGTTACTACTCATGATCTACATGATGCATCATAGAAAATTAAAAGTATTTAAAGTTGCCAGTCCTACATTCCTTGCAATCACATTGTTTGGATGTGCAACGATGTATTTAGAGGTGAATATTTTATCAAACAAAATGTTCTGTATGATTCAATTAATTTTCCAAAATAACATGATATTTCCAATACGTCCTTTATATATATATATAATCATATTTGTTTTTTAAAAAAGGATTTTAAATACAATAACAAATTTAATTTATAAACTTTAACTTTCCTCTATTAGCAAATTAAAATCTATAAAAAATAACTCAATTATAATTTATTTACATAAATTTACACAATTTCAACATTCAAATAATCTTCTATATAGCTCTATCTGTTTTAATACAAAATCATCAGTTATTTTCCCACATTATATTGCACTCATTTTGTATAAAATCAGTAATAAAGTATTATTAAATAAAAACATTAAATTTAATTATTATATATAATTTTACAACATCTAAAAAAACTAACATCACTTATTGAAAAATCGATATTTTTATAATCACATAATGTGTATACATACATAATATGTGTATGTGTGTATATACATAAGTGTATTTATTTTACAGATGGCTGCCATTTTTCCAGTTTTGGACATGTATTCATGTATAACGACAAAATGGTCTCGACACTTAGGTTTTTGCGTTACATATACTGCATTGCTGATGAAAACGTGGAGGTAAACTTTAAATTAATACATGATTTAATGTATGCATATATATATATATATATATATATATATATATATATATATATATATATATATATATATATGCAAATGATTGATATTTTCATTATTAAATACAAATTATCCAAATGGATATTTGAAAATTCACTAAATAATCTATTAATAACTTTTAACAAACGTATAAACAATAGTAAATAAATGTCAAAGAAAACAATTATTTTGTTCCTACCCACATATAAATGAACCGATTATATTTGAATACAAACACATATTAAATATTTGTATTTTTTATAGAGTGTCTTTGACATATCGTGTTAAATCAGCGCACAAAGTTAAACTCACGGATAAACAGCTACTACAATGGATGGTGCCTATTCTTCTTGTCATGCTTATCTACTTAAGTACGTGGACGTTAAGCGCACCACCAGTGGCTGAAGATATTCAAGACAGTATAGGCTTACGCTTTAAGCAATGCAGTTACAACTGGTGGGACCATAGTCTTGCAATCGGTCAGTGTTTCTTGTAATGCTCTTTTTTAGTTACTTCTTTTTTATACTGTCGCATTAAATATAGTTTGAATAATAATAACTCTTGTTTATATATGTATGTGCATATATATATATATATATATATATATATATATATATATATATATATATGTTTAAATGAAAGTGTAAAAGTATGTGTAAATGAAAATGTGTGTGAGTATTTCAGTTAATGCATGCTTTTTCAGTAACGTTTCCAACTACTTGAAATTCGTCCATTTCGGCATTTTTAATTATACACTCGTATGTATATAGTGATTGATAGATAAATTTATATTTCAAATGTGATTATTAAATAATTATATATAAATTTGTGAAATTTATAAAATTTGCTTGATAAAAATGATATTTTTAAAATATATTACGAGCATTATTCCTAAATTTTCTATTCCCTATTTACTCTTTGTAATGTTCTCTTTTATTATTCATTGTTGACTCACTTTCTAGGGTATATATTTACTTGACAACTAATTTAACTAGTCGCAAAGAAATAAAATTAATCCAAAAATGACTAATAAGAAAAGATTATTTCTAAAATTTTAGTTTCTTTTTCTATTTCTATCCAGACGTAAATATATTGAAATGTTTTAGATAAAACGTTATAATCATTGTTTTTCTTGTATCCTAATATAACTGGTTTTGATACTTGTATTATCTTCTAACAATGTAGATACTTGTATTTATCTATATTTACAAGTATTTACGTTAATACTTGAAGATGGTACAAAAGACCCAACTGAATCCGGTTATTAAAAATACAACAAATTTACGACTCCGATAATTTGATTAAAAGATGTATTCCAAATTTCAGGTATATAAAAATATTTTTTCAGTACTTAAATCAACATTTATAATTTGATATTGAGTATCTAACATAAACATTCCAATTCATTTTTTTCAATTATTGAATTAATATAAATATTTTATTGCAAGTATAACGAGGTCTTTTTTTAAAAAAATATCATTCTGTTATCTTTATATATCATTGAATGTTAACGTTTAGTTGTTAAACGTATTTGGATTGATGGTCTATTGAGAACATTTAATAGATAAGAAAATTCTTAGCAAATACTCTAATCTATAAATGTAACTTTCATGTTTCTCGATACAACAAAGAAATTCAATTGTTAATTACATTTATTTAGAAAAATATACGGTTATCTAAATGTGACGCTTAAATTTGTGGTTTATTAAAAAGAAACGTAGTATTATTTAATAATATCTAGGCGTCACATTTGGATGATCCTATATATGACAATTATAAAAAAATATTTTTTTTATTCCATTTTTCATTCAAATATACAAATATTTATAAAAATGTCATTCATTTAAATATCAACGTTATTTACTGCGAAAACTTTCAATCACCCCACTATAAAAAAATTAATTCAATCGAAAATATATATTATACATTGATACGATTATAGGTACGAATTTCAATTACAAAAAGCGTTCGTCAAGTATAACTATCTTTAAACTTTGACTATAAAACCTATTGAACCGTAAAACGAATCGAAATGCCGAAGTGTGATACGTATTTCAAGTCGTGCGGAAACCGAACTCGCACCGACGACGCTCCTCATCTGCAAGTTGGAGAGCGTACGTGTTTTTCATTCTGTTCGAACGTTCACGCGCTCGACTTAATCCGTTTGCTTCTCTACTCTTGATCTTTGATCACTGTATGTAAAAAACAAAAACGATGGCGTGTTCGTTGTGTTGTGCTATTATTATTATTTTCGACATCTTTCTTGTTCTCGTCTATATCGACGCACGTACACACGCACACACGCAACCACACGTCACCTGTGATCGTGTTTTGTATTTTTAGGCGAAGTGCTGTTTCTAGCGTGGGGAATCAAAGTTTGTTACAACGTTAGAAACGCAGAGTCGCTGTACAATGAGGCACAACTTATTAGTTACGCTATTTATAATATTGCACTCGTTAACATTGCCATGGTGGCGTTCCAGTAAGTATTGTTCGATCGATGTATAAACAATTTTGCGACGCTGTGTCGTTGTGTCGATGTCGTTGTCGTTGTACTCAATCATATCACGTTTATCTTATTGTCAAAATTATCGTATATATGTGTGGATAGGAGTTTTATTTCTTTTCGAACTTAATTTGCATTCTATTTTCTCCCAGGCTTGATTCAGGATTTGTACGTTATTTAATCAAAATTTCGAATTTATTCGCATATACGTGTATAGCGATTATAAATAATTTTCAACGCAGATACCCGGAACACGTACATCAATTTCAGTTTTATCTATCGAAAACAGTAACAAGAATAAAATCGTGCGTGATCAATGTAACATTTCGAACAAAAATGACTGAATTGCATTTATTTGGAATCAAATCGATAGAACAAACGTGCAAACTGTTACCAAACAAAACCGTCATCGGAACGTACGTTTTTCTGAAAACGCGCACAAAAAAACACATACTTCGTCGACATATGGTACATTATGGAACGATAAAAACCTCTATTTCGTTTTATTTATTTTTTTATTCAATTCAATACTTCACTTATGTTTCGATTGGTATTCGAGAAGTTTATTAGATAAAAAATATTTTAGACAGTTTCCTTCTTTCAAAGAAAAAATATATATATTATTTAAGACCTGAATATCTTTCGTAAGTTTATATCAACGTTCGTCAGTAACAATATTATGTTATCTTGTGTATCATTTGGACAACGTACTTTGAACTTGAACAAGTAATTGAGTATTTTTGGGAATGCTAACTAGAGACGCCAAAGTTTTACGATTATAAGATCATTTTATTTATATATAATTTAATTGATGCCTGTGTTTATCCATATTTTTTAATATTTTAATATACTCTGGTTTGCTATTGTGAAACATAAATATACAAAACACATTTAACAATCATTCATCTACCTACTCACTCAACCACACATAGGCATACCCACATATATATATATATATATATATATATATATATATATATATATATATATATATATATAAATACATAATTCTTGAACAAGTACTTAATTAATACAATATTCTGATAAGAAAACCTTGTTTATATTTTAAAAAATATAATATTGCGTTTATACAAGTGACAATTTAATACTTGTATTATATAATTCAAAAATATTTCATCACATTCTACATTTTCAAGTTTCATTTAAAAAATATATTAAAAAATCAAAAATAATCACAAATTCAATTTTTTGTTTAATGATAAAAAATATAGAAAGTTATCAAAAAATATTTAGAAACTATCCTGTATATTTATTAAACTTGTCGTCATATTGCTGAAGAAAGAAAAAAATTCAAAATAATTTATTAATTGTTAATTACATTAAAATACTTTAAATTAATTTTCGCTGATTTATAAAAACTTTAAATATTTTAAATATTTACTAAATTCATATTTTTCCAAAATTACATTTTAAAACAAATACACACACAGAATAAAAAAGTCGTACGTACAATAATTAAATAATATACTTAATTCTCTTTTTAATAACATAAAAAATTTATAAACGCATAATACGCATGTTTATACATCTCATACATATTCCCTCGTATGTGTAATTAATACGTACAGGTACATAAATTCTCGCAAGTACTTGAAAAATAAACGCTGATCATATAAAATTTATAAATACTGCTACATATTACAGAATGTAAACAAAGAAATTCATATTAAATTTTATTTTTAAAAAATATGAAAATAACATTTAAATGTTAGATAACTAAAATACATTGTGAAATTTTCAATAATATAAATTAAACGTTTTTTTTTAATTAATAAATTAATTCCACCACTATGAGATGTTATATAGCTATCCATTAATCACTTATTGTTCATTTTCCGCTAATGAATATTTCAATGACCACATCAATCATTCTTCAAGTATTGTTTATTATACAATTCCTAGTTATAAATATTGTAAAATGACTATTTAAATGCGTATTAACTACAAATAATAATAATTAAACCAATAATAATGGTATTAGTACTCTAATTTATTACTAGTATAAGAAAAAAATGAATTCAAAGTATAGGTTATTTGGAATTTTTTAATTAATATAATATATACAAACCAAATATTTAAATTATTTCATGAAAATTTATGATATAAACATTGAAATGTTAAACGAATATTTATTTTTGAATACGTATATTATTTACATTTTACCTTTCAAAATCTAACATTTGTTTGTAAACATGACACTAATTACATTGCAAACAATGAATAGAATATAAAAATAAATTATTGTTTATATCAGCAATGATATTCAATATTTATGAGAGACAATTACATGTATAAATGTATATATTTATTTAATTATATATATATATATATATAAATATATATATATATATATTCATACACACACATTTGTAAATACACACATACATATACATTTCTATATTTGGATTATATAGGGTCATCTACATGTGACGTCTAGATTTGTGTTTTATTAAAAAGAAACATGTGTATAAAGTGATTTATAAGAAAACGTATATAGTTTGTTTTGTTTCTTTTTAATAAAACACAAATCTAAGCGTCACATTTGGATGACCTTATACATGTAAACATAAATATATATATATATATATATATATATATAAATATATATATATATATATATATACACATATATATATATATATATATATATATATATATCCATACATACATAAATATATATATATATATATATATAGATATATATATATATATATATATATATATATATATATATATATATATCCACATCATATATTTACATATATACAAGTAAACATATGGTACTTTGACAGTGTGTATGTATTTTTTACAGCCTATTAATTTTTCCAAGAGCGGGTCCTGATATAAAGTATCTGCTTGGATTTATTCGTACACAACTCTCAACGTCCGTAACGATTGCGTTAGTTTTCGGACCAAAGGTATGTTTTTACTACGTTAATTAAAAAATAATAAAATTATTACAATAAAAAATATTCCCTTACCCAAACACAAACTACAAGATTTTATAAAAGTGTTCTATAGTCACTTATTATTCATTTCATTCGTTTATAAAATAAAGTAAACAATTAACGAATATTAAACAGTTTTATAAAATCTTGTATTTGAATAATTGATTCATTTATGTTAAATTTAATTTGCTACAGTACTAAAACAAATAGTAAAATATATTAATTATCCATATTTTACTGATATAAAAATAAATTAAATATAAAAAGAATAAATTCATAACTTTAAATGTTCCAGTAAACAGAACTGTAGAATATATTTATTTGTATTTCATTTTATCAGTTAATTTATAACCATTTTAAATAAATGAAATAGTATCTATAGATGAAAAAATCCAAGAATAAGTGAACAAAAACCAACTAGTCATTTGAAAACAAGATTTACTAGTCGTTAAAAAAATGGAAATCTGCAAAATATTGTAATTGTAATTTAAACCAAATTTATAATAGTTATTATATTCTTAATACTACAATTTTTGTTTATTTGTGTTAAATTATTTAAAGTATTTTACTGTTCTGTTTATACCAACACTTTTATGATTTACTATATATATATATATATATATATATATATATATATATATATATATATATATATATATATATATATATATATATATATACAAAATGATATTTTAATTAAATTTTAGATTGTCAGAGTATTACGGGGCCAAGGCGATCAATGGGATAACAGGGCGAGATCACGAGGTGTAACAGCTTCGTTTTCGCTTAACGGTATCGGTTTAGTTCCTGAAGAAACTGCAGATCTTTATCAAGAGAATGAAGAGCTGAAGGTTATTATTTTATAAATCAATTTATCATTTCATTTTTTTCATTTATGGTCTGTTACGGACTAGAAATTTTAATTTAATTTAATCAAAACATTATTTTAATAAACATAATTACATTGCAATAAAAAATAAGAATACTGACATTTTATGTACCCACAAATAATTCCTTTGATTGTTCATTTATCCCAAATGTTTGGTGTTGGCGTTATTGTGTTAATTACAAAACTATTTTCACATTTACAGGAAGAGATACAGAAATTAGCTGCCCAAATAGAATTTATGAAGATCGTTCATATGGAAATGAACAACCGCCATCTGAAACCGAAATCAGGTGGTTATTTCAGTTCTGCGAATGTGCCGGTCAGTTTGCAAAGTCCGGCTGCACGACCTGGAATGGGTGGAATTGGTGGAGGTTTTCTGTTGGCACGCGGTGTCACGGACGAAGGCAGTGACCGAGTGTGACAATCTGTAGGTAGTGAAGAGGCTTGGCTGTGGACCGTAGCCGCACGACGAGTGCGAGCGCCTGATATTCGTAGTCCTGTATTTGTTTAAATACAGGAAAAAAATTGTAGGTAAAAAGGCAAACTGAATACTCTCCATCTAACTATGCATATGGATCAATAGCAAATATACTTTTGTAAATATTTGTTATATATATATATATATATATATATATATATATATATATATATATATATATATATGTATATGTATATGTATATAAACATACTAACATACATACATACAAACATAAATATATATATATATATATATATATATATATATCGTAAATAAGTTTAAAAAAATAAAAAGACTGAGTATCGTTTACAATTTTCAAAATTTAATTTCTTTCTCTTTCACAAATTAGTATTTTGTTTTTCAGAAATGTTATATAACATTTTTAATACTTTCAGAATTAACAATGGTCGCATGAGTTTGTTTCTCTGGTTGATTATAATCATAATCAAATTTATTAAAAAAATTCTAATTACCACAAGAAAACGTTTGTTTAGGGCAACAACCCAAGTGAGATAAGTTCTGTTCTCAAATTTTAAAACGATTCTTTTTACAGAAAAAGAATAAGAAACAGTTTTTTATCAAATCTTACATAGTATATTTTTAATCATAAATATTTTTTATATTGGAAAATACAATAAAGAAATAAATAACATATAGTATTCACAATATATCTAAAATGATAGAGAATCAGGGAAAAGTAATGATCAGAGACTTATTAATATGTTGTTAGTTCTATTATAAAAAAATCATTTTGTTTTGTTTTAGCTTCAGTATTTCGCCAAAAATGAATTCACTATTATTGATTTTTAAATATATATATATATATATAATTATGAATGTATGTATGTATGAATGTATGTATGTATGTATATATATATATATATATATATATATATATATATATATATATATATATATAGATATATACACTCTTGTGTCAAAAATGTGAACTTAAAATTTAGTCATAAACAATTACGTACTGAAATCGTTAAATAAACTTATGTAAATGTAAATAAAAGTATTATTTATAATTATCTTCGATGATTGTTTGCCTCTTCACTACCACTTATTACTATTGCAAACCTCTATATATGTGTGTATGTGCATATATATATATATATATATATATATATATATATATATATATATATATATACATGAATTAAAACACGTCTAATACATGATTAAAGTTATATTTACAGTAAAATTATAAATATTACTCATATTTATTATTAAATCATAATAGTTACCAAATTATTATACCTCAAAATAAAATATGTAATTTATTATTTATTTTAAATAAATATACTACAATTTTCTAACGTTACAGTTAAGCATAATTTTGAACACTTATTTTAACTTGATTATATATATATATATATATATATATATATATATATATATATATATATATATATATATATATACATGGATAAAGAGATTTGTATATGTTTTAATATTACAATTAATTCATTTCTATTAGTAGATTTGTGGCATATATATGTATGTGAAAATAATATCTCAAAGATACATCACCATGTTATCTTGCAAATATAATATTTATTAATCGTTAAACTATTAATAAAATTTCATAAAATATTTTCTTTTTCTAAAATAAATATCAGGGAAAAATGAATATCTATTCTTGTACTAAAAATTAATAGTTTGAAACCAAAGAAATTTTTTTTTATTTGTATAATATTCAGTGAAGTAAGTTTTATACAATAAGTGAAATATTTATTTAATGCCACCAAAGCAGTGAAGACTGATTTACAAACTTTAATTATTTGAAACGTTTATATATATTTGGATTACTAATCAATTGTCTTGTACAGCATTTCATCTCCAACATTTAAATGTAATTTTTAAAATTTTACAATCTACTTTTATATTTTCAAAATTCACTGTTCTACAATTTATTTATAAATATTAGTATAAATTACTTTTTTCTAACATTCAATCTAATCAGTTTACATATATATTTGTGTACTTTGTTTTTTTAAAATTAAAATAACTATCATTACTTATAAAAGTTGTTACTTATTAAACAAAAATAATTTTTGGATACAAGATGATCAATATATGTCTAAAATGAGCTTGTTACCATATTATTCATTCAAAATATATTCAAATAGTAATTTTTAAAAAATAATTTACGAACTGATAGAATATATACAACTGTAATTAAAAAAATAATTATATCAATAAAAAATATCATCACTAAACACATTCACAGGTATATAGTAAAAATTTATATTGCCGAAAAAATACATACTTCGTATGAAAATTGTACCGAAAATTTGTTAAACAATTTTTTTCGTCATATTATCATATTGTAAAAATCACTAATTAAAACTTTTCAATATATATATATATATATATATATATATATATATATATATATATATATATATATATATAAAGACATACTGTTTGAGTCACAAAAGTTATAATATATAAATAATTTAAAACGCAATTGGTGATAACAATAAAAAAATATAAAATTGTGTACATAACGAATTCCACGTTAAAAAATAAATATTTTTACTGTTATGGTAAAAATCTTGTTTTTGTTAACGAAACAATGGATTAATTTATGAACTTGAATATATTAAAGAACCATCTATTTTGTGACTCACTGTATGTATATATATATATATATATATATATATATATATATATATATATATATATATATATATATATTGAATATTTAACTAAAATTTATAAATAAAATAAAAACGTGTTTTATCTTAAGAAATACATTTAAATTAGCTTAATGGCAAATGAATACAATGACCCAAAATGAAACTCAACAAAGTCATATGTATATATATATATATATATATATATATATATATATATATATATATATATATATATATATATGAAAATAAAAATTACGCTATTAATTTTAAACTTACATTTTGATTAATAGTTATACTCATAATTTAATAATAATTAAAAAATTATAATAGTAATAAAATAAACAAATACTCGTGATATAATTCATAAAGTAAATCTTGTTCAATGTACTTTTTAATCTTTGACTGCATATTTTTATAACTAAGAAGTATTTATTTACCGTATAATATATCAAAAATAAGTTTCTTTATTTTGCTACATTAAACAATGATAGAAAAATTGATAGAAAATGAGAAATGCAATAGTCATTAGACAATAAAGCACGCTCAAATATAAAAAATAACAAAGCCAGCAAAATATTTGTATGATATTAACAACTGTTAAATTTTAAGAATAGCAGAAATTTCTACAATGTGTACATCTGCATTAGTCTTAAAATCAAATTAAAATAAATCTAAATTATTGTATACGTGCACAAAATCAAAATAGCTACATATATATTTTCAAGGAACATGAAATTAAACTATTGAAATAATAAAATATCTTATTACAAAGAATTTTGTACCATGGCTAATTACTTTTAAATAAACGAGTTATACTAACACCGGAAATTATTTTTCGAATCTGAATTATTGACATTTACAATATCGGTGTTGAGTAACATTTTAAAAAATCGTACGTGACTATTTTACAATTGTTCTTACATTATTGGAATTGTTCCAAAAGTATTAAATGTGAACGTACTTGAAGCTGAGAATCATTTTGTAAAGAGAAAATACATAACATATCTAATGACTTAAAAAACTAATTGCCAGAAAAAAGTCGTCAAGTAAAATTTTGGCTTTATAAAAAATATTAAATAAAATCTAATAAAAAAAGAATATTTGCTACAAAATCTGTTGTCTTCCTAACACTTTATATCAAAGAAGTAATTTATATTTTTTTCTTTATATACAAGTTTTACTTTGGGCTTTTTTATTATTAAATGAGATTTATTTTTTTAAATTATTTTTATATCTGTGCCCTTAATTTCAAAGTACAATCTACATCGGAAATTAATTTATTGTTTTATTATCAATGTTATTCATTTGAAAATAACTAATACGTGTTGAAGTTTCATTTTGTCATTGTATATCTTGTTATATATATATATATATATATATATATATATATATATATATATATATATATATTACATTTAAATAAATAATATTTGTGAGTATAATAAGAATATTTTGTATTCAAAGGAAATGTATATTTTTGGTACAGATATTCGTGCGCATTCGACAAATTTATCCACTTATAGTACTGATATTAGTAAGTACTGCATATGCATAAACATAAAACGGAATTTATTTGTTGACTCGTATTTTAATAAATAATTAATGTGATTCGAAAAATTCAAAAAACATGAATAAATAAATTGTCAAGGTAAAAAAATAATATGTACAGGAATGACAAATTACAGTAAAATATTTTTTTTAGCTAGTAGTATTGAAAAATGTCGACAGTTATATGATATATAAGTAATTTATAATAGACGTCTACAGAACATATGTACATACATTTAAGAACATATATACATTTTTATTAATTCTTGGTATTCATAAGAATAATATGTGCATAAAAAATCTATTTCATATTTATTCCATGTATGGGGCTGTTAACATTCATATATAAGAAATAAATATGTGGGGTACGATAATTAAATTCTCGAAAAGTACATGTAAAAAGCTTACTTGTATATTAGCAACTAGAATTAATCTTCAATGTATGTAATTCTTTTCTTACAAATCTACAATATTGTTATTATTTACTTTTAGAATATTGTTTAGTACAATCACCACATTATGTTTGATATCAAATTAAAGTTTGGAGGTAAAAGATTGTTTCAAAATGTTGAAGATAAATTTGTGTTAAAGTGAATTCACCACTGTATGGAAATAAATAATATGATTGTACGTTGAACTGACAAAATAAAAAGCAGCCCTGTACTGAAAAATCTATTACACATCTTTGTTATAACTAAACAGTATATAAATGAATAGTTTATTATTATTATAATATTTATTTATTCACTGTATATTAAAAGTTATAGTGAACATTTAAATTACATAAAAAAATTATTATTTAAAAAAAAATTATAAACTAATATCAAATGTTTATTTAAACATTTTGTCATTCTATTTCTACCGCTTATGTAAAACAGATTCGTTAATCAAATTCATCATTTAATATTGGAAAATATTTATAATTTTCAATAATTTTATAATCTATTATATCTATTAAAAATTTTCTGTAACGTGTACGTGACTATGTGTATATATATATATATATATATATATATATATATATATATATATATATATATATATATATATATATATATATATATATATATATATATATATATATATATATATATATATATATATATGTGAATGTGTAATATTTTTAAATTCTGTTATTTTATTTGCATCTTATTAAAAAAAAATGTGAGTTTATTAATTTACTAAATGATAAAAATAAGCAAATAATAAATGATTGAAATGTTACTAAACGTCAATTATAAAGTACATATTTACTTCTATCTCAATGACAATTTATTTGTTATAAACGTTGATATTTTCAGCGTTAAATGCATAAGCCCTTATATATATATATATATATATATATATATATATATATATATATATATATATATATATATATATATATATATATATATAAACATTAAGTGTCATTATTTGTAAAAGTAGTTAAACGAGGATATTTTTCAACGCTATTATATATATATATATATATATATATATTATATATATATATATATATATATATATATATATATATATATATATATATATATATATATATATATATATATATGTATATATATATATATATATATATATATATATATAATTTATATGTATATGTACAAAACGTGTGATGAGACAATACGTTTTAAGCGGATTTAATTTAAAAAAAGATATTAACAATGTTATAAAATCATGTAATAATAGCAACATAAAATGTGTATATTTGTCAAATAATTATGTAAATGTTTTAATGAAATAAAAACAATTTTCATTTTGTGTTCAAAAACATTAATATCTGTTTAGAAAATTACAATTTGTTTAAAAAAATCCTAACCTTTTTGTAGATAGATCAGTAATAATAATATTTTTATTAAATTTTAATCAAATATATAATTTTACACTACCTGACAATCGCTGTTCTTAAATATCAGTTAAACCATGGTCACATATAATGTTCAAAGCTTGGAACTGAAAAAAAAATCAATTTAGTGAATTGTTTGAAAATGAAATATTTTATATTTTCATTGTTTTAAAATCAAATTAAGTAAATTGTTTATTAAAATCAAATATAATAAATATTTAAAAAAATATCAATATTTTTAACCAATTTACTTTTTAGTAAATATAAATATTTCTTTTATACCAGTTGTGTTAATGAAAGTGACAATTTTTCTAATCAATATTTATTACTTAGTAATTACCCATTTTAATATATCTAGCCAATTCTAGCCAAAAAATACACAGTAAGTAAATATTTCTCATCCTACCGGCAATATCTCCCAGATTACCGACAAAAAAACTATTTTTAGGTTTAAGAATTATTTTTATTCTCTACAGTATTTTTCAATCAATTCTATATTTTGAACATTATGGTATATTTTCTTAACATTCTTATAAAACATACATTTTGTTACAAATGTATTTTTTCATTTTACACTAAAAACTATTATATATCTCTTATTTGTCTATATATTAGTATAAAATGGTGTCTAATCTTTGAATAATGTCAATAAATGTAAAATATTATCAGTTCAAATATAGATGAACTGAAATTCTATACAAAAAACAATACCGAACGAATTACATAGCAAATACAGCAACAATTCACTTACGGCCTTGAAATATAGGAATCGAGAATTACAAGTAAAATAAAGATAATAATTATTGTAATAATTAAATGTTTGTAACTACTTGTTATTTGAAACATACTTTAATGGAAAGAAATTATTTTCATAAAAATATACACATATTTACCTACTTGACGACAATTTGCATTTTATTGATTTAAAATTTATTAAATTAAGCATTATTTATTGAAGGTTTCTCGTCTACTCAACAAAACAAGTCTGATGAAATGTCGAGTTATATAAATATATTTTAATTTTTGAATAAATTCATCAATATGTATTTTAAAAGTTCATACGATTCTAACAAATTCTAAAATGTTATATTTTTTTAATGAATATCTTTTTAAAAAAATATAATTATATACATATTCAAATTGTCGTATTTAATTGCAAAGATAATTTGATTCGAACATATCTATAAAACCTGATGTTTCGGACACATTTCAGTTTATTTCGTCAGTATCAACAAAATACTCAAAGAATTCGGGTGGGTCAGTTCAGTGGGTACTATTTTGGTAAATTGTGTTTAACTAAACCTGAATCGTATCACGTAATTCTACGAAAGCCATTCGTACGATAATCAAGTAAAAAAAATACTCTGTCACGTAAACATTTCAACCTGACAATTGTATCTGTGTATATAAATGAGAGGGCAAGTGTGCATATATGAGTGTGTGTATTTACGTGTATATTTTTAAAAATATTATCAAAACACAACGTGTAGTTGAAGAGAGAAACATGATTATCATGAAATATGTAAATGTAAGACAGTGAATGTTGTTTACATCAGGCGACTTTGGCGCTCCGCCGCGAGAAGTGGGGATCTTTTTGCGCCGCAAATCGCTTTATTTAGCGGGCAGCACGACTTAAGAATTTTAGTTCGTGTGGTATGTAGTTGAGGTTTTTGCTGCCGTGATTATCTACGAAGCCGGTCAACATATAAAGTGAACAATTATAATCATTCCGTACTTAACAACATTCTAGTTTGTTTTTTAAGCGATTATTACATCACAGTTCAATACTATCACTTATCAGTTGAATCCGACGAAATTATTTTCATACACAGTGAAACACGTGTTTGTGGTTTTAGATAAATAAATAATCGTAGAATAATAAAAAATTGAGTTCATATCGTCCTGAATTCATTTTTTTTTCGATCAAAAGCGCAAATCACAATATCGTAAGGATTTAACAAATACATATGTTTGCGGTGTACACACGTGTACACGAATGCTTGTGTGTTTATGTTTAGATAATTCGGAAGAATGTCTGCGTCTCCGGTAGCGAGGTCAATCTCACAAGTTAAAAATATTCCGACGAGAAGGATGCTCATCACAGATATTAACCAATTGCCGTCCGAGTATTCTTCGACGCCAGGTGGTACGCTATATTCAACGACACCTGGAGGTAAAGACTTTTATCTCACTTTTTTTATTTGAACACGGATAATTAGCATTGAAAATGAATTGCGAATCAATTGTTTTTTCATGGTCACAAATAGCGTATGTGGCTATACATCTCACTCGTTCTTTAATTCTTATACATAAACTTTTTCTATTACCATTCGGCACGCCTCTATTTATATATGATATCACACCACATACATGCAAGCGTTAACTTAAAAAGTACATTATAATCAATGAAAATAAAAGTAATAACGTTTTACTGTAATCATAATTTACTTATCAATTAAAAGAAATAACTGAAAATAACAATGGTAATAATTTCCAAGTATTATGAATAAATGTTGTAACCTACATGAAATACATCCTGTTTATGTGCACTAACCACATCAATATAAATAAAAGCTCTTACACTTTGCATGTGGGTCAGTGGTTTTATTAAAAATAGAAATATCGAGACTAGCAGCACATAAAATATTTTCAGAGTCAAATGAAAATACGCTACGTTCTTATATCCTCAGAAGAAATATACCGCTTTTTTCTATTTTTGAATATCTTATGCCTAGAATTATTTTTCTTTTTTTATTAAATATACAGTTTTTTTTAAAATTCATATTTTGAAAATGTAAACTATTCCAAATTATTCTCTGAAGTAACAGTATTACCAGCTCTTACAATGTACTGTCCAAGTAAATATTTATCAAATATTAGATAAAAAGAAAAAAACATGGGATAAATTATAAGAAAAGTTAAAATACACCAAAATATTTAAACTAAATATAATATCAAAAATGTAATTGAATATATATTAAAAAATATAAAAATAAAAAATTCATTAAAAAAGGTAATATGAATGACCGTGGATTGTCCTTGAAAATATAATACGACTAATCAAGAATTAATAAAGCACCGTAAGTATAATATGAGCTGGTGTTTCGAATATCGTTCTTATTGTACAGTACAAACGAATCTCGAAAAGACAAGTTGCAAATTTCCGATGAGTTTCATTGAGAAATCAAATTCTCGGATATTATATTGCACACAAATCATTTGCAAATTTTAATTAAAATAATGTATTTCTAAAAAACATATGCAAAGTTTAGTAAATTCGGGAGTTATACAATTTTCTCAGTCAAGATGAAAATAAATATTTTTCGTTTAATTAAAAGACAATTCGTAAAGAAGAAGCCGACCACAATTTTAAATATGAAATATATATATATATATATATATATATATATATATATATATATATATATATATATGCTCTTCTATAAAATATTTTATCAACTTGATTATGTTACAATAAAGTATAAAAACAAATAAAATTGGTTAATTACATATAATTATGTTAAATCATAATTTATTATAATTATATTTAATTACAAATTGTTATTGTTGGTATTATGGAAAAATATATCAATTTAAATATTTTCAAAAGTATTTGAATAAAAGTGACAGAAATTAAGGGGGTATTCTAGTCTAGACACATGAATTTTAGATGTTTTTTCGGGCGCTATAAAAAAAAACCAACAAATATTTTTACTATCAATTTTTTATCGGTTATTTATTGACATTTTAAGAGTATAAAAAAGTATTATTAAAAATAAAAAAATCAAAATTGAAAAAGGTACAGACTGGCAAAGTGGGGACTCGAAAAAAAAGGTGTCTCCTGGTTGACGTGGTTCCAACCCTTCCGGTCATTTGAAACAATTTTTTTTTTGAAATTATTAAAAAAGAAGGTTGTATTAGTATCCCCGCCTAGGGAAATTTTAAAAAAAAATTTTCGCAAAATGGTGGTAGTGTGAAAAATAGTCATTTTTTGCCCTATTTTTTTCAAATTTCGGAATTTTTTAAAAATAATAAAAAACAAAATTTTCAAAAAATCCTAGGCTGGGGCAATCACTGTTATATTGAGAAGCTCTGTACCAAATTTCAAGTAAATCGGTTCATTAGAACTTGAGATATCACGTCAACCGTGTCGAAAAAGTAGTTTCGAGAAAAACGCGTTTAAAGTTGATTCGTTCCGGCCAGACCGGATTGGTTGGCACGTCACAAACATAGCTATAACTCCGAAAATAATTCGAATTTCGAAAAATCCTCTTAAAAATATATTCTTAAAGGTCTAAACTTTGAAAATATGCAAAAAATCGATTTTTTCGAAATTCTAGACTAGAATACACCCCCTTAAGACTTGAAAGTAAATTTGTATTCCACCTTGAATTTAACTGGAAGTATTTAAAAATTGTTATTAAATAACCCTTTTTAAGAAACTCGATAGAGTTTTACAAAGACCAGACCAAAACTTTTTAATCGAATTAAAATCGAGTGAGAAACGTATTTTAAGTAGGATTTAACTAACCGCAACGAAGAATGGCGTAATATTAATCCAGTTATGATAAGAAAATTAATAAATTCTATTAAAAAAAATTATAGAGAATTAATAACTTCAAAGATTATTTAACAGCCAAATATTAAAATCATTTTATTATTAATATTAAATTACCATGGTAAAATTATCTAAATAACCTCAATGTAATTGCTGACTGATTTATATTTGTAAAAAATCTATTATAAATGATGTTTTATATCACTTTATATTTTAAAATAAACAATCAGTATAGATAATTACAGAGACTAATATTTTGTTTATGTCTGTAATAGATAAATAAAAACATATCTCACCTACGTCAGAATACTTGTAAAAAAAACTCGATCATGTGTTTTTTGTATACGTATATATAAATATATATGAAGATATTTAACAATATTTTTTTTCTTATTCAGGCACCCATATTGTGTACGAAAGGTCATTCTTGATGAACTTACGCAACTCGCCTATGTCTCAAACACCGCCTAAGACTGGTACAATTCCTAACTGTATTCTAAAATGTTCCCCGCCGCGTGTTTATAACAACAACAATAATACGAAAAACATTACTATTACGGTTACACCTGATACGAACAACGAAGAAACGGTGGAATCGAATAGTGCAATCGATGAATCCGACGAACAGTTTGCGATGGAGATTTAATTAGTTACTTAGCGATTAATACTATTAACCTACGAATTCGACAACGAGCGTTTTTTACATTTGAGAGCATATATGATTAAACGAAAGAGTATGGATTTATACAGTTAATTTTTTGAATGGTGTGTATATGTATGTGTATGGTTATGTGGGTGTGTACGTGAATATATATATACTCGTATATACAGGTGTTTTTTAAGCATGATAGAACTTTAAATTGAATCCATATTGAAAATTCTATCAACCCTAAAAAACATCTTTATATAAATACATGTATTGTGTATTTATTATAGATAGGTTATGATAAAGGATGTTTTTAGGTTAGATAGAACTTTCGACAGGGATCCAATTTAGAGTTCTATCACACTTAAAAAAATCCTATAATATATACATTTTTGCTTAAAGTAAACTTTTGTAATGCCTAGTGATAAAGAAACTTTAAATACTTGGATTCTATTAATAGTCTTTCATTAAAAATTTAATTGCATCGAAAAGCATTACAAGAATTTCACTTTGAAAAATGTTCAAAATTAATAATACGAAAAAATATTGTAAACATAGTTATAATAAATTGATATATAAGTGTTATATATGTTTTTATTTGTATGGAAGAATGAACAAAATGTATTGATAAGGTAAATGACGCATATGTGAATTATTATCGTTTAATATGTATATTTGTTTCTTTTTCTATTGTTTAAATAAATGTATTTTAATTTAGATCGATGTTTTTCTTTTATAATCAGTGTTTTTCAGATTGGAATTTTCAATAAACACATATTACACTTGTAACTGTTTTATATTCTATCCACTAACTGATAACGTTTCATTTACATATACATAAATACTTTATATTATACAATATTATTATATAGATAATGTAAGTGTTTTTAAGCGTGATAGAATTTTCCATAAGAATTCAATTTAAAGTTCTATCGTCCTTAAAAAAACACCACTATATTTACAAGAAACTAGTACTGTTTGAAATAGATGTTTATTATTAGTTCGATTATTTATTAATTTTTGGTATTGCAAATTATAATTTATTTAACCCTTTACTAAGGAACACTTAAAAAAACATTTGCTTTTTTACAGCCACTATAGCAATAATCGTCGCTATGTACAGGACGCTTCAACAGATCGTTTCAGTACTATACAAGAGCTGTTAATGTATTTATAAATTATAAAAGATAAAATCTTGGCATTGTAAGTGAAAAAGAGACATGTGATTTAGTAAAAAGTTTCAACGATACTATGACGATTTTTAAATCATTATTTTGCTTTTGTTGAGTAATTAAAAGCACCTGTAACATTTAAAGAGTTAATTAAAAGTAAATTTCTCAAAATAATATTGAACACTATTTATATTAATCATTCAGATCTATCAATCTTAAGATATGCATTATATAAATGTTTAAAGTTTTCTCTAACTATATTCTGTTGAATTCTTTGAGGCATGGAATTTTGGAAAATAAAAAGATACATGTTGAACAGAAATTTTATTTTTCTAAATTTAACAAAGTTGGTTTATTTTAATAAATATGGAAGTAAAATTACAAAAAAGAATAAACCCATTTAAATTTTTAATTATAGGGTGGGATGTACACAGCCCCTCTGTGCCATATGGGACTGTATGTAATCTTCTGTTCTTCAAGCTAATGTAATTTTTTGAAATGGTATAAAAAATATCTCATCATGCATATTTAGGTATCAAAAAGATAGAACACTTAATTCTGCTATGCTCTAAACAGTTAAGTTCAAAAAAGGTTTGCTTTTTTTAAAAAAAATACAAATCAATTCAAGTACAACATATTACTCGTATTAATTTTATTTCTAGATTCTATAAAACATCATTGCTCATGACTTTTCTGACTCACTGTATTCATGATATATTAAAAAGTAGTATACATAATATCGATACTATCCAAGTTTGACATTGAGATGATTTTTATACTTACACATGTTACAATTGCTATATTGTTCCTTAATAATAAATGTTTACATTATAAAACTGAATTACCTTCATTCAATGTAAAAATGTTACATTTATTCAATTTGAGATTAAAATATCCTTTGTATTATCGAAATTAAATTTATTTTTATCCTACTGTTTGAATTTCAACCATGTTATAGATTTCTATAAATATAATAAAAATAATAATAACCGATATCTCCTACATAAAACAATTATTTTTAAAGATAAAGTATCATTTAAGTAGCCATAAAATGGTCTCATAGATTAATTCTGATAAGTTGTAATGTCAATATACTCTTAGAAATAAAAACATTCGTTTTTTTATGCGATAAAATTGAAACTTACATACATACAAAACAATTCATTATATTGTTGGTTTGTATTAAAGTACTAATGAGTATGTTTAGTTGTATATAAATAAACATGTAATAAACTTAGTTTAGATTATATGTATATATAAGTCTATAAAAATTTATGAACACATTATTTTAAAATCTATAAACAACTACTTGTACACGTGTCATATTAAAATGTCCTTCAGAATAGAAAAATAATGTATAGTGACAATACAACTGATACAATTCACTTTTTAAAAAACTATGACAATATTTAAATAAGTTGAAACTATCAATCTTATTTCATGATTTATCGTTTTATGAAAATAAACGTTCATATAATATTATTGAAAAAAACTGTTCAAAATATTTCGTAGTAGACTTTTTATTGCCAAATAACTGTATTGTAATACGTTTTTTGTTTAAAAAATAACAATAAACAATTATAACGATATCACTAAACTTTAGATAAGAATATTGTTTAGTATCAATGCTTCTACTTACAATATTTATTAATTAATTAATCTAATGCACTAAATTTAAGAATCATATCTATTAATAATAATATGTTGAAATGGATTGATTGTTATTAATGTATTTGAATTATTACTTAATTGTTTTAATTCATTAACCTCAACAAAACGAAATTTTATAAAATTATTCAATAGTTAGCAACTGGTCACTTTTTCACTAATGCGTATTTCGATTCCTTTTTCATCAATTTCAAAGTAAGAAATGAAATCAAAATTTAAAATTCTGCTTTCTGATGACAATGGCATAACCATTAATAAATAAAATGATTATTGAAAACTTTGATAAAAATGTTTAATGTTTAACTGAGTGATATATAGAAATGAATTAAATTCAATGTCAAGCTAATAGAAATAAATAAATATTTTAAAGATATAATTTGTCTGTTATTATTATAGATCGGAGAATTTATTTTTAAAAAAATAATATGCATTAATTGAAGAATGTAAATTGAATTCACTTTAAAAATAAATTCATTGCTAAAATAAGAAGAATTCTACTTTACCAACTATAATAAAATCTTGTTATTTATAAATTATCTAATTAAATATTTTAAAAAAAGTTTTTATAAAAGGAAATTACAATTCACATCAACCATTTTAAAACATTGATATCATTTTTTCCCTCTAAAGATATTAAAAATTAGAAAATAATATTTGCATACACTGTTTTTTCTCATCGAATTACTATTTTGACATTTAAATCTGAAATTTATATCTAAATTTCTTGATAATTGTTTTAAATATAATAGTATTTTTTTAATCTTGTTTTTATTTAATATCATAATAATTATTTAGACATTTAACATAATTTTTACAATTAACAGACGAATTGAATTATATTAAATAAACTTATATAAAATATTTCACGTTACTTAAAAATTATTTAAAACATTCGTAATACACGAATATTATTATTGATAAGAATTGATAAACATTATTTTTTTTCAAAATAAAAGTCAAATATCAGTATTTTTTAAATATATTTAATTAATGTCAATATTCGATTTATTGAAACACTAATTAATTTAAGATAAATAACATTATTTTGACTCTACACTAATCTTAATTAATACCGATTAAAAAATACATTAATTTCTATAGCAGTATATTAAAAATTCATAAAAATTTTGATTACAATTACAACTTGCAGAATATTAGTCTCATGTATCAATCAAATTACAGAAATAGGTAACTGCACAATTGAAATTAAAAGTCGTTGAAGATATTTTGCGTTGAATTTATTTAATATGTTATTATATTGAGCCTTAATGTACTCATATAGATTAAAACAGGTATATATTTTAAATGACTATTTATATATATATTATATATATATATATATATATATATAATATATATATATATATATATATATATATATATATATATATATTTTCTATTATAATACCCTTACTTTAAGGAAACTCGTTTAAGCGGATTTAGAAGCTTAAGTAAACCAATAAAAATAAGCCATAAGGCAGAGATGGATAGTTTAACAATTACTATAATCTGTGTAATTAAAAAAATTGTTTGATTTGAATTAAAACATAGTTATAACATTTGTGTACATTTAGTTGCATAAAAATGTCCTACAACTACTTATCATTTTTAAGATTGTGTTTATACAATTTAATATATTTAATACATATTTATATAATTTAAATATATTTGTTTAGTTTATTTAGTTATATCACATTATAAACTAACTCAAATTATCAGAGAACTTTCATAGTTTAAATCCTTTTTTTGACAAATTACATTTGTAATCATACAAAAAAAGTTGTTACTGTTGATTGGGACTAACTTACTTTTCTACAAATAAATCATTTAGCACAACACTACAAGATTTTATAAAAATATTAAATAACTATTTAATATTCACTTTAATTGTTAATGTGTACTTCAATGTCTATGTCATTGGCTTCGAAGCACAAACATATAAAATTTTATACAAGATTTTGTAATGGCGCACTTTGAATTCTATATTAAAAATAATTATGAATGTTGTATTTTTAATAAGACCTCTGTTTGAATATTGTAAAAATATGTAGAAACTATTTCAATTACAAAAACTCAACATATAACTCTAATAAAAAAAAATGCTCGTTTTATAATAAATAGATGTTTCAAGTTAAATAGACCTATTAAAAAACTAAATTAATTTAGACAGAAATGTACAGAAGAAATAAGAAAATTCTTTTAAAAAAATATCGAAACTATATTTCATATTTTAAGTTTTTAGTGAAGAGAATTTTGATTCAAAAATAGTTTCTTCATTTCATAAATATAATATATTATAATATTTTTTTTAGGACAAGGACCTTAAAATTAAATTTAAAATAAGAAACAGTAAAAAACGAAATCCTATTTTCTATTCAAACTCCTATAAGCTTTTTATTTTGTAACTGTGGCAAATTCACTATAACAAAATTTCTCAATCATGAAATTGTATTTTTTATAAAAAAAATACAGTTTCACGTACAATCACATTTTTAATTCCACAAATATATCATTTTATGATTATTACATCACAAAAAATTACAAAAAATGAATAATAAATTGGGTAATAAGTACCATTGTTAATATAAGCTTGAAATTAATAAAAAAAAAACATATTTATAAAATTATCTTGTATATTCAAAAAATAGCATAGCAAAATTTTAAAGTATTGTAATATCGATATGGATAAATTACCTTGAATTTAGTTTTTTGTACATTTTAATTGTATTATAAACTTAAAAATCACTGGTGAGCCGTTTGTAATTCGAACATTGAAAAAATACAGGACATTCTATTGTATGTATATGTATATATATATATATATATATATATATATATATATATATATATATATATATATATATATATATATATATATATATATATATATATATATATATATATATATATATATGTATGTATTTGTAAATGTTCTTCTGTATGTTGTATAAGTAATTCAAATTAAAATAATTGCTATGTTACGCGCGTAGTAGATGACAGCAATGGTATGTGAACTGAGAACCTTGACGCACCGTCAACGAAACCTTGCCGATTATCTCGGCCGGAATCGACAGCTACGTCAAATATGTCGTGTGGCTATTACCACCACGGCTATTTCGTACAATTTATACAAAAAAAATCATGTAATGCTTATATATATATATATATATATATATATATATATATATATATATATATATATATGTAGTACTGAAAGTAGTTTTAAAATACAGTTATTTTTAAAAGAAATAAATCATGCTGTAAAAACTATAAAATATTACATATTTCTATGTTTAAGACAGCAAAATGCAAAAGGAATGTGATATACATTATAATAAATATCAATGAAATATATTCACAGAAATAAAATTAAGTAGTAATTTGGAATTTTAGAAATTAACATTATATATTTTAAGCCCGTGAAAAATTTTAAATAAATTAAAACATTCTAAATAAAATATTTTTAAATTCATCGGTTACTGTCGTTTACCTGGGCGAATTCACAAATATTTATCATTAACAAAAAAAATTGTTAAATGTAGAAAAAAAAATTATATTTTTACAGAATTCGATAGTAAATATGTGGATAATTTTAGAAACGTTTGATTAATATTTAAATATAAACACAACATATTTAAATTCGAACCCAACTTTTCTAAAACCTATCTCTATACATTGAACTCTTGTGATTTTTCATATTTCTGGGTTTCAAATCAATAAATTATATTGTCCATTGGCGGTCTCTTGGTGTATATGGAGCTTATTTCAATTTAAAACTTTTCATTCTTAACACATTGTTGACCGGTCACGAATTAACTCGTGATTGCACTTGCATTAGCAATTTCAATTTATGAAACCCAGGGCAATATAGAATACTGCAAAAGCTTTGTTCATCGTGTTTAGACGTGTCCCTTTTATTATAAAAAAAAATATTTTTCTAGATATTCAGATTTTTATAACAATTTTAGTTCTGTAAAAATTGCAACCATGGCAGATCGTGATAGCGAAGAATTTTTCAATGAATTATACGCGGATGACTTATCTGATTGTCCGAGTGATTTGGAAATAAATTGTAGTGATTCGGAAAGTGATAGTTTATCGGAAGACAGTTATGAATCTGAGATTAAACCAGCAAAAAAATTAAAATTAAAAATTAAAGCGCAGACCAGTATTTGGCAAACAGCAGCATCTTTAGAAAAAGTGTGAAGTGGTCTAAAAAAGTTGCATTCTTTCTCATTAATTGTACTTTGTTTAATGCATTTAAAATTTACTGTAACTCTAACTTACAAAATAAACTTAGATTCAAAAAAATTCTATTAGAAGTAGCTAGGGAATGGATAACTGTAGATTTAAATGAATGCAGCTTTGTAACTGGCACTTCTTCGCGTACTTCTAAAAAGGCTCCGTACAATGATCCACCTTTCAGGCTGTCAGGACAACTAAAAGACCACGTTTTAGAAAAAATAGTCACCGGTGTAAAAATAAATCCAACTAGAACGTGTAGAGTATGCTCTTCAAAAGGAAAGCGCAGCGAAACAAGATATATTTGCAAAACCTGCTGTGTACCATTACATGTAGGTGATTGCTATACGGCATATCATACTAAAAAAACATATTAAAAGTTATCTAAAAGATATGTACAAAATTTCATTTCAATTCATTATGTACAAATAAAGTTTATTGAAAGTTATTTATATTGTTTCAGTTCCACATTGAATTACGAAATAATAGCCAGTGACATGAGATAGCTTCAGCGTAAAATTGCCGGTCAACAATATGTTAATATGTTTATAACTTATGCTGACTTTAAAATCTACTCGTTTATCTTTTTGTCTCTACGAGTTATTCTAAACATGCATCTTTCTATTTATCTGTGTTATCTGGACTCGATAAATTATTCTCATATTTAAGAATTTTCTTGCACTTTTTAAGTGAGAATTTTACTAAATATAGATGGAATTCAATGATCAAAATGCTTTTCTTCAAACATAGACAAATATCCTACTTGAAATATTTCTTCCAAATTGAAACTATCATATATATATATATATATATATATATATATATATAAAAAAAATTGAAGACACTGCAATGACAGTTATTTGTCATTAGGTAACGAAAAATTAACGTCTTATCATTTGACTGTCTGTTTTGTTACGTATAATAGAAAACAATTAACCGATTGTTCCTTTGATGTACTGAAAGTATGTCAATAAGATATTTGAAATATCTATTTATTATAAATGTTTTGTATAAATATTATATAACATTTACAATTCCAAAATTCATACGAATGGTACGATAATGTGTGACCTGACATATTTTTTGATTGTGATATTCTTTATATATCTGTAATTATTATTAATAATTTAATAATACACTTGGTTAGTAGATGAATATGACGAAAAAGATTGTTAGAGGAAACGATCTTTATCTACTTAATGATTATTTATTTTTAGTCCAGTTTTAAAACCTTCACTGAAGATTTGAAATATTGAATTGAACATTTCAAGATTGAGTATGTCTATAAAAGATTAAATTTTCACCAATTTGTTTTTGTAATTTAGTTTTTAATACGTAATTGTTTTTTTTTTCATTGAAAAAAGGATAAATATTTTTTTTATTAAAATTGTCTAATATATGAAGGTCTTTTAAAATTAATTATAACTGGATTTTTTTGAAAAATGTCAAGGTGTATTTTGTTAACCGATATTTATATTTTTTGTCCGGCCACCGATATTTATTGGCCAGCCTCCGATATTTTTTCACCAATATTTTTTTTTATCGGAGACCGATTTTTGTTATAGGACAACGATATTTTTTAAATGGCCAAAATTCCAAGAATGAGTATTTCTATAAACAATTAAATTTTCACCAATCTATTTTTTTAATTTAGTTTTTAATACGTAATTCGTTTTTTCATTGAAAAAAGGTCAAATTATTTTTTTATTAAAATGATCTAATATCGATTACTCCATGAGTGCTTTAAAAAAAATGAATTAAAATTATCATAGAACGTTTAACACTTCAATAACACTTAGAAATTGTAAAAACTTCAATGGACTTGTTGAAAGAAAAGTTGAATGAGTCTATTATTTCACGAAATGGACCCATCAATTGGCCACCAAATCATGTGATTCAACTCTATTAAATTAAATTCTGTGAGGTTATTGAAATCAGTGGTTTATGCTAATAAACCACAAACAACAGAAGCATTAAAAATAAATATTGAACGTGCAATTCATGAAATTGGACCATAATTATGTGAAAGAATGATTAAAAATTAGACTAAACGAATGCACTGTGTCAAGCAAAGTCTTGATGGTCATTTGAGTGAAATTGTATTCCATCATTAGTGCCATAGAATTATGCTTAAAAATAAAAATAAATAAATAACCAATTAATTAAATTTCTTTGTATTTTATTTCTATTTAAACTTCTGAAGTGCTTATTGGAAAACCCTATACATATTACCGAATAAAAACGAGTAAGATAAACCATAATTATTGTATACATGTATATAAAATATATTTTTAAATTTTTGTGATTAATACAAGTTATAGACAATTTCAAACGCCATGTTAATATTCTGTTCTTTTCTAATATTTTATTGAATCCAGTTTCAGAAACTAAACAATGTGTTTGATTGCAATGTATGCATCAAGGAATGATGTTCACTTTTACAAGAAATGAATTATGTATCGACTGCATAGCACAATGCGTATTTACTTAACGCTCCAATAATTCATATGCGCATATGTTACACTGTTCGCGTGGCACACTAGCAAATAAAAAACTACCACACACAAACACTAAATACTCACATATTTTATATTCATACATGTATATATATATATATATATATATATATATATATATATGTATGTATGTATGTATGTACATATATGATATTTAAATTAAGTGTAAGTTGTTATCGAGATTGTTATTCAATTAAACGAATGGAATATTTAAACACGTACATATATTGTATTCAATGTGTTTCCAATGTAAATGAGTCACTATATGTTTATCGACAGCCACTCTTAAATTGGATTATCATTTCGGTTCGATGTAAGGAAAAATACACATAAATGGAGGAAACATAAAGAGTACTTCGACGACAAATGGATATCAAACCTATCATTGTCAGCTGTACGTGTATAAACTAGTAAATATATGTAAAAATGGTACAAATTATTTTAATGTCTACATAAAGTTAATTCTAATTTCAAAAGTATTGCTATCATATTTGATAGTATGAATTATTAAATTGTTATAGCATATTTTAAAAATGTTAGATGTTGTTAAATCATATTGCTAAATTATTTTTCTTTCTTAAATTTAATTATTTAATGCACGATTTAATTTATCTGATTACACTCATAATTGGGGTTAGAATTTCATGTATTTTTAGATTCAATCTACTTATATATGTTCATATGTTCAAAAATGGTGTTATGTATAGAAATAAATTAAATCTAAGAGATGAATATTTTACATAAACCAATTACAAACAATTCAGTTATCAATCCTCGAGTTCAGATGTATATTGGAATATTTAAAAAAAACAATGTAGATTTAATTAAATTAAACCTACATAGTTTTCTAACAACTTAATGCATATAAATTATTTCCACGTGTATTAAAATATTTCTTATGTTATTTTATTATATTTCTGTTTGTGCTGAATTTTTCAGATGTATTTAAATACATTTAACTGATGTTAAATTTTTGAAGTATAGAAATTTATATTTTACAAAAAAATCAAATGAAATTATTATTTCCTCTTACTTGAAAATTAGGGCTTATTATGTACTTACATACTTATATATATACGATGTGTGAGTGTATCATTGTATGTATCTTTCAACTTTGTCCTTGTGTAATTTATTACCGCATAAGACATGCATCAAACACGACGTTTTTAATCCGCTATCTGATTTTTTCACACTCGAATTGTGTGTGAGCGTGTATACTTTTTTCTGCTGAGTAATCTCGTCAATTTTTATAAGTAAACAATACGTCGATTGAATGGAAAAAAATCCTGTCATTGTTAAGGTTATTTGTTCATTTTTAATTGCATTTCAAAAGGGGCGCGTGTTCAAAAAATGTTTTAAGAGCGATAGAGTATTTTAGAAAGCATGCAGTAGGGTCAGACGTTATTCCATCGAGTATGTGTAATTAAAATATATATATATATATATCATTAAATAAATAATTGTACTTATTTAGCAAGAAATTTATAATAAACGATATTTTTATTTTTGAAAGAAATTTTTGCCATTTATTTAATTCATAGAAAAAAATACATATTGATATCAATATATGATATAAAAATATTTATGCAAATATATTCTAACTAATATTTTAAAGATTTTTTTCAACTAAATGAATTTTACAATCTAAAATGCAGGCTGTCGATTGAACCAATGATTTTGAAACGATTTGAAACCTGACAAGATCGGCGCAGATAAAAGAATGGCGACCCCGTAACAATGACCACCCACGTGCTGTCATTACTAATGTCACGAATAAATGATCATTGGTCAATTGATAGGTCAATTAAAATTGTATGATACATATTATTGCTGTTTCATGCCATTTAATCATTCCGCATGAAGGATACTTACGCACGTTAAGTTTTACAATCGAAAGATATTAGCCTTCACACAACAAACAAACACACACACATACCTTTAATATACATAAAGGAAAGGAAAACAAAATAAATATAAAGAAACTGTTTACATTAACATAAATAAACTGAAACAATTTTATTGGTGTTAATATGATTAATAACTATAAATAATAATAAAGAATATGTTAATTGTACTTGTATAGATACAAATACCAATATTCTATATTATTCATATATATAGGATCATCCAAACATGACGCCTAGATTGTGTTTTATTAAAAAGAAACATGTGTATAGTTTTTTTTTTAATAAAACACAAATAGGCGTCACATTTGGATGACCCTATATAATCAATGCAATACTAATTTTCCTACCTTTTATATTTTTTTCGTGATTTATAAATATAAAAAAATAGTAAATTAATTAATTTATAATACTTTTGCAAGATCAATAGTTGATTGAACTTATTATTCATCGAATAACGTATAATTACATTTGTCATCTTAAATTTTATCACTTATCTTTTATATCAAAATAATCACTACGAAATTTTCTAAACCACAATTTACTAGTACTAATGAATACATAACTCTCTTCATACTTAAAATCATAACTCTCTCCATTACAAATGTTTTATGCATTTCTGCAACACTTTTCTTTTGATCCAAGAAAAAGTAAGACGTGTTAGATATTCTCATTTTTATTATGCTATTTTTCATCACACTAAAACAACACTAATATCAACAATGAGTATTTTTATTAAACAGGATATCGAATATTAAAATAGAAAAATATTGATTGAAAGAAAATATTTTTTTTATACATACTATTGCTATCTGTGAACTTTATTTTCAATGCATACTCATAATAACATTTTTTATACAGTAGGTCAAAGTGAAATTCATACAGAGTTATGTTTCCAATAATTTTACGAATATATTTTAATATAATAGCAATTTTCTTTATTTTTTTTTGCTTAATTTCTTTATTAAGATTATTTTTATTATATTTGAAAATTTCAATCGTAAATTAATACTTTTACTCCAGAAAAAGTAACAATTTCTGAAAAATGAACAAAAAATACATCAAAATGAAACTCATACAACGAATTATTCTCGCTTGAAAACTGCTTTGTTAAGAAAGTATACTCTTCAAATATGTGTTTGGTCACTTTGGTTATAAAAAAAAAATTATTGTTAAGTCGTTTGTAATCATTTTGTAAAAAATATAAATTGGATTTTCACTTTGAATAGACAAAGAGGACAATCATCGATGGATGAACGAAAGATAATGATTTTTCATTATAAAAATGGAAAAATTCTACGGGAAATTGGAAAAATAGTTAATAGAAGCCACGCTACAATACAGTCTGTAATAAAAAGATTTAAAAACGGCCAAAGTGTTGACAATAAAGTCAAAAAGAGTCTCCGCAAGATTTTTAATGACCATGACGAGCGTTGGATTCTACAAAAAATTAAAGAAAATTCGAAAATTAGCGCGTCCAAATTGACTTTAGAAGTTAAAAAGTATCTAAATAAAAAAGTAATCCCCCAAACAATTCGCAATATACTAAATAAAAATGGGTTTCATGCTCCTTTTGCCAGGAAGAAAAATTTCATAAATCTAGCTAATCGCAACAAAAGGTTAAGCTTCGTTTGGGAATATATTAAAAAGAGTTTTGATTATTGAAATATGTTTTATTTATGGACGAAAACAAATATAATTTATTTGGATCCAATGGGAGAAATAATGTATGGCAGAAACCAAATACAGAAATGTTTTTAAAACACATTCTACAGTCAAACATAAGAGCGGTAATGTTATTGTATAGGGGTGTATGTCTACGAGAGGGGTTGGAAATTTAATTTTATAGAAGGCATTATGAAGTAAAATGTTTATATTGTTCTATTAAGAAAAAATTTGAAAGCCAGTGCTGAAAAACTTGGGATTTTACAAATATTTAATTTTTATCAGGATAACGACCCCAAGCACAAAGCTTATAAAACACGTAGTTGGTTGTTATATAATTGCCCCAAAGTACTGGAAACACCACCATAATCACCTGATATAAGTATGATTGAAAAATCTATGGAATCACTTAAAAGTTTCCATTAGAACACACACTATTATTAATAACAATGATTTAAAAAGACGTTATTAAGAGAATGGGGAAAATTGATCTAGCTTATTGTGAAAAATTAGTTAAATCCATCCCGAATCGTTTAAAGACTATAAAAATTAATAAAGGATACTCTACTAAGTACTAAAATAATTCAATCCATTGTAAATTTCAATTTAATAAATAATTTGTTAGTTGTATGAGTTTCACTTGAAATGTATTTTTTGTTCATTTTTCAAAAATGTTTACTTTTTCTGGAATAAAAGTATTAATTTACGATTGAAATTTTCAAATATAATAAAAATAACCTTAATAAAGAAATTAAGCAAAAATAAATAAAGAAAATTGTTATTATATTAAAATATATGTGTAAAATTATTAGAAACATAACTCTGTATGAGTTTCACTTTGACCCACTGTATATTGATATTATTTTTAAAATCAAATATAGAATTACGAAAACATAAAATGAAAACGATATAGTCAAAAAAAGATTGTAAGAGTCGAACATGATTGGCATTTTAATTTTTTAAATTTGATTATATATATATATATATATATATATATATATATATATTGTGATCTTTCCAACCATCATACATCTTCTAGTTTCATCATCTGAACTACAAATTTGAAAACATTTCTCAACAATTTGTTTACTTACTGTATACTTCCTAAATACTACGGATATTATTCAAGATGATTCATCTGCTTTTGAAACGAATTAAAACTCATAAAGCAAACAATCTCGAATAATATCAGACTAGACAATCATTTTTAAAGGACCTTAATAGATCACGAATGAATACTAATGAAGCCATCGTGCACTGATTCACTGAAGATACCATATGCATTCTTATGCATGTCAAAACCTGTACGCTATAGTTTATCACGTGATAAAATAAATATTAGAGACATTACATCTACAAAAACCGCACGAACTTTTTTTGGTTACTTGACACATAGATCATATATTCATGTTGTGAATATAAATTTATATATTTTGAATTTACAATATTTTCCACTTATATAAACTATATATTCATTTCATGTTATAGCTAAATTGTGCAGAACTGTTTTTAGGTTTTTTTTTGATTAAAAAAAGAAGATATATTTTTTGTAAAATAAAACTTAGGATAATAACAAAATTACAAGTGCAAAATTAATATTGAAACATGAATAAAAATGATTAATAAAAAAGACACTGAAATAGGTTTTACTGGTTTTATTATTTTAAAATTTTCTGTAAGTTTCTATTTTATTTTATTGTAATAACACGTGTAGTTAGAAATCGTATATATATATATATATATATATATATATATATATATATATATATATATATATTAATGCCGTATGTGCCTATATGTTAAGTGATCGTTATGCACGTAGGTGTGACAGGTAGTCTTTGTGAACTTTCTGTCTGTGGAATTGTTTATCGAGAACTATAAACTATGTTGCACACTTGCCTAACGTCAATTTATAAACACCCGCTGTGAAACTGGATCGAACTTTCGCACAATGCTAATGGTTTACATATTAAACATATATTAGCTTTTGTATTAAGTTCTGTTTCATTTTATAGCAAAAAAATAAAAAAATCGAATTTTATATCATTTAGAATGTTGTTTATGTTATTTTTAATTGATCGAAAGAAAAAATTATAACAACAAAGAGTTGACATACAATGACTAGTAAATATGTCATTTATATACTATATACTTTTTTATATACAAACGTGATAAAAACCACGAACTGAATTTAAAAAGTTGTTATAACGTTTTCAGTAAAAAATGTTTTAAAAAGTAACAGTTTATTTTAGAAAATATTATTTACTTAGAATACATTTTCAATATTTATAATGAAAAATAATTATTTTTTTAAACTATTGTCTTATTGTATAGGGTCATCCAAATGTGATGCCTAGATTTGTTTTTTATTAAAAAAAACATGTGTATCGTTTCTTTTTAATAGAACACAAATGTAGGCGTCACATTTGGATGACCATTTATATTAAGGCAATGGTATCGAAAAAATAATTATTATTCTTCACAAAACAATATAGTGAAAAATAGGTATTTTTTTATAAAATCATATGTAGTTTAACCAGTTGCGCTGGCAATTAATTAACATGCACGCGTGGCAAATCCGTCCAAAGCAATTCGCAGCGAGTTGGTATTTGAAATCATTTTTTTATATAGTTTTAAACACACACACACATTAACATTATATTAAAACTCTTAAATTGATTAACAAATTTATTAATAATTTTTGAAAAGGAGTATTTCTTGGGTTTTGGTACGTTTGTTATTTTACCGAATAAAATAGAGGAATTAAAAAATTCCATATCCATTAGATAAAAAAATATTTTTCTGTAACTTTTTGTAAATTTTCTCATTAAAGGAAAAGATGATAAATAGCTATCTTGCAGGTCTACTCCACCCATACCATCATTGTAATCTAAAACTATATTAGGTTTTGTAATGTTTCCATTTTGGTCTGTATAATTTCTACATTTTTTTTTTTTTTGTTATAATCATTTCTGCTTTGGAATGTTTTGAAGAAAGTAAATATATATCTTTTTTGTTCTTCCATTTTACAGCTAAGATACTATTGTAAGATCTTAAAAGAACTTAAAATGTTTTTAATTTTGTCGCTGCGAGATCTTTTAGCATATTCTTTCTATTAGATCTGACTGTTCCGATAGTATTAATTTTTTGCAAATGTAATTTCCGATACAGTTTTGGTGACGAATACCAGTTATCTAAAAAGAGGATGTGTACAAAATCTACATAAATCCAGTACAACATTTTCTGACGCGCTATTATCGGAATAAAATAGTTCTTTGATAAAATAGTTTTTTTATAATAATAAAAAAAAGTTTTGTGTTTTGTAGTTTCTTGATTATTATTCAAAGAAAATGTGTAAAATTAATGAAGTTCTACAAAAAATCACTTGTATGCCTTCAAAACAGAAGTGTGACACTTACTAACTGAACTTCGATATTATTTTAACTTACCAAAAATCACACAACGTGCTGTGTACGTCTTATCGACGTTTGGTACAGAAAGCAATTGACGTACATAGCACGTCATTCCAGCACAACTGGTTAAATGAATGATTCATATACAAAAAAATTAATTAATAGAACTTTCCAAAAAAAATATTAAACCATTTGCTTTTATTCTCTGAATAAAACGCTACCATCCATAAATATTTTTATATTTCATTTAATTAAAAATAAAAAAAAAAACGGACCAAAAGTTAGGAATATCACAAGGCAATATATATGTATAATACACTGTCTTGTGATATTCCTAACTGAATTATGATAGATTTAAAAAATAATTTTTAATTTTTCCATTTTATTTAAAAAATTTAAATGAATCTAGTCAATTATTTCGATCTCATTTACAATCGCATATAATTTATTTTAAATTATACAGTAAAATAAAGTATATAAATAAAGATCTTAATAATGAAAAAAGTGATTTCTGAATTAACTTGTATAATTAAAAATTAAGTAATCATATTTTTTATTCAAGTATTAACAGACATACTGACATTCAAATTAAAAACTGATAAGTATTTGTACAATAAAATGATATTATATTTTATTTTGGTAATTAAAACTTTCAACTCATTAATTTTTAAATATTACACAATATTGAAATAAAGTGATTTATATAGCTTATATATATATGGGCTATTTGATTATGTGTTATTGTCTCTATAGATCGAATTGCTGTCATAGGTATATAATAGGGCGTGGTCCGTTGTGCACACAACATATTCACAAACGAGACTGTTACTTTTGACCTTACGTTCAATGTTAACTTCTTATTGTTCGAATTCTCTTCACGATAATGAAGTAATAAAAATAACAATAATGTACACGCTCTAGTGTCGACTCATACATTTACATGTCGTCGATAACCTGCACTACTTTCCGCTACTATTGATATATGAAATTATCCGCATAATTATAAAAATCGTTTAGAAAAATATTTAACACAATTTAACTGATTCAATTGAATTTTAATGTATTGGATCATAATTAACAATTCTGTTATTTTACTGAACTTATATTTTTAAAATAAAAAGGTCAGCAAGATAGTAGATAAAGTGATTCCATGACACAATCATGAACACGAATTCAAGTCTATAAAGATCAACCACCAATCATATCTGATAAATATCAAAAGAATTGCAATCATAAACCCTATATTAAAATATATTGTATTTATTGCATATATAGGGTTTTCCAATTAGAATGTCAGAACTTTGACAGCTGGTGGCAGACATGTTTAATTTTTTTTAAAAAACTAATTTTGATATTTCAACACAGTATAGTTTGTCAAATTATCAAGGAACGTTTAATACTTCAACAACAGTTCGAAATTGTAAAAATTTATTATAAAAATCAATATTCGATTCGTAAAACTTATCGTGCGCTTCGTGGAACTTACGGTCAATACTAAATAAAGAAAATTGTAGAATTTGGAATGAAAGCAATTCACAAGTCATTGAACAAAGACCACTGCATTCACAAAAATTAACTGTTTGCTGTGCGTTACATGTAGGTGGTGTCATCGGACCATATTTTTTTAAAAATGAAGCTGAAAATCACGTTACAGTAAATAGAGAGCGTTATCGAAACATGATTAATGTTTTTTTTCCAAAAATGATTTAAAATGGTTTGCACGATATGTGATTTCAATAGAACGATGCTACGTACCATACATCTACGGAAACAATAGGATTTATTGAAATAAAAGTTAAATGAGTCCATTATTTCATGAAATGGATCCATCAATTGGTCATCAAGATCATGTAATCTAACTCTATTGGATTATTTTTTGTGAGGTTATGTGAAGTAATTGGTTTATGCTGATAAACCACAAACAACAGATGCATTAAAAATAAACATTGAACGTGTAATTCCTGAAATTGGACCACAATTATGAAGAAAGAGTGACTAAAAATTGGACTAAACAAATGCACTATGTCAAATGAAGTCATGGTGGTCATTTGAATGGAATTGTGTTCCATCATTAATACCATAGAATATGTTTAAAAATAAACTAATTAATTAAATACTTTTTGTTTTAGTTCCATTCAAATTTCTGAAGCCCTTATTGGAAAACTCTATAGATACATTTAAAATAACCTAAAGGTTTGAATATCTCGTTTCATTCATTTGTATTATTGGAGTCAACAAAATTATTATTCTATATAGATTTTAACTTAATATATTTGTTCCTGACTTTTTTTTAATAAAGAACACAAAGTTTATTTTGACATAATTTGTAATTTTGTTGAAAATTTTAATTTTTTGGTACTAAAGCATATATATATATAATGAAATTTATTAAAACAATTAATTGTAAATAATTTTCAACTGATATTTTTAATATTAAACATGCCATTTTCAGTTGATACGAACAAAATCAACGAACTCTAAATTATACACAATATAAGTAATCAGTGTTCGTACATCGTTTGAAGGAAACATGTACAGGCTATCAAAACTAACAGCCTTCAATTAAATCGATACGTGAAATAGCTACATTTCACTCTTATTGAATAACAAAAAAAACACACACATACATACAAAGCCACACAAAACAAAAAATGAACCATAAAAGAGCAGATATTTATCTCATGTATAAGATTATAGGGTGTATGTATATTTTTTTCTAGTACGATATCTCGTCACGTAAATCATATTCGAATAGACAGAGCAGCGTACAGTCAAAATATTGATATTCCGTGAAGGTGTTGCCGGAATAAAAAAATGGTAGCTGAAGAATTAACGCTCAACAAATTACTTTTATCTATTTATGGTCATGATTAACGTCTCCAGTAAGCGTCGGCCATAGGTCAAGACACAGGAGTGTGATTTATGCTAGAACTTTCAGTTCACGAAATCAGATTTTTCGAGCGGCGGAAAAGGAAATTCTGATCTTGTTCACTATCGATCGAATTAAAACAGCGGGTGCGGCCTCGTCGTTTTATTAATCATTTTTAATCGACAATCCGATTAATTTCTTTTATCGTTCAATTAGTATATTTGATTAATAATATTTTTTTCTGCCTCTATTTTACGGTTTAATTGCCTAACCTCGTTGTATTTTTCGATATAAGATATATGTATATTCTGAATAGTTCAAACTGAATCATAAAGTTCAATTACATGATATAACTCAATATAGATGAAATAAACAATATATCAATGATAGATGACTTTATAAATGAGCCAAAAAAAAAATAACATAATTTACAAAATATATAAATGAATGGAAATAATTAAATTTTTCTTCTGTTAATTATTTAGATGATATAATTACAAAATATCATTTTGATGATGTATTTTTTTTTAAATAACATATAAAAGAAAAAATACACCGTTACTTGAACGAAATAGATATTTGCATATTTTCATTATATAAATGATAACGTTTATTCCTATTTTTTGTTTTGGAATTGTGGCGAATTCATTTTAACACAAATGAATTTTTATCCCCAACACCACAATGTTATAAAGTGTTCAATAATCATAACCATTGTGGTGTTGAGGATAAAAATTCATTTATGTTAAAGTTTATTCCTAGATCTGAAGTTTTAGTTACTGTTTAGATTTTTTTATTTAGCTCTCTTTATAACATTTTTTATGAAAATGTTTATTTTTATTAACTAGCAATAACATATTTTATTAACTATCTAATTTATCTATATGTGAGTGTATGTGTATATTTAAGTGATGAAAAATAAATTAAATTCTATAAATAAAAATTAAATAATTTAATAAAGAAAAACTTATTTACATATTTTCATTAGTAGTGCAGTGAATATAATCTATATCCATATTCTAAAATCATTTTTTCACTGTTCATAAATACATTTCCAAAAATAGGAAACATATCAATCAAATTCATAAATACATATTAGCATTAACAACAGCCCCTTTTTATCCATTGCTGGATGTAAGTCGCTCCCAGAACTTCACATAACACTCAATTATATACATATACATATATATATATATATATATATATATATATATATACATAGGTGTTTTTTTAAATGTGATCGAACTTTAAATTGAATCTCTATCGAAACTTTACCATAAATAAATTTTTATCCCCAGCACCACAATGATTATGAAATGTTCAATAATCACTTATTGTTCACTTTTTGCTTTTAACAATGTCGGCTGATACGCATTTCGATGGCGATGCCATCATCGTCAGAGTCTTTTTGTTAAAAGTTCTAAAACAAACAACCCCTATCGAAAGTTCTATTTAACCTAAAAAACATCCTATATATATATATATATATGGTATATATATATATATATATATATATAATACGAGAATCGTTTGATAAGTATGGTAAATTTATTTTATGTTTAATTTAATTAATTAAATTTTTCAATTTAGTTTTTCTTACTTTTTTACCATACTTATCAAACGACCCTCGTATATAATTTGAAAAATGAGAAATAAAAATAACACCAGTAAAAAGTTTAAAATGAAAATAGGCTGATCATATACGAGGTGTGATCAAAAAGGAAGGTGAATTTTGAAATTTAGCGGGCTACATCCGTTCGATCTTCGATTTTGTTATTTGGTTATGTTGGTACACTCGTCTCGAATATATGTTCCAAATTTCAGCTATGTAGCATGTTTAGTTTGTTGGTGAGAGGCATAAAAGTTAGAAGTGTTTTGCAGGCTCCACGATTTTCCGCTGTCGAAAATCATGGATCAAAGAGTTTGCATTAAATTTTGTGTGAAAAATGGAATCAAGTGCTCCAAAATACTTGAAATGTTGAAAGTGGCATACGATGAGTCTACTTTAAGCCAAAAAAATGTTTACAAGTGGTATAAACTCTTCCAAGAAGGCCGAGAAGACACCAACGACGAACCTCGTTCTGGACGCCCCAGCACGTCAACAACTGATGAGAACGTTGAAGAAGTGAAGAAAATAGTGTTGGGGAATCGTCGAATTACCATTATTAACCATTATTAACATCTCGTTTGGTTCGTGCCAATCAATTTTAACGGGTGTTTTAGACATGAGACGTGTGTCAGCGAAGTTTGTTCCGAAATTGCTCAATTTCAACCAAAAGAACCGTCGCATGAGCATCGCCCAAGAGCTATTGAATGACGTCAACGACGACCCAGATTTACTCGACAGGGTCATAACAGGTGACGAAACATGGGTATACGGTTATGACGTCGAAACTAAGACTCAATCGTCCCAGTAGAGGCATTCCGGATCACCAAGACCAAAAAAAGCACGCCAAGTTCGATCAAATGTGAAGGTTTTGCTTACAGTTTTCTTTGATTGCAGGGGCGTGGTGCATCAAGAGTTCTTGCCACAGGGTAGAACAGTAAATAAGGAATATTACTTGCAAGTTATGCGCAATTTGCGCAAAGCAATCCGCCAGAAACGTCCGAATTTGTGGAAGAACAAAAATTGGCTTCTGCACCATGATAACGCCCCTGCTCACACATCGTTGCTTGTGCGCGAATTTTTGGCTAAAACCAATACACTAATGATGCCGCAGGCACCGTATTCCCCAGACCTGGCCCCCTGTGACTTCTTCTTGTTCCCGAAACTGAAGAGGCCCATGAAAGGACGGCGTTTTGCAACGATTGAGGAAATAAAGACGGCATCGAAAGAGGAGCTGAACAAGATCACAAAAAATGATTTTTTGAAATGCTTTGAGGATTGGAAAAAGCGTTGGCACAAGTCTATTATATCCGAGGGGGATTACTTTGAAGGGGACAAAATAAAAATTGATGAATAAATAAATATTCTTTAAAAAAAATAAAAATTCACCTTATTTTTTGATCACACCTCGTATGTATAGAAGAGATAATCACCGATGGACAATAAACATTATTGATTAGAAAACTAGAAATACAAAAAAGCTCAAGATAAAGCCCTTATATAAATAGAATATATATATATATATATATATATATATATATATATACATGTGTGTGTGTACAGAAAATAAGACAAAAACACGTGTTTATAATGGAATAAAAGTAGCAACGTACAGACATCTCGTTTACAATCAAAAGTTACAGCTTGTGACCTCCCCTTCGAAAAACACATTCACTGAGGTCAGAAGAATTAGAAGCGACGGCGACGACTAAAGTGGTCAACACAAGCAGCAAAACTTTATTATTTATCACGTGTTTGTGTTTATTGTATTTAACAGTTAAATAACATACTACATCATTTACAACAATATAACTAGTTTAATTGTAATAATAAATTATAACATGTATTTGTACATAGTACAAAAATATACAAATGGAATCATAATGTCGCAAGTGAACGTTTGCGATAATAATTATATATTTCCATCAAATTAATACTCATTTACTTATCGATACTGCTGATCTAGACATGGGCTGATCGCACGATCAATTGATCGATGGTCAAGCTGAAAATCCGGTGTAGTGTCTAATTTGCTATCGGTTGAAGAATGTAATTATATTTATACACATACATATACATACACAATATATATTTATATATATATATATATATATATATATATATATATATAATAATTTATATTCACGTACAAATAAACTAATTACCAAATACTCTTATCTTTAATTAATAAATTCGTATTCAACGTTCACTAATTACCTGTTATAATAACAGTACATATTACTTAACCTTTACAGACGCCTATTTAATACACCAGGTCAATTTTAATGTTTTTTTAAATCAATTTTCAGTCGTATGTAAGTATACCAATTTCGGATTTCTTATATCGAAAAAAATGTGTACACACGTGTCGTCGCATATGAATGATCTTCAAGTATCTTTTTTATATACTTGAAGGTTCTATTAAGTGGTTATTCGTTTATTTAAAAATTTTTTTTTTCTCAAAAATATGATATAAAGATATTTAAATACGCAACTTTTTTCAATTGATTAATTAGCAAAATATATAAATTAAAAAACATTTCACACATATGTTTAATAAAAGTCAGAATTTGATGTTTTCAGTTTAAGAAAAAAACAAAAAAAATGTTTTTAAAAAATAATCGACTTCTGTTATTAATATTATTAAAGAATTAAAACTATTTTTTAAAAAAAAATTTATAATAAAATATTGAATTTATAATTCTTTAAAACATTAAATAATGTACCAGAAGTTCATGTAAATATCTAATTATTAAAACTTTCCATGATATTTACTTTTAAGCTATTTTTGTAATATATTTTTGTTGTCCTTGAAACCGTTATATTGTTTATTATCTTCAGTAACCAGTTTCAGCTTGAAAACCACTTTCAGTTAAATTTTAATGTTATATTTTTGGTTGTTATTACTCGTTGTTAAATTTAGAAATATAATTTTAAATTTTGAAAAGATATATAACATTTCATAAATTATTTATCCTCTAAAATAATTAATTGTGTTAAATGAACCCATTTTCATAAAAAACGACTATTTTGGTCAATTGTATCTATAGATTTTCATTACTGTTATTAAAAACGATTTTTTTAAATAATCAAAGAGATATTACTTTTTTATAGAGATATTAACTTATTTTTTATACAATAACAAAAATTCAGGTTATAGATTCCAATTTACGAAACTTTTTGGAATTTCCTTTTTATTCTTTTAAGAATATCAAGTTGATATTTTAAGCTCATTTTCGTTATCAATGTATCTTGATGTTATTTAAAGTGTTTTGTATGTATTATATATATATATATATATATATATATAGAGAGAGAGAGAGAGAGAGAGAGAGAGAGAGAGAGAAAGTTTTCCAATAAACACTTCAGAAGTTTAAATGGAAATAAAACCAAAAGTGTTTAATTAATTGGTAATAATAATAATAATAATGATTTATTGTGGCTGAGTATTTACATATACATTGGTGTATACAGAGTTTTTGACTTAACTTAGCTTATTATTATTTATATTATGCTATATGGGTTGGGATGGAAGAATGGTGAGGTTTTGAGGTTGGTGAATGTTTTGAGGTATTTGCAGGAAAGTTCCAAAAACCTGCGTTTTGTGTGTGTGTTTTTTTCCTTAATTAACTTAACTAGACTTAACTAACTTATCTAACTTAGACTAGGCTTAGACTAAGCTTAACTAACTTATCTAGGTTATTTGTTTATGTATCGTTGTTTCGTTACTTAGTATGTTGTGTCTTATCACATTTTGTACTGATGGCACTTGGTATTTATTTGGTTATTTATTTTTAGTTTTTATTTAAATTTTATTCCATCATTAATGCCATAGAATATACTTAAAAACTAAAAAAAAAATAATTGGTTATTTATTTTTAGTTTTTAAGCATATTCTATGGCATTAATGATGAAATAAAATTTCACTCATATGACCACCACAACTTCGCTTGACATAGTGCATTCGTTTAGTCTAATTTTAGTCACTCTTTCACATAATTGCCATCCAATTTCACGAATTTTACACGTTCAATGTTTATTTTGAATTTTTCTGTTGTTTATGGTTTATCAACATAAACCAATGATTTTACATAACCTCACATCATTCGTCCATTTCGTGAAATAATGAACTCATTTAACTTTTATTTCAATAAGTCTATTGAAGTTTTTACAATTTCTAAGCATTGTTGAAGTGTTGAACGTTCCATGATAATTTTCCAAACTGAGTTGAAATGTCGAAATGAACTTAAAAAAATTCAAACATGGCTGCCATCAGCTGTCAAAATTCTGATATTATTATTAGAAAATTATATATATATATATATATGTGTGTGTGTGTGTGTGTGTGTATTTAATGTATGTGTGTATGTATATGTAATGTATTCTAGATAAAATCTTTCTGGTCAGCGTGATAAGGCCATATACCAGTGAATGGTAACATTCAATGAGGCTTTCGTTTAACAAAGAGCTAACATAAGCTAATATGATAAATGTACATGTGTGTGTGTATGTATACATACATTAATTATCATGTGAAAAATTTAAATTCAATAAAAAATTAAATCAAATAATTAAACGAAAACTAGTCTAAACACAATGAGTGATAAATATATTCTATTTTTCACTGGGTAATAAAATGGATAAGTGAGTCGAATCCGTTCCAAAGATATTTTTGTTTTTCAGTTTCCGTTCGTGTTTTGCTCCTTTTACTACTCTGTCACGAGATTATGATATATGTAGCACATGTGCAAATTACATGTAGCCGTGCAGTCAGAGCGAAACGAAACAAGAAACAGTACTTCCACACGAACGAACCAATAAATCAAAACACGTCCACGAGATATAGGAGCAGATAGAATCTGCGCACATATTTCATCCGTTGTATACCCACACACATTTGTAGATTGATTAATACAGACAGATTGTTCGACGATCTCGGTGGCGCCAAGGTCGACAAAATGACTACTGGCGAACGGATTCTCTTATCGTGACCGTCGATCAATCCTAACGGAGTGACACACGTTTATCAATTCGCACGGATTATTATTGAAATATAGGTTCAAGAAAGAAGGTTATTTTATAAAATAAGTCATTTTGACCATGAGTTTTTCTATCAGAATACAATTTTCACATAGAGTTGATTTTAAACAATTTACTTTATTTAATGAAGATATTTTATTATTACTTCTAATATACGAAGGTCGTTTGATAAGTATAGTAAAAAAGTAAGAAAAACTAAATTGAAAAATTTAATTAAATTAATTAAACAATAAATAAATTTACCACAGTTATCAAACGATCCTCGTGTGTATGTATGTATGTATATATATATATATATATATATATATATATATATATTTGTGTGTGTATGAGGATGTGTTTTATATGGTGCCATATATGCCGTCCTTACAAAACATAGACAACATATAAAACATTTATGACAATCTATCTATCAGGGTTATCGGTGTTATTTTTCTCAGATTGTTTAAACAAATAAATTAGATTGTGGATACAAGATAAATTATTAGTATCTTTACAACGAATAACGGTTATAAATTGTCCACCTATACCGATTTACATACCGGAAAAATATGTCCTCCAGTTTATTTCATACCCATGTATATAAAACAAACTTCATAAATTCAATTGATATATTTTACACACAATCATGAAAAACAGCAATTTATTATTTGAACCTTTAATATATATTAGTATAATCATAATTAATAAAAAAAGCATATTTAAAATATTATATAATTAAATAAACAGAGATATAAATTGATGAAAATAATTTTTAACTTGACTATACATTTATTTATAATGATAGAATAAAGTATATTAATAAGAAATTAAAATATACGAATAAGAAAAAACTCAAATCTATATATAAATATTATGCTGTTCTCTAAAATTTTGATTCAAGTGTGGATTGTAAATTATTAATAAATAATCCGGTTATGTTTCTCTTATCAAAATCTTAGAAAAGACCGCTCGCAATTACCTTTAAATAATTACTGTAGATGGGCGTTTAAAACTCTTGCGAATTAATTTATTAAACTATGACATTTAAAAAATATATCTCAAAAATTGCATTGAATATATTTTACTTTTTTGTATTTATATACAAAATCTAAAGTTCAAAATATTTAAAAAAATATATGGTATTCATACATAAACAAATATTTAAAAAAAATCAGATTACATTATTAGGTGATTATAAAATTTCTAATTCAGTAAAATATAATGATATAAAACTGACACCTTTAAAAAAGTATCTTTATAAATGTTATTAATAGACGAAATTTCTTTTAATAGAGGAAAAGTAATAATATGAAATTCGAACAAATACCTCAAAATTATATTAATTTTTTTCTATAGTGGAACATGCATATTTCTAACATTGTATAAAAACTTGACAAGAATCTTAATTATAATAAAAATAATTAAGGGATGTAATTTTGCAGTAAAATCAAAATCATATTTACTTTTATTGAGATCAATTTGAGTATTAGTAAGAGTAAAGAATCTACGTCCGATTATAAAAAACATGAAACGTGAAACTAATACAAAAAAAATATTCATTTTAATCCAAATAGAAATATCAAGTTGAAGAGTATAGTCATATTTGATAGAACATTTAGATGAAATAAGAAATTTGTAACTTAATTTATAATTGTAAACTATTTAATGAGATTATTAATCATGAAATAATTTTAATAAAAAAAATAATTTCTCTTTATATTTATAGGAACAAATACTATTCAATGTAAATTTAATAAGAAAATGATAAAAAAGAATTTGACATAAATTGAATCTATTATAAGTGTTCGGATTTGGAATATCTTTAATTCTAAAATATTGAAATCATTGTTTACCTCAATAAATGCCTTTAATTTTAAAATAAGAAGAGAAAATCAATAAAAAGTCATGCCCTTGCTGGAACCTCTGTCAGAGGATTTTGTTTTACTTAGGTGATATATATGAGCTGGTTTTTTTGAAAGTGGTATAAGTCCACTTTTTAAAAAAACTAAGTTAACGGTAATTTTAATGAGCTATAGACACCTTCTCTTTATAGTTACAATCACAATTTCAATAGAGTTCTATTTTGATATAAAATAAACAAAAACAGTTTTGCTGTACAATGCTATCGCACAAATATTTCTTTTGAAAGTGGAATAAGTCCATTCCTAATAATTATAATGAAAACAACTTTCTTATTGAATTATTATTGATTATTGCTACTTCAGTGCACGCTGCTCGTTAGCAGATTATTATGATGCAATAAAGGCTTGCCAAAAAAAACAGCTTCATTTTGTATGAAATGAAAAGAGAAGACTTTGTCTCAACCAAACCTCTAGAAGAGGCAATATCAAACAGAAAAAAAAATACGGACGGAGAAATTGTAAACTGGCTTAAAATATGTTGGATGAGGTTCAAAAGGAATGAACCTCACAAAATGTTTTATAAAATTAGTATGGAAGAAAATGCTCCATTTAAAACAATTTTTTTATTTGAAAAAAAGGGAAGACCAAAAAACCTCAGAAAAATTAATATGTTACCGCTTTATAAAACTTCAAGGAGCATAACAAGAGAGAAATATAACGATATGATAAGTTTATTACCTTATATACTACCTATTCACCATAAATATTTCAATATGCTAAATGTAAAAGAAAACTAAGTTTAAAATATCTTTTTTTTTATTTAAAGATCTTAACGAAGTAATTTTCATTTTTATATTTTTAATATAACTGAAATAAACTCTTAATAAACTTAGTTATTCGTGTATTTAAATGTCTTCATTTTAACTATTACTTTTTTACATAAAAATCCATTTCAGTAAAACTTATGTCTATAAAAATATGGACTTAAATTTGCTCTTGTTTTTACTTCTTGTAATATGTTATTTTTGAAAGTGGTATAAGTCCATGTGGAGCTAAAAAATCGTTTATTTTGTAAAATAATGTTAGTAATTATTATTTCATAATAAAATTTAAAAGGTGTATAGTGTAAAAAACATCACTCGAATTGATTAAAGTTGGCCAATATTTTTAAATTAACTCAAATGCAAACCCTTAAATATCTCAATATATGAAAAAATGGACTTATACCACTTTCAAAAAAACCAGCTCATAATATATATATATATATATATATATATATATATATATATATATATATATATATATATATATATGTATATGTATATAACCTTCTTGCGCACTAATCTAATCAAACACCAATTAAGTATAATTAAAATTAATCAAATCAATTTACAATATCAATCAAGCGTCGACTTGAAATAACCTGACTGGAAAAAATGAAACAGACCAATAATCGAATAATTATCAATCTATTTGTAAAGATTTTTTCCGCGTCACAGCGCTTGTCCTCTGAAAATCCGGTTCGGTTGTCAACGTAACTGCGCTAATTATTAAAATAATATCATTGAATTTTTTCATCAAGATACAATCATATAGTTTCAATTGCGTGGCACTCATTACTCAGAAGTCGCTCTACTATAACTTACATGTTCTAGTATGAAAAAAAATATTATACTTATTATGTAAATTGTTTTTTTTTTTATATTATTATTTAAGATGAAATAGAACATAAATAGAAACCTATTTGGTTTCGCTACGATAGTTTAAATCATATTTTTCATTAGCATTGTCTGTTGCTGTTGTTGTTGTGATTTATACACAGAATAAATTAATAAAACATCTCGTATTATCACCATGCGAACACTTGACATGTTGATAAATGTAATTATTAACGACCACGCCCTGGTTTGACCAACGTCCGGGATTGACACCGGCTCGACTAAGGTTGACCACCATCACACAACATAGCGAAAAACATTCCTTTGAAAAACGATTGTATTGTTTAAATATAACGTTTGTATATAAGCATATGTACACACACACACAATATATATATATATATATATATATATATATATATATATATATATATATATATATAAATATTTCAGATTAAATCTAAAATACAATAATAAATGTCCAGATCAAAACAATTCAATTTATTTGCAGAATCATAAAATAAAATATATTAAAATTTTGATTAATTTTATTTATTTCTGAATGATTTTGCAGTTATGTGCAATCAATATCATATTAAATTTTAATTAACAAACATGAGATAAGACAATTATGTACAATTATTTATAAAAATATAAAAAATTCTAATAAAAAACAATATTTGCACTATTGTTTATTTTATTTTATATAAAATGAATATTAATTTAATTTCAAAATGTACTAATTTTTTTAAAAAAAATATCTTTTTATATATTACTACCAAAACAATAATTTCTCTTTAAGCAAGAATCATATCTTATTATTTTATTTTACATTAGCTGCAATATACTTTTTGCCTTAGTCACATATAATCAAATCAAGTGAATAAACTGTATATTCGATTATTTGTATTACTTTTTCGTTCAAAAATTCTACATTAATTTTTGTAAGATAAAATATTGTTGTATAATATTAATCCTTTTGGTTTAACAACGTATTTTATTACAATTTTTCGCCTTCGTTGGATTCTCTTTATATTGTAGATTTATATAAAACACTCCAAACAAAGGAGAATAATGTAAAACTGTTTTAAAGTTTTATGACTAATATTTTTGAAAATAAAATTATGTTCGCTGTTATTGATTATTTTCAATATTTTATTATCAATTCATATGTTGCATAACAAAGTATAATAAATAAATAAATAGGTAAAGGTAACAACGGTTGTTATTTAAATTGATGCAAAAAGTGTGTGTAAACAATGTAATAAATAAAATATATACATTTAGAAGTGTATTACATATACGGAGATCTTTATAAGCGATAAATAAAAATTACAGTTCATTGTATATTGTCAATCAGTTCCACGACTTTAAGTAGTCTTGGAAATCACAAAAAAACATCATAAATATTATGGCTTATAAAAAAATATAAAATTATATAAGAACAAATGATATATTTTTTTACAAAATACGTGATGGAAATTCACTTTAACATAAATAAGTTATTAATTTCAAAACCACAAGATTAATTCCATCATGGCTATCGAAATACGTAATAATGAATTAAAGGAGCGATAAGTGAACATTGAACACTTTTTAAAATCTTATAGTGTTATAGTCTTATAGTGTTATCTTATAGTATTAATAATAATTTGTTTCAATATAATTTTTCATTTATATTGAAACAAATTATTTTCTTAATATAAAATGTATCATGCAAAATTATTCATATTTGTATATATTTAATTTCAAGTGACTTCTTTAACATTATATAAATATATCTTTAGTCTATTTCGCCATACATTTTATAATCACTATGTTCTTAAATGTTATTTTAAACGCTCGTTATCTAAAACTGTTCTAAATTTCATGCATCCACAAATACCGCTGGATTAGATAAAGTTCCATTATTATAAGATAACTGTGGAATTTTAAGATATAAATTTTCACTCAAATCATCTCCCACTTATCGTTTACAGTCATCATCTAGTCTCATCTTCTCATCAATCATTTTTAGTTACAATAATTAATATTAATTAAAAATATTTTCAATTGTATTTAATTTTTCACAAAACAAAATCTATTCATGAACAACAAACTTAAAAATTCTTTACAAAAGTCAATCTTAAAATACAAAAAATGAGTCACTAATAACTCGAATTTTAAAACAAATTGGGTCTGGGTATTTAACATTGCTATTTTATTAAAATTTATTGAATTTAATAATGGATAATTTATTAAATTTGCAAAACAAACTAATTTTAGACTAAGTGATAATTTGTAACATGGCCTTTCGAATGAAACTTATAAGGAATTTTACTACTATTACATTACTATAACTCCTATTATTGAAAATCTATTATGAATACTTTTTTCGACTTTTTAGGTTATAAACAACCATATGATTGACTCAGATATTATATTGAATCAGTTTTATACTTTATTTGCATGATTATATATATATATATTTTGGGAGTACAAATTAATTCGGTCCGTTTTCAAAAGATGGCTCTAAAAACATTAAATTTTTAAATAGTAACAGCTGATTGCCGTGTTTTTAGACAGATTGGACATCTGCCGATAACATCCAGTTTGTATAGTTTTGAGTTTCATACAAAATATTTTTTGTTACGCTGTTGAAAATGTCAGATTTTTTGATAACTAAACAGCATTTGCGGGAAGTTTTAATTTTTTGTTTTAATTGGAAAAAAAGTGCAGTTGAAACTCATCGTATGCTTGTGGAAGTTTACGGTGACAATGCTCCAACTGACAAGTCATGTAGAGAATGGTTTCGTAAAAAATTTGTAGACGATGAATTACAGGCATTACTCGATGAAGATCCGAGTCAAACGCAAGACGAGTTTGCACTTACGTTGGGGGTGACCCAACAAGCAGTGTCTGTACGTTTAAAATCTATGAGCCTGATTCAAAAGCAAGGCAATTGGGTTCCTTATGAATTGAAACCAAGAGATCTGGAAAGGCGATTATTTTCTTGTGAGCAGCTGCTTCAAAGGCAAAAAAGAAAGGGTTTTTTACACCGGGGAGTGACTGGTGACGAAAAGTGGATCTTCTACGACAACCCCCCAAAAAAAAATACTACGCTTTGCCCGGCCAATCGTTGCCACCGACCTCAACATCGACACCAAAGCCGAACATTCATGGTTCGAAAGTTATGCTGTGTATCTGGTGGGACCAAGGGGACGTTGTGTACTACGAGCTGCTAAAACCTGGTGATTCCATTACGGGTGATCGGTACAGACTGCAATTACTTCGTTTGAACCGTGCATTACGAGAAAAACGGCCGGAATATAAGGACAGACATGATAAAGTTATTTTTTTGCATGACAACGCTCGGCCTCATGTCGCAAAAGTTGTCAAAAAATATTTATAAACGTTCAAATGGGATATCTTAATGCACCCGCCGTATTCTCCGGACATTGCTCCTTCTGACTACTGGCTGTTTCGACGGATGCAACACGATTTGGCAGGTCACCCCTTCACTTATTTCGAAGAAATCGAAAATCGGCTTCAAAATTAGATCGCCTCAAAAGACGAGAAGTTTTTCCGAGACGGGATTCGGAAATTGCCTGAGAGGTGGGGAAAAGTTATAAGCAGTGATGGACAATATTTTGATTAATTTGTTAATTCATTATCTTTTGAAATAAATGCATTTTTTGAGGTAAAAAACGGACCGAATTAATTTGTACTCCCAATAAATATATATATATATATATATATATATATATATATATATATATATATATATATATATATAGCATACACTTAAAAATTGGGTATGTGTGCATCTAAATAATTACATAGACGCAATTATATTTCGAAATGTTTTGCATAATGAAGTAAATCGTTGACCTAGTAATTAAAAAGTAAGTAGATTTTTTCAATAGCTAATATAGCACAGAATATATTGTACGACGTTATTGGAATATTTCAACAGTGGATATAAAAATGAATGCCGTTGCCACCGCCTACGTTTAAGATCAAGAATATACAATACTCTACTTACACATAAGTAGTTATAAACACACACACACACATATATATATATATATATATATATATATATATATATATATATATACATTCATAATACATATATACATCAATTATGGTAAGATATTAAATCATAAACAAGCAGCCATAAAGTCTGTATAATGTCTAGCCTTCGATTAATTACATACGCAAAACCTCCGCAAACCGTTTTACGTTGTATGAGAGTATCTAACTTCTAGTAAATAGAAACACACAGAAACCTTGCACTACTTTATCTGACAATGTAATTCGCAGACGATGTCGAAGAAGCGGATTTATGCTCAATCATTCATATATTATGAACTGATTTGTATCTTCTCATCTATCTGATCATATTATGCTAATTTATTTCACTTGAAGTTAATTTTTCATCAAAACATTATCATAAACAATTCATGAATAGTGTAATGATAAATTCAATCCATACTTCTGAAATATTTTTGTAATTCCTGTGAAAATTTGTAATCGTTGTACAAATCTGTACAAAATGATCTTGAAAAAGTTATAATTTATTGACTGTATTCATCATTTGATATTTGATGATTCCAAATTACTTGTCATAGATAATCGTATTTATTGACATTTGTAATTTGTTCCTTTTTTAAAAAATAACAAAATAATTGAGCAATACTTCTTGTATAATTCACATAAAATCCAATTTTTATTTTCCAATTGTTTCCAAGTTTATTCAATTCATCAATTACCTCTTTTAACTCTTTTGGAAATTTCCAAGCATAATGATATCAGTGAATGTGAATTAAATTTTTGTCTTTTTATTTGCATTCCACTACTCTACAAATCAAATGACAAATACTTTTTCTGAGATCATTTTAACCCTTTAAATATAATAAAATCTAACTAATAATATGCATTTTGTTTATTCACTCAACAAAACTACTCAAAATAAATAACGTTCGATTATCGTGAAACTACTTTTGATGTTTCTATTCGAAATCATTATGCAAGGTGACTACAATTAATCTTTGAATGGTTAAAATTTAATTTAAACAGTTAAAATTCGATAACAAGTACTTGACAACGAATAATTATAGGTACTTTTCAAATCGAGAAAATAAAACAATTTAAATGATCTTGTATCTATCTAATTATATCTTCTTCTATATTAACCTTTGTCTACATATATATATATATATATATATATATATATATATATATATATATATATATATATATATATTTAAATAAATACTTTGACTGAATGCCACAAATTGATCGACATATAAAAAAATCGATCTGCAATTATATAATGATTTCTCTGTAACCGATTCGTTTAATAATTAATATAAATTATTGTATATTATATGCTGTATCATTTACAAAATATTAAGCAAGAAACCTGTGCATGTGTGAGTTCGATTGCGTTTAATTTGCTATACGTGCATGAATAACACACTCAGGTGCTTGTTCGATATTAAATGTAGACCATATATTGAAACCGCAGCTGCATAGATCAAAGTAACCGATAGGTACATACACACAAATATACAAACACACACATACTGTCATTAGTCGCCACAAATACAAGTAAAAAAATATTCGCACAAAACAATATTTGCAAAACACACACATATAAAACAGACTGTATTTGCACTGAGTAATTGTAAAGCTCTTCAAAAAAGTATATGAATGTATGGCTACAAAACAGATATACATTCATATATATATATATATATATATATATATATTTATATATATATATATATATATATATATATATATAAGTTGAAGTGTTTTTATATAGAAAAATAGTGAATGTGATTATTTCGCAACAACATTTTTTAAAAATAACAATTATAAACAAAATGTTTAATTGATACACACACACACACAAATATATATATATATATATATATATATATACTCACTGAAAAACAGATAAATGAAAATGGCATTCAAACAGCACTGATAACATGTGGTAAAAATATATTATGATGAAAATATGTTCAAGTCCAATTCACTAATTTACAATGGATCGCAAATATGTATTAAAAAATAAAGATCAAACATTCAAAATATGTTAATATTATTAGAGTGTAAAATTGTAATAAGTAATATTATTAGAATGTATTAGGATTTGAAAATTACTAAATAGGAAAGTAAGTTTATAAAAGTCTTCTTTCGTCGTGTTTAATTCTTTATTTTAATAAACCACTCACTCCAGTTTCGTTGTAATTAAATTCACGTTTACAAATATTTTTTCATTAAATATTGCAATTTTATTATGAAATTGTATTTATTTTGATTTTTAAACCATTATTTATAACAGATTAATTGTATGTATTTTTTGTAGAAAAATATCTAATACATAAACCAGTTTAATAAAATAATTAAATTAAGGGGTTATACGCACTTAGAAATTTCAAAAAATCGATTTTTTTTTGCATTTTCGGAATGCACATATATTTGAGTATATTCTCTGAAAATTTTAAGTAAATCCGATAAATATTTTCGGACATACACCTGAATTTTTACCAAATTTTTAACTATGTGTAAACTACTTCCGAAACTTCAATCGCGTTTATCTCAAAACGGTGTTTTCATAGACGGTGATCTCGATATCTCAGAAATGGCTGAACCGATCGGTCTCAAATTTTCACACAATCTTCTCAAATATATTCCTCAGGTATTGAACGAAGGAATAAGGTTTACAAAAATTATTACTATTTTTTTTAAACAATTTGGAGCGAAAATTTTAGTAAAAAACGAAACATTTTTTCAAGTAGACGCCATTTTGTCAAAAATTAAAATTTTTATTATTCCTTCGTTCCAACACCTGCATTAATCTATCCTTTAAAAGAATTGATCATATTTTTTGATTTCAAATAATCCAAACCGCCGATATGGAGATCACCGCCAAGCGCCTTTTTTTGGAGGTCGTTCGGGACATCGTCTGCAGGAGCGGTGCACTTCAATATTTTTTTATGATCGACATGTTATTTTATTCTTGAAAGTAGGATCTATTCAAATAACCATAATTTGTAATTGCAAAATAAATACTGTTTCTAAAAAAATTCCTAAAAAAACGTCGTTTTTGCGCCTTGCAAGTGCGTATAACCCCTTAAAATCATATTAAATAAAGAATAATTAATTATTTTTTAAATAAATAATTAATTTTCAATAAATCGATATAACATAAAATATATTTATTCTTATCGTTCTCATTCACATTAATTTTCAAATAAATAAATTTATAATCTCATTTTTATGACACTTGTTCAATTGTGGTTCTTTTATTAAATACAATCAATTCTTTTAGTTATATCAAATATTTTTTTTCATTTTCTTCTCGGTTTATAAATGTAAAAATATTAAAGAATCCAAAATCAAAATCTAAATTTATAAAATTCAAATAATTAAAACTTTCATTCTTCACACTTTATTCTTCAGTAATTATATTTAGTATTTTAAATAGTTCAATATTTTATAAAATGTATATAAATATATATATATATATATATATATATATATATATATATATGTGTGTGTGTGTGTGTGTGTGTGTGTATCATATAAATAAATAATGCTTTATCATCACCGTTAAATAAATGGTCCTGTAATGACCTTCAAGAACAAATTACAATTCTTTGATCGCATTCTTCATAGCTGATTAAACATCATCTCAAATCACCAGAATATATATATATATATATATATATATATATATATATATATATATATATATATATATATAATTGTATGAATATGTGTATGTGTGTGTATACAAAAGTAAATAACGTTATTTGGTGATCTAATGCTCTATATAAATATTAAAACACTGTATCCTATTTCGATCATTCGCTAACATACAAAATTACAGTATATTACTTAGTTTCCTTATATACATATTATATATATATATATATATATTTATATATATATATATATATATATACATATATATATATTCTACATGTATGTATTTGGTATCTGACATTGTCGTATTGTACATTCACTCTCATTCTAGGAATTTGAAATTCAGTCGTTTTATAAGGAGAAGGTCTCGGCGAGAGGAGCGACTGTTGTTAGAACATCTTTTGCATTCAATAAACATTACGAATGCATACAATATGCATCCAGTATGAACCATTAACAATATACAACGAACTCTATACAAAATCATTTCAATATTATTACAATAAAATATCTGTAATATATTCATGTCGTGGAATAAATACGCTTGTCATTATATAAACAATCATTTTTATTCAGATTCATTATAAATTAGTTTCCAGTCAGTATCATTTAAAATAAATGAAAATAATACCATATTTTACATGTGTTTTATCTAACGTGCTTTTTAGAAATGTTTCAAATTTCATTAGTTGATCAATAAATGGTAAGATTGATTCAAATAAAAAAATTGAATTTCATCAAAATGATCATGGAAAATTATTAAAATTGTATTATTATTTTGTAATCAGATATCACTATTTACGCCATAAAAATGATTAATATATGAATGTTAGGAAATAGAGCAATTATTTACTTATCATTGATTTTAAGATTTATAAATATTAATTATTTATCTAATATTGACTAATCAAAGAAAAGATATACTAAGAAAATCGATAACCCAAATACAAATTTAAATCAATAATTCCCATCACGTTCTCTGATTTTATCTTAAATTATATTCTTGATGTATTTGGATTTTTTCTGGACATTTAAGCAATCAAATTAAAATTCCATGCATTTATTTTGTCAAGTTAATTAATACAACAAATAATATATATTCTGTTTATCTGACTGTATTAAAAAAAATATTTTTTTATTTATTTGTAGTTTCATATCCTTTATTTAAAGCTCTACAATAACATCTAAATTTTTCTGTCTAAGGATATTAAGAAGATAACAAAATGAAGTAAGTTGTTTTATTTTTTAAACTCTATTTTAATACATTTTTAGGATAGTTCACTCTTTAGAAGTAGATTAATAAATAAATGTATTATTCTATAAAACAATAACGATAAATATTATATTATAAACTTTTAAAAGTTTGTGTAAATCTGAACAACGATTAACAATAATAATAATTAATTAAAAATATTTACTATAATAATAATTACACTTTAAGAATAATCAATTTTGTAGTAATAATAAAGTACAGAACATAAGTTGTTGTTTTTTAATCTAGACTTAAATAAATTTAATAGGGATGAAAATGGTCCCAATATATAAAAATAAAGAAAATTCTAATTCCAACAATCAATATAAAAAATTGAAACTGTATTAAAAGATACAATAATATTTCATTCACATCTTATTCAAATACTTATAAAATTAAAACATGAAATAAAATACATCATTGTGCTAATTTTAATTTTGCTGCAAGAGAAAGGTACATATAGTTATTGGCAACATCCGCTCCATAAATGACCAAACGCATTTTATTTAAATGAAATGAGTCAGTCGCAGAGTTCACCAATTGCGGAAAATGTTTAATACAGTATAGAAGCTTCACTATTTCAAATAAATCGTGGCATGAGACATTAAATATCCTTTCTCTTTTTTAATGTATATCTACATAAAAAATAATAAAATCAAATATTAATTAAAAACAAAATATTCTGAGAAATGAGCCATTGTCAGATTTGTTATTCCAAGTAAATGTTTATATTAAAAACTGGGAAGGTTTTAATTTATATAATAACATTTAAATTGATATAATATATTAAAACATTATGCATTTGGCAATTTCTTTTTCAAATTAAAATAACATTGACATTTTAGTCAAAATACACATTTTGTAATATGAAGTATGTTGTAAAATCAAGTAAACAAAACTGAATAAACTGTTTGAAAATAATCTAATAACTGAACTAAATATTTGTTATTCCATTATTATATGGACTGCCCAAGACATAATGGTATATATACTGTTTATCTTGATTACGTTCTATCCCTGGTCGAAAAGTACCCTATTATGAAAGTTTGATATAAGACTGATAACAGTATCTCGCAAAAAAACTACTGTCACGAAATTCTATTAAGGGGCACGACTAGTGTGACACTTTCAAAAAATCGATTTTTTTTGTATTTTTCGATAGACTATACCTTCAAAAATAACATACTAAAATTTCAAGTGCGGATCTCAAATAGTTTTTGAGCTACAGCCTTCTAAAGAGTAGCTATTTATAACAATGACATCAATACTTTTATCTTTAAACGCGTTTTTCTCGAAATTACATTTTTAAAATTTCCTACAGTTCTAACTCGATAACAAATCATCCGATCGATTTGATTTTTATTTTAGCATATTTAGTATTTGTTTCTCCATACAATGACCCTCCAGTTTTTCGATCGGATAAAAAATGTAATTTTGCCATGCCAAAAACCATCAGATTTTTGAGCGAAATTTTAAACTTTTTTTCAAAACTCCGCCATTTTGTTAAATTTCAATTTTTTCACAATCCTGGGTCATTGTATAGGCAAAACCTTCTAGTTTAACTAACTTTTTTTTATTATTTCAGGCACTGTGAAGGCCGCAATCACTGCAGCAATGGAGGAACGTTTTTTTAGACTCGGGAGATGGCGAATAACTTGCTGAAAATCGAATATTTTCATTCAAAAAAATTACTATGTATACATTATTAATGCACAAATATATCCTCAAAATTTTAAAACATTCGATGTAATACTTTTCTTTAAAAAAATTCCCGAAAATCACGGTCACACTAGTCGTGCTCCTTAAGAAAATTCTTACTAGACTAAAATCGTTAAAGATACAAAAGCCCTATAAAGACTGAAAGCCGAATATAGTTAGTAGTAATAATTATTATCTTACTATGATTGTTATTTTTGTAATAAAGAAATATATTTAAGAATTATTTAAAAAATCATGTTGCAGAATTATCCGGAAAATATATGTTAATTATTATAGTAAAAATAAAAACGTGTAATAGGGACGCTGTTATTGAAATATAAAAAAAAATTAAATTAAATGACAAAAATTACAAATCTTAAAAATGGATACGAATACACAAATGTAATTTAGTATATGAAAACAAATTAAATGTGTCAAATAATAGTTAATTGATAATTAATATTTTTCTTAACTATGTTAAATATTAATATTACTTAACCTAATTAATTTGAGTCATAAAAAATACCTTAACTTTTATTTTGTTTTAAACATTTGTATAAAAAAAGGATTGTATTTGAAATATTTTTGAGTAACTTCATACATACATATAGGACGTTTTTTAAGCGTGATAGAACTTTGAATTGAATCCCTATTGAAAATTCAATTTAACCCAAAAGACACCCTATATATATATAATAAAATATTTGTTTAAAAAAATTAAGGAAACAATTTCATTGTCCCTCAACACGGTACCACTATATGACAAAAAAGTAAATGACACAAAAAAAAAACTCTCAAAGCTTTCAATGTTAAACATCAATTTAAAAATTGTCCTTAAAATAAAAAAAATCGTCCTGCATCATCAACAGTAATACTAGAGAGAGATAACGGATTCAAAATCTTTTGCACCATCGTGATTATTACAAATACGATTATCATCATATGTTTAAAATATAAACTGACAAGATAACAACCGTTACTCATCACATTTTTCGAGAGCATCCGACCTTGGTGATGTTTTATTGATTGAACTGACATAGGGCACACCTAGATCGGAGCATCGAGCAACGTCGTCATGTAATGAAAGTAAAAGATTCTCGCCGATACGAAATTGTGAAACAGTTTGCACAATGGGTGTCCGATGCTAAGAATGAGGCGTGACACACGATCTACGGTTACAGCTATAGTCATCATCCCCTTCGTCACTGATTTAAGGAAATTATTCATGAACTACCGAGTTGAATCTAAAAAATCTCAATACAATTCAATGGAAATAATTTCAACAATTTGTGTTTTCATTTTTTTACGAAATAATTTCAAGTTTGTAAAGATATTAAATAAACATTTTAATATATATATATATATATATATATATATATATATATATATATACATAGAGAGAGAGAGAGAGAAATATTTTCCAGTGAATTTTTAAACCTTGACATGTCTTAAAAAAAATCATTTTCATAGCAAATAATACAATATTAAAATTTATTCTCTCCCTCTAAAATCATACTTTAAGTTCTAAGTAAACTCATCGTAATCCACGAGACAACAAATGACATTTAAATCAATGATAATTTAAATGATATTACTATTTATTAAAAAAGTAAGCTAGAATTAATTATTAAAACTTGCTTTTTTAATTGCATATTTTTCTCATTTATTATTATATAAAGATCAGTATAAGTTGCCTATATAACTCAAAAGATAAAATAATAATTCATAGTTTTATTCCTATTTATCTTTATAAACGTTCTTGTAATAAGTATAAACAAGTGCTTTAAAAAAAATTATAGTTTTTTTTACAATTTGAAAGATAAAACTGTAATTATAAAATGTTATATTTCCAAACACAATTATCGTTACGCAAGCTCTAGTGCATTCGAATAATTTAAAAATATTTTCACATCAAGATGAAAAAATGTGCAATATGACGAATTGGGGACACTAATTAATGTTTAAAACATTTTCTTATTACGAAATTGAATTCAAAATAAAGTGTTTTTAGTATCTTCTTAACCTTACAGATTTCTATAAAATTATATAAAGACATATACTAAATTCTAAGAACACTTTCATCGTTGCGAAAATTTACAATTATTTAATGGAAAAATATGATCTTTAGTTAGCAAATCAACTTATTCATTCAAATAAATTTTAATAAATTATTACATCCGGCTAAACCTAATACTCAATTTTATTTTAAGAAACAAATAAGATTAATGTAATATTTACTCAAATTATCAATATCTATTAAATAATATATAAATATCAATACATCAGTTTAATAGTAAAAAAAAAATTAGTTTGATAATATTAGTATTTTTGATTTAATCAGAATTTACAATTTGTAAAATTGTCACCACAATCGTTTAAAAATTGTCTATGTTTTATTTAAGATAGCCAAAATAAGACTGAAGGATAATAAGTGATAACAAGCAAGTAATGTATATCTAAATCCTTCAGTCTCAACTGGTATATTTTAAAAATAATTTTAACTGTCTTATGAAATTCAAAAATAACTTAAACTAGTTCAGATTTTTGTAATAAGTAACTAGAAAAATTCAATGCTATTTTAACTAATTTTTTGTTATTTTATTTCATAATTCAAAGTGATTTTAATTTTAAAAAAATAGTTTGCTTACCTGTAGACTCGCATCTACTGTCATCTTCTAATAATACAATTACACTTAGATGATACCATTATTGTTCAAAACACTTTTTAGATTCATCTCCTTGATGCCATTTACTACTATCTCTAAATGACATTAAATGTCAAATATCAGAAAATCTTAGTCATTTTCAAACATTGTTCATTGAATAAAATTATTCAAGTTTAGTGAACAATCCAATTTTATTTTTTAGTATTATAAACTAGCCTGTATCGATTTTAACACATATTCGTCCGCTTGACGAAAATTCGTCATCTTCCAGAGAATCACCCACAGCCAAATGACGAAAATTCGTCATTTGTATATTACAGAGAATAATTGATTTTTGTTCTCTTAATTCTGAGTATATTAAATTATAATTTTAACCAAGCAGAGATAATGCCATGAGAGAACTGATTTTAGCTTCAGTTGCATCGCATAACGGTGCAAATGTAATCAAAAACAAAGTAAAACTGTATAAGTCGGTATTGGGTTTAAAAGAATTTTATTCAAAGTTTAAGCGCTCGGGTGTTCGAATAATTAAACAAATTTAGTTGTATTATTGTTAATTTTTTTACCCTTTCTTATGAAATAATAAAATATACCTAAAATGGAGGACAAAAATGAAATATATGCAGCCATTTTATCTGATTGTGAGGCAGATTTTTCACAAACTAATTTTGATAATAATGATAGTGACAGTATGTGACTTTTGCAACATTCCCCTTCATACTGGCATATGTTTTGAACAGTACCATTCACTGAAAAATTATTAATTATTTATAAAATTAAAGACCCAAAATTAATGTACTTCATCTAAAAAAAGAGAATAATAACTTTGTGTTTTTAGAAATTCATTTAAACTTTTTTATGAATTTAATTGTTTTTTAACTAAGGAAAGCCAAAAAAAAAAATAAAAATTATATATAAAGATAAATTTGTTTTATATCATTTTCCAAGATTTCACTGAAAAATATATGATTTCTAACAAGTTACATTAGTTTTATATAGACCATATCATTTCTACAGATAGTGTCAAAAAATGCCAGCATTTGGCGAATGGCGGTGCAAAAAGTTACCCGACGAATATGTGTTAATATTTACAAGGCCATTGTCAATATTGGATGTACCAATTATTGAACCAAAATTCTGGTCTCTTCCAAAAGCTTCACATTTTTTTTAAAAATAACAATATTATGTTACTAGTTCGCCGAAATCAGAATGTATACACATAAAATTAATCAGAATCGTTAACAATCCACCTTATTGTTCTAAAGTAATTCAAGAAAATTGTACAGAAAGATGTTCAAAAATATGTAGTCACATATTATCCATTGTAATATTATACAATAGATAATTTAATTGTCACACTTCATATATACATATATATATATATATATATATATATATATATATATATATATATATATATTATATACCTGTATATTCACTATTCTATTTGTTTACGTGCTAAAAGTCATATCAAACGACACTATCCAGAGACCCGAACACTTTCACTCTCAGAAATATCTCTGTCGTAAGCCAATTTATAAAAATGTGCGATTTTTCATTCCGATACAAGCAGTTAACACGATATGATTGTCGAAATAATAACAGTACAAAGAACGTGATGCTACTAAACTAAACAGCCACTACACTTCAAATAAATTATGACATAATTAATTATACTGAATTGTATAATTTATAAATCGTCTTCTCTATTGTATTGTACAAACATCATTTAGGTTTTCTAATCAGTATATTTTTTCTTATAATCTATTGTTCTCCTTTCATTATATACAAAAGTTTACAAAACACATTAACTTCCAATGTTACACTAATAATATAAGACCAGTGTGCATACACAAACAAGCAAGAAAACATGTACATATACAAAAAAGATAAATTTTAACGTTCGTAAATTTGAATATTGTTATGCATTCGGCAATGCAATTAAATAATACATTATGTAGTTTAATCACATATAATATCTTATGTTCTTTATATATATAGAGTCATCCAAATGTGACGCCTAAATTCGTATTTTATTAAAAAGAAACAAAAAGAATTATATACATGTTTCCCTATACACCATCCTATACACATGTTTCTTTTTAATAAAACACAAATCTAAACGTCACATTTGAATAATCCTATATATATATATATATATATATATATATATATATATATATATATATATATATATATATCCACAAATGTGTATTTGTATATATTATTAAATGTCTCGTTTTTCAGCGTTCTCAAATTGTTATGTATCTTTACACGAATCTAGATCATATATGAAAGGAGGCGATTCTAAATACTTTTAAATATAATGGGCCATAAAAAAATGTACTTAGTTGTTTTTATTTTTAAAAGTATTTTCAGAAACAAGACATTATGTAACAGTACATAGACTATTGTATTTCTAGTGAAAAAATTAATAATAAATGCAAGAACAATGATCCCTATGTAAAATTAAGTAAAGTAGCACAAGCATTAAAAAATCATAAAATTTTTGATGTATTTTTACTGAATACTGCATTAAACATATTTTTTATATATTTTAACGCATATATATATATATATATATATATATATATATAGTTTTTTTTAGCGTGATAGAACTTTAAATTGAATCCCTATCGAAAGTTGTATCTAAACTAAAAAACAATTTTATATATATATATATATATATATATATATATATATATATATATATATATATATATATATATATATATATATATATATATATATATATATATATATATATATATATATATATATATATATATATATATGTATATATATATATATATATATAATATTTTATATTCTATATTTGATCCAGACATAGTTATATATACACACACAAAGTCATGACAAAATATTTATTAAAAATAACAAGATATTTATTAAATATAAAACTAATTAAAGTATATAAAATGTGAAAATTAACTCTTACCATTTCTAAGTATAAACATTAAAGAATAAATATTATAATACTTATTTATATATTTTATTTGACATCTTTTATTCATTCCCCTCTAAAAATATTCTTTTGTGAACGTTACCTGTTTCAATAATTCATTTGTATAAAAATGAATTAATTCCATTACTAAACTAATAGTAATGGGCAATATTTAATATTGAAAAAAGTATTGATTATTTTATCCATTTATTATATACTATCTCAACAAAATGATAAAAAAAGTATTCAAATAAAAAAATAAATGTTCTAATAATTAACCCATTTTTAAAAAAGGTATCCATACAATATAAATATTAATTTACAAATATTATTGTGAATTACCTTAGTGTATATCAAAAAATTATGAAAGTAATATTTTCTAATAATTTTCAGTGATCATTTTTCATTAAGAGAATGGAGAATGTAAGGCAACAACGGTCATTTATAACGAATTCAATATGTTTTTGTCAAAAAAATATCACTCGAAGCGATAAATCGATGGTATACGCAAATTAATGACGTTTAAAATACACAAACGATTATGGATTCGTCTTCTTTTTCTATTTACTTATATGTGAATATTACATCTCAACCTTTATATGTATATACACACACACATATTATATATATATATATATGCGAACTATGTATATAATGTAATTAATAATTCGTTCCTTCGATTTGAAATAATTAAGATATTTACTAGTTTCAAACGAGTCCGAAATTTAGTTTTATGCTAAATTTATTTCCAAAATATGTTAATGCGGTGAAAGTTCTTTCTGCGTACATTTTATGATATATATATATATATATATATATATATATATATATATATATATATATATATATATATGTATATATGTGTTTATAAATGAGTGTGCAATATGTTCGTTTATTTTCATATTTAGGAAGAAAAAATATTATCTAGATATGACGTTCTCATCACTTGTCAGGAAAGTTATAGATATTTTATTTGCATAAATTGTGTTATTTAGTTTTATTCATCTTTTAGAAGTATGTGTTTATATTAGATAATGTAATATGAAATGTCGGATTTTTATATTATTTACCTAATAATAATCCGACATTTCATATTACATAACCTAATATTTTAAGATATATTGATTTTTAAAACACATACATACACACACACACACAAATTTATATATTTATTTATATATATATATATATACATATTTATATATATATATATATATATATATATATATATATTGTATAGGGGTCATCCAAATGTTACGACTAGATTTGTGTTTTATTAAAAAGGAAGAAAAGAAACTATACACATGTTTCTTTTTAATAAAACACAAATCTAGGCTTCACATATAGATGAGTCTCTCCCTCCTATCTCTCTCTCTCTCTTTACACCACACACACACACACACACACACACACACACACATATGTATATATATATATATACGTTTTTAAAAATCACACACCTTTAGAATATGATTTTCTGTAATTCAATAACAAAAAAGACGTCAAGCATATATAAATGATTAATGGAAGTTAATAATTACAATATTTAAGAACCATATAATACTCGTCTGTTTCATTATAATTTCAAAGTTTAAAATGCCTACAAATATCTGAATTGTTAAAGTAAATAAAAATATGATATGAAAATGATGAAACAGACGACAATGAGCATAAAAATTAGAGCCATTAAAAATAAATACTTAAACAGAAATATAATAAAATAAATGATTTTATAAAACGTTCTGAAATTTTTTTTTTTAAATATTCAAATTCATCACCTGATTGCAAAAAATAAGTACTATTTTTTAACTTATTATTATAGATGAGTTAGCATACATTTAATACATTTAGAAAAATAAAAATAAATTTTAAGAAAACAAACTTCATTTAAATAACAGACCTTATATAGGGTCATCCAAATATGACGTCTGGATTTGTGTTTTATTAAAAAGAAACATGTATAAACGGGGTGGTGTATAAGAAAACATGTGTATAGTTTCTTTTTAATAAAAAACAAATCTAGGCGTCACATTTGGATAACCCTATATAAAATGTTAAATTATTTTTTACTAAAAAATCACTTTTACACAAACGAATAATTCGTCTCAACACTACAAAATTTTACGAATGTTCAATAATCATTTAATGTTCATTTTTCCGCTAATGCGTTTTTCAGTGATAAAGCTATAATCTTCAAAGCGTGAATTTACGAGGGTCGTTTGATAAGAATGGTAAAAAGTAAGAAAAATTTAATTAAATTAAACAGTAAATAAATTTACCATATTTATCAAACGACCGTTGTATGAAATTTAATTTAAAATTAAATTTTTCATTATATATCTATACATTTATTTCCAGACATCTCCTTTTAGCTCACTTCTAAATAGTAATTATTTCTTTCTACTTGTATTTATTTCTATATGTAAGAAAATATTTATTGTAATTAAATTGGCATTGTGGTTAATTCTGCCATATCACAATATTTTCAAAATCTTATGATATAAAAAAATATTTTGTTAGGAACTGAACTAACTACAGTGATAAATCGATTATGATATTGAATACATTTATTCAACTAAGAAAACTTATACAAAAAAATGCAAATGTGTTCTCGAGAAATTAATATTCGTTTCAGTTAGTGAATAGATCAACGATCGTGTGTCATGTCTTATAGAAAATATAAAACTGTTCTGTCACAAAAGTTTCTTCCGACTACAGTCCATTTACAGATACTTAGATGACAATCTGCAAACATGACTTTATACAATGATCATTTTGTCTCCTGTCGTCTTATGCAAATTTCTAGATCGTTTCCGATCACCGATGTCTTCTCCATATCCGTTCTATTGATGTCCGCAGAAGTGTCTTTGTAATCCGAAAGCCGTATTGAGCGACGTGCACGACGCAAAAAGATTATTGAAACGGCACGCGTCGTCCGCGAATGGCACTGACTCATTTTCGCATGTAAATTTCGACACCGGACGTATTAAAGTGTTAATTGAAGAACGTGACATGGACCGGTGTCACCTTCTCCTTCCTCCCGTTTATTATTCCGTTCCGTGCACGCAAGTCATAATAATGACGATGGTGTCAATAACGACAATGCCATGCGTCCGAAGAGGGGCCGGTGGAGTGAAAAAACGGATACTACGATAAATCGAAAATGGTGATCATTAATTATTTATAGCGAAAGATTTCATCAATGGTTCTCTGAACTGACAATGTGATTGTGTTAGAGGTGTTGTCATTATCGTCCTCGTTGTTCGTTCGTATACTTATCAGAACATTAAGACAATAGTATACGAGATTCATACGGATGCTCCGTACAGTCACATATACCTGTCGTGCTATTAACCTTTTAAAAGCGTCTCCTACACGATCGAGATCGACTCTTTCTGCAGCTGTAAAGTGCAATTCGATGATCAACACACACATATAATCTTTTTAGATTTCTCTCTTACACTAAAATTACTCTTCCATATCTTATTTAATAAAATAAAATATCTACAAGAAAATTTTTGACAAAAATATAATTATTATAATTTTAAAATATTAATAAATAAATTCAAATAAACATCTTTATCTAGATTAACTCGTTCGCTACCAGCGTCACACATGTGTGACGACTCGATTTTCTTACCTCAGCCCAGCGTCACAAATGTGTGTCGGATCTGTGACATATGATGCATAGGAAGGTGCATATCTTAAGAACAGTGACAGATGATCATTATTAGTTTATGATAACTGTTTGTACTAAATCGTACCGCAAAAAGATGAATTATGTTAAAAACAATAAGATCTGGGAGTCACGAATATATATATATATATATATATATATATACGAATATTTTTGAATGAATTAAAAAATATTGGCAAACGTTAATAAATTCGAGTTACATTTTAAAATTATGTTTATAAACTTGTTCAATTTTATTATGTAAAAATAATTAAATAATCATACAAATAACAGTAAATTAAATCCACGTGGTATTTAAAAATTTATCAAACAACACGAAAGGTAATTGACATGTATGCCAATATTCAGTATATAGTGCAAAATTGATGTTATTGGCAAGTATTCCCATATACAGATAGTGTTTTTATTTTTATGACATTATGTATATACATTTAATTTTAAATGGATTTATAACACTTTCATTAATAACAAATTGAGCCGTTTGTTTTTGATAGTGTAATAACTCCATTTATTCATACATTGAGATATAATATTTTAAGGTTTGCGTTTGAATTACGAAAAATCGACTTTGGAATATTTTTAGTTATATTATATAAAAAATTATAAATAAACAATTGTTGTTTATTTATAAATTTTCCAAAAAAAATTTCCGAAAATTTTTCAAAAAAATTTTCAAAATAATATGTGTCGGTTTGTAAAATTGCTAATTTCACTCATTTAGAACGTTATAAATACATCTCATAAAAATTAATGACAATTTGGTATCATATTTAAATAATAAAACGTCTGGGCTGTGGTGGCGGTTTTTCTCCTGAAGCACTGGTAGCGAACGAGTTAAGCTTTATACAACGATAATAATTTTATTTCAATGTACAAAAAATTCTTAGAATAAATTCTACTGTTCACCAAATGAACATTTGCGAGAAAATAATTAATAGGTATGAGTTTTCATTCTATTAAATTAATATTTTCAAATACACTGCCTATCAAATCAATTAACATTATTAACAAACTTTCTACAATAACTCCACAACTCAAATTCGAAATTGATTTTTAATCACTTCTAACTACTTTCAATAATTCAATAACATTCCTAAAATTAATATTTAATTATATTTTATTTAAATCAGTTTCTCTCTCTATATAATTTCATAATTAAAATATGTTGTTCCCTTATCTAAATATCAAAATACAATTAAACTCTTTGAATTGTAAAACATGAGAGTCATATTTCGATATATATATATATATGTAAATTAGTAAGTTTTTTTAAAATATTTTTTTCTATCCACTACTGAATGAAGACCTCTCCTAAAACTTTCCATTTCCAACAATCCAATACTCTCTTCCATTTCATACAGACAAATTTTCTTATATCTCATTTATTCATAGATCTCTTCTTGGACATTTTATATTTCTAAAATCCTAATAATTTGCTTATTCATCTACGATCTTCTCTTCTGTTTATATATAAGCCTCTTTCCATTTTAATCTCTTACCATAAAGTCCATAACTTTTGTCAAAACCACTTATTTCTCTCTTCTATCTACATGTTATTCCTAATATACACATTTCCATGATTAACTGTGTTATCTAGAATCTCTAAATTATTCTGGTATTTAAAATCCATGTTTAACTACCACATATGAGAGCAGGTAGTTAGTCGAAATTAGAACAATGAGAAACATAGAAACATCATGTTTAAGATATTAATCGTAAGACTTTTACGATATAATGCCCATTCTGTGAAAAGTAAATATCTACTACACTCATTTTATTCAATTCTGATGTCAAAATGTAATTCAACATCTCACAATACTGCTAACTATATAATTACAATATCACATGTAGCATTTTTGAAGAAAAATAATAATTTCACTATAAATATCACATTAAACAGAGGCTTTAAGTGAATGTGTTAATATTTTATGATATAAAAAATAGTACTCTATCATTAACTCCAAGATTAAGACATAAAAAAGACGTGACTATACGTCAAAAACCACTAAAGTGTTAATAATATACATACAACAATACTTATAATAAACCTGTGTTATAACAGTGGAAAAATATTATTATCGTTTAATCTGATCTGAAATTCTATTTCTATGCTATAAATATTTAGCGATAATGCGTGTGTACATATTAATAAGAACCTGTAATACCTGTTCGTTATCAAATAATGCGATCTTAACGAACATATTAGTCAAGTGTCGCATACGTAAATAACATATATATATATATATATATATATATATATATATATATATATATATATATATATATACAGACATCACTCATTGATTTGAAAAATAAACAACTGTCCATTTAAAAAAAAAATAAAAAAAAAACATATTGAATTGACAGTCTGACGGATCCATAAGTACGACAAACATATTTGCGTACTCACATCAAATTAGCATCTAACCATTATAAGCATAGCATGCGACCATAATTAATTGCTTTTTTAACGTAGGAGGAATTCATTATCGATCTTAATGGTTTTTAATTATAATCGTTTGAAAGACTTACAAGATATTGATTACGGTATACTTTTTCTCCAACTTATGATAAACATCGAATAGGTTGTGCTAAGTCTGTTAGTTTCTTCCTTCAATATTAACATTTAATCAGATAAGTGAGAAATTATGATAAGGATATAGATTTTTCTGACGATAAAACATAGATCCGGAATAAAAGTAGTCGTCTGAATGTTTCGATTCTATTTTTTAAAAAATAAATCTTCGATGTAGAATATTATTTATATTTAAATTTCATTTACTGTATTTTTATAATTTTGTATTGCTTTTTTATATAAATACACTTACAAGTATTAATTGAAATATACTTAATTACAGAAATTCTTCGAGTTAAAGATGTAAGAAAATGTTTTAATTTTTAACAAGTACTTTAACACAAAAGAACCCCTTTTAAATGTCTTATACAAAATTTTAAATATAAATAATTAAATAAACGAGTCAAAGAAAAGTTTTTCAAATAATTAAAATTTTTAATTGAAAATAGGAAAAGATGACATTAGAAACATCGATTTAATTTATATACCTAATACATAGTATAGGGTTATTCAAATGTGACGCATAAATTTGTGTTTTATTAAAAAAAACATGTGTTTAGGGAAACATGTGTATCGTTTCTTTTTAATAAAACACAAATCTAGGCGTCATATTTGGATGGCCCTATATGTATATCAAAAATTAATAATATTATTGAGTACTTATCTAAAATTAAAAAAATTATTTAAAATAAAATATATATAATTTAGAATATCTTCTTTATAAGATCTAATAAATAATAAATATAATTACATAAATACTAAATATAATTTTAATGAAAATTACAACTAAATTATGAAAATATTAAATAATATATAACATTTATATATATATATATATATATATATATATATAATATTTTTTTTTTAGAATTTAACATTGGAATAGTTTAAACTAAAAGAATTATAATCAGAATTACTCGATGATAAAAAAAACTTCGACGAATAAAAAGAACATTTCTATATTATTTAATATCAAATATTAACCTTTGCACTATAATAAAAATAATTAATTAAACCAAATTCCTCAGCGCTCAACCTACTATCAAATTCAATACGTAATTGTACAAATCATATGCGAGTTCGATATTATGTCATCTACGAGAAAAAATTTCGTATGCGGAGTTCTTTTTAAATAAATATATGTACATATAATTGAAATTTGTACAGCTAAATGACCCGTACAAAAAAGAAAAAAAAATTAATGAGCATACGTAAAGAATAGTTTTAATAGTGAATCACTAGCAGGAATTGTATTTATTTGATATATAAACACTGCCTCTCTTTTTTCTATTCAACAGCTGACCTCTAATACGATATTAATTGATGGCATTCGATTGTGATTACAGTTACAGAGGTATGTAGTTTCTATTTTTAAATTTTATTATTATCCGATGACACTCACTACTATTGAATTCTCTGCTGCGGCTAATGATGCTGTTTAGTACAATGAACGGTCGAATGCATTAAATGACTATTTTATAAATATACTCATATATTAACCAGTTTTTAACCTGTTTTGTTTTCTTATCATAATTTCTAGATTAACAAATTATTTAATTAGAATATCATCTTAAATAACCATATTTATTATAAAAATAAAGATTTAATCTTAAAACATTCCAATCTTAGAAGTTTTAAGATGCAAATTAAGGTTGCAATTTATTGTAAATTTTCTAAACTCTTCCATCTGAGCTACTAAATCATTCTTCTAGAACTACCCATTTTTAAATGTTATTATAAATTACAATAATACATTTATACAAATAAATCTATCCAATAACAAAAATTTATCTATTATGGATAATCTATTCAAAACTATGACTCATTATATATTATTTATTTGAATCTTAACTGCTATGTCTACTTTAAATTTATATTCTTTTTAATGAAATTAAAAACATTAATCAATAAGTAAACAAATGTAACCTAACTAAACTATATTTAAATGTATAATTATTAAATAAGTATAAACTATCTATGTCAAAAAACAAGTCATTTTATTGTATATTTTAATTTTTGTATGGTAAATCATATTGAAACTTTATATATAACATTTATCTAAAATATACTTATTTATTGTAACACAGAATTAATAAAAAAAAAATATTTAAAATTTTCTTACTTGAGTATCTATTCTCTTCTAATTTCTGCTACTAAGTAACTACTGATGCATTTCACCACAAACATTTTTAGCACTTATGCAATGTTTAAGTAGATGCTACCTGTAATATCAAGGTAATTAAAAATAACATCAGTATGAAAATATGTGTAATAAAATACATTTTAATAAACAGTAAATATCAAATAACACAACATAATTGATTTAAAATATATTAATAATTTTAAACATTCATTGAAAAAATATATTAAATATAATAAAGAAATTCAAGCGTCAAATAAAATGTACTTTTAGACCAAAACGTTATTCAAATATAAAAAAGTATTAATGTGGTAAATTATTCGAAAAATATCTACAATGTGTTTGGAAATAATGCAGTAGTGATCATACATGTCAAGTGTGATTGAAAAAAATCTATTCAGACAATTTTAACTTAAGGGGTTATACGCAATTAGAAATTTCAAAAAATCGATTTTTTTGCATTTTCGGAATGCACATATATTTGAGTATATTCTCTGAAAATTTTAAGTAAATCCGATAAATATTTTCGGACATACACCTGAATTTGTAAAAAAATTTTAACTATGTGTAAACTACTTCCGAAACTTCAAACGCGTTTATCTCAAAACGGTGTTTTCATAGTCGGTGATCTCGATATCTCAGAAATGGCTGAACCGATCGGTCTCAAATTTTCACACAATCTTCTCAAATATATTCCTCAGGTATTGAACGAAGAAATAAGGTTTACAAAAATTATTACTATTTTTTTAAACAATTTGGAGCGAAAATTTTAGTAAAAAACGAAAAATTTTTTTCAAGTAGACGCCATTTTGTCAAAAATGAAAATTTTTATTATTCCTTCGTTCAATACCTGCATTAATCTATCCTTTAAAAGAATTGACCATATTTTTTGATTTCAAATGATCCAAACCGCCGATATGGAGATCACCGCCAAGCGTCTTTTTTTGGAGGTCGTTCGGGACATCGTCTGCAGGAGCGGTGCACTTAAATATTTTTTTATGATCGACATGTTATTTTATTCTTGAAAGTAGGATCTATTCAAATAACCATAATTTGTAATTGCAAAATAAATACTGTTTCTAAAAAAAATTTCTAAAAAACGTCGTTTTTGCGCCTCGCAAGTGCGTATAACCCCTTAAGTAATAAATTCCAGTAGTTGATGACATTTTGAAACAGATGGTAGTTAAAATCCAAAATAAACCACAAAAATTAACAAATAAAATCAAAATTCATCGTATGACAATTTTGGATTACTTTGAAAACTTGAAATAGTTTCAAAACTTAATTTTTATATTCTACACATATTAACAAAAATTGATAAAAAGACTTAGAATTTTTGCGAATTTAATTTTTTGTTAAGCAAAAGAACTATTTTTAAAACGAATTGTAACAGGAAATGAAAAATGAGTTTTATACAATAATATAATGAGAAAAATATATTAATCACCAAAAAGTAAAAATTAAATTAAAGATAAATATGAGGGAATAATAAAACTTCCAAAAGATGGTACACAGTAATAAGAAAAAATGAAAATTATATAATCGATTAAAGAAAATAAATAAAAAAATGTTTTCATTTCATATAATAATACCAAAAAGACTTTTCATCCACCATATATATATATATATATATATATATATATATATATATATATATATATATAAATATAGTAGCGATATGCATCTGTTAATTAATCTGAAAGATTGATATCATTCGATCAAGGCTAAACGGTGGTCACATTTCCGGACAGTGAACGTTTCAATATTCCGTTCTGTTTCGTTGGAATTGCGGCGCTCAATCTGCTCGCCTGCAGTGGTGAAACGAAACCGCATATCGATAGAACAAAAGTACGAATTTAGGAAACAACAATTCCGTATCGAATTCTTTCAATGAGCATTTTTTGTCTCGCCATCTTGCCACCAACAACACATGTGTTCCAAGACAGCAGATAACGAAAAGGACATGAGACACATTTATTTGTCTTTCACTTATACATTTTTTTATAATCATCGGGTAACCGCAGTCGTTCGTTGAAACACAATAAATGGGTTTTATGGAATTTCAGTGAACGTTCTCTTAACATTGTTCCATATAAAAAGAAACAATACGGAAATGTAAATTGTTTAATGTTGATTAAATCGTACGTTATTACTCTTAGCAACTAACTGCATATTTATATCACTTGTATGCTAATTATACTCACACACACACAGATATATATATATATATATATATATATATATATAAAACTCTAAAGTATAATTAAAATATAAAACTTGTTTTGTTAAAAAATAAAAATGTCTAAAATAAGGAAATGTAATATTGTCAAAAATTTCCATAAGGACTTCAAAAAAAAATCCTGTAAAAATTTAAGTAATTTGATTAAAAGAACAAAGAAATATAAGTAAAAGATTAAACCTTAAACTGCCCTTGATAATATTCACAAACACTTTCAAAGAGTTAAAGAAATGCTTGAAGATTGAATGGAATCAATCAAAAAACTATAATGTTTTTTTAAGCATGATAGAACTTTAAATTAAATCCCTTTCGAAAGTTTTATCTAACCTAAAAAAACATATTTTAAATATATACATGTGTGTGTGTTAAATGAATCATAAAAATAGTATCTGATAAAAAAGTTAACTTTGTTTTAATTAAAAAATTAGCAACATCTCAATATATGATCCATCGTTGATATTTCTTTTATTTCTGATATATGCATAAATAACAACATATTTAAAATAAATATTCAAGATTAAACTGGTAGAGAATTAATAAATGAATAATATGTTTGACTTTACTAACAACTTTAAATGAAATCATACATTTTTTTAAAAAATACGATTTGAACTTTAGCTCTCGTACATGATTTCTTCTGGCTTATTACTTCTATAAATACCAAAGTTGTAGATAAGTGCACGTTGAGAATGCACCGGATGTAGAAACGGTTTTTTAGAACACGTTAAATAAAAATGTCATCGTGATCGACCTTGCGACCTACAGATTTATACAGACGGACGTCGGTGGTCTGATCACTGACCTACGTCGACAACGGTAAACATCTGTTCAGTCAGACCAGTCGCTGCGAAATGAAAAAATTGTTAAAAAATGTAGATTTATGACAAATATCGATACGTGTCGTCATTAACATAATTATTGAAATTTCTCTTTCTGTCCACATTAATATACATTCATTATATATGCAAACGTAGATTATATATATATATATATATATATATATATATATATATATATATATATATATATATATATACAGTTAAATAAATAGATACATAAATGAAATAGAGTTATAATAATCGCAAAAAATAATTATAAGCAATCACACATAGTCTTTACAAAAAAATCTACATTTTTTTTAATATAAAGTTTTATTTAGAAATCCAATCATTTCGTTCAAATAATCTTAATGAAATTTACAGTATCGTTTATAAATTATTTAATACATTTTTTTATGTATTGCTGCTTGAATGTGAAAAGTAAAAAGCAGATATTTCAATTAAACACCTCTTAAGAATTTTATTTGTCAATTACAAAAGCACTGATAAATAAATATTATTTATAAAAGCACTGATGCATAAATAATATTTTCAAGTGACAGTTATTTAAGATACTAATTTAAAAAATCTGGCTGTATTTTATCAAACCATTATTTAATTATTGAAGGTTTTTCCGCATGTCATTATTTAAAAATAATAATAATAATGATCACGTAAACATACATTAAAGACATGTAACTACAAATGATATCCAGAATCCATCATGTAGTATAAGATGACTAATTAGTGAGTAGGAATACTAATTCCCATTTATTAAATTATTTCTAGAACAATTCATCCTGTTTATGTTTCAGTTGTGTGAAATAAACATCCTCGATGATATTTTGATTAATATTTAAAAGCCTACAAACAGATATTACCAAATGTAGTCTACCAAATACAAAGCAAACTGTTTATAAGATAAACCTCAACCTTCGAAGTTGTTCGAAGATTGTTATTTAACAACACGCAATGTTAAAATTACTTGATGTTGTAAATAAATAATTTTATTATTAACATTGAATATTTTTTTCAATTAAGACACGAGTTTGATTCGACAATAAAAAATCGAAATTTTGAACAATAAAAGAATATTTTGAAAAAAGATGTATGTTTAAAATTTGTATCCTTTGATATAAATATTTTCGACCATATTCAGGCAGTTCGATTATGACATTTTTCCAAATGCACTGTTTACGTTTTGAGAAGCAAATTTATTTTCAGAACTAAGTTCAAACCCATAAAGCAAAATTAAATAAATTTTCGATGAGGAGCCATGTTACAAGAACACTAAAGCGTGGAATAATTGTTCTTGTCATGTAATTGTACATTTTATGTCATAAACACTTTTATCCATCGAACCGTAACAAATGTATCATAAAAAAATTCTAAAAAATGCATATGTACAAAAAAACACAACTTTTTGATTGTCTAATATTTGTCAGAGAGAGGTGTTTTTTTGATCAAGAATTGTTTTAATTGCAGTATTGATTAAAAAGACTTAAAGGATCAAATGAGGAATCGATACATAATGTACGCCACTGACGGTATGCTCGATGAATCACATGAGCACACGCTATGGAAAACATAGCTGTAGTAATAGTAAAGTCGAGGAACAGTGTTATATTCGTCAGCGAGGCTGCTCCCCGCTCGACGTCAGCGTGCGTTTTCTTTCACTTTCGGCGACGATGGTGGGGCACCAGCGGCTGCGACGACGTCCACGGACTGTTCCGTTCGCGTACGGGGCCGGCTCTGGCGGGCCGTTGGGCCGACAACGACGGCGACCGAAATCTGTGACACAACGACACGGCGGACCGTTCGAGTCAGTTATCGTTTAACCGTTTACCGGTTGAGTAGCACGCATCTCGGCTCGCGACTAACATTCACGTGCCGCACGCGACCGTCGCGCACCGAGTCATCGTGCATCGAACGCCGCCATCCGATAAACAAATCGGTCGATCGTGAATACGGTTTCAATAATCAAAACGCTCGTGTACGCGAAAATACAAGTCGTCGAAGCAAGGATCGTCGGGTCGATTTCCCAAAAAAAAGTATAAACATAAATAAAATAGATTGAAATCGATAAACGATTGTGAGTGAAGCAAAAAATTAATAAAAACGTTTTTGTCTCTGTTTTTTTTTCAATTTAAACAAATACGTTTTCTTCGAAACGCGTGGTAAATACTACTCATTATAATAACTAAACAGTTTACTTTCTCGCGGTTCATCGGTTTCACTTTTGCTTTCGAACATTTAACATCCTTTGTTGGCCACTTTTTTGGCACACAACAACAATAATCATTATCATCGAAGCTGTCCTCGCACTAATAACCATATTAATTATGTATATGTTTATGTGTGTGTATGTGAATATGTGTAGTTTTTCATTTTTGTCTTCTCTCTTTTTTGACAAGGTGAAGGTGGCATTATAATATATATATATATATATATATATATATATATATATATATATATATATATATATAAATGTTAATTTAATGACACACATTCGAATATGTATTTTGCACGTAGTGTTATATTTGACGTTTATTCTAATCGAACAGCCAGTACAAATATATTAATCAGGTCACAAAATCGAATTTCGAAAACAGTGCAAATTTATTTGAAAATTCTATTCTTACCTCTAACACAATTAAGATTGAAAAAAGTTTTATAGCAATTAAGAGGATCAATTAATAATAAAATGAAGTATGCATTATGATAAGGATGTGAATTAATAAAAATTCTATAATATTTTTCAGACAGTTTAAATTTCTATTCTAAAAATTCTTTCTATTTTTCGATAATAATAACGTGTGTGCCAATTAATAGTTTTTTTTTAGAAATCCATATATAACAGTCTACTTTAAATTTGTTTCTTTTATAACAAGTATACAATTTCAATTTATTGTGAAATGCACTTATCTAGCAACGATTTGAAACCACAAAAGTTCATTTATGTAAAATTACAGTCATTTTGTTTTAAAACAATGTTTAAAGGTTGAAATTGAAATTAAACCAAATAACAAGTATTGTCATTAATATTAAAGTTTTATATAAGACATACAATTGCTTCGTTTGAACTTTTTTACTTTTCTATGAATGTAATAATCATTTATAGTCTCTGTCAATTCATTACTGAATAAAAGTATTCAACATTATTCCAATTTAAACAGTTTACTGCCTTGTTCTTTCAATAAAATAGTCAATATAAAAATTCGGCACGTCCATCAATTCGTTTCCTAACAACTTTATATTTTTTTTGTATATTTTAAAACACCTTATAATTATTCTCAACATTTAATAATACATATATAACAATTTTCATAATAATCTTTCATTTATAGCTATTTTATTAAATATTTAAAATTCCAATTTTAACAAAATTATGTAATATTAAACAAGTGTACATTTTTTTATTTCCAGTGCTTCAAAATGAAATAAAATTTTATAGATACTAATCAACCTAAATTATATTTGTTTCGACAAAAATATGACAGCTATTTTAATATTTCTGTTAAGCAAAAGTGCAAATCGACATGTTATGTATAATATATTTTAATTCTCAAACAATATTAAAAAAAATTTGTATAATAAATACATACTTATTTCTTGGGAATTTAAAAAGAAACGACCATAATTAAATGTTAATTATAATGTTATAACGTTATTAATTACAATTTTAAAGAGAAGAAAGTCTCCTAAAATAATGAAATGTTTACTAACGTCAATAAATTTTTAAAATATCATTACAGTTTCTAAACACAATCATGTGTGTATGTGTGTGTCGTTTATATATAAAGATACATGTATGATTGAATTTATTTATAGTTTATACACCATGTAGCGAAATTGAAATTAACGAATTAATTTTAATTATCAACTGAAATTCTCTATATTATACTTTTTCTTTTTCTGATCTTTATTACTCTCTATTTTCAAATTATTTTTTTATTAATAAATTTACATTATTATGTTAAATTTTAAGAATATTTCTGTATTCCTCATTAATAATTAACATTTTCTTAATAACTTGTACAAAGTCTAATTTTTTGTTAAAACATATTTAAAAATAGTTATTAATGCAATTATTTTTAATATAATTAGGAATGTAATTTATCCATAAAATTGATAAAATATATTAATTTCGTTTTCAAGTACACAATATATAAACTCATACATTTTTTGCGAATTAATTACTAAATACATTCATTTTTAATTGAAATTATAATTTTAGTTTTTCATTTTCTTTTTTCTCAGTAAAAATTTTTTTTTCTTCAATTTATTTTTAAATAAATCTTCTCTATTAATCTAACCTAATCGAATCTAATTAAAATATTAAAAACGTACTTATTGTTTTTTATACAAATGAATATTTTATAAAATTTTACAATGCTAGTTTAAACAATTAATTTATTTTAAATCCAGCTACGGTATCAAACAATATTATGCTAAAAATCGTGTATATAAAATAATATAAACAAATTTGCAATATCAAAAAAAAAGAACAATAATAAATGTTCCTTTTATGCAAATGAATCACATACTTCAATATTATAAAATTATATAAATCGTTCAATATTCAATTATGGTTCACCTTTGTCATTAATTCGTATTTTGATGAGCAAATCAACAAAACCGTAAATTTAAAAAATCAGTGCATGTTGATTTTTTATATCTGTAGGAAGAAGAATAGAAGAAGTTGGTGTAGGAAGCTATTTAAATCGCAGAAAGTTAGTGTAGGAAGCTAGTTAAATCATATTTTGAGTTATGAAAAAGAAAAAAATTCGAAAAATTATATTGGCAATTAATATCATTTTTCAATAGTATTATTTGGAAGTAAATTTAAATTACTTGGGACAAAAAGAGTTGTAGGAAAGATAAAAATTCAAGTTCACAAGAAACGTTGAACTTGATATGGTCTAAAAAAACCATGAAACAAGATAACATTTTTTTACTTTGGTTTCATTAATTGATAAAATTAAAATCCTACATAATGATTAAAAAAGATAATTTAAATATTCGACTATCAAAACGTCTTTAGATCATGATTTTATATTTTAGCAGCACACTGATTCAAAACACTTGCCAAAATGTGTAAAATAATATCTCTAAACAAAAGTATAAAAAACATAAAAGTTTAGTTTTTATAAAGTCGCTCTGTAATAATGATAACAAAGTCATTGAAATACATATTAGTAAAAAAAGTACAGCAAATATTACAGAAATATATATACTGATGTTGGCATAAGTGTTAATGTAAAAGCAAATAAGCCACAATGCTCAACAAGTATTTGACATTTATTAATGCTTTATTTATTTTTTACTAATGAACAAATTTTACTAAAAATAATAATGATATTGTATATAAAAACTAAATTTATCATTTTCAATAAAAAAATAATATTTCAATAATTTCAAACCAATCAAAAAAATCTTCATTGAAACAAAAGTACATTTATTTTCTAATAAACTGTTGGGTTTTTTACTCACATTTACCATTTTAGTCAACAGTTTGTTCTAGTAATTATCACGATGGTAGAAATATTTATTTTGTACTAAACAGATCTAATATCATCACTTTATCTTTCTGTTATTTATTAGTTATTCAAATTAACAAAATAACATTAAATTTCAGGTATACATGTAAATTTACTTCATTGCAATAAGTTATCAAATTTTAGTGAATAATTGAAAAAATAAATATCTACTTTAAGAGGTCAATATGAGGAATTTAAATATGATGAACTTGTAATATTGAGAACTCAATAAAAGATAGACGATTTTTTCGTTTAAAATTGTATAATCGACTAAAATCTATCGTGAGCTAAATTTAGCGAGTGACAGTTATGGTTACTTTATTCACATAAATTAAATGTGTAGTTAAGTGCGAAACAACTATTTGTATAACTCTATAACGAAGAATATTATTTAATTTAATGATTTAAACAAATAAGACGAATCTATTGAAATGGCGCTTCTTAATTACACAGCGCCGTTTTTGAATATACCGACACAAGCTCCGTATTTTACTCAACAGCCGGTCCACCAGCCACATTTACTATATGGTGTTCCGCCACCAAGTACAGATCAATCACATCCAAATTCTCCATACAGAAACTCACAACCTACAAGGACGACTCAGTATTCACAGAAGCAACAACAGCAGCCTCAAACGACAACTAGAAACGGTAAAGTGCAACAACAGTTTTTTGGGAATTACGACAGACGAACAAACGATAAGAATTCTAGAGGGTTCACTTCAAATTTTCCAAAGAACAGTCCACAAGGCTTTGTTAAACAGAATTATGAAGATCGAAGCGGATACAATATCGATAATAGTCGAACGGCAGACATAAATGAGCAGTTGACATATAATGGGCCTCCTGGTACTATTGGTAACGCACGGACGATCATTGGAGATAACGATCGAGACTCGAGAGACCCTCTAACCAATAACAATAATAAAAATAATCAGTACCCGATAAGACCCATCGAATATAAAAGGATCGACCCGGATAACCAAAAAACGTCGATACATCCGATCATTGACTACGATAACGACTACGAGTATTACGACGACGATGAAGGGAATCCAGTGCATGGGAAACCATTGTTGACACACATCACACCACTACACGTTGCACCGATCCAGGGACCGATTTTTCTCAAAAATGGTACCATTCCAGTAGTACCACTCTATTCGTATCCAGTGTTGAACAATGGAACTTTCTTTCAAATACCGGTAAGTGAAGATTTTTATTCATAATTTTAATAGTACACATATGTACAATTTATTTATGTATTTTCATTGATTTTTTTATTTCTTAATTGATTCATCCTTAAGTTGAACATGTAAACCAATAAAAATTTAATCTTTTTAACGATAACAATTTTTGATAACTGTATAACTGAATCAAAAGTTATTTTTAATCTGTTAGTAGAAATGTACACAAATTAAATTTTTACAAATTAAAAATAAAAAAGCTAATAAACTTTATATAACACCTTAAATCCTTATAATATTATTATATTTTGCAAACATTAAAAAAATGACAACCATTCTAAATTTTATTATTTTGAAATATATTTTAAAACTATTTCTTAAATTTTAACCAATTACTATCACAATTAATCTATTTTCAAAATATTCATGGATAAATAATTTTAAGAAAAAAAATCTTCATTCTGTATTTCTACAAAATACATTAACAAAATAATTATCATACCAAGTTGGCAGAACTGATCAATATCTATCAGCGAATATTAATTTATATAATTTTTAATTTATTTTTAAGATATTTTTTAAATTTCAAACTAGTGTCAATTTAATTATTGTTTTCAGAATAATCTATGAATTAATAACTTTTAATTAATTTTATAATATATTTTTCTTTTTAAAGACACATTCATAAAATCGTTATTTTAGATAAAAATTATATATTTTTATTTTTTATTAGCAAACATTCAAATAATGAATAATTCATTATGGTATTTTTAAATTTACTTAAGAAATTTTTCATATCTTGTTATCAACTCAATTAATCCGTTTCCAAAATAATTTATTGATTAACAATTTTTTCAAGAAAAATGTTATCAATCTGACAAGATATTCAAAAATTTTCATTATTAATTTAAAAACGTACGATACCTGAATAACACATTCAAATACTTGTCTTTATCGAAAACGTTATTTTTAGACTTATCGAAAAATTAATATTTTTTAAAGTCATAATAAAAACAATTCTATAAAAATCGCATGTATAAAATCACACAAACAAACTGTACAAAATTTTCCAATATTCATCAGAGAATGTTCGTATTGTGAATAAGAACAGATCTCGAATATTAGATAAACGCAAGTTGTGCCGTTTTCGCAAGTGCAACATTCACTGCATCATGACCCGTCCTGATTTTTTTATACATTCGTTATAAATATCTAGATCCGACATGTAAACGTAACACAATACGGAAAGATACGACCGTCAGAGATTGTTTTATTAACAGTATTAATGCTGTTGCTCAATTTGGAATGTGGAGTGAAACACTAACTTGAATATAGAGAAGATGACTAACAACCACGCGTATATACATTCATAAATGTGCATATATATATATATATATATATATATATATATATATATATATATATATATATATATATATAATGTTTATATACAAGAGAGATTTAACATAAAACTAAACAGCAGTTTCTGTGTTGCGTAAGGAAACTGAACATTAACAAGATAGTGATCTTTTGTGAATGATCTCTTTAGAATTAGCAATAACCTGTTTTACATATATACGAATATATATATATATATATATATATATATATATATATATGTACGTATGTGTATTATAATGTGTACATATATACATATGTGAATTAAAAATGTAATGCGTGTGAAATTGTATCTTTGAAAGATTACGTTTCACAAATCATTAATGTCATAAGTTACATACACCGATTGCAATATTTACATAAAAAAACATATGTTCATACATACATACATTTATTATATATATATATATATATATATATATATATATATATATATATATATATATATAGTTTTTTAAAACGTGATAGAACTTTAAATTGAATCTTTATCGAAAGTTTTATCTAACCTAAAAAAACCTTCATCATACCTTTATGTATACATACACACACATATATATATATATATATATATATATATATATATATATATATATATATATGTATATGTATATGTGTTTTTAGGTTAGATAGAAATTTCGATAGGATTCAATTTGAAGTTTTATCATGCTTAAAAACATCTCTCTCTCTCTCTCTCTCTCTCTCTCTATATATATATATATATATATATATATATATATATATATATATATATATATATATATATATATATATATAATTAAATAGTGATTAAAGTAACCAATATAATTTTATTAAAATGGTATTGGTACTTCAATTTTTTAAAATCAAAATCTATGTTAGTAAATTATTAAAAATCCATAATATCTAATCTTCTGATCTAAGTAATATCATTGTTCCCAATTATTAAGTTTTTCGTTCAAACCTTTTCTTAGTACAATAATCATATTATATATCAATTTCTCTTGGTAATCCAATCAGGCTTACGAAATAAAAATCACGTATTTATCGGTTCGTTGGCGATAAAAAATAAATTAATTTCAATAGCGTCTATTTTTTGACAAGGTCATCTCATAATAATGAAAAATATTTAAGAAAACAATACAATTCTAGCCTTATTTCCTTTGCTATTTGATATACACACTCTCATATTAAGTTATTTTTCAGTTTTTGGTTAAAGCTTTCAGTAAATGTAGTCTTAATTAACAGTTCTTTTTCAGTCAATTTCAAGTTTATTTCAATTCAGTTTTTTCAATTCTTGTTTAATATATATATATATATATATATATATATATATATATATATATATCAATATTGTTTTCTGCTTTTTTGGAATATTAAATTAATTAATATAAAGGATCATCCAAATGTGACGCCTAGATTTTTATTTTTTTTAAAAAAAAACTATATACATGTTTCCTTATACACCCATCCACATGTTTCTTTTTAATAAAACACAAATCTAGGCGTCACATTTGGATGACCCTATTTTAGCAACATCAAACTATCTATAATGTTCATTTTATGAATATTTCTTTTATGTATGTATATTCGTAATTATGTTTAATTTTTTGATTTAAGATCTTTTAATCAATTATATTATAATATAATTTTTTACAAATTATTTCAACTATACATAAGAGCATCATTTAAGTCTTTATATATAATACATAGACATTATAAAAGCTTGATTTTATAATATTACCCTATGATGATGATGGAATATTTAACACGCACATACGTATAGGGTCATCCAAATGTGACGCCTAGATTTGTGTTTTAGAAACAAAAGAAATATTGCACATTTTTCTTATACCCTATATATATACATATATATATATATATATATATATATATATATATATATATGTAGGTGTGTATTATTCGAGAGTATGTATAATTTTAATTGTGCGTACGTTTATATAAATATATTCTTTAGTTTACGCAAATGAAATCGTGTAATATACAACACTGTTACCGTTTGCACAATAACGACACATCATGTTCAGTCGTTTTTCACGCAAACAGCAACAACAAAAAAAGGTAATAAAAAGTAAACTTTATGCACGATTGCGTCAATTAGTCATGACGTGCTGACTATATCCATAAATCCAACTCGAACAATAAACGAAATAATTATATGCACGAAATGTGGCGGATAGTGGCAAAAGGGCGGCGGCAAGAGGAGTCCGATCGCAGTGATTGCGGCGCATGTTTGCAATTAACACACTTGATATGGTCGGTTAATCAACACTCTAATGACTTCTTACTCCTGCTGCGATCGCTTTGCGCAGTTTTCCATTGTTGTGTCACGATTTTGATGCGTACAAGAGTTATAAATGTTTGTATACCAGTATCAGATAATTGCTAAATTCACTTTACATACACACGTTTGTAACAAACGAGCTTCAGATAAAATTGTGACTGCTCTCGTTGTTGTATGTCGACAATTTAATTTATACGAATAAACATTTCGTACTTTTACTTTTCTTAGAGAATAATAATTTAAAAAGTCCATGATTTAACGTATGCAAATCCATGTACATATCATGATTTCTACATGTGATGCAATGTTTAGATTTTATCCCAAATAAACATTTTGGGGATAAATTACAACATTAGGTGCATAAATGTAATGGGGTCAATTATGAGGATCAAAAATACATTTTGTTAAAGAAATTATAAAAAAATCCAACAAAAATTATTAAAAAATTAACCAATTCTATCAAACAAAATGTAATACAGTTTTTAAGATGCAACCACATGATATAAAAATATTAAAAAATTAAATGATGTAAAATGAATAAAAGATAATAAATCATATTTAAATTTTTGTTGCAAACTTTAAAACTAACTTAAATAATTTCTATTATTTTGTATTAATTATGAGTACTCGTTTGTTGTAATTTTCTGAAGTTTAATATTAAAATAAATGTTATTAAAAAATTTAACTAATTTTTTTTATTATTTTTATGGATTTTTATCAAACGTATGTAGCTTTTTGTGACTATATATATATATATATATATATATATATATAAATATACATGAATGTATATATTATGAGACAGTATATATATAATGTAATGTACATATTATATCATATTAAAAATCAGAACGTAATAACATAATTTATTTTTCATGGGCATTCGATATTTGACAAAGACAATTACGTTAGAGTACATCTGACGTTTTCATCATATGCTGATTTGCGTGTCAGCAAACAATTTCATTAACAGTTCTTCTTCGTACAAATAAATAACAGTACATGGCGGGAGCGAGACGATCATCGTCTGTTCAAAAATCGAGGTGCGTCTGTTCAGGACAAGAACACCTGACGCCCGATAGATAAAGATGCCACAATTGCACGATTAACGACCACCAAACGTCTCGGTCTCGCTTCTCGAACAAGATCGTCTTGTCTTCGACATGATTTCCTAGACAGAGATCGGATAATAAAGTGAAAGTCCATCGACTGAAAATCACATTTACTCATCGTTCCGATCGATAGCCATCACCGAAGATCATTTTGCCGACGTCGACGTCGTTATCGTAATCCCGATCATCGTCACCAACGACCGTCAATCAGTCAGTCAGTAGGTTCGTTCGTCTACGACGAGGTTAAGACAAATGAATATACGACGTACCATCGTCAAGTGGGTCAATGTCAGTACGAACTTTTCACGTTAATCGTTCATCAAACAAATAGGCATTGAAATCGAAAGTCCGTGTAGGTTTTTTTTAGTTGATTTATTATTAGACTATATGCGAACAACGAACGTTTCTCGTAACTTGGTTCATTTTAAACTACACAAAAGAACTTGATCAATTCACATTATTTTAGGCAACCGTCGATGTAAAATTTGTCTTTGTAATATGCAATCATTTATTTCAAATAAAAAGGATTAGTTTTATTACATATTTTATTTAAAAAAGATTTATTGCAAGTGAGTACTGTTTCAATTTTTTAAAAAGAAAAACAGCCTGAATTGAAAAAAGATAAAGAAAATTAAAAAAATATTACATATATATATATATGTTTAATTATTCATACGTATCCTTCATAAAGATATTTAATCCAATTATCCTTGAAACCGCTAAGCAATCGTAAGTTTTACGACCAATTTAAGCTTTAAAGTCATTCCACAGGTAGATTATTGTTTATTGTGTATTATGTGTACATAAAACTTTCATTTCAACAGTGTCGACAATAAAATGAAACATAAATTTCATCTATATTTAATAATTTTAACAGAATATTGGTATAAAATTAAGCGAGTATTTTGCCACAAATTAATACTGTTTACCATAAGAAATTTACCACTAATTATCAATAGAAATAAGAATTTGCTAAAAAAAGATATGAATTATTACTTGTGATAATTTTTTGAAAATTCTTGTATACAAAAATACTTTTTATAAAAAAAAAATTGTCAAAGTTTTTACTTTCAAATTAGTTTTTAAAATATTTTTTACTTATTCCTAATTAATCTCAATTTAGGTTTTATTTATCTCAATTAAAATTATTTTTTCTTATCATTAATTATTCAACAACTTCCTTAAAACAATTTATTGTGTATTTTATTGCATGCAAAACAAATACATTAATGTATTTACATTTTACTTTGTAAATACACACACATTCTTATATATATATATATATATATATATATATATATATATATATATAATTATTCAATAATGCTCAATTAATAGATATTACATATAAAATCTTATATAACAAGTGACACTGTTGACCGGAACAAAACTCAACCTTGAAAATAGGAACAAATCTCGACAGGTTAGTCGACTGACACGTATGAATGAGAAGTATTTTATACAAACACACATATGTACATATATATATATATATATATATATATATATATATATGCATTGTTATATTATGTACATTAGACATATACAATATATAAACGTCACGCCATTGAAGAATTCCGCGGGATCGAAGTCCGGATGACGTCATGTCAAAAGTACAGGGATTCCCAAAGTAATGGCGTTACGGTCGCACCTTATAGTCTAATTAGCATGATTATTATGCATATATATATATATACATATGACGTATTGACAACAGGAACTGTTATTACTATAAAATCAGAACTAATTCTTTAAAAGATTGTTGTAAGTAGAATATAAATTAATCATTATCTTAAAAAATAATTCCCTTGTATTTTTATGCATTAATACATATTGAGATCCTACTGTGTAAACTTTTTAAACGTATTATTCTTTTAGTCCTATTATTGTCCTTTTTATTAATTTAAAACAAATTCCTTGAATGCATATTTTCTAATATCTATTAAATCTGTTTCTTAACACTAGGTTTACGGACGTTTCATGTATACCTATCTTTAAGGACACAGGTCAATTTGACGCATGAACAAAATCATACATTTTCTTTAAAAAACAACTTAAAAACAACAATTATATAATATTAACTTATAAATGAAACTATAAGATATACATTTATATAAAATTTATAATATTTAACATTATATAACATCACATTTATTCCGCGTATCTTTTACACATATATACTGGTAAAAAAATTATCAGTTGTTATATTCCTGCCTTGATGTAAATATGATTCGGCTAACTTTTAAACTATAAAATTCGTTCAAAAGTGTTGAAGTTCGCGTTTCATCTTTACCCAGATTAGGGAAACCATTTTTTAGATATTCTGAATTTACATCTACTGCCAACCAAAACTTTGTCAAATTTATGTGGCTTATTTGGCATATATTGCGTGAATCTGCATCGGATTTTCGTAGGGAACAATTACTCGTCTATTGAAATTTTCGTGAGGTTTATAACAGGATTGACTATTATGTATAAATTTGTTCCATATTTCAGATATCAATGCAAATTTATCTGTACGTAAACGTTCGGATCGTTTTGTTCTTTTATCAAATCATACGAATCGAAGAATTTGCGTAAATTGATCTGTAGGCATTGTGCTCGAGAAGAAAGCGGGTTCCGATTTCTTTGACCATAAATAAAAATCTTTTAGTGACTTTGCTTCACATGCCTTTTCTGTATTAGAGTTTTCCAACTAGCATTAATGCTTATTTTACGATTGCGTCAAATTGACCCGTACCGTAAAGATAAGTATACCACATACATAATTTCTAAATTAGAAAGTTTCGAAGAAAATTAATTTCCCTATTTTATTTGTCTCGTTAAATGGATAAAAGTCAGTACAAATGGTAGAAGAAAAATGTAAACGGTTTCTGTAAATTCCTTCATGTAATTCGAAATGTGTCAAAATGACGCGTCCCGTAAACCTAGTATTAAAGAAGATTATTTATTATTTCGTTTTTCATTCTTTTGTGTTTTTTATAGCAGAGTAATTTTGAAATTAATAAAAATGGTAATGTAATACTATGTTGATATTGTTGAAGAGATACATTAAAAATACTTTTCTACCATTCTTAAAATTTATATGCATACTTTTATATGTAAAATAAGTTAACTTAACTAGATGATTTTAAATGATTAGATATCACAAATAACATTATCTGACAGAGAATAAATAAGTATTAAAAGATGTTTATGAAAATAACTTTGATCATTTTATGAATGATTTTAATGTTACACCCATATATATGTATATATATATATATATATATATATATATATATATATATATATATATATATATATATATATATGCCAAAATTAGATAATTACAATGAATGAACGCAATTATTTTTATCACAAAATAAATATTGTACTCTTAAACACATTTTGAACTTCGTACCATTATTTTTAATTCAACAACTTCATTTATAACTAACTGACCGTGTCGAGAACCGGAACAACAGCTCTAAGCAAAATACAACTATCGACAAATATCTAATACTGTTCCTTTCATTTTTATCTGAAATATATGATAGATTATTGATTACTGAATATTTTAATTTTAGAATAAAAATTATATTAATCAGTCTCATTATAAACAATAATTGATTTGTTACTTATGTTAACAAACTTTCAAATTATCTAATTCTGATAATTATTTAAATAAGTGATTTGTACACACAAAACAATCACTTAAACTAACCCTATAAGATTTTAAAAAACTTATGAAAAAATGAGATAGATATATAAGGAAATTCGTCAATGAGGAACGGAAGAGAAAGGTATTAGATAGCTGGAAGTGGAAAGTTTTGGGAGAGACCTTCATCCAGCAGCAAAAGAGACTTATAATGATGATTAGTATATATGTAAATATATATAGAGGGTCAAACCAAATGTGACGCCTAGATTTGTGTTTTATTAAAAAGAAACATTTGTATAGGGTGGTGTATAGGGAAACATGTGAATAGTTTCTTTTGTTGTTTTTTAATAAAACACAAATCTAGGCGTCGCATTTAGATGACCCTATATATATATATATATATATATATATATATATATATATATATATATATATATATATATATATATATATATACAGATAAGGAAAATAGATAAATGTTCATATGTATTTTTATAGAATATATTGCGAAGTTTGAATAAGAAAACACATAAACGCAGATATAAATAATGTATATTCACACAATTCTCAAAGACCATCTGTTTAAAGTGTTTTATGAGTTTACATAAGGAGATACAAACGCTCATACATACTTATATACATACAGTCTTACATACATACATACACACGCACACACACACACACACACACACACACACACACACACACACACACACACACATATATATATATATATATATATATATATATATATATATGTATATACACAAATACATACACATGTACGTACCTATTGTACATATATTTATTCATTTATTTATATATTTATTAGCCATCCGATTTGTTCGTTTTAACTGATACGGAAGTCTCCGTCCGTCTGATACGAATAACAATCGATCGACGTTATCATATCAGTCGATTCATATATTGGCTCCTTATTTGTTGTGTTTATTTTCAGTCCGCGCGAGCCTCGCGGAGCGGGTGTGGTCCTACTTAGTAGACAAGCGCGTTAACCTTGTAATGCGATTTTTATCGACCTTATCTACATATTAAATCTGTCCGACCCATTAAACATTTTATGTGTGTTTTTTATTATTTATTTATTATCTTTGTGTCGTGCGAGACCGTACCTGGAATTAATTAGCACTATGCGTAGGTTCCATATACGAAGTACAAGTATTTCACAAAGGGTATGGCAAAAAATGTTACTAGAAATGAATAATGGCCGAATTTTTACTCAGATTTTAAATTATATTTTGAGTCTGTTTAAAAGAAGAATATATTTTTTATTGATTAATTTGAAATACATTGATAACGTTTTTAATCATATTTTATTTAACTTAGAAAGGGGAAGTTTCATCTTGAATTAGATACTTCATTATTCATGAATAAAAACAATTACAAATATAAAATTAAATCAGAAAACTCTAGAAAGGAGGTGAATAAATATTCTATTTTAAATAAATATACAAAAATCCAAAATGAAAATCAACCTCATACTCTAAAACAATTTTTTTCTATACCTATTTTCAGTAAATGACTCGAAAGAAAAATATATAACAGGTCATATCTTTATTTTAAAAATAACCTGTCTCACTAAATTAACTATCATTTTTTTATGAATAATTATAAATAAAATAACAATTGTAAAAATGAAATAAGCAAGCGAAAAATTTTAATATGTAACTAAACAATGACGGATTATCTTGCTTTAACCAATATTCTTAAATTTAATAACCAAAAAAAACGTAATTTAGTATTAAAAATAATATTAATTCTGAATATATCAAAATAATGTACTTTTTAACATTTGCATTAGTTTCAATAATTGAATGATGTTATTATAAAGTGAGAAAATAGAAAAGATATTAAGGACTTGACTTACAATATATATCTAAGTCTCATAAAAGAGACACGAAAAAGATATTTTATGAACCTTTTAAGATACTGTCTTTCTTTGTCAATATATTTACGTTGTTAATCAGGCAATGTAGTTTTTATCACTTTTAATGACATAGTTTTTAGTCAGAAAACAAATTAACTATACTTAAAATTCGCTTTATTTACATGAGTTGACACTGTGATTCAAAATTTACTTATTTCGTTTTTCATTCTTTTGTGTTTTTTATAGCAAGGAGTAATTTTTAAATTAATAAAGATGGTAATGTAATACTATGTTGATATTGTTGAAGAGATACATTAAAAATACTTTTCTACCATTCTTAAAATTTATGGACATCATTTTATATGTAAAATAAATTAACTTAAACTTAACAAGTGTATGATTTCCATTCCAGTAATCGTCATTTCGACTCAGGGTCATAACAATGAACATGGTCATGTTTCATAACAACATACTATTTGAATAATAATTTATTAACTTATGACTACATAAGTCAATAGCTTGTAAAATTTTCACCAAAACCCAGATTTTTTATATTGTAATTAATATTTTATGACTACTATTCAACATTTTCCGTATTCGTCTTGTTCATCTTGCAGTTTTTCCATTTTAAAAAATCATATAAAATGTTAATATGAAATTTAAATTATCTAAATTCTTCTTATCGATATTTAAATCTTTTAATATGTTTTTCAACAACCTATATATTTTTATTAGTTCCTCAATTTAATTTATCTTTGCAATAATTATCTCCAAGATATTTCCTATTCTCATTAAAAAATGTCTGAATGGTTAATGAAACTGTTTTAAATTATGTCTTTGTTAAATATATTCATTTTCCAAAAATATCCATTAAAGAATATTCGTTACGTGTTATGGAAATCAAAATTAATTTACCTCAAAGTAAATCATTTTTACTCTAATGAATTACTTATCACAATATTTTAAATGTAAGATTTTATAAAAGTATTAATCAGTATTTTTTTGGATAATGGGAATTTTAATCAAAAGACGATATTGTAAAATTTATTTTTAAGTATTATAAAATCAATTCGTACAATATTTTTTAAAATTGAACTGAGTGATTAAAAAATATATATCTGCTGAAAAACAGTGCGTCATAAAATACCACTCATAACTCCATGACATCATAAGACTATATGAAAATGTTCAATAATTATTAAGTGTCCATGTTTTCGAAAATGCATATTTCAATAGTCATAAAATAACATCAGAGCTCCATATACAAAATCTCTTTTGTATAAAGTTCATATTCAGGTTTAATTAAAATTATCATAAAATCAAAATAGGTATTTCTTTCATTATAATTTTAACTAATAAAAAAACACTCACGTTAAATACCACTCACGAAATAAAAATATCCATTTTCAATATGAAAAATTCATAATTATAAAGAAATCTGTTCGACTACATAGTTTTATTTCCAAAAACTATAAATATTAAAAGACAGGTCTGACTGCACTGAAATTTTCAATTATCCCACAAAAATATGTTATTTGTGAACCTTGTTCGTGTACATTTACAAGATATAGTGTAATAAAAAACTGTGTCTTCAATATATACATACATACAAGTATATGTATATATATATATATATATATATATATATATATATATATATATATATATATATATATATATATATATAGATAAAAAAACGACAAAATGAAAATTTACTGCGTGGGTCTTTGAAGCATAAACGATACGTTTACCTCTACGTGCAAGTATTTTGTTTTAAATAAATCTCTGATTCACCCGATTGAATCACGATATATATATATATATATATATATATATATATATATATATATATATATATATATATGTACATATATATTATATATGTCCTTAGCTTCATAAATCTGTTTCAGTGCAAAACAAAAAAAATCATTAACCGATTTATACGAAACATTGGTATATATTTTACCATAAAACATCCATTAAAAATGCCCATAAAAGTATGGTAATAACAGTAATAATAAATCGAGATGGACTCATGGGTCAAAGGTCGATGTCGCGACACGGTTGAATGTTCGATCGGGTCAACACGTTTATTATTGTCTGCTGTTTTGTCTGGTGTCGTAGAACAGATAAAAAAGAAACGGGTTTATTTTGATGGCATCTTGAATATCTTGTCGTTAAACAACTTGTTGTTGTTTTTATACACTAATAACAAAGCCATTGTCGCTTGTGCGAACAGCGACAAAATAGTGATTCAATTACGTTTTTCAATTACGAGTTTCGATTAATTTAGGTAAAAATTAACTGTTTATTAATATTTCGTTATGAAAATGAATATTTCGAAATTAATTATATCGTGTAAACAAACTTATACAGAATATATTATTATAACTGTTCAAAAACAGTTTTTTGCTACTATTATATATATATTCATTTCTACCAATAAATCAAACTAGTACATAAAAAATTAAACTATTTAAATTGAAAAACAGTATGTTTACAAAAATTACTTAACATTTAAGTTATTATTTATTTTATACATTTTTTATCAACGTTACTTTGAATTTATTTAAAACGAAATAAGAAATTAACAAAAAGGGATTAAAAAGCATACTGTACGAAAAATAAAATTAACTTAATATATATTAATAAATTCAAAAAAAGTTTGAAAAAAAATAGGCATTTTTGTTAATTTAATAGACTATAAATTTGCTTAGTTAAATTTTCTTCCATTTTCTATTTACTAATAACTAAATTTCTTCATTTTATTTAATTTGTTAACCAGTTGTGCTGGAATGACGTGCTATGTACGTCAACTGCTATCTGAACCAAATGTCGATAAGACGTACATAGCACGTCGTGTGATTTTTGCTAAGTTAAAATAACATCGAAGTTCAGTTAGCAAGTGTCATACTTCTGTTTTGAAGGCATACAAATGCTTTTTTGTAGAACTTCATTAATTTTACATATTTTCATTGAATAATAATCAAGTAACTACAAAACACAATATATTTTTTTTATTATTATAAAAAACTATTTTATCAAAGAACTATTTTATTCTGATAATAACGTGTCAGAAAATGTTGTACTGGATTTATGTAGACCTTTAGTTGATTTTGTACACATCCTCTTTTTAGATAACTGGTATTCGTCACCAAAACTGTATCGAAAATTACATTGGCAAAAAATTAATACTATCAGAATAGTCAGATCTAATAGAAAGAATATGCTAAAAGATCTCGCAGCGACAAAATTAAAAACATTTTAAGTTCTTTTAAGATCTTACAATGGTATCTTAGCTGTAAAATGGAAGGGCAAAAAAGATATTTATTTACTTTCTTCAAACCATTCCAAAGCAGAAATGATTGTAACAAAAAAGAAAAAATGTAGAAATTATACAAACCAAAATGGAAACATTACAAAATCTAATATAGTTTTAGATTACAATGATGGTATAGGTGGAGTAGACCTACAAGATAGCTATTTATCATCTTTTCCTTTAATGAGAAAATTTACAAAAAGTTACAGAAAAATATTTTTTTATCTAATGGATATTGAATTTTTTAATACCTCTATTCTATTCAGTAAAATAACAAACGTACCAAAACCCAAGAAATACTCCTTTTCAAAAATTATTAATAAATTTGTTAATCAATTTAAGAGTTTTACTATAATGTTAATGTGTGTGTGTATCTAAAATTTTATAAAAAAATGATTTCAAATACCAACTCGCTGCAAATTGCTTTGGACGGATTTGCCACGCGTGCATGTTAATTAATTGCCAGCGCAACTGGTTAATAACAGATAATCAAAATATTGTATGTGATTTTTAAGAATAAAAGTGAGGGAGTAAATATTTTATTCATTGAAATATGCATCATTATACGTCATTTTAAGTCTCTTAAGTTAAAAATATTGAACATCTTCGTTTTACAATCGTTTTAGTTTCGATATACATATATACTGGTTATTTATCAAATTTTAAAGATATAATACATTCTTTATCTTCTATTTGTAGACATGTTACTGTTGAAAAATATATTTTTCAATATATTCTTAATTTCCTTAACTCTAATAGCTATTCCATTAAGATCAATTAAATTCGAGTTTATTAAAAAATAGCACTTTTACCCAATCTGTATGAATTTAATTTTTCTTCTATTTTTTTCTACTCGTATTTTTAACTTTTTATAGTTTGATTTTAAGTGATTTTTAAGTAATCAATGAAATACAAATATATTTTTTTAATTTATAACAAACAAGCTTATTAAAAAAAATTAACTTGAGTTATTTTCACGAAATATTCTTTAATTTTTCTAAAAGTGTCAAATTAATTTTGTAATCATATCTATATCATTTTTTAACTAAATTAAGTAATAAATCCACATTACAAATTTTTTTCAGTACATTTACTGAAACTAACTGTTTTCATTATTAGTCTATTCTTTCCAACCATAAAACTTCTTTAAACGTTTTGATTCGAATCATCATTTCCATACTCATTGTCTTCTTCTTCATCCTTTCATTGTTCCATTTTTATTTAAGTCGATAATTAAAACATTTGTTAATGCCGCAAACGTTCATGTTGTAAGCAATCATGTCATGTAGTTATTCTAATCGTCTTTTAAATTGAATGCATAATTTTAATTGTAAGCCATTGTAATAATCCGGTTGTATTTTAAATCAATTCTATATAACACTTTTTTTGGAAAACACATTAATATTAAGAATGATCGTCGCTTAAACAGCACCCATCCGTTTGGTGTCAATACACCGTGAAATGAAGGAGACCTCTGTTCAATCGTGAACAATTGTTATTCTGGTCATCTGTTTCGTTGAAATCTATTGATAAAGATAAAACGTACTAGTACATAATAAATTGTTATCAGTTCTCGGAACCTTGAGCTTATTTCAATTCAAGGCTGATAAGAATTTATTCTCAGATATTATATACGTAAACACAAACGTACCTTATTTTTACTTATATATATAAGTACATGTATAAATATACATTAAAATCAGAATTATATAGATGTCAATGTTCTTTCATGCACGCAGCTATTCGACGCGTCGTAGTCGACTCGCGTTTCATTGCTGCTTTCGATTGAAATATTTATGTTTTTTAAAATAGTCATTAGATTCCACCATTCATGAATATATTAACCGAGAGTCGGCTGTTCGTGGTCACAAAACACGTTTCGCCAATGTAAATTCTCATTTTATACAAATATTTGTAATATCTCTAGTTCGATTTTCTTCATTTAAAATAAATATGTTTGTTCTGTCAAAAAAAGAAAATATCCTCAAATGCAGAGAAAAACTGCATCGAACACATGTTAATATACTGATTTTAATACAAGATCTTGTGTAAGGTTGATAAATATTTAACACCATTATTATTAGCAAAAACCATAGAAAAAACAACCCCTTTAGAAAAAAAGTTTCTCTTATTATTTAATTAAAAAATTTTCTAGAAAATATTTCAATAGAATTTTATATTCTTTTACTCATAAATTCCTATACCGATTCTTTTTCCATCAACAGATATCAGAATATAACTTTTTTCATTACAAGATAATATCTATTTTTTTGCGAAAATTCTATTGAATTTTTAATTCTGATTACAATTTCTACACCTATTATCTTATATTTTATCTTCATTTTTCAATTCCTGAAGGAAGAATTAATCATATCATATAATCAAATAAAATGATAAAGATTATTAGAAATAATTTCACAACTAGACAATTCAGAAAATATATACCACATTTTTCAATAACCACAATTAAGGTATTTAAAAAGAATTGAAGTACATTTTTGTGTATTATTATTTTGTACAATATATTTTTTAATCAATTACTGAAAATGATTTTTATTTATTTTGTTACTGTATGAAATTTATTTTAATGCGAAAAAATTACTCACACCAACACAAAATTTCATAAAAATGTTCAATTAATAATTTATTGTTCACTTTATTCACTGATATGCATTTCGGTAACCAGGCCATCATCGTCAGTGAGTTATATTATAAATTTTTGTGGTAATCGAGTGAGTAATTCATTTGTGGTAAAATTCAGTGATTCATTTGTGTTAAAATTCAGATATTCATTTATGTTAAGTAATATTAACCACAAAAGTCTTTATACGTAAGAAGCAATCAAAATGTATAACAAAAACAGTATAAAATAGATTAATATCGAAATTAGATATTTTTACAATATATTTTAAATACAAAGCATACAAAAAAAGGTATATGTGTATGTATGTATAAAATGAAAATCATATATTATTTTTTTTATAAATTTCACATCTGTTGCTAACAAAAAAATATAATTTTACATAACAATTTCTATTTTAATCCACTATCCTAAAAACTCGTTCTGATTATTTTGATAGGATAAAATCGACAAAATTGTTTTCGAATTTCAATGAATTATATAATATTATATTTAAGTTTATGTATAAAAATATTTTAATGTCAATTTCTGTCATTTTTACACATTTATCTTAATCTAATGAGTAATTGAATTATTATCAAAATATATTGGACATTTGTTTAAATGGAAGATTTACCACATCAAATATTTTTTTTTAAAAAAAAACTCAATGAAAATCAATCATATTTTCAATACTTTGTTCAAAAAAAAATATTACCGACAAAAATATAGCAAGAGGCAGTTTTTTGAAACCTTACAGTAATAATAAAGAATGATACTTTTTTAAGAATTAAATTTTTGTTGTAAAAATATCTCCAATGTATTAGTTCATCTTTTAAATTAATTTGTATATATTTATTTAAATACAAACATATATCAACTTATATAAAATAATTCAATTATTTAAAAAAATGATTTTTCAAAAATCCTGCTAAATACATCCCAACCACGTATCAATTTTATTTTTTGCTTGTTTCAAGTGATAGAGTTATTTTGAAACAATATTATGAATCATAATAAAAACTAATTTCGAATTTATATGCTTATTTGAAAATAGTATTACACCTGTATTATATATATATATATATATATATATATATATATATATATACACACATACACACACACAAACATATTGGTATATTTTTCTATGTACATATATATTTGTATAATGTATGTTTACTGATTATCCTATGAGTATTGTGTTTTTTGCCAAATTGAAATTCATGACGTGTGTCGTTCGCGTTATGAAATACTGAATGAAAAAGACGATTTATAAAACAAACAAACATACAAATTGCCTCATATGCATACACGTATGCGAAGCGAAGCGGTCGCAATTTTTGTTGTCCATCGCCTGTGCCCGCTGTCGTAAAAACGTAATATCAATAGTCATAAAATTAGTCCTTAAACATTGTCAGACGCGCGCTGCTTTTACAGCTGTTTTCACCTCGATCGGTAGTATAGCCAACAATACGAAATTAATTTTGAACTTGTTTTCATTCGGTCTCATGTAAATACACACACACATAAATATATATACAAATACCATTAACTATACATAAACGCAGTATCATACAAAATATATCATAAAGCAATTAAAAGAAAATATAAAGATTGAAAACAAACATAATTAAAAACATTCCTCACCAAAAATCACACATACACACAAAATATAAAACATATTGGAAAAATAATTATACTGACATAATAACCGGACTAATCCAAAAATGTATTTAACACTAAAACTGATATCAAAAAGAAATAATATTCATATACATAAATACAATAAATTTATAGAAAAATAGAATAAATCGATAAATATAATAAAAAATGTACAGGCTAATATGATAAAATTTTAAAAAGACATATGTAGGTCAAACAGAACATTAATTTAGAGAAAAATATGGAAAAAAATAAAATTTTATAAAATATAATAAAACCGATTCTATATCTGCTCAACACATAAATGGGATATAAATTAAACTATACTACTAATTTATTAAAATAAAAATTCAAAATGAATAATAAAAATTAAATGTGATATAAAACATCGAAATTTATAAAAAAAAAATATTAAATGAAAATAAGTGATTTAAGAGTTTATTCTTCAAAAATGAATTGCATCTTTTCAAAACCGTATATGAAGTCAGAGAAAAATATCAGATTTTGCATCAGTTTATCTACCTGGACTTAGTACAGAAACTGATCATGAAAAACATAAAAAAACAGCAACAATATTTAATAGAAAACAATATATATAATTTATAATTTCTTGTGTATCCAATTTATTTGTTTTCAAAGATAATCAATAATTTATTAAACGTATAATTTTCATGCATATCACCACGATGATTTATTTCATTTAAAGTTTTTTATATATGTTGATTAAAATAGACTTACACTACCTTTTAACAAAAATTATATTCAAAAAGAAATGTAAATTCAAACTTAACATGTTATGTTTTATACACAATAAATATGTTTAAACATTAGCAACTATTGTGACTTTCATATCTACTGTACTTTTCTCTAGATACTATTATTTAATGTAATAATCATATACACACCCTTTCAAACAAATTTCATATTTTCCAAAAAATTTATCATATACAAAGTTGCCCAAGTAAGTTTGAAAGATATAAACCGAAACTTACGATTACATTTTTCAGTCTCATTTACACCACCTATACTATTTATATATTCTCAATCAATCTTTAAGAAATAAAATTAGACTTTAATCATTCAATCTCAATATATGTATATGTATATTAATTAAAATAATAATGAAATTATATATAAATCTCATGCATGCAATATGTAAAACATAATTTTAATAAGCAATGATTTAAAAACCTTGTTTTTAGATATTTTTAGCGATAAGCGGATATCGTTATTACTCCATAGCACAAATGGAAACGACAACCGACACAAATAAAATACACAACTAGTCATATACATACTTGCGTATACACGGTATTGTACACAAACATACAAGTATATCTATGGTCATGTGTATGTTTATAAAACAGACACTTTTAAAAAGATCATTTAAATAGAAATAATTTCAAATATAAATAAAGTTTATACATTGAAATATGTTTCACATAATTCTATAAATTTGATGTATAACTATGACTAATTCATTTTTATACAAATAAATCATTTCTCAATGCCACTAAACTTTATAAAACTGTTCAATAATTACAAATTTTTCAATATTCATTTCAATAATCATACCATCATCTTTAAAGACAGATGTTAAAAGTTGTAATATTCCATATTATATTTTTTGGAAAATAGAATTTATAAAATCGTGCTTTGAAGATGATTGTATAGTTACTTAAATGCACATTAATAAAGAAAATGAATATTAAGTAATTATTGAATAATTTTATAACACTTTCCAGTATTATTAAACTGTTTTTTTATTTAAAAAAATAATTGTTCAAAGAGTCAAACGAAATGTGAATTAAATAAATTTTGAAAAAATAGATTTGTTCTAAATTTTCCAGATTCAGAAATATTACTCTAGCTGATAATTCTTAAATAATAAAAAGCAAAATTTTATGAATCATAATATTTTCAATAAATTTTGGTAGTTACTTATTGATTGTGTACTTGAAAATCTTTAATTTTATAGAAAAATATATGGAAATGGAACAACATTCTGAACATGGAATAATAGTAAATTTATTTGGAACAAAAAAATATTATAGAAAATTACTGAATTAGAAGTTTTATTGTAATGTAATCAAATGTAAAGTAAAAAATATATAAAGAATAAATACTCATAAAAAAATAAAGCAGGTCTAAAAAAGTATAGATTATATCTAAAAAAAATGAAAACTTTATAATACAGATAAGAAAAAAAATCAAAAACAATATTCTAATTATCATTTTTTATTCACAAACAAAACCCAAAATGGACAGTTTTAAGAAATTGAAATTTTAATAATAATATCATATACAAGAAATTGTATATAAATAAAATTCATAGAAATTAACTTATTTTATTTACAAAAGAATTTTTAAAATATTCAATACAGTTTTAATACAGGTTATTTTTTCAGTCAAAACAAAAATACTTTCGAATCAGATGAAAAGTGAATCGTGAGGTATAAACCGTATATAATTCTGAATAAAAAAACGATTTAAATCCAAAATGCAAAACATTATATTTTAAATAATCAGGATTTATTTATAAGATTGAAAAACGGAGTTAAATGGACTTAACTGCACCAAAAAAAAATAATGAATTCTATGAAAACAGATTACAGTATGTTATTAACTCAACAGGTTATTCAACTAGACATAAAAAGAATTGTGTTACTTATTTATATTAAGTAACTACGTTTACTTTGTCTGAATACTTTTATATAGTTGAGTTATTTAATATTTGTTTCTAAAATTTTATTATAATTTGTGTATTTTATTATTAATTTTTAAAAATAAACATGATAAGCTGCTAATATAGACGATGATAAAATGAAGTTTTTTTGCTGTACGTTTAGAATAATTAAAAAAAAACGTATTAAATTTTTGTATTAATTAAAAACTGTGCACGATCAGTTACTAGAATAATTGTCTTTCAAACAACATATGTTTGACAATCAAATATAATGCGATGGCATTGAACTGTCAAACTTTAATATAAACAAAAATTGACATTTTATACCCATCAGTCAAATATAACCAAATATAAAATATAACATTGTCTAGAATTGAAACATTTAACACGACTAAATAGTTTAACAAACATCAAATTTAATTTTATGTACTATGTACATTAATTTCCATGAAAACCAGTCCCAAAGTCGTTCCGGAATCATATACGGAACAGATAAAATATTATTAGCTGCATTAGTCATTTTGCTATACATACGTCAATCATTCCGTCGAATCACGCTGACCGGTGACCTTTTTTCGAATAGCATTATTCACAAATATACACACACGAAAAAATAGATTATTACTCAATTCGACAACACGCGAACACTAATCAAATATGCGGAAAATGTGGGCGCTTGTCTTTCATGCGACAGTATGTACACAATTATATATATATATATATATATATATATATATATATATATATATATATATATATATATGCGTACATGTAAATACATAAATATAATTTCATTCATAACTTTATGCGGATATTGAATGACTTACTGATCATGTTTCTGTTTTAACACACGACGGTTTTCAGTAGTATTCACATACTTGGACTGCACATACGTATGAGTGTGTGTGGGTTATGAAATATTATTATATTTTACTTGTTTTTATGAACCACTTTTTATGTTAATGTATCATTTTTTTAATAAATGCATAGACAGAGTCGGATAAATATAAGGTTTTCCAGTAAGAATGTCAGAACTTTTACAGCTGATGGTAGTCATGTTTGAATTTTTTTAAAACTCATTTTAACATTTCAACTATAGTTTTGCAAATTATCATGGAACGTTTAACATTTCAATAACGATTATAAATTGTAAAAATTTCAATAGACTTACAGAAACAAGAGTTTAATGAGTCTATTATACCTCACATCAATGGACAAATGATGTGAGGTTATGTGAAATCATTGGTTTATGCTGATAAACCACAAACAACAGAAGCATTAAAAATTAAATAAAATAATTGGAGGCATTTCATTTGTGTGAAAAAGTATAAGGCCTATTTTGAATTTAAGATTAAATTCAGTTGTAAAAAATGCAAAAAATAATTACCCAAAGATGGACTGTCGTAAAAGCAGTAAAAAATGATTATAAAAAATTCTCATAAAATTACTTTTAATATTCATAAAAATATGTAATAATATTTTTGTACTTTTGAAAAAAAATTTGAGATCAAAACTATTTCATAGTAAAAAAAATGTTGATATAAAATTTTAAGAAAAAAAAACATAAATGATTATTGCTATTTCCAATTTATTTAAAAACAAATCAAAGAATATATACTTTCACCATATATCCTCGTATATTATTTTAATTTATAATATCTATATTTTTAATTAAATTCTCTAGATAAAAGCTCTTTAGAAATCTTGATTTATAAAATATTTTCTACCGTACTACTTTTAATTTCTTAAAAATTCAATTAAAATATAATTGTGAGTAAATTATAAGAGCAATTATATTGATTTAAGAATTTTATTATACAATGAAAGATCATGACTTAATCTTTCGACAATTCAAAAAATGATTTAAAAAGCTACATTAATTTCATTACCGTCAACGATCGACCTTATGCGTTTATACGTATGTACATATACACATGTGTCCAACCTTTAAATGCTATGAGAAATTCAAAGTAAAACGAGAACTGTTCACAATGAACATTGATGTTGATACATTGTTAGGCTTCCTGCTTTTAAAAACCGATCCGTAATACGTATTAAAAAAAATAACAGTCTCAATGGCACATATTTTGACCTCGTTTCGTTCGCGAAAAAGTAACAGAATGATATAGATACATACTTATTATAGCATATTTATATACATATATATATATATATAATGTGTGTGTGTACATGTATATAACAAGTATTCACGCATTATACAATAGGAATGCGGTAAAAATATGTCAACATTTATTTATTTCTAGATTGAAATTACACAGCTGTATTTTTTCTTTTTAAAATCTAATATAAACAATTTCCTTTTTTAAATCATAAATCAAATACTAATTTACTATAAAAAACTGTTATTTTAAAATATTTTGAAATTTTACAGTAGCTTATATTTAAAATATAAACAAGTCCATAATTGTAATTCAAAAATCCAAAAGAAAAAAAATTATATATATTTCTAAATAAGAAAAATCAAATGTAACACGAATGTTTAAAGTGCTAAATATTTTCAAGTCTTGTAAAGAACTATAAATAAAAATCTATAAACTATAAAGAATCCAACTAACATTGTCTAAAACTCATTGATTCAGCGACTTCCTAATTTTAAAATCGTTAATATCTTCAGTTATTTTTTCAATATATAAATATAGGTCATAACTATTTAGGTTCTGAACCCATTTTTTAAAGCCCTGAACCATTAAATGCCCCACCATAGTTAAAATTAAAACGGCGCTCGATGAGAACATCTCTTATTGATTTTTTTCAATAAAAAAATGTTCAACGTTATATAAATACTTTTAATTTTTATAAAAAAATAATAATAAAAAAATTCAGTTATTTGCATCTATCATTTTTTTTATATGACCTATGAATTCCATACAAGACACATAAATATACCCGCACGGATATATGCACGCACATATAAGCAGTGTATATTATAATTCATCGGAACGTATGGAAGAAGATGAAGATTTAACACGTTGGAACGATCAACTTTCTATTCCTCACTATGACATTTAGTTTTGTATGTCAAAAATATATCGTACACACAAATCCATAATGCGAGAAAAATGTGTGTGTGTGTCGTCGAGTGCCATAGTTGCTCAGAGCAGATTCGAATTTCCCATCGAAATCATTTATGTCTGGTTTACAACACCATTTGTCAAAATTGCTAACTATAAAATTATATTTATCTATTTTTATATCGTACTCAAATATAACACGTTCAACTAAAATTATATATATATATATATATATATATATATATATATATATATATATATATATATATAATTTACATATTAAATTGAAATTATACTATCTGACATATTTATGGAATCTATTAAATTCAAAAAATTCACATATAAAAGCCAAGAAATTGAATGATTTAAATAAATTAATGTATATTTATTGTCGTTCGAAGGATAAACACATTCGAACGGTTTTTTCTATCTACGTTATTGTCGTCATAAATAAATCATTTAGAAAGCAGATATAGTATATAAAATAATGTGATGATTTTTTTTATTTACATTCAAAGAGAAAGAATGAAATCGCGAGTTTTTTTAATATAAAATTGTTTATTTTTATTTCATGCAGAAATTTCTGTTCGAATATTTTTGAGTATTTTTATTATACATTAATTTTTGTATGTGCTTTTCGTATGCAAAATTTTATATACAAATATTCTCATGCACATATGTGTATGTATATATGTATACAAGTGTATATATATATATATACATATATATATATATATATATATATATATTACACACTAATTATAACATTATGATTATTTAAAATGCCGTTAATTATCAGAACTAGCTTAAACACTTGCATTATCTCAATAAGAAATCAGAAAATACAACTGAACGATTAAATTTCATATCCAGATTATAAATATTATAATTCTTTTGATTGAATAGATTGAACGAATGAATTAATTTTGACAAAATGGCGTCTACTGAAAAAAATTTTTCGTTTTTTTAAAATTTTCGCTCCAAATTGTTTAAAAAAATATAATAATTTTTGTAAACCTTATTCTCGTTCAATACCTGAGGAATATATTTGAGAAGATTGTGTGAAAATTTGAGACCGAAGCCATTTCTGAGATATCGAGATCACCGACTATGAAAACACCGTTTTGAGATAAACGCGTTTGAAGTTTCGGAAAGTTTACATAGTTAAAAAATTTTTTTCAACACATGGTATAATAAATATTTATTGATTTACTTCAAAAAGAATATATAAATATGTGCATTCCGAAAATGCAAAAAAAAAATCGATTTTTTGAAATTTCTAACTGCGTATAACCCCTTAAACATTTGCATTATCTTAATAAGAAATCAGAAAATACAACTCTTAAATTTCTACCAGATTAAATACATAATTTGTTTAGATTCGATGTTAATTTTACATAAAATTATATAAAAGAATAAATAAATCACAAAATGCAACCTTAAAATCCCTATTAAAAAAAAGAATTTAATTACGTTAAGATACACTAGTGTAAAAATTATAAATTTCAATTGCATATTTCATATTAAAAAAGTCTACTCAAATATACACATATCTAATCAACTTGGAATAAATTATATCTAAAATATATTGATCGATACAACAGCAATAACCAATAAAAAATATAACATATATACAGCATAAACAACAAAAAAATATATATACAAAATAAATAAACATATATACAATATATACGTATAATAAATATATACAGCAATAAGAAATATAAAGACTGATCCAAATTCCAAACAACAAACCATATCGTATTATTTCAAATGAACGTGTTTATTATTACTACCCCAATATAGAATCAGAAAAGATTTTATTAACGGTAATTGATTACATGTACAATGGTACGATTGTTTGATTTACAATTTGTAGTGTGCTAGCTTAAGCTAATTTACTAATTACTAGAAGGGTTTATGATTATCGTATGAGTTTTTTGAAAATGTCTGTGATAGTCAAGGAAAAATTTACAAAAAAACCTGGTTTATATAATCCCAATATAGACTATTACTTTTCATATTTAACTGAAGTATAGTTTGAGAAATTTTATTAATAAATTGTGCACTATTTGCAATTTTTCTCAACGTCCTCATTTAAAATTTAATTCTTTAATAATCAAATAATCAATCTTACTTTTATTCAAGGTATACATTTATAACATTTTCATTTCAAATATTTTAAAATTCAATAAACACTCACTAACCTTATCTCACGAACACATTGCCTCATGGATTTTCTTGAAAATTGCGTAAATCTTTACAACATCACAAATAATGTATTAATGCACATTAACGTCCAAGATCTTTCAAATGATTATTTTTGTACACCTTCTACTATATTATTAATTTTAACTTTTTTCCAATAAGTAAAATTTAATCCCCTAAATTGCAGATTTTATTCAAAAGTCACTTTAATGTTTATTTTTTTGACTTCACGAATATTTTCAAATTTACCGTATCGAAATTGAATTTTAATTTTTCAAAACTACATTAATCCATTTCAAACGAATTTTCAATGGAAATAAATCGTGATTTATGGATTTTGAATATATATATATATATATATATATATATATATATATATATATATGTGTGTGTGTGTGTGTGTGTGTGTGTGTGTTTGTATGTATGACTGTACATAACGCAAAATATATGGTTATTATTGATTGAGAAAAGCATCTAATACATTTTGACATTTTTATTACAAAAAAAAGAATTATAACACGTCCAACGAATCTATCTTTTAGTAGAATGTAAAGGTTACTTGTTTCTATTCGTTCTAATCATGTGTACAATAAATACATATCCATAAACACGATTTTATACATCTGTTGGATATTATATATATATATATATATATATATATATATATATATATATATATATATATATATATATGTATATATAAAATTATACAGTTATAATGAAAGTATAAATTTTGTATGGACGATCACACGAACAAGTCTTGTTATCAACACACACACAAACAAACTGATGTATCGCACTGGCATCGAATAAATCGATCGATAATGTTATTACATAACAATAATATAAACGTTAATTTAAAACCCATTATACATACAATTATGTGTTAATGATACATTTTAATGAATATATTTAAATAATACGCTTAATTTATAATCATTTATTAAACTGCATATATATATATATATATATATATATATATATATATATATATATATATATATATATATATATATATATATATATATATATATATATATATATAGGTTATCTAAATGTGACGCCTAGATTTGTGTTTTATTAAAAAAATATGTCTATAGAGTGATGTATAGAGAAACATGTGTACAGTTTCTTTTTAATAAAACACAAATCTAGGCCTCATATCTGGATGACCCTATATACATATATACATATATATATATATATATATATATATATATATATATATCACTCATTTTCGAGAGTTGAGCATGAGGCCGGCAAACTCATCTTGTAAAAAAATAACTGTCGAAAAGGGAGTAAACCGCGAATAAAAATCTTCACCAATCCCCTGGTCAGCGTGGTGAATATGACCAAATGCCAAGTGAATATTTAGCATTCATTATATATTTCGTTTTGTCCAGTAGTGGCTTTGAATATATTATATATATAATATACATATATATATATATTATATATATATATATATATATATATATATATATATTTCATACATATATATATATATATGTGTTTATTTTCTTTATTTAGGGACATAAAAATTATTAATAATTGTGAATCAATAAATTTTAAAAAAGGCCATTAACTAAAAAAACTTAATTTTTCATCAAAATAATGTGATATAATTTAAATTAATTTTAAATTAACAAAATTAAATTAAAATGTTCAGGAAATAGTAAATGTAATAACGAGTTGGCAATCATTTTCTTTTAATCATTTCTTTCATCATATTTGATATTAATGAAACTAACTTTTCTATCATTTCCAGGCTTATGTTTTTTGATTTATGTGCAATTATTTTATTTAATTTAACTTCATTAGTAACATCATTTTTTTAATGCTTTAATTGAATATTTCCCACGAATGTTAATTTTTAAAGCAAGAAATTATAAATAAATGTTTGTGATATGAGGAATATTATATAATACTTATTTCAGGAACATGTCTATTATTTATATCTTTTCATCATTTTTTGATGAAACCTGAAATCATTCACAAAAAATTTTTTTCAGTCTTATTTTTTAAAATATTTTCAAATTATTTTATCTATAGATTTATTGAAAACTAAAATAGGAATATCTAAATCAATAAAATAATTAATTAACCTCATTTTTTTACTAAATTCAATATTTTCTTAAATATTTTATTTATTAATTTAAACTATACCACTATTTTCTTACAAAAAATAACTTTTTCTAGTTAATAGATTTTTTAATTTATTTAAATATGATTACTGATCATTTTTGTTCCACTAAATAGAGAATATCTATAGAAATAAAAAATGTTTAGTAAAATATTTCTAGTTAACAAAATAAAAATTATTTATTGTACTTGTAAAAATCTTATCTTATCTATACGGTCTGTACATAAAACTATTGTTTAACTGAGAATTATATTCATAAATATTTTTTATAATTTACAGAATACTACATTAAAATTCAAATATAAATTTCTTCTATTAACATAATTTTATCTTTAAATTTTTACCAAGTTCTTGATAATTTATTTTGTTCAAAATATCATTTAATTTAATATACGTACGCGTGTGTGTGTGTGTCATTTTTAAAAAGCTTAATTAACTTTCCATGTTTATATTTATATGTAAAATTTATTCCATTTATTACTTGTTTGCTCATTTATGTATATATTTTTATTTTCATTTTAATAACATTCTTTTTATATACATCTTTTTTAATTTTTCTTCCAACCTACTATAAAATTATATTTATTTGTTTCTAATTGATCTAATTATCATCTTCTGAATTCATTCACCAACACACTAAACAACAATACAATCGTACTTATAAATTTTTGTCTATCAATCAATTCGAACGAGTAGATCATTTTTTTTAAACCGGCAACCAATAAACGCCGCTCGAATTACAAACGAACAAACATTTAAAAATCACACGATCCAACTGGAAATTCCAATGTGGTTATGAAGCATTTATTATATAGGATAATAAATAAATGTCAGCGTTCAGTTTGATATTTAGTTCAAGAACGCGCTGAAACTCCCTTCAATTTACAATCTAATATCACTTGTAATGGACCACGAACACTGGCTGCTGCATACAGAGTGCCGTTGCGAAATACAAAAGAGACTTGGACACGATACATACATCTATTTTTTTACGCACACACACACACACACACATATATATATATATATATATATATATATATATATATATATACGTGTATATGTGTTACATAATAGTTCAATATATTGTCACATCAAGGTAAGAACATGTTTGTACATAATCTGACATCAGTATCTGATCACGAATCGATGAACGGAAGGACAGACAAGTGACTCAGTGTATAATAGTACAGGTTGTTTCTAAAAAAATCTGTATTTTTTTCTTAACTTACACATCAACTTTATTTAATATATATATATATATATATATATATATATATATATATATATATATACAAATATATATATATACAAAAATGACTTTCAATAGGTTTGAGTTTTGATAACAAAAACAAGCAAACACCCTTATTGGAAAAAATACAGCAACACAATATTTTGTAAAAATAAATTTTATAACTTCAAACTCTGATGACGATTGTATAGCCATCTAAATATGCATTTATTTTATCAAAATTTAACAATAAGAAAATATTATAATTATGTGGTCTTGTTTCTGTGATAATCAATTAAGCACATTACCAAATTATTTGTGATTACAATTATTAATTACAAACGATGTTCATACTCATTCATAAATATCGAGTATCGAATTCCGACATTTTTTTTATAAATAACGCAACCATTAGTAAAAATAATAGATTGTTAAAAAAACTTGACCTATACGTTTATTAAGTATGAAGAAAATAAAACCAATTACATTACCCTAGAAAATCATTAAAATTCTTGATATATATTTTATTCGATATAGTAAATTTTTCATGTATACCTCTTGATTTTAAATTGTAAATATACTTCAATTTATCAATCATAGATTTTGATTACAATTTTGTAATAAAATTCAAAAGAATATAATTTACAATAAAATTTTAAGAAAAAAATATCATCTATTTGATCCATTTGTCTATCTATCCTTCGATTCGATAAATATTGCTAGATAATGTTTATATGAATATAGTTAGATATAAATTCATACTGATTTTTTATAAAAAAAATATTATTTAACTTTCAATATTTACTAACACAATTACAAATTACATATTTCATTCATTACACGTATAATCTATTAAAATAATTAGATAATAATAAGTACTTATGGTACTTGTTTTCTTCCTTTAAACGTAGAAATTATTGCTGCGTTATTGTAGTTTTCTAGAATAAATTTATTCGTTACTGCTACAATATATTCAGTTATGCTATTTAAACACCCCAGATACCTTATCTGTATACTAACGCTTTACGAAATTTACAAAAAAACAGAGAAAAAACAATCCGTTTTTGTGCTTGAAAAAAATGAAATGAATGAATGTTGCGATCGGTAGATACAATCAAAACTGATTTTTTTGCCAACACCTTGTAAAAATATAAAAAATTCGGTTATATATGAGTGTACACGAATATGTGTGTTTTTTCTCAATTTTCTGTACAAATGATTCGCGCGGGCGTCGAGAATACCAATGAGCGCACGACGACGATGAGTCAACGGGTGTCGTTTCCTTTTCGTGTACGTAACCGACGTGGAGGAGAAACATGTATTATGTGTTTTTCGCATCTTTTATTTATCGTCGGATGTGTACAAAATTTCAAACGCCCTCGCGTCGACCAAACGTTTGATCAATGACATTATAAACGATGCCTCGGATTGAATACAAGCATTTATGTACATACATACATTTGAACAAATTTGAATAAATGTACATAGATTTATTCAAATTTCAAGATCTTTTCCACACATCCAATACATTGTTTAGTAATCGTTCGCTTCGAACACATTTTAAATATCTAGTTTTTTTCAACCTTAAATTATTCTAGAACAATTGGTGTCTCGTGTGTAATATTTCTATTTTACTATAAAAGTATTGTTCTTTTATTGCTAATATAACATAAAAATTCTGTAAATAAAACCTTATATTTTTAGAAAAAATACGCCATACATGAAACAAATTGATGTAAATGATTATAATTTTTAATGACTACATGACACGATTTATTACAACTTAAGTGATACAGTATTATTAAATGTCTTTATTGTTAATATAAACAAAAATAAGACATTGAAAAAGAGTAATTAGAAAATAATAGATTTAGAAATTAAAATTAAAATCAAAATTAAATAAATAATGACAAACCTTCGGAGTTTTTTTTTCAAAAAAAAAAAATTATAATTATACTATGAAAGAAATCTAGATGGGAAAAAATCACTAGTATCGCTCTAGACAACTAATTGATACAAATATGCTTTAAAGTTCGGCTGATATTTCCGAAAAATTATCTGTCCAGTGATAAAATACATATATGACAGCAGGAATTTATTTTAAAACAAAACTATTGCATGTCAGATATCCTCCAAGTGTCTTTTACTGAAGACATATAAGAAAATAAAATGATTCCAGGCAGAAAATATCAATTCAAATGATAATATGAAGCAAATACCTAAACCACTGACATTGCATCCGTTAAAGAAACAATGTAACAACTATTTTGACCATAATTTATTTTCAATAGTCGACTCAGTACAAATATTCAGTTAGTTTATCGACCTTGAACTTTATAGTTCATTGCATTAATTATGACAAGTTATGAATTCCATCACATTAACAACGAAACCGCCAGAACCTTTTTTAAATCATATATTATCAATGATTCTTCATTATTTACGTATCTCTATCTCTATATACATACATATGTACATATGTTTATGTAGTGGTCGTAGCCTCAGGTGGCCCCGTGCGTTATAACCTTCGCATACAATACATACATACATCAAGTGTATACATTTGTATACATACACACAAATATACATATATATATATATATATATATATATATAAGAATATTTAGTTTTCATATTAAGAGCCCATACAGTACAAATGGTAAATGAAACCGCCTTCGACTGTGATCAATTATCGATTCTTCACATTTCACTGCATCAAAAGTAAATATCACGAATTATTTATGATGTCAATATTAGAATTGTTCGAATGCACGTTTATGAAATGCATAAATAAACTCATACTGCCAAAAACAATATACGTATTTTTATTTCTATTCATTCATTGATACTTGAATACCATCATATTCACAAATATCCCATCAAAAATATTTTTCAATTAACATATTATTTTATTAATATAAAACTATGATAATTTAAAACATATCCAAGTTCATTTAATAAAAGAGTTACAAATATTTAAATCAGGATATTCAAACACAAAACAAATTAATCATTTACTCCAACATCACAAAATCTTATAAAAGTATCAATTCAAGTATAATATAAATAATCAATATAAAAATTAATATAAATAATCAATAAAAGTATCAATCAAAGAGAAAGGCTCTGACGATGATAGCGTCGCTATCGAAATGCATCAGCCGATATAATTATAGATTATATAATTATAAATAATAAGTGAACAATAAGTGATTATTGAACACTTTAAATTATTGTGGTGTTGGAGTTAAAATTCATTTGTGTAAAGTATCAATTGTTAACTATTTTTCGCTAAGGTTAATTTCGATGGCTAGGCCATCATCATCAAAACGTGGTATTGTAAAATAGAATTCCGTATTCTAAAAATGATTTAAAAAATTTAGTACACATGTCTAGAAAAACATAATAATCTAAACAAAATGGTACAGATTTGTTTTATTATTTTATTTTTTTAAACTACCTTCTTTTTAAAAATCTTTTTTACTGTTCTCAAGTTTGCCCTAATCAAATATTGTTCTTTTCCTTTTTTTCTTCTTCGCATTTGTTATTTCCTCTTATTCTATCTAGAATATTTTTAAATAATTATTTATTTTTTAAAACTAATATGAACTAAACTGTTATACTCCCCATCCAATATACACAAAAAATGTCACCTAATAATCTATCTCGCGTTCTTAAATCATCCTTTTCCTTTTTTTAATCTTCTCTCTTGATTCTTTCAAATCTTGTATTCAATACAATATATATATATATATATATATATATATATATATATATATATATATATATATATATATATATATATATATATATATATATAATATATATATATATATTTCGAGAAAGTTAAATCAAAGTATATAAAATATTTAAACATTTAAGTTCAATACACGTGTGAATTTTGTACCAAAAATTTTGTAAAAATAAAAATAAAAGTAAAATTAAATATAAATGCATATATACATATATATATATATATATATATATATATATATATATATATATATATATATATATATATATATATATATATATATTAAAACACGGTAAGTGAAAGTTTGATGAAAGTTAATGTTTCTTCTCTACTAATTATCAACGCATCTGTATTGATCTAATAATCAATTATTTTTATATGATCAATAAATATTATTAATTAATATAAAAATCAATGCGCGTTCATTAATTGCATCTATTAGCAAATCGTTTGCTGTTCTGTACGAATGTCTGACTATACACAAGGCAAAATCTGTACAATGACCTACAAACACTTTCCTTATTATTCTTTTTGATAGCAGATACAATAGAAAGTCAATATTAACTCTTAAAAATTTGTATTTTTTTAAATAATATTATATCAAAAATGAAATCAAATTAATACATAATAGCATTATTATATATAAATGTGTGTATATGTGTATGAGAGTATGTAGAGAGAGTCAGTAAATGGTCTTTTATCATTTAACATATATTTTTTGAAAACTTAAGCAATATGAATTTTTGAAATTTGTAAGAATAGGCAATTTTTAATTAATATAATAATATAATTTTTCATTAAAAAGTGGATTATTAATTCAATATATAGATATCACACCTATTTTTTTCGAAATGTCATATTATTTTTTTAAAAATACAATAATCCACAATAATTCATCATCATACAGTTTTTATAAAATCAAAAAAATATAAATAAAAACAGGTAATTCATCTCACTTCAAAATATTTTTTTCAAATTAAACCAATAATTATTTGTGTAATTATACACACACACAAATATATATATATATATATATATATATATATATATATATATATATATATATATATATATATATAAATCTCGCCTACATTCTTTTACGAATTTTTAGAAACTCCTATAAAAATGATTAAATGTACAAAATACAAATTTGAAGAATATGACGTGTGAAAGTTAATAATTTTATGTTTTTAACTATAAATATAAAAAATGAGCATTACAACAGTTAATCAGAAATTTAACGTAATTTATTCAGTAAAGTGAATCAGCCACAGTTCCAAAACAACTAATAAGTAATTTATTCAGTTGCTCAGAATAAATATTTGATCAATTTAATCTCTTTTTTAAAATGCATCTCTTACACTACATGAAATTGGATTATTTGAGTTAAAAAAACAATTTTGTTGTTTATATTATCATATATTCATACATCCTTATATCTTTTTAAAGATGTAGGGATATAATATTTGACTCACAATCATTAAATGTGTATGGGGATATATAGGGCCATCCAAATGTTACGCCTAGATTTATGTTTTATTAAAAAGAAACATGTGTATAGGATGATATAAATGGAAAAATGTGTATTGTTTCTTTTTAATAAAACACAAATCTAGATGTCACATTTGGATGACCCTATATTATTTCACTCACAATTATTAACTTCCATTATCCACCAGTTGTCTTCTCTCTTGCATATGTCACATTTATTTTCAAATTAAGAATTTAATTTTCTTACTACAACTTTATCTTCTGTTTGTTTTCGAATCATTTCTATCTATTCACTTTCTATCTCTTGTTATCAGTCCTAACAAAAAATTAATGCTTCTATTATATATATATATATAACCAACTGGAGCATAATGGTTTACCATATGGGAGATTGGGTTCGATTCCCAGTCGGAGAGTCTCACTTTCTGAATTGAGTATGAAGGCCGGTAAATTTATCTAGTGAAAAAAATAATTGTCGAAAAGATAATAGAATAAAACCCCGAATAAAAAATCTTCATCAACACACCTGGTCAGCGAGGTGAATATGACCAAATACCAGTGAATGATAACATTCATTGAGGCTTTCGTCCAGTCGTGGACTAATATGAGCTTATTGATTTATATATATATATATATATATATATATATATATATAATCTTTCTTTCCATTGCTGATGAAGGCTTTTTTCAAAATTTTGCACTTCGACCGATCCAATACCTCTTTTCTACTCCATTTCGATGAATTTTCTTATATATCTGTCCCATTTATCCATGAGTCTATTCTTAGATAGGGTTTTCATAATTGCTAAGCATTGATACGGGACGTTTAAGTGCTAAATAAATAAAACATGAAAAAAATGGATAGATAATGATTTATTTTATTTTGATAAAAAATCAATAAAGTTTAAGCAATCTAATAAAATGAACACGTAGAATAATAAAAAAGGTACAAGGCTAATCCTTTTTAGCTCAGCCATATTTTAAAGTTGATTTTACTTTCTTAATTATATCATTTTCTTCTTTCACATAATTATAAAATTGGGCGCAAGTCATTTTAAAATTATAATGACAAATAAAAACCATTCCTCGTGCAGAGTTTAGGGAGAAAACGGGACAAATAGTAATACGGGACTGAATAGTGAAATGGCAACAATATTCTTAGATCTTTTTATATCTTTGAATTGACAGTCAATCATTTCTCTTGACCATGAAAAAATCTTCTCTTCTTGCTATATGACCAGTCCAATTCAATAACGTATCAAATTATTTTACAACTTTCCTTTCCATTCAAAAAAAATTTTAAAACTTTTCTTTCGCTTTAACTGATATATATATATATATATATATATATATATATATATATATATATATATATGTAGATACATATTAATTACTTATATTAAACAAGTACTATTCCACAGACCTAAAATATTTAATCGATGACTAAATAGGATACAACAAGCGTACGTAGGTTTTTTCATTTCGATTTAACAATGCGATAATAAATAATATCGAATTATATTCAATCCAATGACGTCCATACTAAACGTTCATTGTTATAACCGTCATAAATAAACTGTATACACACACATATGTGTGTGTGTATGTATATACCCAATCTATTTACATGTAATAAATGATAATTGATCGACGCCGTATATCGGAATCGTCGGGATTTCCAAACACCGGGTACACAAATTTCAGAATACCAACGATTACGTTATGCATCTGTTATACAGAGTACTGTACGATTTTTTTGCCCGAGAATGACGGATGTAGATGCACTTAATAAAGAATTCACCTGTACATTTGTTTTTTTACAATGTATATGAATCACGCTGTTATTTCTAATGTTTGTTGAGGTAGAAAAGAACCGAGATTCGAGGATAACCAAATAAAACGAATTTCTGTTATCGTCACGAACGTAGAATTATTTGAAACAATTTAATGATAAGCACATATGCCTAAAATTACGATGCGAACATATGACTAATCAAATTCTAATCCGGTTTGATCCTAAATACTACTAAATTGTTGCACGTCTTTCGTTAGTTTTTTCGATTTTATTTGCTACTTATTATCAGATTGGGGATTCAAAAGAAGTTTTTTTTATTATACTGAATTCAAAACAATAACTCAACTAATAAAAGTAAAATTTGTTTTAAATGTCACCTCTCATAAAAACTTGAAATTATTAATATTAGTAATTACTATAACAGTAAATATATTATAAACAAAAAGACAATTGTCAAAAGCTTTAAAGAATTTTTTACAGATTCTTTGACATTTCGGTTTATGAACAAGTATTAAATTTCTAAGATATGATACATCAGATGAAATTGTTTATACTGTTTCAAACTTAATACCAAGAAACTCTTCTATCATTACGTAAATTCATTTTAAATCTATTTCAATCTTACATTTTACAGTTGCTCTTGTTTATTAAATTATAACTGTTCTAGTACAGTCTTTTCGAAGTTTATTATTCAGTGAATTGCGGCTTATTTTGAATTCTGAAAATCAACAAAATATCATGCCATGCATAATGAAGCTTTATTGTCATATGCTCATTATAAACATTCAAGTCAATATTTCTTACTCAACAAGCCAACATTAGTCGTAATGAATTTTCTTAAAAATATTCAATAAAATCAAATATTTCATTAAATTTTAATGAAAGACATACGAAAAAATAAATATTATTTTATATGTATTTTATTTTTCATGACAAATGTGTCGTTACTATATAACATCAAATTAAAGACCAAAAATTCCAAACGAATGAAAAAATGTTCCTACCACCCTCTATTATAAAAAATACTGTATTTTGTTACACAAATATACCTTTTTTACTAAAGACATGTTCAGTTGTCTAAACAATTTTCAAAATTTTAATAACTAAGTACCTATTTTAATAACGTTTTAATTCTAACTGTTCGTTTTTATATTTTATAAGACGATTGCAAATCATCAAAATACCTATTAACAAAAATAAATATGAGTAATTATTGAACATTTTTATACAATCTTACGATGTTAAATGATTCATTTATATTAAAATATTTTTTTGTAGTACCAAAGCAAATAGTAACAGTCACTTTTTATTTTATTTCATTATTGTTTACTGCATTAATATGTGAATTTCCTTAATTACATAAATATTTTTTTACAATTTCTTATTATGAACAAAGTTAATCAAACCCAACAATAAATCGGTGTAATCAATGTAAAGTTTTTTATATATATATATATATTTATATATATATATATATATATATATAAATATACAAATGGGATACTCAGAAAATAATGGAAATACTGATGAAATGTACAGATTTTTTACATTCTATGATCTTTTCGCATTTTAGTATGACTTCCAATGATTACCAGTTTATAAATTATCGTTCTGTCACATATATTATATTTATGAAGTTCTCGATAGTCTGTTTTTATAGAAAGAAAATCTTGTTTGTTGAGTGCTACTGTCACATTTGTTACAATTTTTTTCATAAATAATCCATTTGAATTTTATTACTCTGGATACGTCTAATATGAGATAGTTTTGATCACGGATACTCTAACTAAATATGTACCAATGATCTATTCCCTTTCAAAATCTTTTATGTCTCCTATTTTTCAGTTCTTACATACCGTTAACTCTTTTTATGACGCACTAAGAATAACAGTACATAGTATAAAAAATCCAATAATATCCATAAATGATAATAAATGTCTTTTCAGTATAATACGAATTGTTTTATTAGATAACTGCCAAGTTTTTCCATCATTTTGTCCATCCCTTGTACATATTATTCAAAGATCTACTTATAAAATACCATAATTTCTTTCGTTATGACCCAGTCATCTAACAATTTTGATATTTGAAAAACAGACATATGCAAGAGTCGAGTTTTCCCAAACACAAACAACGCCGAAAAAAGACACGCGATCGATTCGAGGAAGCGTGACTCTACATTGATTACATCTTTATACGTTCACATAGATACAAATGTACATGCACACGCATACATACACACATACACATACACGCGTATTAATGAAATACAAGAACATGGCAAACATGTTACAAGATCCCCGCAATTGACTCATCTGCGCCAAGTCGCCGTCGCGTCGTCGTCGAACTGATTGCACATGTAAAAGTAGCACCGGCAATTAAGCTGTCATGTGTGAGCGTACGTCTCTAAATGAGAACACGCCATAATCATATACATCATACACACACATGTGCACGCACATTCATATATATATATATATATATATATATATATATATATATATATATATATATATATATATATATAATACATGTGTGGGTAAATTTTGTAATGAGATGTCTACACACATGAGTGCCGTCGTAGAATAAAAACGAAGGTGTTTTCTGGTATTACAAGGATGTCCACCGATGAGAAGAAGTACATCTCGCCGCGCTTGCTGCCTTCTGCAGTATTGCTCGCGCGTTCGACAAGCAACAATGTCTATCGCTCCGTTACGATTTGTTTTCTTCATGAGCGTGTCGACTAATCGAACCGCCTAAGAGATCGATCGGCAGACCGACGGACAGATTAATTCATGTCCGTAGATAAATATCCGTCGCGGCGGCATCGTCGTGTCATTCGCACATCGAGTGGTCGCGGTGTGGGTTCGGTACGGTGTCGTGTTATATAACCCAATTGTTAACTGGTTTTTATAGTCTTTTTTCCTCGACGAAGTCACTCTTTCTACTCCGAACATACGATCACGTTCGACCGCGGCCTGATGTCAAAACTGTACAGTTTGTGAAAATCGTTTGGCGAATGAAATGCAATTTTATTACATTGGTCAGTGAAATTTAATTTAACAAATGAATAGAACAAATAAAGTGGTAAGTCGTTCACTCAAAGATCTATTTATTACAGCATGAGACTGCAAGCTTGATTTAAATAATGAAATTTTATTTAGTTTATATTTTAAAACTGCATTAGAGACTATTATTATTATTATCTTTAAAATTTGATCAAAATATTTTATAATTCTATTTAACTCTTCAGTTTTCATTTTGGTCACAAACAGTAATAATTTTCATTAAATAAACTATTTCACACATATAAAAAATTTTAAAATAATATTTATCTATTTTATAATATAATCCATACTCATTCATAGTACAGTGATTCATTTTCAAAATAAACACATTTATCAATATATTATTCTTCATCTAAAAAATACTATTAATGCCAATTAAATTGAACTTCATTGAATTTGAACTTATTAAAAAATATAATATCTACCTAATTTATAACTCAGTTTTTTTATTTTATCTATTTACAACTCGAGCTTTTAATTTTTGTTCTTAAAAGCGTTTTTAACTACTCTCTGAGATACATATTCATCTTTTCATACAATATACAAACACTTCGTCAAAAATATACCTTCTTGGAATATTTTTCAATTTCAATAATTTTTCCAGGAATGTCTGTTACGTATAAATTTAAAACAATATTTAATAATACCAATACATAATTTTTCGTATTCTTTTAATTTCTCATAAATTTGTAAGCAACAATAAAAATAAATATATGTCAAATCGCCAATTATTATTACATCAAAAACCTCTAAAAATACATTATATATATATATATATATATAAATATATATATATATATATATAAATGCGTTAGCTTACAATAAAATTCAAGTATATATTCAGTGAAAATAAATGTATTATTAATAAGATACTTCAATTTTAATTCTTATAAATAAAAGATCAAAATAAAATTAATTCATTTAAAATCAAAAATAATAATAATAAATATTAAATATCTTCGAAATTAATATCTCAAACCATGAGTTTGTAAGAACATTCGATAATTACGTATTGTTATCTTTATTTGCGGATGTACATTTCGATAACCAAGTGATCATCGGTAAAGTATTACATTATAACATTTTTTTTATAAATTTATATTTTTTCCATAAATGAATTATAAATATTAATTAATATGTTGTGTAGACATCTCAATGGATATAACATTTAAATACTATAAGGGTAATAGCAACAATTTCTAAAAAGTTAAATAAAAATGTAAAAAAAAGAAGATAAACCTTTGAAAGTAAAAATTTGTCAATAGAAAAAATCAAATATTTATAAAAAAAAGTATAGAGTTGTTAGTAAATTATATGGAACATTTAAAATTGATTCAAGCATATTTCTAATTTTTGTCAATTTTTTTAAAATATAATTAATTTGAAATTTGAAAAATTAAATATATATTTCAAAAACAATGCTTTTTAAAATACAAAGAAAAGTGTATTAATATATTTAATTAATATTAAAATATAAAATAAAATACATTGTTTCAGAAAGCAATTAATTTTGCACTAAGGTAATGAACTTTGGTTTCATGATGTAAACTTTATTATTATTTTTCTACTGAAGAATATACAAATGTGTTACTAGGTCAGCAACTTTTTATAACTAAACATTTTATTATTAATAATAATTTTTTACTTAAAAGCACATACTCATGTAATATATATATATATATATATATATATATATATATATATATATATAAAACTAAAAATTAAAAATACGTAAAAAAGCAAAAAATAACACTAACTAAGTATGATGTTGAAATTTTATTGGAAATTATAGAAAAATGAAAAACGATTTACTCGACAAGGAATTTTTTTAAAAAAAATTTTTTTATTCAGTTGTAGATTAACAGACGTTGAAAATTCTCTCTCTCTCTCTCTCTCTCTCTATATATATATATATATATATATATATATATATATATATATATATATATATATAACATGAATATAATTGAATTTTGTATATAACATAAAATTTAAAATTAATATAAATATTAATAGGTCATAAAAACCAAATTATGTTTAAAAAATTCTCTAACTATATATTAATTACAACAAAATGGAGTTTATTTGCATTGATTTCGATACATAATTATACAATTATAAAAGTAATTTTATTTAATTAGAATGAACCATAAAACCACAATATCAATTTTAAAGTCATAGAAACTGAATTAAAAAAAGCATATTTATTAATTTATTATTATAGTTAATATAATATTATTTGATTTAAAGTAGGCATTAATTTTGTATATTTTGATATAAAAATAAAAATATTGACCTCAGAAATAAATTTGTATTCACCTGAGTAATACAATTATCAGATATTTCTGGTTTTAATGAAAATGATAAACAGGAAAGTTTCAATTGCAAATTATTGTTCCTTATACTGTTATTATTGTAATATGAAATTGGATGTTTTCTTTAATGAAATATATTAAATTTATTTTTAAATGTATACATAAAATTATGAAAATACTTATGAGATATTCTATATTTTATGAAAATTATTATATTTATTATACAATATCTACATATTTCATTTATACTATATGCCATTAATTATTTATTAACATTTCTTAACTATAATATTTATGAATACTATTATTAAAATTAAATGTATATATATATATATATATATATATATATATATATATATATAACAGATATTAAATAAGTCAATAGGATCAATAAAACTTTTATCCAACAGTGAGCTACTGATATACACTTTAATCACGATGATAATATTATATATTAAATGATTATAAAAGTTCTCTCTAATGGAGTTAGAATTTTTTTTTATAATATTATTACAAATACATAAATATTCATATCATTTTACAAATTGTACAGATATATATTATTTTAATATAAAATTTGTTTACAAGAAACGTATTTTTATTAATTTACTTATCATTGTAAATTAATATGGACATATCATTTTCATTGCCTGACATTCAAATTTCAAAAAACTTTAAACAAAAATTCAAAAATATAATCGGAAAATATAAAATCATCCAAATGTGACGCCTAGATTTGTGTTTTATTGAAAAGGAACTATATACATGTTTCCCTATACACATGTTTCTTTTTAATAAAACTCAAATCTAGGCGTCACATTTGGATGATGCATATTCAATATTGAAAACATTACCTGCATTGGTATATAGAAACAGATATTTTAAAAGTCGTAAAGAAATTATATATATATATATATATATATATATATATATATATATATATAAAATCTTAATATTTATATGAATTAATAATCAGTAGATAGCCAAAATGTATTTTAACAAATAATGTAATTTTTATTCCTTGTTACAAAGCAGAAATTGTAATTATCAAAACTATGAATTACAGAACTTAATGTCTTATTTATATAATGTGACATATATTGATTCTTCAAGCCCTTAAAAATATTATTTATTTTTCAATCACTGAAAGATATTTTTTTATTTAAAACCTTAAATAGATTTAAATAAATGATTTTTATATTAAATAAATAATATCAGTGTTTTATATATGAAACAATGAAAGAAATTCATCGAAGTTTGAGCATATTCACTCAGTTGCTCACTAAGGCATGAATATAGATTTTGTTTGAATAAACTCATAAAAATTAAACCGATTTTCATATTAATACGAACCTAATATTTTAAATTATATTAGTGTATGATTAGAGATATTTATACGAAATTTTAAAAATTCACTAATTGTAAAAGTATTTCAGAATATCAAAAATCACAATTAGACGAATCACCATACAAAATTTAATTAAAAGTACATATACTATAAAAATATATAATAAAATGTATATATGTTGATGCTTTTATAATTAACTATTTTAATTCATTAAAAAAGATACAAAAAAAAGAACAATATTTGTAAATTACTTACAATATTTTCGTTAACTTCCAATATTTATTAAACCCAAATTATTTTGAGAAATAATTTAGTTTTATATTATATTTTTAATATATTCTATCTTAAATTGATATAAAATCTATTTATTATTGAATTACAATTTTATATATATATATATATATATATATATATATATATATATATATATAATAACCTCAAAATTGAGAAATGTATGATAAATTCCAAACACTTATGATACATTATGTTCTTTTTTAAAAATCAAAATATAATTTTCTTACTTTTTCCATTTTTTTCATTAGTTAAGTTTTTTTCCAACCAAGTTATAGTCAATATTAATCTAGATATTTTAATATTATTAATTACACATATTCAATGAATATTCTATTATTTTCACGTGTACTTCAACACATGTTCTTGTTTGGAAGTCAACAACAATATCCGTCCTCGATTCTTATGAAAAATGATAATTTTTTATTATTTATTGCTATATAACTTGAATATACATATATATATATATATATATATATATATATATATACTGCATCAAGTAGATAATTGGTTGTAAATTAAATATGTTGAACAGTACTAACTGTAGTAAAGAAAATAATTATTTTTCAATTTTATAGGAATTCTTTAAACGGATATACACAAACACACACACACATACATACATACATACATATATATATATATATATATATATATATATATATATATATACAATTGTATTTATAATATATATTAAAGTTTTTAAAAATTTCATTAACAAATAAAATTGAAATATATGTGAAACATTAATTCATTTTTTCTCTATTAATTCTAATAACTTTTAAATATCGATATTTAATACTACACAATACTATATAAATTTATTATTAGAAAATATCAAAAATATTTTTACATGATTAACACAGTAACTATTTAGTAAGTTTATGAAATTATACAGATATATAATTATTGTTATAAACTCCTCTGTTTTTCTTCTTTTAATCAACATTTCTTAAATGAACTTCATTAAACTATTTTTTTAATTTCGATAACAAATTTATGCTGCACTATACTAACTTGGTGAATGACTTAAATATTTACACACCATTATTCTTTTCTATCTATATTCTGTAAACAAAACTAATTGAATAATAATAGCAACACGTTAGCTCAATATAAATTTACCTATGATAAAGATTTCTTTTGGAGTTAAACTACCTGTCATACATTTCTTGTTTAAAACATTTATGGAAGACAGATATAAAGGAAGAAAATAATTATAGAATGAAAAATTACAATTCATTCCAAATTTTCACGCCTGTATTGATAATAATGGGTATCATTCATAAATACATATTTAATTTAATAACAATCATTCCTCGTTATAATTTAAAATACTTTTTAGTACTCGACCATAGTTACATTTTCTCATGGTCGAGCTTTTTAAATATTTTTTATTAACACTGAAAAATGAAACTTAACAAATGGAAAAATATTTTAAAAAAGTGTATATAAAGTGTTATAATACTTCATATGTTGATTTTTTTATTTTTCTCTAAAACCATTCTTCGTTTTTAATATATGTAGATGATTGAAAACAAATAATGTAATTAAACATTGAAAGTACTTAAGAAATATGTAAGTTCATGTAGGATTTATTTAATCAAAAGTTTTTATTTTTATTAGATAAAAATAGTTAACATATAATTAACTACAAATTTCTCTACACCTAACTCATTCGAAACTCAACTTGGTTTTTGAGTAGATCTCTCAACCCACAAATCTATTGTACTTAAGACATTGATATGCGTACATATAAACATGCATATGCATGAACGAATAATCCACAATAGATTAATTAACGTATTTTAATTAACAATAATTATTACATTATTTACATTCGTGTAATTATTTCCTAGTATTTTCAACCTTTTTTTCTGATAATTTCATATGGATATTTAATTAAGTGAACAAACAAGATTTAATAATTATATCAATAACTATATACATTTACCAATACATCTATACATACAACTGTATACTCAATTATATATATATATATATATATATATATATATATATATATATATATATATATATATATATATATATATATATACATATATAGATGTAATGATGTATGAAGTTCATATCAAATTAGAAAGATTATTCGAACGCACGAAAAAGAATGTGAAAGTGAAATGAAATGACTTCACCTGAAATAGTTTTTTTAAATACATTTAACATAATAAATAACTCATGTGTGTATGTGTTTTAAATGAGCTGATTTATGTAAGAGTTGTTAAAACGTATGTTAGTAACATTATCCTATATTTAATTTTTTGACTGTAAACATTTATTCAAAGAATATATAGCATGTCATTTATATGTATATATATATATATATATATATAGAGAGAGAGAGAGAGAGAAGCAAGACTGAAATATTGTTATAAAATAAAATCTGAATGAATCAGCTATAATTTATTATATTTTATTTCTACTGTTTTCATTGTATTACTTATCTGATTAAATTCTGTATAAAAATATTTTTTTGGAAAATAATTTGTTTTAAATATCTCTCGCGTTCATATAATCTCTATTTAATTAAAATATTATTTATTATAACTTTGAATGTAACTTGGAGTATATTTTCAGTAATATTTCTAATAAATAACTTTAATTCATTTTTATTAAATATTCCTCTTATATACAATATCCACACAAAAATTAGTAAAAACCAATAAGGTGCAAAGGGCTTTATAGCTATCGATACGAAATGCTCTTAAAATATTGTCGAGCTACTATATGATTGTAGATCCAACTTGTTAAAAATATACTTATTGAAGGCGTATTCTTCATCTTTGCAATTTCAAAAATATTCATTCAACATTTTAAAACAGAAATATTTGTATTATATATAAAATTTTATTAATACCACGATATTAAATTCTTCAAAAAAAATTGAGCCAAACTGTAACTTGGCATTAACGCAGGTTACTTTACCATAAATGATATAAAATTCATTTACAAAGAATCGTTTATGTTTTGAAATAAAATATTTCTATTGTTCCTATAAAAAAGTTTACTTTACTCTTGGATCAACTCTCATGTTTTTGTTCAGTAGGCAAATTCTCTTTTTCATGTAAATATTTACAAAACAAAAATATATAAAATTCGTTAAAAAGTAAACTCATTACAGTTTAATAAGTTAATATAATTGTTATTCTTTTCAAGAAAGATCAATTACATAAAAGAAGTAGCGAATAGTGAAACAGAAATTGCAATATTTACAATTCATTTAATTGAAAAACAAATGTACTTCTTCGCATATAAAGAAGACTAGCATGTAAATATCCATTTGCAAATACGTAATTTATTATCGGAGTTTATTTTTACATTTTTATACAATTAAGTCTTACTGACACACGCCACAATGTTTTCCTGAAGTACTTAACGTCTTTAATGTAAAAGGTTTTATATTACAACACAACAATACTTCATCTCATACAAGTTAATGCTGACTTTTTAAATGAAAATAAAAGTAATAGAACACCTATCTTATTCACCTGATTAATTATTCAATAAATTAAAAAAGAACTTTCGCAAATATTACTTTTCATACATAGGCTATACAATTATGAAATTTTTTAAACATATTTCTAGAAAATGTTAGATTAAAGTACTTGAATTATAAAATAATAAAATTAAATATATGTATTGTTGTTATAAAAGAGTACTTTAATATTTATAAAAAATATATATTTCGAATTCGAAATAGTCTATTTATATTTTAAAACTTTCAACTTGACTTACATATACAAGTATAAGTTACAAAATTAACATTCAGAATTAATTTTTCAAAATTCAATATAATTCAATAAAGTTGAAATAATAATTTAATCGAAAATTCACTAAATGTAAATAAATATTTGTATTAATATAAAAAAAAATAAAAATAATCGGAGAATCTTTAAATTGTATTTCAAATAAAGAATATTGCTTATATGAAAAATCAATTTTAATCCAATAAAGAGAGAAATCTATACTATACATAAATAGAAAAAAATTAACATATTTATGTTACTTTTAAAGAAACATTATTATAACTACAAGACACCAACCAAAGAAGACTAATTAATATAATCTAAGAAACCATGAAGAAAAGGAATACTCTAAAAGCAAAAGTAAATAAACAAAAAGATAAAAGTAGTATTGAAAATAATAATAGATTTTAATGTAACGATTTTATATCTTGACTTTAAAAAAAATTTAAATGAAATATGGAATTTTGATTAATGTCTATTCCAATCGAATCATTCCACTATGCTGTTATAATATTTACAATAAGCCTGATATAAATTCTAAAAGTTTTTATTAAATGTTACTAGTCAACATTTGTTTAATCTGACAAACCCCGCAATACATTTACTTAATCCTACTTTTAATTCTGTCAATAAGAATCCTTGAATGTTTTATACTGTCTTGTTGTGTATTCTCTACACAAATTTAATTTTAATAATATTCATTACACAGCTACATATATATTGTGTGTGTGTGTGTATGTGTGTATATATATATATATATATATATATATATATATATATGCAAATAACTAAACTTCGTTTACTGTAGTACTCACTTAGTGATGTACTTCATGAACAGTTAAATGTATATAAAAAAAACAGTGAGCCAATTCTTACTAAACTTTAAATAGAATGTCCGTGAAACTAGAATGACGTGCATCTTTAACCCAAAAACCTTGACCTTGATTGATGCATGACTTCAAAGGAAATAAAAAAGCGTAAATTTTATAATAATTTGCAATTATTATCGTGACAAAATAATTCTCTCAGTTAAATTCGTATTTATCATAAATCGTATATGACTTATTTACTAAATATTTTAATTTTCATGTTGTATATATTTATTTCAGATTTTGTGGACGGCACTGTCAGTGGCGCTGGGACTCGAATTACGCGGTGAAATTATACGAGGCGTTCCTTGTATTAAACGATACTATCAACTATTCTGTCCGACAGCTGGAAACAGTTACCCAATGTAAGTGGTCTCCCTTCACTCATTACTGTTTGAGTTTACTTTTATTTATACACCTTGACTAACACTAAAACTCTATATACATAGACATTCGTTTTTGTCTTTTAAAATTTCAAATATTTATTTTAATTTTGACATTGATTAATCAGGCATTAAATCGTATCTATTAAATATCCATACATAAGGGGAACATATACATATACAAATAGACACATACACATTTATATGTAAATATATATATATATATATATATATATATATATATATATATATGTAAGTTCTCCTTTCTTTTGTGGACTATAGAAACCAAAATAAATAATTAATATCCGTTTCGACTAATCAAACGATTTTATTACAGTTTTATACAATAAAATGTTTGTCTTTTGACAAATTTCAAACGTATTTTTTATCCTTCAATTATTATTTTTTTATAATTTGTAATCTACCTTTGAAACATTCGTTCTACAAACCTATTAGGTTATAAGTATCTCCCGCTTTTTTTTTTTTTTTTTTGTATGGTAAAAGACCAGAATATATGAGATATTGCTATATTATTGCTAATTTCTTTAAAATATCTACTTATTTTTATAACATTATATATTCTAAACTAAATTTATCTTACTATTTATCTTTGAATTTATTACAGCTTGTTTTCTTCCTACTGAGTGTGGTAAATATATATTTTTCCACAATTTTCCAAAGTTTATATCTCCTATAAAACAATCATGTTTTTTTTGAGAAATTTCTCAACGAGCGAGATTTTTTAGGATATCTATAAATTAACATAATATAGGGTTTTCCAATAAGAATGTTAGAACTTTGACAGCTGATGGTAGCCATGTTTGGAATTTTTTAAGCTCATTTTGGCATTTCAACTCAGTATAGTTTGGAAAATTATCATGGAACATTCAACACTTCAACAACGCTTAGAAATTATAAAAACTTATTTTAAAAATCAATGCTCGATTCGTAAAACTTATCGTATGCTCCGTGAAACTTAACACAATCGTCCAAATGAACGAGTCATTTATCATATTGTTAAAAAATTTCAAAACAATTTTACTCTACATGTTACAGCAGTGCCTGTAAGACTAAGAAATGCAAGAAATGAGGTCAATATTGTTTCTGTTAGTGAAAATTTCAAAATGAAGTTGGACATCACATTATCGTAAATGGAGTGAGTTACTGAACCATGATTAATAATTTTTTGTCCAAAAATGATTAAAAATGGTTTGCACGATATGTGATTTCAACAGAACGATGCTACGTGCCATACATTTACGAAAACAATAGCTTTAGACTTTATTTTTATTGTATTTATTTACATTTTTGTATAATATAAAAAGAAAAAAGAAACATTTTATAGAAATTACATTTCTTTCTTAATTTCAATTTAAAGAAAACATTTCTTAATTCACTGCAATATTAAATGTTGAAAAACGTGTTAATCGCTAAATTTATATTAAAAATCTATTTATATTTTTATTGAACCAATAATTTTAGATATTTATAAAAATTTCTCAAATATCCTATTGCCTTCAAATCGATTTCTGCAATTATATCTAAGACAATATTTATTAACATATTTCAGTTAAACTTAAACAAGAATTGACAATGAATATTTTCGATTAATTTAACCTTTTTTATACTGAATATTAAAAAGAAATAACAACTGAATTATAAAGTCTTAATTCTGTTACTAGAAAAAAATTTCATTGACTGAACTCATATTAAACAACTCTCGATTACTAACTTATTAATAGTATATTTAAAAAACTTTTCTATGCATTAATCCCGCTCCTAAATAGAAAACATAAATCAAACATAAATACATTACATTAATCAAATGAATTGTCATATAATCTAAAATGCATTTTTATTTTCGTTCTATATATTTGTTTATTCTTTCTTTAAAAAAATTAAACATTTTAATTTTACAAATTTTTCAATGTATTTCGACAACATTTTAATTAATATTTATCCTATAAAAAAAATCTTACATTTTAAAAAATAATCAATATGTTAATAAATCAAGATGTTTCTTTTAACTTTTCTTTTATTTTAGCTATTACAAATATACAAAAAAATAATTCGCTTATTATATTCTAATAACTACGTTAGTTTAAAAAGAATCGAAATGATAGAAATAGTAATTTTATTATTGTTTTTTTAGAGACCGGATAGAATTATTCATCGACGAGAACAAAGCGTTAATGAAACGGATGTATGGTGATTTTACTATGAGTCCCGGTTTCGGACCGCCGCGTGGTCGAAAAAAGAAACGATCGACTACAGATGACAATAAAAAGGATATAGAAGATGAAACAGGACCACCTGGTGTTCCTGATCTCCATTCTGATCCGGGACCGGATCCTCTGGCTGAAAAAGGAGGTGGGGAATCATATTTTTCAAAATTACGTAATTCACGACAGTCTTCGTCAACATCACGACCTTTCAGAACGAATCAGTCGAACGAAAGCGGAAGGTAATTATTTGTACAGTTTAATACCCATACTATATACATATATATATATATATATATATATATATATATATATAAAAATATATAATTTTAAATAAATGCAGATTGGATGCTTGTGAGAGTAAAGTTGAAATTATAACACCATATTGGGCGTCGAACTCAG